>CM024618.1:19612375-20212375 GCA_014182575.1 Eucalyptus decipiens | reverse complement strand
GTGAAAGAGATATGATTGTATGTTGAATCAATAAAGCACACCCCAGCCAAGCGATTTCGAGTCCGCACTTGCTCCTCTTCGTCGGCTCATCTTTCCCAGGAAGCTGCCGACCTTCTTTCCCAGAAACCCCCTTTTCTGGCAACCGCACCGGATCTAATTTACATGAAAGGGGGCGGGGACTTTTTTTGATACTGGGTGATGAGGGGTGGAGGCGGATGAAGTTGGATTTCTGGGCGTCTGGGCGTGGAGGTGGAGGCGGAGGAAGGGGAGAAGTGCTCTTTATTTTTATAGGAGATAGGAGGGGAGCACAGGGAGCGCAAGCGCAAGGCAAGGAAAAAGAAGTGTTCTCTCTCTTTTTTTTATAGGAGATTGGGAGCACAGGGAGGCGCAAGCGCAAGAAGTGTTCTCTCTCTTTATTTTTATAGGAGATAGGAGGGGAGCACAGGGAGGCGCAAGAGGCGCTTTCTAGGGTTGGACGAGGGTATTGAGGCTTGGGGCTGGGGCTTTTTCGGTTCGGATGAGGGGTTGGGGAGGAATTTCACGGTAAGCGAGAATAAAATATTTTTGAGAAAATATTGGGTGCGGAGGCCAATTAATAACCTTCTTCTCTCTCTCTCTCTCTCTCTTACCTTTTCCTCCGAGATGAAGTGATTGAGCGACCTGGTGCGGAGCAAGGGTGTGCATCGTTTCCCGACCTAGAACTGGGAACCGCTCTCGCTAAGGACCGATTTCGAAAAATTGAAATCGGCATCCACCCGTTACTTGTATGGATCCATCCAGGAACCGGTCGAGGGTCACGGCGATTTTCCAAAGGGCCGAATAGAGAAAGGGACCACGGACCGACTGCTGTCAAGGGCGACGGCGATTTTCCAGAGGGCCGAATAAAGAAAGGGATGGACGAACCTGCTACAATCGAGAGTTTCCTCGCTAACCCTAGCCCGAGAGGGTTCCTGGGTTTCTCGAAAGCTCCGATCTTGACACGAAACAACTTTGGTTTTCGACCGAAATTGCCGGTTCTTCGCCTAACCTATTCTTCTTCTCCTCCTCCTCATGCAACCCTGCTTCTTCACGTGCTTGCCTTTTGCGTTTTGCCCACTAACCGCCCGGCGTTTTGTCAAGGTGCACTTTGGACTTTTTAACTTCAGGACCTCTCCATTTGGCCTGGAGGAGATTACCCACTTAAATTAATTTATTTTAGTTATTTGATTTGGGTTTGTTAATTAGTGATCTCAATTTTTTTAACATTACAAATTAATATATTATTTTAATATAATCGGTCCGGTCCGGGTGGGCGGGTGGACGGATCCGCCCATGGAACCGGAAACCGGACCGGTACCCACCGGTTCCCATAAATTGGAACCGAGAACCGGACCAGTTTCCCCCATTTTAAAACGATGTGGCAGATATGTCCACACTGCTTTGTGTGCGGCATCAGTAGTCTCAGATCTTGTTCTCTAAATCATTATGGTTCGACAGGGACCATACTACCGTGGCATTGGCGGAGACAAGGCTTTTGGAAGAGATGTCGTGGACTCCCATTACAAGGCCTGCTTGTATGCTGGAATCAACATCAGCGGCATCAACGGGAAGTCATGCCGGGCCAGGTTAGAAAACATATCATTTTCGAAATTTGTCACATTACATATCATCCATTCTTATTTCCCAGCTAATTTACTCAACTCTCAACCATTTTCTTATCTTATTCTTGTGTAGTGGAAATTCCAAGTCGGTCCTGCCGTGGGCGTCTCAGCTGGAGATGAATTGTGGGTAGCGCGCTATATTTTGGAGGTAATGCGACAGCCTATGTTATTTTTTTATCATGACATAGTAATATTTGCTGGAAAGGTTTTTTTGCTTATTTAGTCTTGTTGCCGTAACCAGAGGAACACGGAGAGTGCTGGCGTTGTCCTTTCATTTGATGCCAAGCTTATTCGGGTCAGTGCAATGCCCTTTATGATAATGGTTCTTTGTTGTCGTGCACTACAACTTCAAGTTCATCACATGGCTTTTGTTAATACCAGGGAGACAGGAATGGAGCAGGTGCACGCACAAATTATAGGTAACAAAACATCACTGAATTCTGTCCATGCTTTCCTATGTTAACGTCTTTCCACACGTGCAAACGAGCAGAGGAGACTCGGCGCTCGTATCTTTAACTAAAATTTTGGCCTTTTTTCAGCACCAACTCAATGAGGAAAGATGGTCAGCATAAAGCCATCAGAAAGGCAAAGGAGAAGATTGCACTGAGGGGCAAGGAACTGATCTGGGCATATTATCTCAGTGGGTGCCCCAAGACAGCTGACATCAACACCTTGCTATGGGTAGGAGAATCTGGTGCCTCTGGAAACTTGGAACTTTAAGCATGTTTATTGTTGCTCTTAGCCCTATTGGCAAGCCAGCATCTTTAGATGCTTTATAGAATGGTGGATTGACACTGACACTGGGGTTTCCAGCAGGGCTTTGTGAGCCAAGGTGCATCAATTGGAGTCGGAAGAGACACTTCTGAGGAAGCTGGGAATGGTTCTCTCAAGTACAGGGGACCGGCATCCAACATGGACCCGTATGTCGTCACTTCCCTGATTGCACAGACCACAATCCTCTGGAAGCCCTATTACCATTTGGCATTCGAACGAGTGTGGCATGCCCTCTTTGGATGAGGTCTGCCAATGTTAACGGCGTTCTTCACCTGTATGCATATTTTGGCATGTGCCTCTTCACCTACAATGTTTCTCTTCCAACGATTTTCTAGATCGTTTATCTGTTAAAGTTGCCTTATTTTCCAACTCAGGACGCTTCTTAATTGACGGGCGTTTCTATGAGTAAAACAGCCTTGCCTCTCTCTCTCTCTTCATTTTCTTGGGACATTTGCCAGTTTCTTCAGAGCTTATGCGGATTGGTGATGTAGCAAGGAGTAATATTTGCTTCGTTGCAGTATTGATTTGAGTGTGCTGTCGTTGGTTGGACAGTGGCTAGCGTTCTTGGCATAGTTTCTCCGATTTTACTCGATTTCGTTGGATGCATATTTGATTTGAGACCGTAAAACAGCGCGGCTGCCATTGCTTGCCTATCGTGGCATGTTTTGATAGCATCGTTCAATAAGGAATACAAGCTCCTGGAATTGAAGCACGTAACTCCTAGGTGACTCATGCCCACGATGCAACTCCTTTATTTTTTCTTAAAAAAGCTTATGTTTAATCGACTTCGTGAGTTTTCTTATATTGCACGTTGTAACTACATCAGAAAATTTACCGTGCCTGAGCGAACTTTACACGTTTGCGGTAGGAATGGGATCGGTCAGCCCAGCTACTGGATATTTGCAAAGATGGGGTCACGTAGGATCTAGCCTCCATCACTCCCTAGGTCTTCCCCGACCAAGAATTTATGAAGGAGAACAATCGCCATATCTCTAGCATATGACAAACTTACTGTTTCTCTTTTCTGGTTTCTTTCATTCCAGAATGATATCGACGTTTTTTAGGTTCATCGCAGGTGCAAGTACTTTATCACTGTCTGATGAGATGTATGCTTGGTAGCGGCAAGACTTGCTCGATTATATAAGAGGATGTGACCAGATTTCGACCCAATCGAATAACTTCCACCAACGTATGTATACTAGAGTACAATGCCCACAAGAAAAGATGTAAAAATGTACCGAATCCTTTGCTATACAGTGACCCAACGGGTGAAGTAGAAGATCTAGGACGATGAGGCGAAGCTGGCTTGTGACACCCCGCGAGTCTTGAGAGCGATTGAGTCAATCACATCTTCAGGAGCCCCACACGTCAACGCATGCCTCTGCCAATGCACCTTCACTTTCCTCCCTAATTTGCTGCCCTCGTTACTTTTATTTTTCTGATGTTGATGATGATCAGCTTTGGCTCTAGAATGACCATCCTTTTCACGCCGACAGTATCCTATGAACTGGTCCAGTTGCCTGCATATAGCTTCTACTTCATATGAGTCTAGCAGAGAATTCTCCTTACGGATTCCTCGATTGTGTCTTGGAGCCTCTCTGATGCCAGGCTCGGATTTGGCCATCTTCATGGCTTCAAGCTTGTAACAAGACGGTTTAGGACTAGGACTTGGGCTCGAGGCCATCTCGCAATATTCACAACCAGGCTTCTGCTCCAACCTGGAACCATGCGAGTATGAAGCCCTTGCGGCTTCTTTGACAGCATCCATGCCATCATCAATTCCTCTTGCTCTTCTTATGACCTCCATACGAATGGCGATGCTAATGGACAAGACTGTTTAGTCTTAGCTAGGAATGAAGGCGACAGCGAGGTTCGATAGATTAGAAGGGTAAGTAGGAAAGCAAGGGAAGATGTTGGAATGTGCTTCTACAAGTTGATGAGAGCATTGCAAGTCTTCTTTTTCTTATGAAAAGGTCATATAATATTGCTCACACCTAATGGCGAATGTCCTTTCTGTTCTTGTTGTCAGCATTCAACTGATAGGCTGTTTCATTGGTGTTAGCTTTGTAGGTTTTCGAAAGCATTAGGTGAGATAAGGCATTTTCGGGCTATTTTCTCATGGTGAAGCTTCTCTCCTCGTGACGTACGAAGTGATTAGATTAACTAATCCTGATCCGAATCATCATTTTCATCGTAATTCCTTCCACAGTCTTCACTTCTTCAGCCCATAGACTCAGAAGACACGGAACTGAGCCCTTTGTTTTTTTCTTATTATATGCCTCTCTATTGTCAATCCTTTTGATTACAATATAAAATTGCAATTTGCTGATACGGCTTGTAATAAACCACCACACTTTGGATGAACGACGATGGGCTACATCAGATAGTACGCATTCCGACAGCAACAGAATCTCCAAGCACATTGATCGATGTTGAATATTTTCCATGACCTGTTGATTGCATTCCTTGTGTGCTGTTGCAAGTTTTCAACACGTTGTGATATACACTTGGCCTTAGCCGAGAGGTCAGGGAAGGTAAACTGCAAGGACACCCGTGAGAAATGCTTTGTCCATAAATATAAAGCTGCCTTAAAAGTCTGTTCAGGAACCCAGATCGGGAATTAGCCGGGATGAGTGGTGCCTTCCAACCAGAAAGATCTCATGCTTTTAGCATCTCGAAACACATTTCATTTTACTTGACCTTTCGATATACAACTCTACTTCTGCAAGCAATGACAATTCATGTGACTGCATCGATATAGCTCAAAAACAAGTGCCATCTCCGTTCCCGACCGTGCTTTACTAAACTGGGTCGAACATCTTGAATAGAGCCAACTAAAGTAACTCTTGCAAAGAAGGAATTTCCTCCCCATTGTATATGAAGCAGAAGTGCGTCAAGTAAATTGCTTTCCTCATTTTGTATCAGTCGATAACGTAGTCCGCAATGAAGCATGACACTGCCTTCTGCAGTATTTGTTTTTTAACTGTGGATGTCTCTGACTTTGCATGTAACTTCGTCATATAGGGTTTCATCCGATGGTGCAGAGGCCTCAGGCATTCCAAAACCGTAATGTCAGGAATTCGATAATAGACATCCATCCGGCCCGAGTCCATCCCCTGCACAAATCCATTGGTATTTCCTTTTTGTTGTTGCACGCACGGTAAGAGAAGACAGCTTGAATTTTGAAAGAAGTTGAGCTAACGGGAAGCCCGGCTGGCTGTACTTACTTCCGGCTTTAAATGGGCATACGTCGGAGAATACGCATCCAGTATAATCAAGTAAAATCGGAGAAACTTTGCCAAGAACATTAGTCACTTTCCAATAGTAAAAGATTAGCCCCGTCACCATTTATTTTCAACCAACTACAGCAGACTCAAATCAATACTGCGAGGAAGCAATCTGCTCGTCTTCGCGGCATCAGAAATCAGCACATGCTCCGAAGAAACTGGCAGATGTTGCAAGCAAATGAGGAGAGATAAAAAAAGAGCCAAAGCTATTGTACTGGTAGAAACACCCAGCAATGAAAACGAAAGGAAATACTAGCAGGGTCCTGTCTAAAACAATATTTTCCCTGATCAAGATAGACACACGGCAATGGTTCCCAAGCTGAGAGAAACTCTATGGTTTCCAGATAATGGTGGTCTCTGCAATCATGGAAGTGACCACATATGGGTCCATGTTTGACGCAGGTCTCCTGTCCTCAAAGTAACCTTTTCCAGCTTTCTCAGTGTCTCTTCCAACTCTGATTGACGCGCCTCGGTTTGCAACGCCCTGCCGAAAAATATTCAGCGTCAATCTTCCAATCAATAAAGCATCTAAAGACACTAGCTTGCCAATCTGAATAGCGCAAAAGGCAACGGTAACCATGATTAACATTTCATTTTCGAAGGCATCTGATTCTCCTTACCCATAGGAATGTATTGATGTCAGCTGTCTCGTGGCGCCCAGTGAGACGACGCTCATTGCCTTCACCATATGCAGCAATGTGTTCCTTGTGCTTCAGTCCAAGCTTCTCTATTGCCTTTTTGATGACTTCATATCCACCATCGCTCCTCATTGACTTAGTGCTGCAACCCAGCCATAAATATTCAGCAAAGATTTGAGTGGCGAGACTCCTTGGCTTGTGTGCACGTGCAGAAACGCATTAATATAGGAAAGCATAGACAAGAATCAGTGATGTTTTGTTACCTGTAGTTTGTGTGAGCGCCTGCTCCATTCCAATCTCCCTGGTGATAATAAAAGCCATGTGATGAACTTGAAGTAGCCATACATAAGCATGAAGAACAATTAATATAAAGGGCAGTGGACTAACGTGGATAGGCTTGGGATCGAATGAAAGGACAACGCCAGCAGTCTCCGTGTTCCTCTGGTTACGGCAACATGATTAAATAAGCAAAAAAACCTTTCCAGCAAATATTACTATGTCATGATAAAAAAATAACATAGGCTGTCGCATTACCTCCAAAATGTAGCGGGCTACCCACAATTCATCTCCAGCTGAGATGCCCACGGCAGGACCGACTTGGAATTCCCACTACACAGGAATAGATAAGAAAATGGTTGAGAGTTGAGTAAATTAGCTGGGAAATAAGAATGGATGATATGTAATGTGACAAATTTCGAAAACGATATGTTTTCTAACCTGGCCCGGCATGACTTCCCGTTGATGCCGCTGATGTTGATTCCAGCATACAAGCAGGCCTTGTAATGGGAGTCCACGACATCTCTTCCAAAAGCCTTGTCTCCGCCAATGCCACGGTAGTATGGTCCCTGTCGAACCATAATGATTTAGAGAACAAGATCTGAGACTACTGATGCCGCACACAAAGCAGTGTGGACATATCTGCCACATCGTTTTAAAATGGGGAAACTGGTCCGGTTCTCGGTTCCAATTTATGGGAACCGGTGGGCACCGTCCGGTTCGGTTCACATGGGCGGATCCGTCCACCCGTCCACCCGGACCGGACCGATTATATTAAAATAATATATTAATTTGTAATGTTAAAAAAATTGAGATCACTAATTAACAAACCCAAATCAAATAACTAAAATAAATTAATTTAAGTGGGTAATCTCCGGTCAGGCCAAATGGAGAGGTCCTGAAGTTAAAAAGTCCAAAGCGCACCTTCACAAAAGGCCGGGCGGTTAGTGGGCAAAACGCAAAAGGCAAGCACGCGAAGAAGCAGGGCTGCATGAGGAGGAGGAGGAGAAGAATAGGTTAGGCGAAGAATCGGCAATTTCGGTCGAAAATCAAAGTTGTTTCGTGTCAAGATCGGAGCTTTCGAGAAACCCAGGAACCCTCTCGGGCTAGGGTTCGCGAGGAAACTCTCGATTGCAGCAGGTCCATCCATCCCTTTTCTTTATTCGGCCCTCTGGAAAATCGCCGTCACCCTTGACAGCAGCCGGTCCGTCCATCCGTCCGTCCGTCCCTTTCTCTATTCGGCCCTCCGGAAAATCGCCGTCACCCTCGACCGGTTCCCGGGTGGATCCATACAATTAACGGGTGGATCCCGATTCCAATTTTTCGAAATCGGTCCTTAACGAGAGCGGTTCCCAGTTCTAGGTCGGAAACGATGCACACCCCTGCTCCGCACCAGGTCGCTCAATCACTTCATCTCGGAGGAAAAGGTGAGAGAGAGAGAGAGGAAAAATAATGCAAGCGGGCCCAGAGAGAGAGAGGAGAGAGAAGAAGGGTAGTTGGCCTCCGCACCCAATATTTTCTCAAAAATATTTTATTCTCGCTTACCGTGAAATTCCTCCCCAACCCCTCATCCGAACCGAAAAAGCCCCAGCCCCAAGCCTCAATACCCTCGTCCAACCCTAGAAAGCGCCTCTTGCGCCTCCCTGTGCTCCCCTCCTATCTCCTATAAAAATAAAGAGAGAGAACACTTCTTGCGCTTGCGCCTCCCTGTGCTCCCCTCCTATCTCCTATAAAAATAAAGAGAGAGAACACTTCTTTTTCCTTGCGCTTGCGCCTCCCTGTGCTCCCCTCCTATCTCCTATAAAAATAAAGAGCACTTCTTCCCTTCCTCCGCCTCCACCTCCACGCCCAGACGCCCAGAAATCCAACTTCATCCGCCTCCACCCCTCATCACCTAGTATCAAAAAAAGTCCCCGCCCCCTTTCATGTAAATTAGATCCGGTGCGGTTGGCAGAAAAGGGGGTTTCTGGGAAAGAAGCTCGGAAGAGCAGCGCGAGAGGTGAGCCGACGAAGAGGAGCAAGTGCGGACTCGAAATCGCTTGGCTGGGGTGTGCTTTTATTGATTCAACATACAACCATATCTCTTTCACTTTCGCCCCGTAAGTTTCAGGGGCTTGCTTTGCTTTATTCATTTATCCTTCCTTCCTCTTGTCTCTGCTTCAGATCGCAACCTCGCATCGGTCGTCTTCTTCACCTGCAACTGCAAGGAGAGAGAGCGAGAGAGCCGTCTACTCATGTTGAATTGGGGAGATGGCTCGGTTCCAGTTTAGATCTGAGATCTCAGCTCGTCCAGCGAGCCCTAAACCCGACGAGAAATGAGTTTTCCTTGTTTCGATTATACGAGGCCCGAGGACGGGTCCCCTGTTCAAGTTCCGGTTCGGTTTCCGCGTGGTTCCAGGAGCCATTGGGCGGTTCGCGGATCCGGCTCATTCCAGTCGCGGCTCCCGGCTCGCGGCTCGCGGCTCGCAATTTTAATCGGTATGAAAATGAAGTACTCGATAATTTCTTTATTCTTTTCTTGTTGCTTGTCGACGTAGAATCATGCACGTATTTTTCAATATCTGAATTTCTCCAATCTCCAATTTCTATAAGGTTTCTTTCTCTCCATTTTTCCCGCAATTCAATTCGATGCGAAATTGAAAAATCTAAGCTTTCTTACATTTTACATTTTAAGAGGACTTGTTTTCTCGTAGAGTAACAAGTAAAAGGGGCAATGCAGTGAAATCATCAACCCTAAACGATTGAAAAGGATGGTATATATATATAGATTAACCCTAACCCTAAACCTAACCCTTTCGATTCGATTCGATTCGGGAGCGAGGCGCCGCCGCCATCATGTCGTCCCTTCCCTCTTACCCCCCGGACGGGCTGATCGCCGATTACATATGTTGGTCAGTCCTCAGTCCTCGCTTACTCGTCGCTAATCCATCTTCTCGAAGTTCATTTGGATCCCGATCCGATCTTAGCTGCACTACTTTTGTTCGCTTTTATGGCTTCCTGTGTCGTAAATTGTCTTGGTTCTGTGTTCTTGTTGGCCTTTATCCCACTCTTTTGAGTCCAAGGACGCAGGACGCGGTTGATTTCTCATCTTCTCCAAGTTTGGTGGGTTGTGCTTTTGTATTTCCCATTCTGCACTCCTCTTGTTCGTGAATATGGCTTCGTGCGTCTTCAATTGTCTTTCTTCTTTGTTCTTTGGGCCTTGATCCCAATGCTTTTTTGAGCTAAGAACAACTTGATTGGTGACTGGATTTAACATTTTTAAGATACGGTCAGATTTGATCTCTGCTCTGGGGTTGCTGCAATTTGAGCTTTAGACGCGGACTCTGACTAGGAATTTAGCTCCGATTCTGTTCATCCTATTGCAAATTCGCCCTTCCCAATGCTTTGAGCTAAGAACAACTCGATTGGTGACTCCAAGGAGGATTTAACATTTTTAAGATACCGTCAGATTTGATCTCTGCCTTCTTTGCGGGCTGACTGTTTGTCCTCTTGAGCCGCTAGAACGGAGCAGTCTCTGGGGTTGCTCTGCTCTGCTCTGCTCTTGCGGTTCCTCCTTTGGAGAGAGAGTCTCTTTTTCTGTATGAAGACGTGTGACGAAACTCTGCAATTTGAGCTTTAGACGCGGACTCTGACTAGGAATTTAGCTCCGATTCTGTTCATCCTATTGCAAATTCGCCCTTTTCTGTATCTGATGACGCTTTATGTTTTGGCTATTTTGAAAAGGATCGGGGGATCTGATATGGACCTCAGAAGCATAGCAATAGTGAGTTCCTCTCTTTTTAGATGATCAAGCAGTAGTTTGTTTGGTAGCTGGAGACTTGACGTGGATTTCCTTTTTCCATTTGTCTATAGGGACTTGATGGTCCCGTCGGCGATTTATCAACGCTTCCCGCGTGCAACTACTCTGATGGCACGATGTCCATTTGTCTATAGTAAGTGTTTGTATGATTTCTTCATTTGGATTTCTGTTTTCAGTCATGTCTCGGCTCGTTTGATGGAAATCTAGTCAGATAGTGATTTTTATCATTATCTTGAGTACTAATGACTTCTTCCCTGTCTTTGGAATTGACTCAATGACATGTAGTCCTCAGGCAATTTTCAATAATCCATTTAGGAGGGGCGAAAATATCCTGGTGAGTTCTTTTTCTATTCAGGGGAATGAGTTCTCCAGTCATCGGTTTTGATTTGATCTTATAAGTAGTCATCGACGAAACACCATTGGGGTTTAGGTCATGTGTGATGCCTATACTCAAGCTGGAGAGCCGATCGCGACAAACAATAGGCATGCCGCTGCCGAGATATTCAGCCATCCTGATGTCGTTGCTGAAGTGCCCTGGTAATTTCATTCTTCGTGTTTTCTCATTTTCATTTCTAACTTCTTTTACTGTTCGGCTCCCCTACCGTTCGCACGGTTTTAATACATGAAAACAGGTATAGGATTGAGCAAGAGTACACCCTCTTGCAGCGAGATGTCAATTGGCCAATTGGACTGCCTGTGGGCGGCTATCCCGGTCGTCAGGTAATAATGCTTAAACCCCCCCTGTCTCTGTTGCCATATACCATCATCCCTTTAAACTAAAGAAGGGAGCAAGTGCATCGCATCGTATACTCTTCCGACGAGTTTATTCAGAACATGGAGTTTCTCGATTGATGCATGATGTTGTTGCAGATAGTCTACAAATTTTTTTGTATGCGGCATCAGGTCTTTCAGATCTTGTACTCTAAATCATTATGCTTCAACAGGGACCATACTACGGTGGCATCGGCGCAGACAGGGCTTTTGGCAGAGACATTGCAAGATCCCATTACGAGGCCTGCTTGTATGCTGGAATCAACATCGGTGGCATCGAGGGCGGCGGTGTCATGCCAGGGCAGGTTAGAAAACATATTCTTTTCGAAAGTAGTCAGATTACACGTCATCAGTTCTTAATTTCCCAGCTAACTTTTTCAATTTTCAACACTTCTCTTATCTTATTCTCGTGCAGTGGAAATTCCAAGTCGGTGCCGTGGGCATCTCAGCCGGAGATGAACTCTGGGTAGCCCGCTATATTTTGGCGGTAATGCAACAGCCTACTTTGTCTTATCATGCAACACCCACTTCAGAGTTTTTTTTGCTTATTTAGTCATATGTTGGCCTAACCAGAGGATCGCGGAGAGCGCCGGCGCTGTCCTTGCATCCGATGCCAGGCTTATTCAGGTCAGTCAAATGCCCTTTATGTTAATGGTTCTTCAGTTTCGTGCACGACAACTTAATGTTCGTCACCCGGCTTTTGTTAATACCAGGGAGACAGGAATGGAGCAGGTTTGCGCATAGATTACAGGTAACAAAACATCACTGAATATTTGTCCATGCTTTCCTGTGTCGACGTCTTTCCGCACGTGCAAACAAGGAAAGGAGACTTGACGCTCGTATCTTCGGCTAAAATTTTTGGCTGGGTTGCAGCACTGAGTCATTCAGGAACGATGGTGGGCATGAAGCCATCAGAAAGGCAAAAGAGAGGATTAGACTGAGGGCCGAGGAACAGATCTGGGCATCTTATTTCAGTGGGTGCCGCGAGACCGCTGACATCAACATGGACCCGTATGTGGTCACTCCCATGATTGCAGAGACCACGATCCTCTGGAAACCCTATTATGAGTTGGCTTGGGAACGAGTGTGGCTTGCGGTCGAACGAGTGTGGCGTGCTGTTGTTGGATAAGGGGAAATTGTTTTAGACAGGACAACTACAATTGTTTCCTCCTTCCATGCTCTCTTCATTGACGGGTATAAAACAGCATTGCCTCTTTCTTTCTCTCTTCATTTTCTGGGGACATTTGCAGTTTCTTCAGAACTTATGCGGACTGGTGATGTAGCGAGGAGACTAATATTTTGCTTCCTCGCGGTATTGATCTGACTCTGCTGTCGTTGGTTGAAATTAAATGGGGACAGAGCTAGTCTTTTACTGTTGGAAAGTGGCTAGTGTTCTCGGCATAGTTTCTCCGATTTTACTTGATTTCATGGGATGCATATTTTCCGATGTTTTACGTCATTTTGAAGGCGGAATTGACGGGCGTTTCTATGAGTAAAACAGCTTTGCCTCTCTCTCTCTCTCTCTTCATTTTCTTGGGACATTTGCCAGTTTCTTCAGAGCTTATGCGGATTGGTGATGTAGCAAGGAGTAATATTTGCTTCGTTGCAGTATTGATTTGAGTGTGCTGTCGTTGGTTGGACAGTGGCTAGCGTTCTTGGCATAGTTTCTCCGATTTTACTCGATTTCGTTGGATGCATATTTGATTTGAGACCGAAAAAGAGCGCAGCTGCCATGGCGTGCCTGATCGTGGCATGTTTTGATAGCATCGTTCAATAAGGAATATAAGCTTCTGGAATTGAAGCACGTAACCCCTAGGTGACTCATGCCCACGATGCAAATCCTTTATTTTTTCATAAAATGGCTTATGTTTAATCAACTTCGTGAATTTTCTTGTCTTGCACGTTCTAAATACATCAGAAAATTTACCGTGCCTGAGTGAACTTTACACGTTTGCGGTAGGAATGGGATCGATCAGCCCAGTTACTGGATGTTTGCAAAGATGGGGTCACATAGGGTCTGCCCCGACCAAGAATTTATGAACGAGAACAATCGCCACATCACTAGCACATGACAAACTCACTGTTTCTCTTTTCTGGTTTCTTTTATTCCAGAATGATATCGACACATTTTAGGTTCATCACAGGCGCAAGTACTTTATCACTGTCTGATGAGATGTACGCTTGTTAGCAGCAAGACTTGCAAGATTATATAAGAGGGTGTGACAAGATTTCAACCCAATCGAATAACTTCCACCAACGTATGTATACTAGTGTACAATGCCCACAAGAAAAGATGTAAAATTGTACTGAATCCTTAGCTATACAATGACCCAACGGGTGAAGTAGAAGATCTAGGACGATGAGGCGAAGCTGGCTTGTGACACCCTGCGAGTCTTGAGAGCAATTGAGTCAATCACATCTTCAGGAGCCCCACACGTCAACGCATGCCGCTGCCAAAGCACCTTCACTTTCCTTCCTAATTTGCTGCCCTCGTTACTTTTATTTTTCTGATGTTGATGATGATGAGCTTTGGCTCTAGACTGACCATCCTTTTCACGCCGACAGTATTCTATGAACTGGTCCAGTTGCCTGCATATAGCTTCTACTTCATATGAGTCGAGCAGAGAATTCTCCTTGCGGATTCCTCGAATGTGTCTTGGAGACTCTCTGGTGTCAGGCTCGGATTTGGCCATCTTCATGGCTTCAAGCTTGTAACGAGACGGTTTAGGACTAGGACTTGCGCTCGAGGCCATCTCGCAATATTCACAAACAGGCTTCTGCTCCAACCCGGAACCATAAGAGTACGAAGCCCTTGCAGCTTCTTTGACAGCATCCATGCCATCATCAATTCCTCTTGCTCTTCTTACGACCTCCATACGAATCGCAATGCTAATGGACAAGACTGTTTAGTCTTAGCTAGGAATGAAGGCGACAGCGAGGTTCGATAGATTAGAAGGGTAAGTAGGAAAGCAAGGGAAGAAGTTGGAATGTGCTTCTACAAGTTGATGAGGGCATTACAAGCCTTCTTTTTCTTATGACAAGGTTATATAATATTGCTCACACCTAATGGCGAATGTCCTTTCTGTTCTTGTTGTCAGCATTCAAATGATAGGCTGTTTCATTGGTGTTAGCTTTGTAGGTTTTCGAAAGCATTAGGTGAGATATGGCGATTTCGGGCTATTTTCTCATAATGAAGCTTCTCTCCTCCTGACGTATGAAGTGATTAGATTAACTAATCCTGATCCGAATCATCATTTTCATCGTAATTCCTTCCACAGTCTTCACTCAGAAGACACGGAACTGAGCCCTTTGTTTTTTCTTATTATATGCCTCTCTTTTGTCAATCTTTTTGATTACAATATAAAATTGCAATTTGCTGATACAGCTTGTTATAAACCACCACACTTTGGATGAACGACGAGGGGTTACATCAGAAAGTACGCATTCCGACACCAACAGAATCTCCAAGCACATTGATCGATGTTGAATATTTTCCATGTCCTGTCGATTGCATTCCTTGTGTGCTGTTGCATGTTTTTAACACGTTGTGATGTGCACTTGGCCTTAGCCGAGAGGTCAGGGAAGGTAAATTGCAAGGACACCCGTGAGAAATGCTTTGTCCATAAATATAAAGCTGCCTTAAAGTCTGTTCAGGAACCCAGATCGGGAATTAGCCGGGATGAGTCGTGCCTTCCTGCCTTCCAACCAGAAAGATCTCATGCTTTTAGCATCTCGAAACACATTTCATTTTACTTGACCTTTCGATATACAACTCTACTTCTGCAAGCAATGACAATCCATGTGACTGCATCGATATAGCTCAAAAACAAGTGCCATCTCCGTTCCCGACTGTGCTTTACTAAACTGGGTCGAACATCTTGAATAGAGCCAACTAAAGTAACTATTGCAAAGAAGGAATTTCCTCCCCATTGTATATGAAGCAGAAGTGCGTCAAGTAAATTGCTTTCCTCATTTTGTATCAGTCGATAACGTAGTCCGCAATGAAGCATGACACTGCCTTCTGCAGTATATGTTTTTTAATTGTGGATGTCTCTGACTTTGCATATAAGTTCGTCATATAGGGTTTCATCCGATGGTGAAGAGGCCTCAGGCATTCCATAACCGTAACGTCAGGAATTCGGTAATAGACATCCATCCGGCCTGAGTCCATCCCCTGCACAAATCCATTGGTATTTCCTTTTTGTTGTTGCACGCACAGTAAGAGAAAACAGCTTGAATTTTGAAAGAAGTTCAGCTAACAGGAAGACCGGCTGGCTGTACTTACTTCCGGCTTTAAATGGGCATACATCGGAGAATACACATCCAGTATAATCAAGTAAAATCAGAGAATACGCATCCATTAGTCACTTTCCAATAGTAAAGATTAGCCCCGTCACCATTTATTTCAACCAACTACAGCAGACTCAAATCAATACTGCGAGGAAGCAATCTGCTCGTCTTCACGGCATCAGAAATCAGCACAAGCTCCGAAGAAACTGGCAGATGTTGCAAGCAAATGAGGAGAGATAAAAAAAAAGAGCCAAAGCTACTGTATTGGTAGAAACGCCCAGCAATGAAAACGAAAGGAAATACTAGCAGGGTCCTGTCTAAAACAATATTTTCCCTGATCAAGATAGACACACGGCGATGGTTCCCAAGCTGAGAGAAACTCTATGGTTTCCAGATAATGGTGGTCTCTGCAATCATGGAAGTGACCACATATGGGTCCATGTTTGACGCAGGTCTCCTGTCCTCAAAGTAACCTTTTCCAGCTTTCTCAGTGTCTCTTCCGACTCTGATTGACGCGCCTCGGTTTGCAACGCCCTGCCGAAAAATATTCAGCGTCAATCCCCCAATCAATAAAGCATCTAAAGACACTAGCTTGCCAATCTGAATAGCGCAAAAGGCAACGGGTAACCATGATTAACATTTCATTTTCAAAGGCATCTGATTCTCCTTACCCATAGGAATGTATTGATGTCAGCTGTCTCATGGCGCCCAGTGAGACGACGCTCGTTGCCTTCACCATATGCAGCAATGTGTTCCTTGTGCTTCAGTCCAAGCTTCTCTATTGCCTTTTTGATGACCTCATATCCACCATCGCTCCTCATTGACTTAGTGCTGCAACCCAGCCATAAATATTCAGCAAAGATTTGAGTGGCGAGTCTCCTTGGCTTGTGTGCACGTGCAGAAACGCGTTAATATAGGAAAGCATAGACAAGAGTCAGTGATGTTTTGTTACCTGTAGTTTGTGTGAGCGCCTGCTCCATTCCAATCTCCCTGGTGATAATAAAAGCCATGTGATGAACTTGAAGTAGCCATACATAAGCATGAAGAACAATTAATATTAAAGGGCAGTGGACTAACATGGATAGGTTTGGGATCGAATGAAAGGACAATGCCAGCAATCTCCGTGATCCTCTGGTTACAGCAACATGATTAAATAAGCAAAAAACCATTCAAGCAAATATTACTATGGCATGATAATAAATAACATAGGCTGTTGCATTACCTCCAAAATGTAGCGGGCTACCCACAATTCATCTCCAGCTGAGATGCCCACGGCAGGACCGACTTGGAATTCCCACTACACAGGAATAGATAAGAAAATGATTGAGAGTTGAATAAATTAGCTGGGAAATAAGAATGGATGATATGTAATGTGACTAATTTCCAAAATGATATGTTTTCTAACCTGGCCCGGCATGACTTCCCCGTTGATGCCGCTGATGTTGATTCCAGCATACAAGCAGGCCTTATAATGGGAGTCCACGACATCTCTTCCAAAAGCCTTGTCTCCGCCAATGCCACAGTAGTATGGTCCCTGTTGAACCATAATGATTTAGAGAACAAGATCTGAAACTACTGATGCCGCATACAAAACATTGTAGACATATCTGCCACATCATTATGAATCAATTGCGAAACTCCATGTTCTGAATAAACTTGTAGGAAGAGTATAAGATGTCAAGCACTTGCTCCCTTCTTTCATTTAAAGGGATGATGGTCTATGGCAACAGAGACATGGCTTTAAGCAACTGTGATGATGTACCTGAGGACCAGGATAGCCACCGAGAGGCCATCCGATCGGCCACTTGACATCTCGCTGCAAGAGGGTGTACTCTTGCTCAATCCCATACCTGTTTTCATGTATTAAACCCATGTGTATAGCAAGTGAGTGAATAGGGAAAGAAATTAGAAAATGAAAATGAGAAGGCCAGATGGATGAAATTACCAGGGCTCTTCGGCCAGGACATCAGGATGGCTGAATACCTTGGCAGCAGCATGCCTCTTGTTTGTCGGGATTGGCTCTCCTGCTGGAGTGTAGGCGTCGCACATGACCTAAACCACAGACGCTTTGTTAATAACTACGCTATAACATCAAATAAAAACTGATGAATGGAGAACTCATTCCGCTAAATAGAAAAAGCACTCACCAGGATATTGTTGCCCCTCCTAAATGGATCCTTGAAAATTGCTTGGGGACTGTATGTGTCATTCAATTGTTACCAAGACGGGTAAGATGTCATTAGTATCCTAGATACATAATAGCTCTAATAAAAAATCACTGATCTGACTAAAGTTAATATCAAACCAGACTTACTTATGGCTATAAACAGAAATCCATGTGAAGTACAAACACTTACTAAAGGATCACTTCACTATCTTCCCCAGGGGCCTGATTAGTGCTCGAGCCGTCATAGTTCCATTTGGGTAGCTTCGATGGGTCGCTGACGGGGCCATTAAGAGTCTATAGACAAATCGAAAGAGCAGTCCACGTCAAATATCAGGAAAGGGACAGATTCACGAGCTACCGAACAACCGATTGCTTGATCATCTGAAAAGAGAGGAACTCACTCTTGCTTTGCTTCTGAGGTCCATACCAGATCCCCCAATCCTTTTCAAAATAGCCAAAACATAAAGCATCATCAGATGCAGAAAAAGACGTGACTTTGAAACTAAATGAACAAAATCTGAGGTAACTGTTTATCAGAGTTCTAGCACAAAACAAATGCATCAAATTACTATCTTCCGCCGCAAATCTGTTTTAAAGGGAAAAGAGAGAGAGGTCACAGAGAAACCCGATAAGCAGAGCAACCCAAAGGATTGCTCTGTCCTAGCGGCTAAAAGAACAAACAGTCAGCCTGCAAAGCAAACGGAGACCAAATCTGACTGTATCTGAAAGAACCACCGGGCTTAAACACGTTAATTTCTTCTTCTCACCAATCAAAGACAACACGGAAGCAAAAGAGAGTTCTTCTTTTTTCAACCCAGTGAGAGAAAAGTCCAAAGAACACCGAACTAAGACAATCAAAGAAACACTAAGCCATATTCGTGAACAAAAGGAGTTCAGAACTGGAAATACAACAAATCAGCATGCCCAAGATCAGGAACTTCGAGAAGATAGAGAAATCAACCGTACCAAACAGAACAAGAATACCCTTCTTTCATCTGAGTGGATTTACACAGAGAAATGCAAACATTAGGAATCAGAAAACCCGAACAAGCATGCATCGAGTAAGACGCGATCCACGAAACAGAGTACTTGAGTTCCCGAAACAGAGATCGCGATTTAAAAAAGAAATAAAAAAAACAGAACCAGCAAGCACAGAAACAACCGAAACCCAACACGAACGAGATGCAAAAAACAGCGAAACGCCACGACGGTATGCAGAAAAACACGAAAAAAAAAAAAAAAAAAAAAAAAAAAAGGACACGGCAAATGGGCAGGTAGCACGACAGAGGATTGGCGAGGACTTACCATATGTACTCGGCGATCACCTTCTCGGTGGTATCGGAGAGGTCGAGGTTGAGGAGATCTGAAAGCAGCGACATGATCACGGAAGACGAAGCAGCGAAATGAAATCTTCTCTCTCTCCTCCTCGATCGATGTAGACGATACAGAAACGAGAACAGAGGCGAGCTTAGCTGCCGTTTATATAGCACAGTGACCAGTTCAGAGCTTAGGGAAAATCGATATCTCTATTTTACTTTTTCTCCTTTGATTATTTCTGATTTGTTTTGGCACATTTTTTTATTGTCAAGGGTACTTGTTATTTTATCTCTTCCCCATAAAAAGCATATCCAACGAGAATTTCAATGTGGTATATTTATCCTGGAATTCCGTAAAACGGTGATGTTTTTATTGAATAGATATTTATAATTACACATATATATGTGTGCGCATGTGAAGTTGCAGATTTTCTACCATGTGATCTGATTTTTTTTTTTAATATTATCGATAGATAAAACGAATAAAAGTCAATTGTACTAAATCGAATTTTGCTACATTTTATTGCTTTTCGCGAATTTTTTATTGGCATGATACCGCGATTGCTCTTACGACAATTTGACTAAAGAGGTATGATGAAATGTCAACAAATTTGCATTGCCCACACTTTGCACAAATTTTGTAGATCAAACTATTCTTTATAAGAGAAATATCATATGATTTAGTTAAAAGATTACATTGAAATGACCCTAAGCCTCTAAAGTCCTAGTGAGCCCTAAGCACCATCCACCTCATTCCACAAAATCATGATCTCTATAACACTCATCACTCATCACCCATCGTTATCGTTATTTGTCACATGTATAAAGATGTAATCTGGTGTTTAATCACAAAAAAAAGGAAGTAGGAATCATTTTTAGAAAATACGTACTGTCAAATGATATTGATCTATAAAAACTAAATCACATTATTGGTAATTTCCTTTGCTTTTGACATTGATTTATATTTGATATATAGACCACAAATTAATGAAAAAAGGAGACATTGTTGTATCGTAGCAATATCTCATAATTGTTAATATTTAGGATGCAAGTTTGTCTTCACAAAAAGTCTGAAAAGGGAAATTAATATTGATAGAAAGTCGTTTAAAGGGATTTATAATCTTTTACAGTTTCCTAAAATTAAATAAAATATATATCTTTTGTCACGATAGTGTCAATACAAAATTTTGATTCGTAGAAAATTAGAAGCCTTATTATGGTCGAGATATGGATGCCTAGCAAATTCTCTCCTTCTCTTTTTCCTACCAAGAATGTACCATTTTCCTATCACTTCTTCTCTTCTTTCTTTCTTTTTTTTTTTTTATTTTATTCCACGTGCATTAATACTCTAATCGGTGACCTCATGTTCGGTGACTCAATTGAATCTCATGAAAGAACTAAATAAGAGGTGGATGAGTTTTTATAATTTCACGAGATTATTTCAATGAGAATTTATGTAATCATGATTGTCATCCTTATTACAAAGGGTAAGATGCACACTTTTCGGTTTACTAAACAAATTATGTCAGTCGACACTAAATGCGGTCGAGTTTTTATAATATTGTGAAATAAAAAAGCAAATAACATTGATGAGAATTACATTCACTTGAGATTTTGAGGCATTCCATCAAAACATTTACTATTAAGTATTGAGCTTTTGGAGTGATTTTGACCTCAAGACACTTATCTCTCTCTCTCTCTCTCTCTCTCTCTCTTGCAATCTTTCATTTTTTTTTTCCAAATAAATTCTGGCAAATTTGTGTCGAACGGATAATAAATCGAGTACCTCTCGAGAAAGATAATCTTCGTGCGAAATTTTCCAAATTTAGAAAACAAAATGGGGAAAGTCAAAAGGTGTTTGCGGTCGAGAGGATGGTCTTTATCCAAAATGATTAGTCAAGTTGGGCACGTTTCCTCTCAATTCTCTTGCGTGCAGCCTCCTTCCGTCGAAAGGAGATTAACCTTCTTCCCTAATTAAGAAAAGTACGAAGACAGTAGAAAATCTTAAATTATACCTATTATAATACAAATACCCCCAAACTCTTTTTGTATTACCAAAATTCCTAAACTTACCAACTATACTAGGGGTGTGCATGGTTCGAGCGGCGGTTCCAACTTAGAACCAGGAACCACCCGATAAAGACCGGTTTTGAAAAATTAGAATCGGCATCCATCCGTTTGTTACATGGATCCACCCAGGAATCGGACAGTGGTCCCGGTCGGTCCGGTGGATCCATAGAACCGATCTTAACGTGAAACAATTTTGTTTTCAACATAGAACAATTACGTAACATCAAAGCAAGCCAAAGAAAGAAAAATCAAATTTAAGTATGTGGAGATGCGGACGGCGGGAGAAGTAAACGCAACGAATTTACAAATACGGTCCGGGCAGTTCTTTGGCATTTTGCACACCCCTAGAAGGAAGTGAGATGAGATTTAAGGTTTTTTTTTAGTAATTTTTTTTTTAATATTAAAAAGGTTCCGGTCCGGTCCAGGTGGGTGGGCGGGCAGATCCGCCCATGGAACCGGGAACCAGGACCGGACATCGGTTCCCATAAATTGGTGGGAATCGGTTTCCCTCAAGAACCCATAAATTGGTGGGAATCGGCATTCGGGGTCTCAGCCTCAAAAGATGTCTTGAGAGGTGAGGGGAAGCAAGCCAACGGGCTTCTCCCAAGCGATGTGGGACAAGTATCTGGCTGACCTTTTAGCACCCTACGCGGATCCACCTTAACCTAGCTCTGATACCAATTCGGGGTAGTGAGGGGGACCTTCACGGATATAAAGCAGGCTAGCGGGCTTCTCCCAAGCGATGTGGGAAAGGTATTTGGCTGACCCTTTAGCACCCTTTTGGTTCGGTTCTGGGCGGTTCGAGCGGTTTCCGGGTATTTTGCACATCCCTAAACTATACTATAAGTAATCCCAACTTTTTTTATGTCACGAAAAATAAATATACATTATATTTTGAAATTCTTTATGACAAAAAAGGTTTACAATATTTATATTATAGTAGGCAAGTTCAAAGCTTTTAGTGACAAAAATGTGTAGAACATTTGCGTTGTACTGAGCATAATTTGAAGTTTTCTAAGGTATTAGCTCTTCTGTTCAAAAAAAAAAAAAAGTATTAGATCTTAAGGAAATTATTAAGTAAATATTGACTAATTGTCCAAAGAACTTTCCAATACATCCAAGAGCAACGTGGCAATCACAAATTCCAAAATAAACCCCAAAAAAAAAAAAATCGGATTATACCAGTCGTGATTATTTTATTGACCGGAGAGAAAAGAATAATAGTATAGTTTTTTTTTTAGCAAGAGAATAATAGTATGGTTTTTTTTTTTTTTTTGAACGAGAATAATAGTATGGTTTAAAAAATTAAAAGAGGTACAAGAAAATAAAATAAAATTCCCAAGAAAAAGTTCGCATTTCCCGATGCAACCGACAGACGGGCTCCAAAAGCCGATGGGGGGCTATCTGATCGTACGGTGAAGGACTGTTTTAAGCGGGGATTTCGTCGTTTGCGGGGCCCTTTCTTCCTTTATTTTTCTTTAGCTTTTATTGCTCCAGTGTTTTCCCTTCCCCGCGGTTCACGTTGCACCGATCGCCACGAGTTCTCGTCAGGTCGATCCGATCGGGAACGAGTTCATCTCTATCCGGCTGTCTTCGGCCCATTGGTCTGCTCCCAAGGTCGTCCTGCATCGAAACTCCCAATCGGAACAGTCCGTGGGACTTCCCAATGGATAAGATCTCTCTTCCGCCCTCACTGTTGAAAACAAGACCGCCTTTGCCTCGCTTTGCGGCTCTTTCATGCCCATCTCTCTACCTCTCCCTCCCCATGGAAAGAAAGGTTTCGACAGTTTTTCAGAGATTTCTTTGGGCCAAATTAATCAGACATTCGAGCTCAAACTGAATCCTACTTTTTTTACAGTACTTTAAATCGAGTTTGAGCTTTTTCGAGGAGTTAGGCATTTGGCAATCCTAGTTAACATTTGAATTTTTCTTTTTTCCATTTTATTTTTGCATTTACAAAAGGGTTCGGGTTGATTTTTCGGAAAGATTTGCTGTTCTTTCTTTGAACATTTTAGTTGGAGATTGACTCGGATCTAGAATACGATTTCTTTGCGGATAGAGTCGAGCCCAAAATTGCAGAAGCAAAAATTTAATAGATATTTATATATCATCCTATGCTCCTATATGCTCAAGTGTGAGAGTGTTTTGTATGCCATTAAAGGCGGAGCTGAGACGATGTTCGCTTCAGAGTTTGTCACGTGGCAATTGTTTTATTGCGTGGCTCAATAACTTTAATAGATATTTATAAATCATCCTATGCTCCTATATGTTCTTTTCAAAAAATAGATAAAGTGTTAAATATCTTCAAATGTAAGATGAAATTAACATTCCTAGGAATTTAAGTCCTCCATAGAAATATTTAATCTATAGTTTAACTTAGCCAAACTAAGAATAGGATCAAGAGGTACGTTTTCTTTTTTTAAATTTCCAAACTTGCTTTTTTCTTTTGCATTCTAAAAAGAATAGTACGTAGTCTGTACAAGAACGGAGAACCCATTTCTCAAATTGAGTTTGACTTAATATTCACTAAGTCTAAACCTTAAAATAAAATAATTTTTTTACTTGGTTCATGCATGTTTAAATTTTTATTGGAGATTTGATCATATATTTATTAGACAAATACCGCAAGAAACCTCAAACTATGCTCATTGTGGCACAAATATTCCAAACATCTTTTTATGTCACTAAAAACTCTAAACTTGCCCATTATGACACAAATGCTCCTAGAATTTTTTTGAGTTACAAAAAAATCCATATATATCCTCTATTTTATTTCCATTAAAGGTATATTTGTCACATTGATATTTGATATAAGTTGGGGATTTTATATACACAAAAGAAGTTTGGAGTATTTGTGTCACAAAAAGCAAGTTTAGTGTTTTTAGTGACACAAAAAAAGTTTAGGGTTCATATATTTAACCATATTTAATTTAATGGTCAAAATAACTTATTTTACCTAAATTAAACATGTTAACCATTATAAATTGAATCATGATGAATTACTCATATTTGATTTATTCAAAGAAATATATCTCAAAAAAGTTCATGCACACAATACAAGTTAGTTTGGGAAAAAAAAAACTCATGATAGTATATTTGTCACGCTGATATAAGTTTAGGATTTTAGATACACAAAAAAAGTTTGAGGTATTTATGTTACAAAAAGTAAGTTTAAGATTTTTAGTAACACAAAAATGCGGGATATATATGTCATATTGGGCACATTTAGGAGCTTTTGTGGTATTAGCCCTATTAAATAAGTTATTTTGAATATAACTTACCATTATAAATTGTATATGTTACAAAAACAATACAACCGAATCATGATAAATTACCCCTATTTGATTTATTCAGAGAAAAGTACCTGAAAAATGTTTATACACACAATACATGTTAGTTTGGGAAAAAAAACTCACGATGGTAAACTTAGATATAATTTGAGAATTTTATCTCTTTTGAATAGAATGCAAAAATATTGACAAAGATAAAGTATTTTGAAATAAAATTTAGTTTTATATAACATAACAATATGTATATTATATCTTGAATCGTAATAAATTTTACTATATATCTTTCTTTTAGACATATCAATGTTTTGGATAGGAAAAAGGGAAAAAATATCAGTTTCAAAGCTAAATTATATATTTTTATTACAATTAATCAGAGAGAAGTTCTTGATTTTAACTAAATTTAATCTCCAAAAACTCTCCTATCTCCTTATGTACATTTGACTTTATATGTTCAACTTTACAAAAATGTTATTTTTTAGTTTTTGTACACATATATGTCCAACACATTTATAGTACTAACATAAGTGAGATCATAAAAAATGCAAAAATACCGATCTACATCAATAAAACACATATATCAAAAACCGAGAGAACGTTTCTTCTATGCTCACTATAAGTCACTTTATTTTGCTTCTATGCTTTCTACATGTCAAGACATTTGAAACAATTTTCGAGTGTCTCACATTCATCCAATAAGATTGTTTTTATTAATTGTAATCCCTAAACTTCATCTCTTATTAAGTTTCAAATGAAAAAAGAAAAAGAAATAAAGATTAAGTATTTGAAATGCATTTTTAAATGATAATTGCACTCATTGACTTTACATGACTTTTGACCAATTCACCAATGAAGATGCAACTCAAAAAAGATTATTGGCCCTAGTGGGAAATGGGCAGGATCTAATGTTTGATTCTTAGCCACATCTTTTGAAAGTGAAGATGCGAGATGCTTGGTAACAACTCATGTTTCAAAGGCTCTAATTCTCTCTCTCTCTCTCTCTCTCTCAAGAAACTTGCATATCATTATATTTGACTTCACAAATTGTCTATTTTAATACAAAGATCACATCTGAAAGCATTTTAATTTTATTATATTCTTCAAGGAGGATGAATATTCCACTATTGAAATTCAATAATAAAGTAATGGCGTCACCTAATTGAAACTGATGCCCGGAATCTCTTCTACGGTCAGAATATGCAGGACAAAAAAAAAAAAAAAAAATACTCTTCATATAATAAATTTCGATGAATCTTCTGGTTGATTTTCAGGCGCCAGCTAATAAGGCGAAGGATAAAGACAAAAAATTTGTTGTTGATAATTGAATTCATATGCAGCTTTTGACCTAACTTTATTGATTGCTTTTTAAACTTTATCAATGAGAGATTGAAGAAAACGTAACGCAAGTGAAAACCGAAAAGGCGAAAAGAAATTTAGATTTGGTGGTGTTTGAAAAGAGAGTAATGCATCACGGTGTTTGTCTCTTTTGTGCGAAAAGTTTTGTGGGATCATCGTTGATTATTCACAAAATTTAAGTTAGTAGATACAAGCATGATTTAATATTTAAATAATTTAACATGATGGACATTATGATATGTTTTATATGAATTTTTTTTTTACTATGACAAAACTTATCCAGTGAAGAAACTGAAGATAAACATATGAAATTAAATGGATTATTTACTGATTTTGATAAATCAAATCAATAAAATATCAAAAACTAGCAATGAGATTCATGCATGATCCCATAAATTCACCTATTTTTTATGTAGTTTTGACGAGATGATCAAGTCTCCCATATGAAATTTCTTTTTGTTTAGGAAAAGAGAAATTTTCCTCTTTCAACTGAGATTAGACATCTAATGGTCCATTTCTTCTCAATATTTTCCCCCTTTTTTTAATATTAACATATGAAAAAAGGGGGAAATCCTGATTCTAGAATGCGATAATGTCCGCTCCGTCAACTGCCCTTATATAACCGGACCAAAAAGTTTTTTTGCCTATAAATCATACAGCATAAATTACGTAAACGAAATGAGAAGAGCCTTTCCTGATAAAGAAAATGGAAAACTCCCTTTTGTATTGTGCTGTCGATACGTCACGATTGAAGGAGAAGACTTTCATTTTGGCCTATCCGATAGCTTGACGTGATTTTCATTCATTCAAATGAATAAAAAAAAAAAGCCAAAGTCTCAGATTCCATCCCACACGTAATTCTCTATTCGCCAGGGCTCCTCAGTTGACCTTCTTTTATACAATAAATGTTACACGATCTTAGTGTTTACTAAAATGATTCTTCTATAAAGTAATGCTGAGTCAAGAATCTCTATTCGCCATTCGCTGTTGTGATTATATATATCAAGTAAAATATTATATACCTTCAATCCAAGCTAACTATTTGTTTCGGAAAGGAAACAGTGCTCATGGGATAGAGCATACCGAATTATATCCTTTTATTAATTACATTCCGTACTACATCATACTTGGTGGGAAAAGACTATATATTTCAAGTTGTCAAAATATTTTGTGTTCCTGTTTAATCTAATATATTGCTAGTTTCGACCAAAAAAATAAATATATTTATATTTTGTGTGAGCCAATCTGTGTATTTTAATGTGCAGATGAAATATCTTCGAGATTTACAAGTCCATATGCAAATGATGTTAACACCAGCACGTCTGTGCTGGTAGACAACTTCTATTTTCTGCAAATGGAGAATAAGCTATTGAGTTCAAAGGGACCAAATAGAAGGACAATTTGATAACACGAGCACACAATCTACTTGGAAGGACCTAAGCGTGAGAGGTTGGCAAATAGGGGATTTGGTAAAATCATCAAATCTAGATGGACAACATCTTTGAGGAAGTTTGCACTACAGATAGAGTGGACAATACTCCATGTGTCTGAAAACGAAGGACCAACTCTATATGAATTGTGATTCAAATTCAAATTGGTCATTTTGAGCTAATTTCAAGTCTTGAAACCCACAGAGAAAAGTTTTTGAGAAGTTAGATTGGTTTGTCATTTTGTGTAAGTAAAAGAAGTGCCAAGTAAGTTTTTTTTTTTAGTCGATAAGTGCCAAGTAAGTTCATAAAGACAATTTGGTTTTACTTCAAGGAAGGTTCAGTAATTACCTCCAGGTGAATGTTCAGCCCAAAAACAGCCCTTGCAACGGGTACTTTGACTTATTTGAAATCTCCAACATGCCGAGGAAGTTTGAAGGGCTGGATATATCCGTCAAAGCAAGAGTTGAAATGCGGTTGAGGAGATTAAGGGTCCGTTCATTTCGCGAAAAATGACTGCCGGAAAAATGTTTTCCGGATTTTCCGATGTTCGTTTCACGGAAAATGAACTAGTAAGGAAAATGTTTTCCATTATTGGGAAAAATAACCTTTAAAGTGAGGAAAACGTTTTCCATGACTTCTTCTCTCTTACTTCTTTTTATCAATACATTTTTGTTTTTTTTTTTTTTTTTTAAATCGAGTTTTTAATTTCTTTTCTTTTTTCTTTCCTTTTCATCTTCTTTGGTGGTGGCTAGCGACCGGCCACGACGGCGTCTGGCAACTAGCGACCTCGCCAGCCTCGCCCCAGGCCGGTGAGGCTCCGCCTAGCCCGATCTGGCAAAGCCGAGATCGGGCCTCGCCAGACCAGGCGAGGCGGAGCTCTCGCCGGCCTGGGCAGAGCTCGCGGCCATCCAAATCCAGCGAGCCGGGTGGGGCTCGGGCCTCGCCCAAGCTCGCCGCAAGCTCGCTAGGGCTCGGCGAGCCGCGAGCTCGCCGGATCGGCGCGAGGAGCTCGAGCTCGATCCAAGCGAGCCCAAGCTCCACCGCTAGATCCGGTGAGCTCGCGGCGAGCTTAGGGCGAGATCGGCCGAGCCTCGAGCTCGCCGAATGCGGCCACCGAGTCTTGGTTGGCTACGGGTAGTTGGCCATCGTCGGGCGGGGAAGGAGGCGCGGCGGCGAAAGGAGGAGGAGGAAGGAGGCGCGGCGGAGCAAGAAGGAGGAGGAAGGAGGAAGGAGGAAGGAAAAGAAAGAAAAAATAATAAATAATAAAAATTTTGATTTTTAAAAATATAAATAATTAAAAATTCATTTTTAAAAATTTATATAAACAATAAAATTAATTTTTGGTCAATTAAAAAATTAAAATTCAATTTTTGATAATTTTTCCCAAACAATTAAATGAGCTAATGAACGATAGAAAACATTTTCCACTCAAATTTTAGATTTTGGCCAAACACGAAAAATAGTCATTTTTTACGGAAAATGACTTCAGGAAAATGTTTTACGGAAACATGATATTTTCAAAGTGAAACGAATGGATCCTAAAATACTTGTGCTTATTCTCTAAGAAAAACATTGTGATTCTCATTGTAAATATTTGAGAGTAAATGTTGTCAAAGGTTTCAAGGATTGTATTGGTGGATTTCAACTTTCTATTCAGGCTATTAGAGCTAGGAGAGTGGAGTAGGTTGATTGGAAAAACCAAATCACTCTAAATAAATTTGCAAACTATTCGATCCCTTGCTCCTTTTACATTTCTGTTGCTAGAAAATATTCTCTTTGCATTGCATATTTCATCTACAAATATTTTTCCTTTCTCCACATATTGATTTGTACCAAAAAATTTTTAAATCCTACAACAATAAAATCCACCATCCTCTTGGTTGTTAAGTTCGGTTAATTTCTATACTCAGAACTAATAACATTTGCATGTACTTGCTTGATATCAAATTAACATGTCAGGTAACTTAGGGTTTCACATAAATGATAAACTTTCTCTATGGCTAGAGGAGATGATTTGTTCTTTACTTCATGCCACGTTACAAGATTTGATCCGCATACACATTTGTTTTTATATTGACCATTGTACATAAAATCTGGAAAATGGCAGGCCTTGTTATACACTGACAAAAAGTTGACAATATCATTGCTTCCGCTTTAAAGGCGACCTTATAAGTTCTGGCGCGCTTTCCAAGACCACAAGGGCCCCCACAAAGTTCCATTTCGTTAACGTTAAGATATCTTGAGAGGCCAAAACCCTAGCTTTGGACTATCCAGTGAGCTTTATATATATAATAAATGCTACAGATAATTAAATGTTGGTCAGATTTTGCTTTGTCTAATCTTGGCATCACAACATTATCTACCTGCCTCCTTGTTCGTGCAATGCAGCCATCCATCTCGAGACAAGGTGCTTAATTAACTTACTAATCTATATCTATTTATATTAGGACTTTTTAGTATACTGCCAATGAAAACATTATATCATTAAATGATGCTAATCAACTGTCTGTTTGTGCACTTAAAAAGTATCAATAGATAGATGCAAATCAATTTAATCTAGTGACGTATCCGTGCCTCTAGCACGAAAAGAATAGTATTGCATTCAACTATCTAAAAGTTATTTGCCTTGAAAATTGATTTACATTAAAATGAGGTGATTGTAGAACTAAAAAGGAAAGAAAATAGATAAATAAACAATCTATATTATTATGCATTTTGTGTAGAAATATGCTAGTTTCAATAGAAATATCTATATTATAAGGTGAATAGATAAAAATAGAATATTCTAAAATCTGATATACCATTTATTTAAGAAGAAAAGTAACATCACAAAGAGTTAAAACGAAAAGTTCATATATCAAAATGTAGCTATTTAGTAAGTTATCATCCATCTATCAAAGTTTAAAATGAAAATTATTATACCCTCTTATTTTGTTTTTTTAGAGGTATATAGATGACTTGAAATAGGCTCAGTGAGTACAATAGTGTGCGACCCATATATCTTGTAATATAAGTTAGTTAATTACAAAGGTCAAATTGGCTGATTTCAGGTTATAAATAAAGTGATAGTGGTCAAATTCAGGTTTTTTAAATAAACTTAAATTTGAACTGATGATAAGATAGAGCGAGACATTAAAATAAGATACGGATATAAAACTGTATATGTATTTTGAACGACCCTAGTTGATAACTTAAATTTGCTAAAAGTAAATATCTCATTGAGGTGTTTTTGGACCTAACATAAGGAAAATTGCTGCATTTATGTATTAGATGAAGTCTTCCTAAATGCAAAATGCAAGGTTAAAGCTAAAAGGTAAAGGCAAAAGTCATCACAACACAAAATCTTATAACATTAATTGAAAACATGTATCAAGGTATTAATGAGGAAAAATACAGTTTCTTGTACATGTAGTGCTTAAGAATTTATTTTATTATCATCCAAAGATGTTCATGGATTAAATCATTGTGGTAAAACTCATAATAAAGAAAGTTAACCAAATAAATAGATGAAACTCGACTTGCATAGGCGGATCCACATATTGTTAGCTGCTTATCGCAACTTGAGAGAAGTACAATCTCATACCTACTCCCCCTCCTTAATTAAATGAGTAGGTCAACCAACCCGCTCTTATGTGGGTTTGAAGATTGATTTTGGAAAAACTTAGAAAAGATTATTCTGTTATAAAATACGATCTGTCTGTTTTAGCCTAGCTAAGTTGGGTCCCACCTGAAGAGTAATTTACATTATTTCTCATAATGGGTGGGTACAAATCTCGTGCAGTAATCTTGAATGCCATTCTTGAGCCTAGCCACGTCTAATCTCACTCGGAGAAAGGACCCAAGTGTACGAAATTAACAACTTTTTTGAATTTAAATGCATGAAATGGAAGTTTTAGAATTGAAGACGAAGGAGTCAACAGAGATTAAGAATTTTCTTCCCGTTTTCTATTGGGTGAAAGATCTATTTCACGGTGAAGGACATATAGGAATAGTTAACTGATAGGCACCTCGACGAATTTGTCGCTTATGATGAAATGCTAAAATACCTACCCCTCAAAGTAGAGGCCGGCGAGTTGAAATTAGTTGTCCCCTTCACGTCTGCATTGTTGTAACTTAAGTGCAAAATAATTTTCCCCAAATTTGGCATCATATGGACATTACATCTCCGGGCCAGTACATATATTATTAGGCCCTCATAATGTCGAAACAACTACATATTTCTGTATAATAAGTCAGTGCCAACTAGATAATTAGATTATCTCTTTTCGTTTGATTTCATTTGTCTTCTCTCGTTCCCTTGTTAAGAGAATTCTCCTAAATCTCTCCTCTAGAAGAAATTAAAAAGAAGTAATTTTAAGGGAGTGAGATATGTAAATCCTGCATATTGCATTTTGCGATACGTGTTCAGGACTATATTGCAATTTTTAACAAAGAGTATAAATTGTTATGCATCAATTAAAAGTTTTAGAACTCCAATTACACTCTACGATAAAAAAATCAAGACTTGATTGCACCAATTGAAAAATTTATGATTAAATTGTTTCCTGGTACATAAGGTTCAAGATTTACCAAACCATTTTGTCCGAAGAACATATGTCAACCAATTCTATGAATGCCTCGCCTTCCACATTTGAATTTCAATATCTCTCGTTCTACGATGGGTGAAATTTATTTCCTATGCTAATTCAATTCTTTGTACATTTTCTCTCCATTTTTCTTTTTTTCTCCACACTTACACTTCTGGTGTTTTAGAAAATAATTTTCAACTTCTTTTAGAAGGATTTGGGTATTTCAGACTTAAGTTTCTAAGTCCCTGTACTAAGGAGAAAGTAGTTTATGCATCTGAATATGACTATTAGAGATCCACAAATATAAGATGGGGTTATAAATAATAAGACTTGCATCAAATTCCATGTTTGAGGATCCATCCGACCCACCAGCAAAGCTACTAAGTAGTCTGCTTGTTTTGTTCATACAAATAGTAAATTATAGCCTCTGTTTTTATTATGATTTGAATATATGAGGAGAAATTACAAAAAATGGCCCCGTAATATTAGCCGAATTCAGCTTTGGTTCATGTACTGTAATAATTTAGCCACCCAATTATTTGCGGTGTTAATTTGAGGCAAAAATTCAATTTTTTGTTGTGATATTGACGGAATATTACAGTTAGTACCGCCACATTGACATGTGGCTCTTATGAGCATAAGTGTCTAGAACAATTACACTTTCAATCTATTGCTTTTAGATATGTTCAATATTAGTGTTTTACCAATTTTGAATCCAGCAACGAAATATCTTTTACCAAGTATTATATTTAAAGAAGTCGTTTGGTACATCTAATTTATGAGTTTAATGCAACAGTAATCAATGTCAAAATCTACTCAACAATGTCATCTAAACTCACTTTAACATAATAATGAAAGCCCATTAAAATTAAATTAGTTTGTACAATATCGAAGATGATTCGACAACACTAAATATTAACAAATATGCCTAGACGACATTGCTTTCTAACCAATCCAAGGACACAACATCGAAATCTAATCATTAATGCTAAACGATGAGGATAACATCTAGTAGACGTTGCTCCTAGATGAATATAAGGACACAACATTTGAATTTAATCAATGGCGTTACTACTCCTAGATGAGTACGATGATACAATGTCGGAATCTAATCGATGACATTGGACGGTAATAACATCACCTAGCAAACACCGTTCCCAAATGGATATGGGGGACACAATGCCGAAATCTAATTGATGATGCTAAACAGTGGGTTAGTACTGGAATCTAATCAACAATACTACCTGATATATAGACACTCACCAGAGTTGAAACTACAATAGGAATCTTATGCTACGATTAAGCTAGACTAAATAAGATAAAAGCTACCCTATGCAAGTCTTTACAATCAATATGGTGTGGAGTTGTTGATGATGCTATAATTTGAAGGTTTCTTATAAACTTTCTAAATTATTTTAGTCATAATAGACCAAATATTACCGGGAGCTGAACAATTTCGATGGAAACCGCTCTAGATGTTCCTATTGGAATTGGACTAATGCTCACCTCTATCTCTTGGGAATCAGACCAAACCAGCACTTATCAACATTTAACTTCTGTCTTTTTTATTGGACAGCCCTGAGTAGGTCAAAAAAATTCTAAGACTATAAGAGACTTCCACCAGTTGATGTGGGATCTCAAACTTGGGCTCTACTTTGTCTTTAAAATCTTAAAAAAAAAAAAAAAAAAAAAAAAAAAAAAGCAACTTCTCTCCTCCTTTTGAGATTGATGTGGGATCTCATACTTGGGATATGTTTTGTTTTGATTTTTCTTTTTTTCCACCTTTAGTCATCCTAAAAAGCCATTCTCACATCAATCTGCAAGATAAAAACTTAGTCTTTTTTACTTTTAAACCAATTAAAGAACAAAGGGTGGACATCTATGCAGTTGATGTGGGATCTCAAACTTGGGCTCTACTTTGTCTTAAAAAGTTAAAAAAAAAAAAAAAAGAAGCAACTTCTCTCCTCCTTTTGAGATTGATGTTGGATATCATACTTGGGATATGTTATGTTTTGAATTTTTTTTCCACCTTTAGTCATCCTAAAAAGCCATTCTCACATCAATTTGCAACATAAAAGCATAGTCTTTTTTACTTTTAAACCAATTAAAGAACAAAGGGTGGACATCTATGCATGGTCTTGGTCTTGAGAACTGGACTGGATCAATCGGTCTTGGAACCAAACCGTACCGGTCCTTATTGGTTTTCTTCTCAGTTCCAAATTTTGAACCTAAGAGTTATGGGGTCGGTTCTCAGTTCTAGGCCAAGGATAGATCCATTGGGGAACCAATCACCTCTCTCAAAGGATATGTTAGGGAACTTAATATGTTGGAAATATAGTAGAGAGACTAAATCTGAAATTGTGTATGGTTATGACGACGAGTTTTTGCAATTTCCCCTTTATATCATCGGCACAAGCCATTACAGGTACACGCTTTGGACTCATCTTAGAGAAACCATCCAGCAGAGCTTCCATCGACCCTGTGTCAACAACCTTCGAACTTGCGAAAATCGGACCGATTTTTGTGGGGTCTCTCAATCCTCATTCGGTTTTATAACTAGTCACTAAAGCAATATAGGTTTTGATTGGAAACTGCATTAGTTATATCAGACAATATCCTATAAGCAAATGTGTGATAAATTCAAAATTACTATACAGGTTTAATTTACTGTACTTCACAACTCAGGAAAGGCCAATAGGTTCCACAGGGCCATTGAGAATAAGTGCATATACTTAACATGTACTCCCGTTGCAAAGTCAAATAATTTTTACAAAGAAAAATAAGAGTAAGTGATAACTGGAAGGATGTCTTTTATATGACTTGAATGGCCATTTTTCCCACCAACCAATCTTCTTATTGTTGGGTTATGTGCACCGACATTTTACATAATTTATTATAGTTAAATTTGCATGCGAGTGATATTTATAATTCATTGCATGTCCAAGATGGAGGAAATATATATCCCTTATTGGATTACTTTCTTCCTTTAGTTAGTATAAACAGAAAAACATTATTGACCCACCCTCGTGACCATCCATGTTGGAATAGAGGCCAAAACCATGAAGGAGATGGAAGAGAGGATGTCACGTTCCCAAGATTGTCGTTTTGGATTAATGGCAGCTTGTCTTGGCCTCAAACAGGGAACGACTTGTGGCGTAACATCCGAGTTCCAATCCACCATCCATCTCGCGGCCCATGTCTGATGCTTCGGAGAGCTTTGTGAACCATTCAGTTCAGTGAGTGAATAATTGAGTCAAGTCGAGCCAATGTAGTACCAAGCTTGAACTCAACTCGACCTAAATATTCGATACTCTGACCTACACTTGAGCTCGAGCAGAGATAAAAACAAAATAGTCGTAAATATAATTTAGCTCGACTCGACCAAAAAAATCGAAATTCTCTTCTAGTTCTAATGTATTTTTTCCCCTCTAACGTATCTGTGGCTTTTTTTGGAGAATCATGGTGTTATCGGGTCGAGTGGAACTGAAATAATATGAAGTTCAAGCTCCACTCGGCTCGCATACTAGTTGTTCGACATTCAGTTCCATCTCGACTAGACTAGAAAATGGACATATTTGAGTTAGACTTGATTACGATCAACTTATAAATAAATTTAAGTTCAAACTTGAATGCTATAAATTCTTTATCTTGGGTTCATGGTAGTGATATTTCTAAACTCAACTTTGAGAAATTATATCTCCTAAAATATGAGGTAAAAAAAAATTAAACAAAATCATAGGTGAATCTTTTGTTAGCTTGATGATCCAATTCGGGTTATAAAATTTTCAGCTTATGTAGTTTGGATAGCAAATTTTGCTTCGCTGGAGTTTCGATACTAAATTAAGATGACATGGTTTAGATTTACTCTTTTTAGAAAAGGCAACTACACTGGAAAATCCATTTCTTTTTTCTTTTTTTTTGTTAAGTTTAATTCACCCTTTTCTGTAATTTTTTTTTTAGAATGCCACATATCCTATTCGTGCAGTGAATTTTCTTACCAAGCATTTTTGTGTGCTTAAATAAACCCGCTAAGTTAAATAAATATTTATAGATCATTGCATATTATTGGATACACCAATTGAATATACAAATCTTATATCATAGGCATTTCTCTTTTTTCTATATTTCGTTGTATTCTTTATGCATGGATTTTAACTCTTCTATAACTTTGCACATCCTATGTTCAATTCTGCGTGTGATGTGTACAAGATTTCTTATTCGGACCATCTACTTAATATGACTCACGCAATCTAACCCATAAGATTGTTAAAATATTTAATGAGTTTGAATTAACTTATTTAAGTGGATTTTGTTGTCATTACGCTTTGGCTATTCTAAAAGATGTCAAAGTGAGTGGCGTCCTTATCATCGAACAGGAAAATCAGCTTTGTGAATAAAGAGAGGGTTCCGCATGACTTTTACTTCCAATATCTTGTGCTAGTTTTGACTTATAGCGGTCGATACTTTACATTTTCTAATATCAACATATTTCCTCCTGAAAAGCATGTAAATCTAACCTGAATGGCATCATATTTACCCATTATATACAAGATTCTTACAGCTTTTTGTTTTTGAAAAGGTAAAAAAAAGAAAAGAAAAAGACTTTTCCTCCCCTTTTCTTTTTCTTTATGCTACAGAACAACAGGATCTCCATCTTAATAATGACACGAGTACCTTTATAGTCTCACACTCTTCGATCCACTCAATTTACTTACATTATTTTTTGCGTGGGTGTGTCTGGTGCAGATCCTCTCGCATATCCTCCAATCCTCTCTCTCTCTCTCTCTCTCTTGCAGTCCCGCACGAACGCCCACGAAGCACAAACTCATGTTCACTCGCATGGCAAGATCAACTCTTGCTCATTCCCTCTTCACATTCCTCCTCTCCCTCTCGTTCATTCCTTCCCATGCCTCGTCTCCCGCGGCCGCGGGCACCTTCCTCTTCGGCGGGTGCACCCAGAAGCGTTACGTGCCTGGCTCGGCTTATGAGTCGAACCTCGACTCGCTCCTCACCTCGCTCCTCAACTCGGCCACCTTCTCCTCCTACAACAACTTCACCGTCGAGGGTCCAAGCCAGCAGGATGTCATCTACGGCCTCTACCAATGTCGCGGCGACCTCTCGATGCCGGATTGCGCCGCATGCGTCACGCAAGCTGTGACCAGAGCCGGCGAGCTGTGCTCGAAAACATGCGGCGGGGCCGTGCAGCTCGAGGGTTGCTATGTGAAGTATGACAATGATTCGTTCCTCGGAGTGGAGGACAAGACGGTGGTTATGAAGAAATGCGGTCCCTCGGACGGGTACGAGGCTGGGCCCATGGGCCAGAGAGATGCGGTCCTAGCGAACCTGGCAAGCGAGGGCGGGCTGTACAGGGCTGGCGGGTCGGGGGATGTGCAGGGTTTGGCCCAGTGTGTCGGGGATTTGAGCGCGGGGGAGTGTCAAGACTGCTTGTCGGAGGCGATTGGGCGGCTGAAGAGCGAATGCAGCACGGCGAGCTACGGAGACATGTTTTTGGGCAAATGTTATGTGAGGTATTCGACCGGTGGAGCTGGACAACATGTGTATCCTCAAGCCCATGAGGGTGAGCTATTCTCTTAAAATGATAAATTAAATCAATTTACCATATAAGATACCGACTCTTTCCTAAAAGAGAACGATAAATTAAACGCGATTCAATTGTCGAATTGGGATTTTGAAATGATTTGCAGGTAAAAGCACCGATGAGGGAACAAAGACATTTGCCATCATTATTGGGTTATTAGCTGGAGTGGCTCTCCTCATCATTTTCATCGCCTTCATCAAAAAAGTTGCTGACGGAAATGGTAAAATTTGAAATACCCATCTTCTAAATCTTTTCAATTTTCTTCATCTCAGCTGAATTTATTGATCACTCCATATACTTCAATGGCGTTTCTTCTCATGCAGGTAAATGACTTTGCATCTCCTCCAATCAAAATCCCAAAAAACGCTTTGAATTGCTCTTTGCTTTTGAGTGGCCCCTCCTTTTGCTTCTTTCTTTCCTTTTTTTCTCCTTATGATGACTGCTGTTCCCCTGACATTGCCTTTTGAGTATTGGCTTTACATGCAAATCCTCCCAAAAAGCAAAAGATGCGGAAGCCTATGAAGGGCTTGGTGACCTTGGGAAAGATGGGAAAGAATGATGAGTGTATTATGTCACTATACATTTTAGTGAAAGGGGCAAAAAAATAAAATAAAAAGGTGGTGGCTTTGCTCTCCACTTCACATAAAGTGCAGTGTCTCATCTGGTAGTGGAGGAGGAACTGTCCCTTTTATGCATGGTGTCCTGTTTACTTTTAATTAGACCCATCCCTCATCAGCTGTTGCTTATTTGTTGTGCATATAAATTTATGAGTTCTATTGTATGTGTAAGTAATGCAATTGGATTTTTCTTTTTAGACTTTTACTTTTCCATCACATGAATTGGGTCGAGGATTGTTGATTGACATATAAGTGCAATCTACGTAAGTCAAAATGGTCACAATCTTGACTACTCCTTGTGGGCTGGACCAAGTCATTTTGAATCTGTAAGTCGAAGTCGTATATTAATTGGACATGTGAGATTGATTCTATCTATCCGAGAGAGACGGAAATTATGCATTCAATTGTGAGCCCCCACTAGGTCCTCTGATATTTAAAAGCCGTTGAAAATTCTTAATTTCTATTCCGTTTCGACTTAGGAGATAAATTTTGGCCCACTAAAATTTCCCAAAAGACGCGGCAAAGCCAATCATTTTTCTTCTCAATTTGTCCCAAAGTTGACAAAGCTTGATAAAAAAAAAAAAAAAAAAAACTTCAAAATCATAAAAATCCAGCTTCTAGATGAACAAAAATGCAAAACATTCAATATCGGACTTGTTGAGCACGAGAAAAGAGCAACTTCAATCACCGGAACAAATACGCTCGATTTAGTTGTCAGCATGGGATCAAATTTTCCCCCACTAGGGGATAAAAAGAACATATTTAGACCTTCCCTTACACATAGCTAATGTGATTGATTGGTTATATCATATGGGCGCCTATTGTGCATATGCAGAAATAACCTCCCAGATGAATGTAGGAAACATTTAGACCAAGACAAAGAAATATCGACCATGTAGACAGAAGTTAATTCTGCACACATGGATTACCAACATGTGCATCAACTCATCGCCCTAAACTTTATTGGCACTTGGGCCCATGTAGTTGTTTTAAGAATGAAAGCTGATCTCTCAATTTTTAAGGATAGCTTAAAAGATCGATCGATGGGAAAGCCGTATCTGATACCCAATAGAACTGATCACGAGGCCTAGTAAGGCGTTCGGGCCAGCCTAGACCCACCTAAGCTAACAAGCCTGTAAGATAAGCTGAGTTCAATTGGTTAAGGTCCACCTTCAACGTCACGGGCTAGCCTATAAGGTCACTTTGAGTGGGGAGATTTATAACGTGGACACAGTATCTTCCGTTTCCAAACTAAGCGCTCAAGCTCCTTTGAGATTTGGTTAACATAAGGTTGCCTATAGATAAGTTGAAATAAAATAAGTCTTAGGGATGGCTTTATATATAATTACTTTGGTGGGAAAATTATCCAAAAAAAATCATAAACTTATTGTATGGATACCAATTCAATCATAAACTTTTTAATTTAATCAATTTAGTCATAAACCATCTAACAATTTGTTGCTAATTTTGATCCGCACTGATGTGGACTATTTTCTATTTTTTTGTAATATTTTACAATTTTTATTTTTTCTTTGCTTTTTTCTTTTCGTTTCCTTAGTTCCCTTTTTTCCCCGTTGGTCGATGATAGATAGAAGTTAAGAGAAAAATATAAATTTTCAGAAAACTTTAGAAAATTACAAAAATTGTTCATGTTGGCCATTTCACATAAAATACCCGATGCCCATATCAAATATTTTTGGCTAAAATTAACCAGAAAGACCACATGGATAAATTATCAAAATATTTAAGCCTAAACTGATAATTTAAAAAAATTTAAAACTAAATTAATATCCGTATAATAGGTTGAGAATTTTTTTAATAATTATCTCTGGTGGTTACGATGAATTGGGATAGAATTTGATGTGGCCCATTCATTTATCTTTTGTCTCTTCATGAACTCTCCGACCATTACCAAGCCGTCACCAAACGCAGAAGATCCTGTGATCTAATCTCCACAAATACTTTGGCAAGAAAATGAATTGGGCACGTGAAAATGTTCCTAAAGTCGCGCTTGATTATGAAAATCCATTGACGGTAGTCCCACCGGCCTTGCGTTGCCAAACTCATTCATCAATTGGTCGGCAATCATTCGTCTCATCATTGTCCCGCCGAACTTCAGGAACAGCCTGAGCCTGCAAATCTCCAGGCCACGTTCCACCAGAAGCATATGTTCGTCTTGTCGGAACAGAAGATTCCATGCTCCCTCGCTCTTCTTGAGAATATATTCCCCTCCCTATTTTTAAATTGAGGAAGATCTTGAGCGGCCGGAAGTTATAGGGGAGGGGTTATTCGTGTTTTCAGGTCATGTTCCTGTCGTTTTTGTGTATTGTAGAGCACTGTACAAGTCGACCTGAGCAAGACATAAAAATTGGCGGGCTAGTCAATGGTATCGGTTTAAGAAACACAAATGCGACTTGAAAATTAGTAGGGTGGCACGACACGACCCACGAATTTCTTGATCAAGTTATGGATTTGGGGAGTGAGATGGTTGTATGACCTGCTATGATATGATATCTACTTGATGACACAAATTTGATGACCAAATATCCTAAGTTTCCCATAGAATATGTCGACAATTTACAACAATGTTGTCAAATCAAATTAAAATACATGTTCTAGTTAGGATTGGGTGCACAATTACAAGAAAATAAAAATATAAGCAAGACCGTGTTCTCTATTAGGATCGAGTGAGACCCCCTGCCTTCCTATCGATGGAAAATATGAATCACATCCCAACAATTTTTAGTCCATGAATTATCATCAAGTTAAAATATTGAAGGTGAATGACATGGACAATACAGTCTTTAAATATTCATTGGCAGCGATTCATTAATGTGAACGGATTTAGATGAGCCAACTTCATGTCTAGCAAGTTTGACATGAACACAACGCAATTATCAATCATGTCTGGTAGATTGACATGAAATCAATCCAAATGTGATTAGCCCCGGTCCAAACTCACCGATTTCAGTCGTTTTATTTTATCGTGCCGAGATCTAAGGAACAAAGAAGTAAGTCAAAAAATTTATCGCACCGAGATCTGAGGAAGAAAGAAGTAAGAAAATTTATGGCACCGAGATATGAGGAAGAAAGAAGTAAGTTAGAAAATCGCACCAAAAGGACGTGCTTACCATTTCCCTACGCATCGGGCAAATTCTGGCCAGCGTCTTGTGGTCCTGGGGATGTTGACCACAAGTCAACTTTCTTGACTTCGTCATATTATTTTGAAACAAAAATCTCTTAATGCGGCAAGACAAATAATTGGATTGCATTTTTGGTTAAGTGATAAGATATTAAATAAGGAATAAAATCTCGATTATGTTATCAAAATCTTTCAACAATATTCACTATTCCTTAGTGGGTAAGAACTTAATAAAGACTAGTATTCAATTTGTTATCTATTTATATATGGGATAAGTTCATTAGAAATCCTAAAACTTATCACAAAAGTATAATTGAACCATAAAACTTGCAAATTTTTAGAAAAAAAAATTATAAAACTTGCAAAAAGTGCAATCAAGTCCTAAAACTTGTCAAATATGTGCAATTAAATTCGAAAATTAATACTATCAATTTTTTTAACGTAAAATACTAACGTGGTATTTTTAAAATTAATTTTCTCTCCTATTTGGCAATTTTTTTATTGTTTTCTTTTTTAAAGCTTATTTAAATCATATTAAAAAACTTTAAAAAGCTAATATTTTATTTTAAAAACAAAACTAGAGGGGCAGAGAGAGAGAAAAGTGAAGGGTAGGACAGGGCCATGCTGGTGGGCGCTGCCACCACCCATCATCGGAGGGGGTGGCGGAGGTCCTCGACCCTAGGTGAGGGCATCCAAATCTGCGTATCGATGACGTTGGCAGTCGTCTGGAGCCAGCTGACATGACCAGACATTTGCCACGGAATGAAAAGAGTATTTTCACATATCTAGTATCTTAATATATCTTGGGAGGCCGAGTCATAAAAGCGAAATGATATATTTCTAGATATCTCGTATCTTCCAAACATAGAGTATGTTACATAAAACAAATCTTTCCAGTAACATTCAAGAATTGACTAAATACCACAATAAAAGTTCTGTTTTTTTGGTCTTTTTTTTTTAAAAAAAAAAAAATTTCAAGCTGATAATGCATTTCTTGACCTGTATTGCCGAAAGTGATGGTACGTATATGATTTGCCACTTTGGCTTATCACCTTCGCTCGTTGACAAAATTAAATTCTTTTAATAAAAAAGAATTTGTGTCCAGCTCTTTCAACTTGTCAGGAGAATGGTGGGGTCCATGGAAAAAAAATTGATAGGTGAACAAAAGGTCCACCCAATTTATAACATTCATTGGACGACTAGCCTAGAGTACGACCAATTCTCATATAATTTCAATTTATAAAAGAGAAAAATAATAATAGATTAATTACAAACCTGCAGTTGCAAGCAGTTGTCATTAGATATGCTAGCTCTACAATGGCATTTCACCCACCCCTATTCAACCCACGCGCGAGTGGCTATTATATCAATCTACTTGGTGGTAGCCGGAGTATACTCTGACGTGACGTATACCTTCCCCATCGTAGAGCTCCTAAATTTCTTGTCTATTTTTATCTCTCTAACAGAAAGGGAATACAGAAGACAACACGAGGTCTCCCATCCCAAGACAATTTTCTTACATGTTTCTTCCTTAAGCCTTTTAGGGACTTGCTTAAGTCCGTTTCAACCTGTCAGTAGAATGGTGGGGGTCCATGGAAAAAATTGATAGGTGAACAAAAGGTCCACCCAATTTCTAACATTCATTGGGTGACTAGCCTAGAGTGCGACCAATTTATGGTATAGTTTGAATTTATAAAAGAGAAAAAACAATAATAGATTAATTACATACCTACAACCGACAACCTAACTCGCTTGAATCTTGAGTGCTAATCAAGATTCAAGAAAATTAAGATTCAAGAAACGCTCAGTGCTGGTTACTATGGTGACATTTTTTGATGTTAGTGCTGGAAAATTTGTATGGTGGGAGGGAATGCATCTTTTCTGTGTTAGCTTATACTAGTCTTCATGCCAATTATTTATTTAGGGATAATGCCACAAAAACTAATTTCGGCTACGCATCAGTCCATAGTGGCTAGATGATCATCTTTATAGAATTTTGACTAATGGTACTTTTGAGGCCGTGGGTACGTAATTGGAGTATTGATGCCCCACGAAAAAAAGCTCAGGACTTTCTATGAGACTTTCATAATGATAGTTTTAAGTGGATTCGTTTTTCTCAAACACTACATGTATTTGAATCATAATTGAATCGTGATGGAACTATGCTAGAAGGGTTTTTTTTTTGATATCACCAATACGTATCTGAGAGTATTAGTAGGATGAAATAAAGTTTGGGATATGGACATATCCCGAGAGATAGTTCAAATCTTTTTGATAGGATCTTCCTCCATTATAGTCATAAGCAGATTTATTTTTCTCGATCACGATATGAATTGGAATGATTTCATCTGCATATTCTTTCGAGATCGCTCCAAAAAGCACAAATTTGCACTGCTCAGAATGGGAATTTTAACTGACCCAAAAAAAAAAAAATGGGAATTTCGTTATTTTTTTTGGGTTGTGGGGGGGGTGGGGAGGAGGAGGAGGATTGTCAATGATCGTTTGGTGGGAAGACGGTGGGTGCCGAGATGGAGGAACCACCCGCCCAAGTCAAAGCTGGGCGTAATTAAGAAAGCGATTAGCTCCTCAATCGAACTAGCAATTAGCATGATCCCGAAATTAAATTTAATGTGGGAACGAAAGCGGTCCAGCTTGCAGATTTTGCCCCCGTCAAACAATGTAGGAATCCGCACAAGACCCCCGACTCCATTCGGAACGTTCTTCGCCCCTCCTCCAGACTCGAAGCCTTGTCTTTTTCAAGCTCCCACCATATATAAAAATTATCCAATTCGTAAGTCCCGATCACCCCGGCGGCGACGATACAGTTCGTGGTCCCGAAGCTGATCGGCGAGGAAAAGAAAAAGATCAAAACCGGCGCCCCCGCGCGACCGGCGGGCGGGAAATATTTTGAGGTTTTTGTAGGGTTCGTGCGTGTGGACATTAAAGTGCTTTCCTAAGCGACGGGGACAACGAGATCGAGGAGGGTGTCGTAAGGGGTAAAAAAAACGTGCAAGGAATTTAATGCTATGAGGAGGAGGATGCGATAGCGATCGAGAAAAGGTTCGGTTGAGCTGCGAATTCCCGTTCGGCCTCCGCTGCGAAAGAGGCGATTAGAAGCAGTGCAAAGGAGGGATTTTTAAACAGAAGATCGCCGCCGTCGTCCGGCGATGGTCTTCGTGTCCCTCTCTCCTCGGCCCCCGAGAGTGTCCGCGAGACTGACTTCTGGGTACCCGCCAAGAATGTCCTCCGCCGCCGCCGCCGCCCCCCTCCTCCTCGTTCTTGCGCTGTCCTCCTGCTGCTTCTTGGACGTCGCCCGGTCCGATCTCGCCTCCGACCGGGCGGCGCTCCTGGCCCTCCGCTCCGCCGTTCGCGGCCGCCTCCGGCTCTGGAATCTCACCCTCCCGCCCTGCAACTGGACCGGCGTCTTCTGCGACTCGGCCCAGCAGAAGGTCATCGAGCTCCGGTTCCCCGCGGCGGGCCTCAACGGGAGCATCCCGGCCGGCACCATCGCCACCCTCACCCAGCTCCAGACCATCTCGTTCCAATTCAACATGCTCTCCGGGCCCCTCCCCCCCGACCTCGCCTCCCTCTCCGAGCTCCGTAACCTATACCTCCGGGGCAACTCCTTCTCCGGCGGGCTGCCGCCGTCCCTGTTCGCCCTCCCGAACCTCGTCCGCCTCGACCTCGCCTCCAATAACTTGTCCGGCGAGATCCCCCCGGCGTTCGGCAACCTCACCCGGCTCAAGACCCTGTTTCTGGAGGATAATCAGTTCACCGGGCCGATCCCGGACCTGAACCTGACCCTCGACAAGTTCAACGTCTCGTACAACCAGCTGATCGGGCCGATCCCGTCAACGCTCTCGACCAAGAATTCGTCCGCCTTCGCAGGGAACTTGCTCTGCGGGCCCCCGCTCCAGTCTTGTAACGCCACTGGGAACGGCAATAAGCTATCCGGCGGCGCCATCGCCGGGATTGTGATCGGCTCCGTCATCGGGCTCTTCCTGATTCTCCTCGTTCTTATCATCTTGTGCCGTCGCAAGAGCCGTGGCGGCAGCGAGAAGCCCAAATCGCTGGGATCCCAAGCGGCCAAGGGGGCCGAGGCCGAAATCGCGCAGACCCGTGAAGACAAGAGCGTCGGCGAGCCCAAGGCAAGCAGCGCCGCGGTCATCAGTGGCGACAAGAGCGTCAACAAGAGCTTGGTGTTCTTCGGGAAGGGGGATGCGGTGGCGGCGTTCGACCTGGAGGACCTGCTGCGGGCGTCGGCGGAGGTGCTGGGGAGGGGGACGTTCGGGACGACGTACAAGGCGACGCTGGAGGCGAGGATAACCGTGGCGGTGAAGAGGCTGAAGGACTTGAGCGTGGGGGAGGCGGAGTTCAGGGAGAGGATGAGGCAGACCGGGGCGGTGGAGCACGAGAACCTGGTGGGGCTGAGGGCCTATTACTACAACAAGGACGAGAGGCTTCTCGTTTATGAGTATCTGCCCATCGGAAGCCTGTCCGCGCTTTTACATGGTGAGCATCCGTACACTCGCTTCTTCTTCTTCTTCGCTTTTCGTCATCTGTTTTCGTGTCTCCGTTGTCATGGTTTCTGCATACATCAGTAGGTGCTAAGTGCATGTTAGTTCGCAACCTGAGCTGACATGGGTTTCATCAAATTCCTGAGAGAACTTGTCACTGTCGCCGATGACAGGAGATGTCCACATTCGTTAACGAGATTTCATCTTTAAATACCCAATTGCAAACGCTTTTCGATGGAGGGTGATTTAGTATTCGGTGTGTAGTCTAAGATGCAATTTGAGCACCTCGAAAAGCTAAGGATTGAAGAATCGTTTGAAACATGATTCATGTCCTAATCCACCTGAGCTCTGGACTTCAAGTGATTGTAATATTTGCTTTTAGTCCTTGGAGATGTAGTAGCTACCTTTTTACCTGCATTTAGAACACCACTGAAGCTGCTATTGCGGGAATTCAGCGAGTTGTCTGATGCTCTTAAAGAGACCTCATGGCTACGTTGGGATTCGAGTTCTAAATCCGCAATTTTTGGAGTTGGGGGAGGTTGACTTGCGTGGACAGATCTATAGCTAACTTCTTACCCTGCATATTCGCTTTGACCAAAGCCTGGAACGAGTCCCAATGCTGAACTGAAAGTACCATGCATTACTTGTTATCACTGTCATTTTGATGTAACCCGCTTCAATTAACATTGTGTAAAACCCCAAGCATTGCTCTTTTCAAGAACGCCATGCGATTCACCCCACTGGAGATTCCTTCATGTTCAATGCGTGCAAATGCTCTGGCTTTATCGTTGTCTCTGTTCGTCATGCGTATGTATTTCCCCAGTCCGGGAGCATCAACAGGCTCGCATGAATGGTATCACTACATCACTGAAAAAATTCTCGATTCGTTGGTTGGGATTCGACTAACCACGAATTCCTTAACCCTATCTTGCAATTCTGCAATCCGTCTTCTCCATGCGCTTTCTTTGCCCAATGTTCGCAGGAAGCTCCGTAGTCGGCAGGACTCCACTTAATTGGGACACCCGCTGCGACATTGCCCTTGGTGCGGCCCGTGGAATCGCCCACCTCCACTCCCAGGACGCCGTGACATCCCACGGCAACATCAAGTCATCCAACGTCCTCCTCACCAAGTCCTATAAAGCCCGGGTCTCTGACTTCGGCCTTGCCCCCATTGCAAACCTCATTGCAGCTCCCAACCGTGTTGACGGCTATCGTGCACCGGAGGTGACGGACTACCACAAGGTGTCTCAAAAGGCTGATGTGTACAGCTTCGGGGTGTTGCTGCTAGAGCTGCTGACAGGCAAGGCGCCCACACATTCGCTGCTGAACGAGGAAGGAGTGGACCTCCCGAGGTGGGTGCAGTCGGTGGTCAAGGAGGAGTGGACTGCTGAAGTGTTCGATGCCGAGCTACTCAGGTACCAGGATGTCGAGGACGACATGGTCGAGCTCTTGCAGCTTGCGATGCATTGCGCTGCTCAGTACCCGGATAAACGCCCTCCGATGGCTCAGGTCGTGAACAAGATTGAGGAAATTTGCCGCTCAAGCATGCTGCACGAGCAAGAAGAGCACAGTGGTCATCAGATCCCAGTCGATTCAGGCGCGCCGCCTTCTTCTTCATTCGATTGATGAAGGATCATCAGTTACCTTGGCAATTGCTGTTATTTGGGCTGTGTATTTCGAGTGATTCATTGCTTCATTTTTTTGTTGGGCATATATATTTTAGATGACTGGTTTATTTAACCTTCCTGTCGTCAAACGTGCAATAAGCCCCTTTTTTTTTTTTTCATGGTAATAGTTTACCGACTTTCAATTTTTCTTTCCATTTACAAGCAAAAGGTCATGTTTGTAAATTTTGTATCAAACATTTTTCTGTCATGAAGACAGTACTGTTGCTAAATACTATTGCCTCAAGGTCCTGGCATAGTGCTCGAATCAGTTCTGATATTTTTTAGGGATAGAGTTGAAGAGCATACTTACACATTCTGGCAACACAACAAAGAGAAGTAATACAACAGATGAAACAAGGGACACAAAACAAAATGACTTGCTCTATTCTCAGCAAGTAGTTGCAACCTACCGTGAACAAATCAAACCTGAGTATGGTAAATTGACTTTGCTAGTGATGCGGGAGCATCGGATCCCACAAGCCCAACGGAAACATATCATTTCACAGTGATGTTGATTTAAATATCGGAAAACGATACAAGGAGAACTTGCTTCTACAGTTCAGATTCTGTACGGAAACTCTTATTAGGGAACACAGATAACAAATGATAATTTAAAAAAAAAAAAAAAAAAGAGAGAGAGAACATGTTCCATCACGAGAGAGGTTTTTGTTCGTGGTTCCACTCCCCAGCTCAAATCATCTAGCAAAAACCACTCTTCCATCGAACCCAAAAAAGTTTAGGCCAAACAGTTGCTCACTGGGCAGTTTTAGAGTGCTTAATGAGCCAATCAATCACAGCATCTATGTTGACGGAATCCTTGCATGAGATCATATAGCAGCACACCTCTCTGTCTTTGATTGATTCAAGCCCTCTGCAAATAACGAGTCATGAAGTTAATTTAAGAAACAAACAACCCTCTGATTGTTCAAGGCAACGGAGTACAACTTTTCTTTTTGGTTGTGAAAAAATGCATAACAATTTGGGTAAGGCTTGACAAACTCACAGTTGATCTACCAATGCCTGCTTCGAAAGAGCTTCTGACTTGTCAATTTTGTTACCGAGCATCAGAAGAGGAATCCCAGTCAAGGAAGGTTTAATCAAGAGATCGTGCAGCTCACTTCGTGCTATAGGTACACTGTCTCTATCAGCAGCATCGACTACATATCTGCCTTTGCACATGTCAAAAGATATATGCAGAAAAGTGAATCCAGCTGAAAGACCAGTTAAAAAATCAAAAGATTTCACTAGTGCAGCATAATCCATCATCACCAAAAATTTAATTTACCACTAGAACAGAGGAACAAGATTAACTTGCAGATCCAAGCAGCATTCATTTTTTTCAATGAATTTTTAACATTAGTTCCTCATATAGTCTCTTTCAGAGAACCAGCACGATATGTTAACAACACAAGTAACGGAGTCTCTCATGGGATGAAATTATTAATCATTCATTCAAACAAACAACAGTAGAAAAGGCAATTCTCCTGCCATCAAAAGGATGGACCGTTCCTTGGATAAGTCATCCATTCCAATTAAGATGTCCCTTCATAGTTCTAAACAAGCAAGAGGATCCTGAACATGTCCTCAAGTGCAGAAAAAACTTCTAAGAGTCAAGCAGCAACAATTGAAAACGTTTGGCCCAGATCATCAAAGCTTTGACAAAACTGTGGATTCTAGGCCATGATGCACACAAGGATTTCATCCATCCTGTTCACTAAGCATTCCATTTCAGTACCCTAATAAACATCAAACTCTTGTGTGGAGTCATATAAATAATCAATTTGCAGCATACGGAGAAGATTCAAAAGTTACTTTTGCATGTGATTCCAGCACGACAATTGAAAAGTGAAATCGCAAGGAGAGATTACACAATTGCAGAGACCCCGCGGCAGTAACGCTCCCACATGGTGCGGAACCTCCGCTGCCCTCCAAGGTCCCAAAGTTTTATTGTCACATTTCCTTTTGTAACTTTTCGCATATTGAAACCAACCTGCATATAACATCATAAACAAAGTACTCAAGGAAATTTCTCCTAACATTCAAGTGTACTCAAATTCAGAGTAATTTCAAAAGCAAACACTGACAGTTGGTATCATGTCTTCACTGTAGCCTCCTGTCTGTCAAACATCAAATTAGAATGTCAAGAACATGTCGCCAATATTGTCATAAAGAGCATAAAGAGTTTGCATCTACTCACAGCAATAGCATTTACAAGAGAAGTTTTTCCAGCATTCTGAAGACCTACGAGGGATAGTTCCATTTCTTGTTTGAAAAACAAGCTGCCATGGCCAAGACAAAGTCAGCAATATACAAAAGATGCAGCATATAGAAGATAATATGTTGATCTTTGTGTGGATTCAATATATGATAAAGAGAAAGGTGTGTCCTTTCCTTTTCTCTGAAGCGTTTGCATGATAAGAGGAACATAGCTGGATTTTCAGATCCGACCATTTACACGAATGCATGAGAGCTATTTTTGCAATCATCAATTGTTGACACTACAAGCAGGGCTTACATCTGCCGAATCCTAAAAGTAGATCCTCCCATAAAAGTGTTGTTCATCACCATACTCCAAAAAATGTGGCATTAGAAAAGAAGCATCACAAAATGATGGACTATTCAAATAATTAAAAAATGCAGATGGTAAATTACTAGGAAGATAACGCAATAATCATGTCTCATGCACAAAGAAGAGTGTTCCATCATCAAACTTCCAAAATTCTGGCTATGCAAGTCCGGCTAACCCTTCCTTAACATGAAAAGTGTGCAATATGAATCATTATAAATTAGAGTTGCTGGGCATAAGCTGAGGCGGTTTTTGCTGCTTATAGCTTCCACCCTAAGTGTGCAAAGTTGAGCCGGGTCGTGTCAGGGGAGTTTTTTTCCTCATAAAACTTAATTTATCTTCCACCGTGAGTGTTCAGTTTCATGTCAGGGAAGTTGAAATTTAAATTTGATTCTTAAACTCTGCTCACAACTCATCTACTGCTTGATTATCGAATTTGATGGGAGTCAAATTCTAACTCAAGGATAGACCACTCCACATTAGGCTGTTCAACCATACTCAGCATCACCTTTTACAATTGGAGAGAGAAAAACCGATATGCAAGTAGGTCAAGGACTGTTCCTAATGCTAGAAGCAAGAAATTAAAAATTAAAAAAAATTTAAAAAAATACCAAATATAGGGAGGAAAAATGAGAAATCAATGAGTCATTATTTGGAAGTAGCACATGAAGTCATCAACCTCAAAGGTCAAAGGTCATCAAGAAAATCAGCGCATGAAGTCACCAACTCCAGGACGCCATAAAAAAGTTGAAATTTTGAGCACCAAACCAGACACGGTTCAGCTCTTGATATCTACTCCCCACCTATCCAAAGACCCATCACCAGTACGCAAGGACATACGAGCGCATAAATAGTATACAGCCTTCTACACCAAATCAAGAACCTCACCGCCAAATGCATACAGAGGTCTCTGGCAAGCAGATCGGCGGAAGCAAAACAAGAAAAAGAGCAAGGAGCGGGAACCCAATTACCTCCTGAGCCAGATGAGAAGGGAATCCCAGAGACCCATCTCCTCAAAATCGGAAATTGGATCGGAGGGGGCGATCACCGTGTTCTCTCGCCGGGGGAGGACTGCAAGAAGGACGAGAAAAGCCCTAATTTTTGGGTGGAGAACGGAACAGGGCGAGCGAGAAGAAGTGCGATCGGGGGAAGCTTCGCCGACCTAGCGATGAAGCGAAGGTATATCTGTCGACGTAGCGGAGGAGCCTTGCGTCGCTGCTCTGCTTTGCTTGCTTCGTCTCTTGTCTTGCTCTGCTACTTTGTCCTAATAACCGCCGTCCAGGTTGTGCGAGACCTTACTTTTCCGCAACCTGTCTCCTCCCTGTGGCCAGCCAAGTCTTGTGTCCGAGGAAATTGTCCTAACGGGATCTTCCGCGAAGGATAAAGAGGAAGGGAATTTGGGGGAATTTCTTTTTATCTATCTTTTATTTGGGTGAAATACCGGATGGGATGTTATGAAGAGCCTTTTGCAAATAAAAAGGAAAAGTTAAAAATTACTTCAAAGGTCAAAAAGGAATATACGAATAGAGGGGGAAGGGATTGGGGTGTTGGTGTACATGACGGCGACTGCCACTATGAGTCGCCTTTGATTGTCGCAACGAAAAGAAGGGAATCATATCAAGATTCAAATACCAATCAATGCACTAAACTTAAGAGGATTTGCAATCCAGTCACTACATTTTGATTTCAATCATCAAATGCACTAAACTTTCAAAAATTTTTAATAACTAATGCATTTTGACATGAATCCAGCTAATTTTTTTTTTTACTAAACGTTGAACATATGCCATTGACACAACATTTAATCTAAATGGAACTTGTCTAATTAGTCCTAAAATTATTGCCCGAATACAAATGCTGTACTAAATTTTCTAATTTTGTCATAAATGTTTATGTGGAATTCTAATAGTCATTCTCACCAAATTGGTCGGAAATCAATGACATGGCGGTGTAATTAGAATATAGTCATTTTGGCCAAATTTCATCTGAAATTGGTGATGTGGCATGTAATACATAGGACAATCGATGATGCATGAACCACCACGTCAACCATTTCCAACAAAAATTGGTCGAAATGACTATATTGGAATTTCGTGTAAATATTCAGAATTAAATTAATAAAAATTTAAAAGTTTAGAAATGAATTAGCATCTATACAATAATTTTAGGATTAATTGAGTAATATTTCATCCAATCTAATGCCATGTAAATGCTAAGAAAAAATTGAAAGACAATTTCATTGACAATCAATTGGTTGCTTGATAATGCAAAGGACGAAAAAATAAGTGGTGATTGCATAGCGAAATTGTGGCAAGAAGATTTCATAGACTTTTTCTATGAATCCAAGAGGCACTTGAATCAATGTTGACACTTTAATTTTTACCAACAAAGCCAAAAAGACATTTGATCTACAGACCATAACAAGTCAAGATTTCAAACACAGTTTCAAGATTCTAAGCTTAAATGGGTTGATCAACATTTGAACATGAATTTAAGGCTATGGATAACTTTTTAAATGGTATATTTAAAATTCCATTAGGCCAAAGGAATTCAATTCAAATATCAATTTGGGTCCAATTAGATAATTCGAGAAAGTAAGCATACAATGACTAATTGAGACTAACATGATAGGGTACAGTTTAGCCCAACGAGTTGAAGCCCAACTCGGCCCAATAGGTTGAACATATAAGAGTGGCCAAGCTTGCAAGGTACTTTGAAGAGAAATAGAAATAGAATAATTAGGAATGCTTGGGTCAACCTGATATGATCAATGTTGATCTAAGTTATCCAAATCAATACGAAAGTCAACTAATTAGCACCCACAGAACCACATGGCCAGCCCCTCATTGCAATAATTACTAGGGGTACTAGGGTACTAGGAGTGAGCATCATTCGAGGGGCAATTCCCACCCTAGATACGAAACCGTCAATAAAAAATCAATTTTGAAAAATTTGAACCGATCCCACCAAGTTTCATATGTTAGCACTATAATATACAACAAAGAATTACACAATAAAAAGAATTGATTCTAGAATAGTTAAAATTACACCTCATTAAAGACACTTCCAACCAAAGCTAATGAATCGGCAATATTAGTATGTTAGGAAATACATAAGCAAGAGAGCACACTCACCAAACTTGTTATGAATAGGCAAAAGCAAATAGTGATCCAAACTAAAAACTAGTCAGTAGCCTATATGTGTTGAAATATTTTAAGCTTCAACGAGTTATTAAAATACAAATACACAATTCTACTATGAACATTTGTTACTAAGGAACTTCAAAAAATGAGTGAATAATCTTATTGCTTGTTGTACATAAGCACTTTCTCACAAGTTCATCTAACAAAATAAATTAGACAACTTTACAATGATACAACAATACGACCCAAAAAAATAAAATAAAATGACACAACCACCACAACAAGATTTGCCACAAAAGTTCACAACTCTTGAAGCTTGTGATTCTTTAACTCGTGAAGCTTGTGATTCACTTTAAATCTGTAGTCTACATTATGTATAACACGTGGGAGTTTGTTGTAAGTTTGCTAGAGTAAGCACGCAAATAAAATAAATCAACTTCTCAACCAAGGATAAATGAACACAAATCTCTTATTCGCAGGAATAGCAAGAGCAAACAACTTCTCAAGCTTTGAGAGCTCTTAAACTCCAAGTTCCAACCTTCTAAAAACAAAACAACAATAAGAATAGATGATCACTCAACATCAGTTTTATATTAGAATTACTAGAAATTGAACTCAAACAAATATTGGAAAATCTCACCACATATATTCCTTTCACTTCAACTTGTAAACTCTTTATGCCATTAATCTCCATGCTAACAAAATCCATATCTAACAAAAATAAGACATTAAATAAAACATTCACTCATTAGGTATATAAAAGAATTACAAAATGAAAAGATATGGACTTACCCAATTCAAATTTTTCAGTATTCTCAATGTGCTTATCAACATTAATCGGCTTGAGAATCGGTCTTAATTAATCTTGAATACAAATCAAAGTTCCATGTGTCTATGAGTCAAAAAATTTCAAAAGCCATCAAGCACACAATCAAATGTACTAAAAATGATTTTAAAGCAACCGTAGTTATAAGATTAGACAAAATATCCCAAGCTATCAAAGATATGATTTTGAACTTTTGGCCAGCAATACTACTCCACATCAAAATATTAAGATCACAAGCATCTTCGAGTTTAGTTTTATGATACCAATCGAGATTAGATAAGTTGCCCTCGGACATCTTTTTCCCCTCATGGAAAAGGCTTTATACGATGGTCTTGCACATAGAAATCAAAATCAAAATTTTTCCTTTCATTTCCCTCATCACAATTAAGATCACAATTACTATTGATACTACTAGAACTCACAAGTTCATCACCCAAATTTTTGTCATAAAAAGTAAGTAAATTCAAACAAACATTTTAAGGCATCAAACATCTTATCAACTTTCATACTAACATCATAAATATGTCTACAACAATACGTCACATAATTTACTTTAAAAAAAAAATTAACGTTACCGTAATCAATATTATCATATTTGCTTTTTCGAAACTCTCATAATGTTTGTCAAACTTATCTTTAAGTTCATGGCCAAAGCTCTTACCCTAGGATCCATAGCATTCATTGCTTCCTTCAGATAATCATACAAAGAAGTTATCTCTTGAAATAATTATTTGAAGTGATATACAAAATCTTGAACATCTTGTTGGTGGCATTATAAAACATTTTTAAAAATCTGAAAAGAATTATGGCATTTTCCTAATCAGCACTATTTGGATTATTGAGTGAATCTTAGTTGAGAAAAAAAGATCATTTTCATCTATTCTTTTATAAGTTTTTGTTAGCTTTATCATGGTGTTTAACCTTAAGTAAGTGGAGTTCCACCTAGTAGAGACAACAAAACAAATTGAATCCTTATAAGTGTTCCTGATATTCTAAATGCAATCTTGAATGTTTTAGCTCTCATAGGAAAACTCTTCACATGCCTAACTACATTTCAAATATGTGCAATAGAATCACATACCTCAATCAAACCATTACTCACAATAAACTTCACCATCTAAGATTAAAGGCTATCTCTTGAAAAAATTTCTTTCAAATAACCAATGGCAACAACATTTGAACTAGTATCATCTATAATGATTGTTGACACTTTTTTCACTATTCCCCAATTGCAAATGCATTTTTCAACCATTTTACTAATATACGTGCCCTTGTGACTAGGTACCACCACAAAATTGATGATTTTTTTTTTGTGCAATGTCTAATTTTCATTAATAAAATGTATAGTAATATATAAATAGTTCAAATTATAAATTGAATACATGCATCAATCATGAGTGTGATACTATAATTAGGCTTACAAAAAGAAGCCTTGAATTTTTTTTTCACAATTAAAAAACAATTTCATGCAATCTCTAGTCATTACAAATCACTACATATGCTTAAAGAGATATTGTAATTGATGGATATAATCACGAAATACGACATGCTCAACCATCGAAAATGGTTATTCATCAATTATAATAATTTGAATAAATATTTCCCCACATTTCTCATAATTAAACTTTCAATGTCAGTAAAACACTAGCACTCCTAGTACCTAGTATTTTCCCATATTATTTAAGTCTCATCTATTCTATGTGATGCAAACAATTTTTGTTTTTTATAAATATTGTGAGGATACTTATTACACTTTCTTGAGTACTTCAACATATTTGAAGTACCATAATCAATATGTTATGACCCCACAATAAGTGCAAAACACATCAACTTTCCCATTTCTATGAATAATGCCTTTATAAAAATGAAGTTAGGCTATTTATTTTCACTTACTACGAAAAGGACAAGAACAAAATACCTTGTTTGTATTAAATTCCTCTTCAAAGTCGTATTCACCTTTTCCAAGTTTTGGTAATTCCGATTCTATTATCGCATTATTGCATCATAGGATTTATCCACCTCCATTGACATGACATGCTAGAATTAAGCAAAACATCATCAATAGTGGATATTTGTAGTTAAAGAAACAATACTTTCCATTAATTTCTTCAATTGACTTTATTAAGTTGTCTTGTTGAAGAAACTATATCCCATGACATGCACTTTTCATTTTAAACAACAAGGCACACGACCACCTCACTAGAGATCAAAGCATAAAAGTTTTACATAAAAGACAATAAACACAAGCTTAGTATAGAGGACAATACAAATGCACTTCATCCCACCATCAATTATCTCCGACCATCATCGACATTAGGTATACACCATCACTTCATCGGCTACGACACATACACGACTAAGATAGTGAGATCTGCAATTTGAATTACTTGATTCGAATTAGAGAGAACCGCATGCCATGAGATATAAATTGCAAATCATGCATTAAACAAACAACTTACAAATTTAGGTTTTAATTTTTCTAGAGCTTTTGAGTTAGACCAACTAAACAAAAAAAAAAAAAAACAACTTACAGATTTAAGGATTTATTGAATAGATTGAAAATTAGGGATTCCAACTTATAGCAAATGGAGGCAATCGAGAATGAGAGAGGAGGCGATGAACAATCTGAGGCATGGCTATGGGTCGATAGGAGTCGAGACTGAGAGTCGAAAGATAGAGATGGAAAGACCGAGTTGAGAGAGACATACTAAAAGTCTAAGACGAGAAATAGTAGATACAAAGATGAGACTGAGAAAGTGAAAGCTTGAGATGAGATGAGCGAGTTTTAGATTAGGAAAATAGGATTTTTCATTTTAAATAAAAATTAAATATATATTATATACTATGGGTTTGGTCTAGATGAGTGGTTCTACACTTGTAACCAAGAACCAAATCGATCCTCATCGATTCTAATGAATTGGAACCAAGAGCCAAATCGGTTCCCTTAGTAATAACTTGTTCTTGGCTGGTCTAGTCCGGTCCAATTCCAGATAATTCTCAGCTCCTTTGCATAATGATTACCAAAATGTCATTTTCTCAAATCATCAAAATTTTAATCCATATCATCAATCCTTTAGAGCTCTAATCATAGCCATTTTCCACCTAATTCAATTAATGAATGTGTCACATCACCTATCCATGTGACCATATATCTAGCAAGGTGACCGTCATTGGGCCAACTAGGAAGAAGAAATAGTCAAGCCACATTGCCTGAGGTCAAGCAACTTAGGCGACGCCACCTGCGACCATGTGACCTCAGGCAAGCCACCTCCCATAACCACCAACACCACCACCATTAGCCGCCTCCCCACCACCACCACCACCAATTGCTTGCCACCTCCCCACGATTTTGCCCTCTCCGATGCATCTACATCAACGACCTAGGGTGACCTCAGGTGAGCCACCTCCACACCGCCACCGCCGCTGCCACTGCCGCCACCAGCCACCTCCCCATCACCAACAGCACCACCAACAGCAACAGCTCGAGTCGCCTCCCCCACAATTTTGCCCTTTTCGCTACTCTACATCTTATCTTATGTTTTTCTTTTCTTTTCTTTTTTCCTTTTTCTTTTCATCTCAAATTTTCTTTACAAAATATGCACAAAAATGAGTATCCAAACACTCTTGCATTCACTAAATTCCCATTCATTTGAAGATACTTGGGAAATGCAAAGCCATTTCCCCAAAGTTGAACCAAACGTGCCCAAAGGCTACTAATCAATCCATACTCGAGCGGATCAATAGATATACGGTATAACATCAAGCACTCGTTGATCTTAGCATAATTCCATGCACTTGAGACTTCCTTCTTCAATCTTTTATACCAATTGAAAAATCGATTGTCAAAAGAAAGATAAAAGCGAAAGCGATAATTAGGGGATGATTAAGTAAAAGCACATGTCGAATATTAGTGTATGGCCAAAATTTCTTCACAATGGCAAGAAAAGCATTTTGCAAGTAGAGAAGAAGGTGGTAAGGAGTTTGAGATGAGAATCTAAGGTAATGCAACTAGTCCTAGTACTTTGGTCCATAAATATCAAGGAGAGCTTCCCATTTTCCTCACGCACACAAAGTGCATATAAGCGCAACAAGTACAAAGCCGCTTCAATGCCTATTGGATTTTGAGAATAGTCTGCCATTGTATATGACTAGAAGTGTTGATAAAGGAATAGGATCATTGGATATAAATAGGCATTGAAGGTAACTAACTTACCATATTATCCTATTTTTAAGGGATGTGAATTCATGGCATTTAAAAATCCCGCCATAATTTTGTTTGGGTGCGCAATGAAAAAGGTTAAGAATAAAGGCATTACAAAGTAAAAATTCTAGAAGAAATATTAATTAAATGATTTCATTTCAAACTCTGTGAGTACACAAAAGATTTCACATATTGCTGAAAATTACACATGAGTTGGTCAAAATCAAGGTTCTGGTGTAGATGTTCATTGATGACATGAAGGCATTCTGAATTTAGCTATTTTGAATGAGCATAATCTTTTGCCTTCACTCCTTTAAAAATCGCTATAGATTTGCACAGTCGACCTTCATTCTAGGATCTACCGTTGAACTTGGTTTCTAATTTCTAGTGAACTTCCTATAATTTTCTTTTAATCACCGCCTTCGGCTTCTCAAGATTGTATTCCTCCCTCTCAAGGTCAGCAATGTCATTCATGGTAGCTTACATAGAATGGTGATCTACTTTTATTTTTTGTTCTACCTCTTGAGATTGTATCACTTGGCTCAAAAGAAGTTTCTTCGGGGACAGTTAATGTTGTCAACCAAGTCTAGTACTAGTGATAAGTATCTAAAATAGATCAAGATCTATTGTAGAAATCCTTGAGCCTTGACTTGAGATTTGGAGCAAAATGTCACCAATATCATATTCATTCAATTCACTCATCAACGACTTGATCTAGGAAAGAGTGGACTAACCGTTTAAAATCGTAGATATACCACCACTTGAAAGAAATAGAAAATATGCTAGCCTATTCATCAAATTATCAAGTTTGATTGAGGAAACTCATGGGGTCAAATCACCAGAATTTAGAACATGAATTGCTTCATCTAGAGCACTCATAGTGCTAGCAAAATAGCTAGAAAAGTCCTTCTCTCCTTATGGATGGATACCTCAGCAAGAGTGAAAGAAAGAACTTATGGCAAGGTGATACTAGCTATAAAAATGCAATGGTTAATGAAACTTGAGTGACAAGCACTATTGTATCCAGAAAAGTTAATGTTAGAGTTGTGCCATATACCCAAAGGAAGTCTTATACATGCCAAGCTAGGTGATGGTGTCTTTGATCGAAGATTGAATAAAAGTATGTTGGAGTGAATCTTCACCACTAGTAGATACTTCAATAGCTATTATTTTAAGATAAAGTCAATACTCAAAAGCAAAATGAACAAACAAGGATATGATAGAAAAGAGGAAAACATTTACCACGGATTGTTAAAGAAACAAGGATAAGCACAATCCCAGCATTCTTAGAAGACAAAAGATGAGTCTTCTATACCCAATAAATCTTTTGTTGTGGCCTTGGGAGGATTGTCGAGGTTAATTGGCTCTGTCAAAGGCATAGGATTATCTTCAACTAGAACTAAGGCATGTTCTCAACAACTAGTCAAGGTTGTTTCCTTACTAAAAGGGGAGAGGTATTATTCTTCCATTTGAGATAAGAAATTATCACATCAAGTGTGTCTTCATCTTTGATGTGTAGTGAGGAATCAGAAATACCTAAACAACACAGGAAAATGTTAGCACTAGAGCAATAGAACTAAAGGGACCAATTGGACATGCCTTTAACAGCACTAGGTCGACACTTGATTAATTTCTTCTTCTTCTTCCTTCTCCTCCTCCTTTTCCTCCTTCTGCTTCTTCTTCTTCTTTTTCTTCATCTGCTTCCTCCTCCTCATTCTTCTACTTCTTTTGCTTCCTCCTCCTGCTGCTACTTCTTCTTCTTCTTCTTCTTCTTCTCCTCCTCCTCCTCCTCCTCCTATTCTTCTTCTTCTCCTTCTTCCTCCTCCTTCTCCTCCTCCTGCTTCTTCTTCTCCTTCTCCTCCTCTTAGCTTTGGATTTTCTCCTAGATATTCCTACTATGGATCCTCATGTTGTGATAGAACTAATAAATGAGTATCAATTCCTTATGAGGCCCTAATTTTAAGTGTTACTAATACGATTGGAGAATCAAGTTCGAGAGGATACTCCAACACTTGTTTGCCCTTCTTAGTTGTTTTAGCTAACCAAGGATGACATTGTTTGATATGATTAAAAACGGTCTTGGTGGCTTCTTCATATGGGCTCTCAAACGTAAAGGAGATCCATCAGCTAGTATATTCTACTATAAATCTTGGAAAGGGTTGAAAATCTTTAAAGTCTGGGAAAAATCGGGCCACATTGCTACAATTATCTGAAAGCAATAAACAAATGGCTTGTTTTTTTAAAAGTTATAAATCTTTAGGGCTTTTTTTTTTTTTTTTTAAAAGTTATAAATCTTTCTGTTCATCAAGGATACTCCATTGAGTAAGTAATTGGCACAACACTACGGCAAGTAAATCTTAAGCCCATGGTAAAATCTTCCCTTTTTACAAAGTCGTATGAGAAGATAAGTACACATAACCAGAATGCACCGACGTTATCTAGGTACTTAGTTTCCACATAAAAAAGATAATAGAACTCAGGAGTATCATAAGGAAAGAGGTCCACATGAGCATGGTCAAAGTTTAATATCTCATGAAGGAAGTAAACAAACAAGGAAGTGTCATCAGGAACCTTTCTAGGAGATAAGATGAGTAATTGACAACCCATACTTTGGGGTTTTGGCTGTTTAGATTTTGATGAAGGATTGAATGGAAGAACACAATGAATTTTTCTAAACAAGAAAGGAAAATAAAGAGCCATCCATGCATGCAAAATCCAAAATGGACTAGATAGAACCCGATTTCTTTTGGCGTCATTGAAAGGGTAGCATGGGTAAGACTTATATATAGAACAGCCAAAATGAGTGGACCAAGAGCTACTTTCTTTCCTTTTGCAAGATTGGCAACAAGTCTAAAGAAATCTTTAGAGACTTTAAGGGTCGGATTAAAGAATACATATTTTGACAACCAATAGAGTAGAAAAGCAATTTGCTCTTTGAAGAAAACAGGACTCAAAGTTTTATGATACTCATCAAGAAAGGTACCATAAGCAAGAACATTATCGGGAATATGGAAGTCCTTTGGGGCTTTGATTTCATCTAGAACAAACCCAGAAATGGTGAATACGTCCAAAAGGGTCACAGACATGGTTCCCCAAGGGAAAAAGAAGCAATTGGTCAATGTGGACTAGAAGTAGACAATCAAACCCACTAAACCTCTATTTAGATCATGAACTAGCATGCTAACCTCTAGTGCCATCTCAATACTTGCATTCATCCATGACAAATGGGTAGGTAGATCATCATGTAATCGCAAATGCTAGGCGTGAAAATTCTCCTCAAATAAAGCAAAACTTTGAAACCTAGTTGGAGCGGACGTTTAGATATTCTTGATGGAGGAATACTATACCGGAGGCTTCTTCATTCCTTCTAGTAGGGAAGCAAGGTTTAAGAGGTGGTGGAATATGATTGTGATCTAGAAGGGTAGGCCCAAGATGTAATGACTTCCTTATGCTCTTAGACAATACTCAGCAATCAAAATCGATAATAGTTGGCCTCTTTAGCATTAAGAAGACAATCGAAGTTTGAAATATAAGATTCAAGTTCGAATTTGGGAGCTTTGGCACCCATGGAAAACTTATGAGCAAAATATGAAGGGTTTAGCGTTTAAAGAAGAAGACAAAGTATGAAAAAGACAATGGAATGTGTTCTTCTATTCAAAATAGGGGACAATGATTAAAAAAATTAAGGATATTTGCCAAAAATTGATGCGACATATCAATATGCAACCGAAGCCATTGGTTCATATTGACTACAGATATGTCAAAGAATAGAAATATATAACAATCATTTGTGACAAACTACATGCAAAACGAGGTATTTCCTTTAAGAGAAATAAATTTTCAATTTACTACTTGTAAAATGGGGCATATGTTGACACCCAAAAATACCCCTACAAGCACGTGTGAGACACGAGGAGCAAAAAGTGTTAATGGGCCATAATTCACATCGGCCCAGCTTATAAGTGGTCATATGAGAATAGATAATTAAGGATTTTGGAAAATTTGGAGCTGAATTTCAACAAATGAATGAAGGCATAAAATATCATGATGAAGCAGGTGGGTTGCCACATGTTGAAGCCAAAGACCATTGATGAAGATACAACGTTGACGGTGGAAATAGGCAGGAACAGTTAAAAGAGCACCAAACTCAAAGGAGGAGCGATAATACTTGCTAAACAAGCTATGAGAATGTGGTCAAACAAGCCAAAATCTAAACCTAGATAAGGTGGTTCAACATGGAACGTGGAACGACTCTAGAGGAGGAAGTAACCGACTATTGATGGTTATCAAATTGGGCATAAATACCACAAGCAATCCAACAAAAAGCCCCACCAAAACAACGCACAAAAACTACTTTATATTGCATTTACCCTTACTTAGTTTAGCCTAGCTATAGCTCAAGATTACCATTATAGATTCAATTCCAGGGAGTTTTATATTCTGAAAAGTGCTATCAATTAGATTCCAATATTGACCCATTGTCCAACATCGTCAATTCAATTCCGACATTGTGTTCTCATTCTCATCCAAGGATAGTCTTCGTCTAACGTTGTTGATTAGATTCCAATGTTGTGTTCATGTATGCTTTAGGAGCAATATATTCTAGGTGTTGTTATTATTGTTCAGCATCATTGATTAGATTCTTGACATTATGTCCTCAAATCCATCTCAAATCGTTGTCCATTGTCCAACGTCGTTGATTAGATTCTAATGTTGTGTCCTCAAATTTGATAGAAAGTAGTATTTATGAGGTATCTTGTTCATATTTAGTGTTGTCAAAGTGCTTTCAATATTATATAGATGATTTTAATTTTAATGAGTTTTCATTATTATATAAAAGTAAGTCTACATGATGTCATTGATTAGGTTTCAACATTGATTATCCTTAATATTAAACATGCAATAGGCCAATGGCTTTTTAATTTTGAGATTATAAGGTGTATAATCTTGTTCACATTTGACCCTCTCTGTCCAAAGCTACCACAAAACCTATGTCTCCTTAAATAAAAACCAAAATATAGCACTCACTGAAAGATATTTCGTTGCAAGATCCAAAACTGACGAAACAGTTACAAGTTGTAATGATTGACCATCGTAACTTATGAGAAAAACAAGTTTTTTGTCATTAATTTTTTTTTTTTTTAGTAGATTGTTAACATTGCCTAGATTTTACTATTGATGTAACATCCTAACAACTTACAAGGTCGAAATACGCTTGTAAATTGGAATAATCGTTTGTTTTTCCAAGTGAGCGCATTTTCTGTTAGAAATTATGAATTTGTTTACATGCTTTACAAGTAAGTATTGGTTAAAGATGGCAACTTACGGGAAAAAAAAACTATTTTGACACTATAAATTCCTAGTCAAATGATAACATCATTTCAAGCTTATAAGGGCGTGTTTGATAACTATTCTGCTCCAATGAACAATTTTTTATCAGAAATAATTTTTTCTGATTTTGCTCTCGGGAACAATTTCTAAGCAAAAGAACGTGCGTGGTAATTGTCAAAATTTATATTCCTGAGATAGAAATGCATTTGGTAAAATTCATAAATTTTTTGTTTCTTTTAATTTTTTAATACTTTTATTATATGTTTCTTCTTTTTTTTCTTTTTTCTTTTTCTCTTCTTCCTCCTTCTTCTTTGCAACCGGCCACCGGTGGGTGAGTTTGGCGAGCTCGCCGGAGCCTTGCCAGCTCGGGCGAGGTCCGGTGAGCTCGCCAAAGGCTCACTCACCAAGGCGAGCCTTGGCCTCACAGATCTAGGCAAGGCGAGCTCGCCATGGCGTGCAAAGCTCGTGGCTCGAGCCTCACCGTGCCCCCGGCGACGCTCCAGCAAGGTCACTAGCCCTCATCTGGCCGATCATTGACCATAGCCGATACTGGCAACTAACCAAAGGGAAGAAGAAGAAAAAGGAAGAGAAGAAGAGAAAAAAAAATAGGAAATGATTCTAGGAATTGCTTCTGGGAACAAAAAAACAATTTTTTTCTATTTCTTGATTCTGTTCCAAATCAATTTCCGGGAACAAAAATTTTACCAAATAGATTTCTGTTCTTTTTTTGTTTCGGGGAACAAAAGAACAAAATTAGACACTATTTAGAGTAAAAACAAACAAGCCCTAAGTGAGCCAAGGTTCATTGGTTAATAACATACAAGAAAATATTATTAAACAAGCTTAAATACCCTAATATATTACGAACCATCATTCGTTTTTATAAATGAGCACCGTTTTGTTTGTGGAGTACAAATTGCTTACATACTTTACTATTAATGCCAGTGAATGGTTTATATCTTACAAATAAAAATAACTATTTTATCACTATAAATTTCTATTATCAATTAAAACCCTTAAATATGAATAATAAATTCATTAAAAAAAAAGATTAATGAGTTACTATTACATTGACAAACCGTAAGCCGCTTAACTAACATTGTTAGTAACATGACTAGCAGGTTACCAGTTGCTCGAACTCATAAATATGATTCAGAATCAATTACCAATGTCTTATAATTACGATGCACTGAACAAGATGCGTATTTAATTTATAAGTGTACAATCAGTGGCTGATAATTCAGGTGGAAATATCCATTTGGAACATGATTCGGGGCAATCTGTGGACAGGAAGGAGAGAATTACTTGTAGCAATTTGCGACTAAGCAGGCGCTGCTTTGTCAACGGCGTAGACAGGTGACATCTGAACGATAGCCAGTATCAAAGTCATTCTCTCCGTACAAAAGATCAAGACACCGCAAGCAAAACCCCGAATAGAAAAGATGTTTCTTTGTCCTGATCTGCACTGTTCGACGTGTCTTCGTCGTACTTCCCAAGACCTCTTCAAAGAGAAGCCATCAATGGTTTTCTGCTCGTCACACACGTGAAAGGGGTTGGTTCCAAGATCTGAATCTCTTTTTTGCCTCCTTTTACATGCATGTTTTATCTTCTGCAGCTCATACTGTCTGCCGCAATAGGAATGGTTGTAGGAGAAACCTTTAAGCTGAGACATTGTCTGAGAAGAGAGTGTTGTTTCGCTGCCAATCTCCGGTGGCTTGAGGAAGAAGCCGGGGTGCCGCTCTATGACTGGAGACTTTGGTTCCGACCCTGGCACAATAGGCTCCAATAGCACCTTCAAATGATCAAATTATATACCGAAACAAGGAATGCAGATGAGAGACACTTCACTGCGTTTTAAATTTCTGTCACTGTTCTTATGATCGCCGAAACCAGGGAAAGCATCAATATCCATCAGATTGCTACCAGGATTGCACTGACATATATGTTCATTGTGATGTTGATTTTGTGCTTGTTCCTCCTCCGCAATAGGTCTAGTGGCAAGCAGTCGGAACAAATGAGTACAGCAATCTTCAAAGTCAAATAGACAAAAAGTTCAGAAGTAGTGTTGCGAGAAGAATTTTCTCGATAGGTTCTGAATATGCAGCCGGCAGGAGCTGGATCATTCATATATATGGGTCGCCCAAAACAAGAATTTACATACATTCACATATGAGTCTGAATTCTCAAGTTCAACTCCTTGCACTTTGCTTAAACCCGTTTTGTGAGAGTTTCATTTCCTTATGCGTGACAGATTTGGTGGATTCCATGGCCAACGCGTGGTCGAAATCAGCCCTCAAGAGAGTTGTGCATTCGATCTCAAGAATAGTCTTTATGACAGAAAAAGGTAGCAGTCTTCCAGTTTGGAAACAAAGAGATAATACTGCAACTGACAACTCTCAAGTACGTCAGATCAGCGAAAGAGGTGCACACAAACATCTCTGTATACGTTAAATTAAAAACGAGATGATGATGGGTCGATCCATGTGTATCTGAATTCATATAGAGAGACCTGGCGAATATGGCATACATGCGCTATAACCATCCTAAGAACATGAAGATAATCCCGTGGCTCACAAGCCAGGCCTCACCAATTAAATCCAACACAAAAAAAGAATAATCACTCTTTTCCAATCTTCTTTGGATATCCATACTACTTCATATTGTCAAAGCAAACTCAACATGTCTCTTGCACGTTCATTCGCACGAGACTTTGAAATCGTTCTCAATTGCTTGACTCGATATATTGCTCTGGATGATCATGACACATAATTTGCAAATCTCAGGCGACGTGTGATGTTCCTGAGAGAACGGACTCGGTCAATTTACTCGCCTAAAATTGAAAGTATCAATAGTCGTCTCATACTCAAATACACAATGTCTCCTCCCATCAGAAACGCCACATTTTTCACAATCTCACATGAAATCTTGGCCCTTTAATGAAGATGAATGGTTTTTTTCAGATGCCTTCTGGACTTGGGGATACTCTCAACAGCACTCGATAATGGCGCACCAAACCTGTCTCATCTGTTCTTCTCGCCACTCCATTCATTGTCCTCTGGTTCACATGACTAGGGAGCACAAAAACTCTTTCGAAGGTACTGCCTTCTACATTTAGTAAATTCTTTCTTTCAAGCATATAATTTACTGTTTCTACAGTAACTGTCTGCGAATTCTTGCGAAGGCCAATTTGTGAAGCATATGCTGTCTGTTCCTCGACAGCGCAAGCTTTTTTTTGAGGGGTGAAAAGCAAAAGATTTGTCTGTAAGATAATCAGACGAATAGGGTTCTCTAAAAGCAAAGCAAAACAGTGAAAAAAAAAAAAATGTAAAACCCGGGGCATACGGTGATAGCTCATGCATAACAGCCAAAAGCCTTGCAAGCTAAACCTGAACTGAATATATGCCCCATTCATACAGCTACATGTACTTTACTCTTCATTTTGATACGGCACGGCGCTTAGATCCAAGTACTTGGATCTGACCAGACTTATTTAATATAATCAGGCAAGGAACCCTTTGAATATATTTAAGCCTTGATGACCTTTGCCCGTCGTTATCTCGATGTTAATGGACCCTTCTACAATTCCTTAAACCCAGGGTGAACTCTTTACGTAATGTTGGAACCACCCCCACATCATGTGTAGAATTCCAGTAAAAGCATGCGTGGCTGAGAAATATTTATCAGTAACTTTTTTAGAAATACTCTCTCTCTCTCTCTCTCTCTCTCTCTCTCTCTCGTCCGACTGAAGCGGAGACGCGAGGGAAGTGAGAGTTGCTTTTACTTTGGGCAGGCCGAGGGCGTGAGGAGCCAAGTCTTTAGTCCTGAAATGAAATAGAAAGGAGACGGTTTTCTCACGCTTCCAACTCAAGCAATGGACAAAAAAGGAGGGAGAGAAGTTGAGGTGGCGCTTTCACAAAGGCAACACCGGCAAGCTTTGTTAGCATTATCAATACTCTAATTATGACTTTGAAGCTGATCCTAGGTGGATAAATCTCGAAGCTGCAAATTATTTCATTAACTTTAATAGTGTCCCAATTTCTAAAAATGAAACCGGATGGCACATCCGATTTCCCAAGAGGTATATATATTTAAAAAAATTAGTAAAATGTAAACTAAACACTATCTAAACTAGTGGCTCTACAAATTGCGATACAATGACTCTACACTCATTGATATTTTCGTCAATATTTTAAGATTTGTTACCATTTATCATTATGCACGGACACTCTTTAATGGAAATAAAGAAATGACCGATTTCATTAGACTAAACTGGATTAGGAATCGATCACCCCTAATTAACCTCATGGACTAGTTGAAACATGGAACGATTTGTTCTGGATGCCAGGAAGTCCAACACGTGTCGTAAGCTGATCCGTTTCCGCCTATAAGGAAGAAATAAACAAAAGAAAGGGCCAGGCACAAACACACCTTCGAATAAAATATAGAGGGAGCCGTGTCCTCATCATTTGTTGGACAAGGAGATGATTCTGTGTATATATACGAAGGTGGGGGATACATTGTTCCTAGCTTAGCTTAGTTTTCTCGTCTCATATTCATCTGTCTCCTCTCGTTTCGTTCTCCATCGAAACAGATCCTCGGAGCTGGTGGCCAAGGTCGCTTTGTCCCTGGCTGGTTTTAGCTCAAAAGCTTGTCTGCTTTCTGTCTTTGGCTTTTCTCTCTTTTTCTTCCGAAATTGAAGCTTTGGTCGGGTGTTGAGAATGGGAAGGCAGCCTTGCTGTGAGAAAGTGGGGTTGAAGAAAGGGCCGTGGACGGCGGAAGAGGACAAGAAGCTCATCAACTTCATCCTCACTCATGGCCAATGCTGTTGGAGAGCTGTTCCCAAACTTGCAGGTGACGAACACTCGCAACCCACCACCCCCCATCTGCTCTGCAGTCTCTCTCTCTCTTTCTTCCCACCCTCCACATTTATCTGAAAGCTCTTGTGATGGGGTTTCTTGGAGAATTCAACACGTCAAGAAATCCCCAGAGACATTTTTTTCCTGATGATGTTATTTGTGTGATGGTCTCGGTGTCTGAACAAGTTGTGATGAATTAAAATTGGCAGGATTACTGAGGTGTGGGAAGAGTTGCAGGCTCAGGTGGACGAATTATCTGAGGCCGGACCTGAAAAGGGGGCTCTTATCTGAACAGGAAGAGAAACTGGTCATTGACCTCCATGCCCAACTTGGCAACAGGTCAAGACTTTCTCATGTTATGCATGTTGAATCTAGCTGCTCTGGCCAACTCTGCTTGTTCATTCTTTTGCTTCAGACTCTAAATTCCCCCATTTGGGTCTTTCTGAAGATGCAATTTGAGATTGTTCCCGTCATTACATGCACATAGCAAGAGAGACATTCAAAGAATCTTTCTGCCCCAATTTTACACCAAGCTGGAAATTTATCTGCACAATTATGTTTCTTCCCCTGTTTCCAGATTCATTGAAAATTTGAAACTACACATTGGGTCAAATTTTAATCAAGCTTCTTGCTTTGCTTTGACATATTGCAGGTGGTCCAAGATTGCCTCTCACCTACCCGGAAGAACCGACAATGAGATCAAGAACCACTGGAACACTCACATCAAGAAAAAGCTCAAGAAGATGGGCGTCGACCCTGTCACCCACAAGCCATTGGTCTCAAACCCATCCGACCCGCCCCAGAGCCTGCAGAATAAGCACCAGCAGAAGGAAGAGCAATCTTGCTCAACGAGTTCAGCCGATGCCGCAAAAACACCGTCGGCTGATGATTTCATCGATTCGGTCCTAACCGAAGCCAAAGAAGAAGAAGATGGAACAAGCCGCATGGCAAATGCAAGCCTGCTCGAGACAATCGAGGTCATGGACATGAACAGTTTTTGCACAGACGAGGTCCCTCTGATCGACCCCAGCGACATTTTGGTCGCTTGCCCTCCTTCTTCCTCGATCTCCTCATCTTCTTCCTCATACAACAACGGCGGCGGCGGCGGCGGAGATGGCAGCAGCAACTTCATTCAAGAACTGCAGTTTCCTGACTTGGACTGGTCGTACGGTGAATTTGGCAATTCTGGCGACGGGGACAACCAACATAGCAAGCCGTGGGATGACGACGACTTCATCAACTGGGATTTTCTGGTCGGCAGCGTCGACGACAAGACGCTAATGCTCGATCCTCATCCGGTGAATTCGTGCCAAAGATCGGCTTTGGACCAGTCATCTTGGACCAATGAGCTAGTGCAGTAAATGGAAAAATCGAAACTCGGTTTTCCCCTCTTCTTTTTGGTGTGCAGTTTTTTACATGCATTACGGCACAACAGAGAGAATAAGAAGCATCAGATGATATAGGAGAAGGGGGGAAAAAAGAGAGAACCCTCCTCTGGTGCTGGCGTTCCATTTTTTATTTATTTGTCTTTTTCTCCGTTAAATGAGAGAGGCGCAATGAAAATTCCTTGTGTTTGATTCCATCTTAATGTAATTAGTCAGCCATTGAAATTACAAAACTTTCTGCTTTTCGTTTCTCTATTCAGAAGATAATTTTTGTTATCATTCGATCGAATTCTAATTGCATTTGTCAAGAGGATTTGCTGATCACTTGATGGGAAACTAGGAGTTCTTTTAAATAAAAGCCGCGATGATTAGCCGTCAAATTTATTCCTCACTCAACCACCTTCTTCGGGTTGGGTATATTTTATATGCCTATTGGTGATCTCACAAGTGATTAATTAATATTTTCCCAAGTGCATATAGAAAATTATGTTGATATTTGCTCCCTTTTCTTAATCCCCTTTACTATGTAACAAGCATTATTTAGACGTGTAACTTACCAAAAAATAATAAAATGAAGGTCCAGAAAATGTTCTTTTTTAAATATTGAATCTGGCGCATGATCACCTAAAAGGGAAGTGCAACTTTTTGAAAGATATCGGTAAACACTTGGTTAAGTTCTTTTCGATCAGCACTTTGTATTTCATGCTCTTATGCTCTCTGTTTTTGCTTGCAAATCTTCTAAGGTTTGCCTTTTCTTTTAAGCACCTTTCCGCTATTAACCCTAGCAACACGTAGGCCTAACATTCAAAGGGGACCATGTACCACCTTTCCCCATCTTTGATATTGTTATGGCCACGGAGCATTCATTATATTTTAATTTAGGAAAACTATAGCATATCAATCGTCCTCTAAACTTTATTTTGGACCTCACTTTTCACCTTCAAAATTAAAAAAAAAAAAAAAAAAATCTGCCCATACCATGGACTTTAAGAAATTATGCAAAAACTATTTATAAATAAATAAATAAAAATAGAGAAGGTAGATAGAGCATATACTTTTAGCAATAAGGTTTATATTACTACAAACTCTTAACATATATCTTTATAACACATTTACCTCAAATTATTTATTATCTCTCGAAATGGACAAAAGATCTATTGGTTTCAAACCACTACATTAATCGCTAATATGATGTATATTTCTTTTTTTACAAGTTGACACTTGTCCACGCCGCTACTTTAGCAGCTGGCGTGGAACCAAATAAATCTCTCTCTTTGGTTCTCCTCCATCCAGTCACCAGCGTCGCGTCCAGGCCTTCGGTGAACACGGTACCGACCATGGACCAACAATCGGCCAAGGACGAGATGTTGAGTGTCCATGCCATGGGTGTCCTCGTCGTTCACCAAATCTTCCGGAAAAAAGCCATAGTCTTTGAGCTAAACAAAGAAGATGCATAGCAAATCCAAGATGAAAGCCATCTTCTTTGCCAGGCCAGGTCCTCGTCACTTACCAAATCGGCTGGAAAAAAACTCTTCTTTGAGCCAAACAAAGAAGGTGCACAATAGATCTGAAGATGAAAGCCATCTACTTTGTCAAGGCACCGATCCGGAAAAATTAGATGAAGATATAGATTATCATTTAAATATTATAACGATTCCCCTCACATTTAATCCGGTCTTTTGTCTAGTACTGAGTATGGAAATTTTAATTGGAGAGACAAATGGGGCCTAAAAAGATTCGGCTTAAGATCTCAAATTCTAATACCACATGAGAATTTTATGGGATCACCGCCAACTGTTCTAAAAGTTTAAACTGTTAAATGAATATGTGATTTATCATTTAAATATTCTAACAAACGCAAAGCGGATCTGAAGATGATAACCATCTTCTTTGCCAAGCCACAGATCTGCTTGAAAAAGCCGTGTACTTTGCCTTAGGTCGGCCATGGATGGTGGCTCGATCCAAACATCTCAGGCCAGCGTCGCTCCTTCATGGTTGTCACCGCCTTCATCGGCCGTGGATGGTGGCTTGAGCCAAACATCTCAGGCCAGCATCGCTCCTTCATGATCGTCCCCGCCTTCGCCGACATCGCACCGCTTTGTCCACAGCCGTCATTGACACGAGCAGGGGTAGCTTGGCTCAGATGCCCGGGACGCAGTGCTGACGACTCCACTGGCGACCGCAGCGAGGGGAGGTGCTACAACTCTAGCGAACAAACTTCCATGATTGAACACTTGTTTAGTTAATTCCACGTCATTGGCACTTTTTAAATTGTAACTGGACATGAGTTGAAAATACACACCTCATCAACAGCCAACATATTCCTTTGAAAGCATCACATACTTTCTCAAATTGGTAAATCTATAACATATTTTACTTCATTCCTCGTCTTAATAAATCACAAAATTATACGACTAATGCAAATTTACTCATCTTTAAAATGCACATATAAACACATGAATTTTCCACTCTGGATCTATCATTCTCCGTATCAGATCTATCTTGATTTATCGTGTGTGTGATCATGTACTCATTGTTTAACATGTGATATATTTGGATTGAGGTACCATTTTTTTTTTTTGTGAGACACATATTAATTTGTAGTAGATGTGTTATGTGAGTACTGATTTGAAATTTTTTAAACGAAAAATTAATTTGGAATAAATATATTATAAGATAATAAATTGAACTTTTAATGGTACTAACCTTAGAAACATTAGCGTAAAAAGATATAGAATTTTGAAAGTCGAGAGCAAGATTTGACACTCGAAGCGTCATAGTCAATGAAAATTTCTTCTTCTTTTTTTAATTTTCTTTGTTTTTTTAAGTATGGTACCTCAACCAATTAACAATAATTTGCGTCCTCATCCATGTCAACTGTCCAAACTCACGTTTTGCGTATGAATATTATTATTTCTGAAGAGGAATCTTTGTGAGGATTTCTTGTCAATGGTCCGGTGTATTATTCCTATTGATCACCAACATCTTGAATTATTTTCCTAGATGTCATCAATACAATAGTCGCCATGCTACTTTGATTTCCGTAAAATATTAAACGCACGGATAAATATACAATACGACCAACATATAAAATACAAGTTTCCAGGTATTTAAATGATGATTGCAATTTATTCAACATATACAACTTTTTTCTTCCTATTCCTTAATTCTTTCTAGCCAACCTCAAAATAAATACAGGATCAATAGGTTGGAGAAGCATATTCGTGTAGCACGACACTTAATGTTTATTGGTATGGTGCCACAAGCTAATCGAGCATAATTATGCATGTTTCCTGATAATCAATGTGCATATTACAAAGCGGTCGAGGACGTTTCATCAGTCGGGTAATTTCATATTGGCATGTCATGTGAATTAGTACATTAAACTGAGTGGGAGATTACTGAACTGATGAACATAAGAAGCGCGTTTGACAATTCGAACGCAATTTTAATGCCATCTCTTTGCCTAAGTTTAGCCAAAAAAATTAATAATAATAATAATAGTTAGAATAAAGTTGTCTCTCTCTACTTAGATAAATATATTAAATTGAGAGGGACATTTCTGTTTCCCGTTTACTTGCTGCGTATTGCAAAGGATTGCGTTGTCGTGTAAGCTAAAACCTTAGAACACGAGTAACAACGACATTAAATATGCAGTCAATGCTTATCGAAAGGTCTAGGTTGGAGTATTCATTTAAGCAAATCATTGTCAAATATTTTTTACCAGGATAATACTTATATAACGTAACGTAATTGGCAAGTTTACAATTAATTATCATTATGAAGTAAAATTAAAATCTTAGAAATGCATAGACGTCTATGAGAATAATAAATTCCATTTGGCTGGGGTGGACAAGTCTAAAGTCTCCTATAATTACAGCTTGTAAGGTCATTCCTACTATGGGGATTCCTTCAATGATTCGGAGAAAAACTTCATTGGGATATTTTGATATAACTAACTTACCATTCGATTTTTGGGTATTTTGATATCTTCAATTTTTAGGTCACAAATTGAAGATAAGAAAAGAATGACTATTCCATTCCAACACCATCCCTCTCTTGCAAATAAACATAGCAATTTTTATTTCATATTATCATTCATTTTGATTCAAAGTAATTCAATTATGTCACACCTAACGTAACATGAACTTATTGGATTCAAAGGGATGGACGTGTAGGGGACACTCGTACCTTAATCTTTAACTGGGTTGGGTAATTTTGAGTCCACTTGTATAAAGGTGAGGGAATCATCATCAATGCTTCTAACTTTTCCCCAAAAATCAAATATGAAAATCGACTTAGTTGGTAAGGTAAAATTTATTAGTAAAGTATTAATAAGTATATTATTTAAATTAAATTATGTCATGATTTCTGATTAACAATATGAGTACCTTAATTTCATTATTATTAGTTAACTACAAATTACATTGATCAAATAGCATATTTATAAATAATGATTAGCATAATATATTTAAACTATCTAATTCAATTACTAATATAGAATATGTTATAAAGATGGATATAGTTGCAAACTTTTTTAGAGATTATATGGCAATCTATATTTTGAAAATATTACACTCAACAAAAAAAAAAAAAAAGACGACTCGTAACACTATGATTCTTAATTTATTATGAAATTACATTAATTTTTTTAGTATCTATACATATTTCACTAGGAAAGCCCGTCACAAGTTATTATCAATCGGAGAATTATGGAGTTATAACCAGTCACCCAAACTCTCATGTGTTTCCAGAACTCCAATACACAAATCCTCACAAGCTCTTATGTTTCTCTCGCCAAGTTTCCCTAAAAGTTTATTAGAATACCTCTCAAAGCTGTGCTCTTGTTCTGAACAGAAAAATTCACCATATCACTTCAAACGGCGATCACGACATCTGGGCGCCCGTCCAGCGCCTAATGTCGGATGGCACTTCCAATTCAGCCAGGCGCCTGATTGGACAGACCGACGACCCTTCGAGACTTGGTCGAGCGCCCGAATCATGCCCGGTTGTTGGGATCGTCTGACTGGACTCCTGCATTCTTCTGCCGCCAATGCCTTTAAACATGACCCCAACCTATATCGATTTTCAGGCTTCAAAATAAATTCTAAATTCACAAGGCTGGTGCGACAACCAGATCCGTTTTTTGTTCCATAAGGTTGTAGTACATATTATAGCCAACATAAGCTTTATACGAGGATTTTTGTATGACTACTCGAGATTGAAAAGTTTCGCTGAACTTGTTTAACAACTTACGAGTTTTCTTTGAAGGGAGCACACATCTTTCATCACACATGACACAAATCTTCCATTTGTATTGTGGAAAATAAATTATTTGAAAATATTTTCTTAAAAATGATTGTTTATATGGGTTATAAAAATTAATGAATGAAAAAATTCACCATCCACGAAAATATTCAAACATGAATTGTTGTCAATTTTTCATTAGCTAATTATTTTAAGCAATATAAGCGATTATTTTTAAAAAAATCCAAAATTATTCATTTTTTTTTTTTACAAAATAAATGGAGCCAAAGTTAGTATATTCCTTAATATAATGAAATTATTCCTTGAAAAATCCAACGTAAGGATACTTGGAAGTGAAAGTATTACGTTTGACCTTATTTATTGAATAAGATTACAAAGAGAAATTACAATAACTTATGCACGGTTATAGTATTGTAATGGCACCATATATTTTCTGATAGGACAACTTTTACTCGCCATACGAACTGAAGATAGATTATGGATTTCCTTTTTTTTTCCCCAGACTAATTAATTAAGATAATTTTGGAGGTTCTGCCATTTTGGTTATTTAGAGATGCATAATGATTATGAACTTCAAATCTTTACTATTGATAAAGCATATGCAATAATTTTTATCAAAAAGCTCCATAAATCTTATGCTTACATGTCAAATATATCGCGCATAAGTAACTTAGAGGGATTAAATCACAATTGTCGAGAATCCATGAATCTCCGACCATTCAAATTTAAGTGTGACATAATTATGAATCCATCATCTTTCAGATGAGCTACTGTAAATTTTGATTCAGCAAATGAATTAAATTTTTATGCATATTGTTAAGAACTTTATTGGGGCGGTTTCTCGTTTTGGCCTGCAAGCCTCGGAATCTATTGTGTTTCATTTTCTTCTAAAACAATATCTAAAAGTTAGGTCACAAGAAAGTAATTCCTTATGTGCTCCGTAGATACTTCTGAAGACTGCCCATCTTTGATTGGATAGAAAAAGTCAATTGGGGCTTATTTGGCATGGCCATGGAATTTGGGTTAACTGATGACTTCTGCTTAACTTGCAACATTTACTAAACAAGGTGTTCCAAAGTTTGAACTTCCCAACTATATTTTGTGTGGCTACAAAAGAAGAAGTGAAAGGATAGGTCAAGATAAGCCCTATCTTCATTCCATGCATTTAGATAGTGGATTGAATGTCACTCATTCTAACTCAAAAACCAGACATGGAAGCTACGAGCTAGGGGGACCAAATTCTGCTTAGAACCTCTGGTTTGGCTTGTAGAAAAATCCTTTGGATTACAAAGTCAAAAGCCGGAAGTAAACTTGCTGGCTATTGCCACAACTTCTCCCTTTAAATTGGTGCAAGCACGAAAATCAATTCGGACACAATCTCAACATACGGATATATATATTCTCCAAATAACTTAACATTTGAATTTTGATGAGAGCATTACCTGCAAAAAGAGCCCCACCACAACAACAGTCCTTTTCTATGGATTTTTCTTTCTTCTTTGGAAAGCACAATCATTGTCTACGCGTGAGGATGAAATGAAAGGAGGCAGAGAGAGAGAGAGAAAGGGAGAGAAGCTAAGAATGCATATGGGGTGAAGCCATTTGTCACACTTCTTTATTTAGATGAAGAGAGTGTGGCTACAGATGTCCCCACTTAGCAACACAATCAATTAATATCGTTTTTTGATTAAAATGGAAAGGGTGAGCAACTTTTTTCACCCTTTATTTTAGTCAAGGAGAAAGCTAATGAGCCTGCTAGAATTAGAGAAAAAGGTATTGTCCTGAGGATCATGTCAAAGATCAGCCACCCCATGCGCAAGAATGCCAAAAAAGTAACATACTCTTCACACCACTTTTCTTAAGCATAAATCACCGACACACCAGTTACAATATAATCGATCATGTGCACTTTATTACCTTTAAAAACTATCAACTAAGATGCGTTGCACTTTCTAACATATTAAACCTTAAAAGCTGAACGATTGTCCATTCAATTTCATATATATTATAAATGTTTTGTGACCATAGGAATATTAGGAGATTCGAGAGTCACCATCATCACCTTCTTCTATAAATGAAGAAAAAAAACCAAGAAAAAGGTCACAGGTATATTTTTTATTCCAATATGGACAAAGGTATCTGGCGCGATAATTATAAACCTGCCAAACAAAGGACACCGGCCTCGAGGGCATCATTATTTCTCATTTCTTTTCACGGAAAAGAAAGAGTTTAAATATTCTACCAAATTGATGACTGGATTTTCCCTTTTTTGGGCGGATGAGCTCTTTATCTCCCATTGCAAATGAACCACTAGCTAGGCGACGCTTCACTATACTCCCCCCATCATCTAAGAGAGGAAAAGAGAAAGGCTAGCAATGTATTGTTCTTATTCAAATAGAATCACTTTGAGCAAAGTTTTTTAATATGGGTACTTGCAAATAGATAATATATATAAGTTTCCCTATTGAATTATTAGTATTCTGCAATTATATCAGCACTAGGGTAGCTACTTTTTTAAGGGATGACGTGCATGAACAGTAGTCTAAAAAAATGGGGACTACGGTAAGGGTTTGCTCGTTATTATGTGAAGTGGAATTATGAGTGGCATACATTGAATCATGAACATTCATCGAAGATGAAATGTGTAGAATGTAGAGGACACATTAGGGCCACCGAAAACAAGGAGAGAAGAGGAAATGGAAAAAAGGTGCAAGGCTTTCGTGCAGAATCTCTGAAACTTGTATCCACGCTCGTCCCTTTGATGACTTTCACTTTTCTGAAATGTGGAGCCTGTTGATTTGATGAGGAGTTGGAGCATTTCCTGTACTTTCTTTTATCTCTTCAATGGTGTCATTCCCCCATTTCCAACCCATCCTTTTCTTCTGCTACAGACACTACCATATGCCCGCAATGCTTCCACGGTATTCGAAGTATGCATGGGACTAGATTGCTTATAATGTGATGGGTTTTATTAGCGGGTGTTCTTGTAAATTTTACATTGACAAAAATGAGATAACAATTTTGCACGTCATGACTCATGAGAAAAGTTTAAAGAGTCGAATATATTATAATTTTGCTTTCATCATGACATATCAGTTTACATTTTAGATAGTTGGTTGAGTAATCCAATATTTGATTTGACAGCTAAAATCACACATTCGATTCTTCAATATATCCTCGATCTCATGAAATCTTGATTAGTCCATTGAATGATGGGTCCAGTGCTTACATGTATCATCTGCCTTAAGCCTCCACTAGCATCTTAGTGGGACAAGATTGACTGGGCCGCCTGGTCGCAGATATCTAAGCAACACCTCGGCCCTTAATTTGAACATGCTCTTACACGCAAACGATCATTTACTAATGATGGACACCCTTTTGTTTTGTCAAAAGAACAATTCATAAACATCGTTTTCCAAATGTGAACTAGGGACAAGTGGAAGAGGGCCATTTCTATATCCTTTTCACGAAAATGTCACAAGACGCATAGAGGCCTCGACATACCTGTCCTCACCTTATCTAGTGTCTGCAATGATGGGGAAAACATTGGCTTCAAGAGCAACCTGGATCAATCGTGTTTTAACAAATGTGTGCTAGTTTGTCGTTTCGATTTAGTTATTGGGAAACCTAGAAAATTCAAATCCTTCGTTTTGCGGTACAGCAAGTGCAGAATTAATTGCTGAAACTTTCTATAGCATCATCATCAACATTGGAAGATAGAAAAAGGGTAAGGGACTACATAAGAAGTCGACAATTCTCTCTCTCTCTCTCCTCTCCCCACGACGTTGAAATCATTGTCAGTCAATCGAGAAATTACTCAGAAATTTTCTGACTTTTGGAATATAGAAAACTCAGAAATTGGCTACTGGTGTTAATTGTATGTAGTAATATAATTTAAAGTGCCGTAGTTTATATGTAGTTGTCGTAACTCATTTCGACTCATAATTAATCATTTATCTCTGTGAATATTAAGTTGATTATAGAGTTCGTGACCTAAAATGTTGATACTTAGTTATCCACAAATGTTACTGTAAAATGCCACAAATTGTTATAAGCTGCGATGCCTCTACTTAGTAGACTGATTATGTTTGGGAAAAAAAAAAAAAAGAATCATGTTTTAGAAGAAACTTGGTGATTTTTTAGTTGAATGGACGTAATAGTGAGTAATTCTTTTATTCAATGAGGTTAGATATTAAAAATGTGCAAATTGAGTGGTTACTTAATAAAAAGAGAGAGTAGCGGGTAATTCTGCTTTGTATATAGTTTGATGCAGGGTAATAGTGGAATATCTTAAAAGTTAGACAATAGGAGGTTTCGGCTTGATATAAAGACTATATTTCAAGCACATTCTATGCGTATGGTAGATTAGATTTAAAACTCTTAATTTATAAGACAGCTGTAAATTAAGTATTATTAAAGCCCCTCTTACTCTCATGGGCAGTTATGTTCTGCAATGGGAGAAGTCGGTAGTTTTTTGACTTCCTATTATTTGATATAGGTAATTAAGGAAGTTTAAAAGTGAAAGCTCGTTTTTCACATAAATACACACATCTATATACACATACGGACACATAAATATGTATGAATATAAATGTATATGTTTTCTATCAAGAAAAATTACCAAGAAGTCATAAACTTATTACGCTTGTGCCATTTAGTCCTAAACTTTTTGAAAATTTGTCAATGTAATCCTTTTAGCTACTTTTGATCAAAAAATGCTAATAAGACGGTCCAATTAGCGTCATTGTCCTATATAGTATGATCGGCGTGGATGTGGATAATATTAAAATAAAATAAAATAAAAAGAGTTTTTATTTCCTTTTTGCCAATGGGAGGGTTGCCAAGCCCTCACCAAGCACAATAAAGAAATAAAGAAAAGAAAAAATTGTCCACATTGATACCGGCAATGTCACGTAAGATGGTTGGTATCCATGTCAGTGATTTCCAATCAAATTTGATCGGATTAATTATATTAATAAATTGTCAAAAAGGTTCAGAACTCAATTAATCAAATTAGAAAAATTTAGACTAAATTGATATAAATGAATAGTATAAATATAATAAAAATAGAACTTTTTTGATGAGTTTCTCATTTTCCATCCCTTTATTCTCTTTCCTCCTCCATCTTTTTTTCTTTCAAAATATACATTGACATAGTTTGCCCTGCTTCCGAGGTGACGTAGTTTGTTAGTGGGATGGAAAGAAGTGATAAAAAATTCCACCTCCATTTCCAGCTGTGGTGTCTCACCAGTGATGTGGGACGGGGTATTTAATTATAAATATTGTTATCACATAAAACAATTCGATCATAAAATTAACTTTAAATACACCTGTCAGTTTTTTAAGGATGAAACATGTTAACGTTTTTTCTATGCATCTATTAGACCTAATAATAACCCTATAGACAAACATAATAAAGGGAGTAAGTCTCTCCCATAATCATGAGTAAATGTCAGTCTAATCATACTCAAGTTCGAGCTTTACAAACTGAAAATTGAGACAACCTTATATAGCTTTCCCAGTATAAACAGGTGACTATTGATTAGGCTTCTTAGAGAAGAATATTCGAGTTCGATTTCATTCTCCAACTTTGCTACTTCTAAAAGAAATTTTTGTTTCCATGCCTTCGGTTCGCCCATTTATGTTTATCTATACTATTAATCCATATGAATAAGGATCCTATGAAATTTATGACCGAATGTATCAATGGTTGGTATTTTCAGAGACGCCAGTGAGGACATCGTTCATCCATCTTATAAATATCGAGTTCATATAATTCATGTTTAGCTTATTTCTATCGACTTACTTTCTCCATCCCCAGTCAGTGTTTCCATTCCACATCTCATTCATCCAAATCATTCATCCATCCTAATAAAGATGGTTATAAAATTTATAGCTAATATATTAAAAGTTGAAAATTACCCAGTCAATCCTAAACGTGTTGTACAATTTTCAATTCAGTCATAAATTTTCAAATCTTACCAATTCAGTTCTAAAACTTTATATAAAATTTCAATATAATCCTTCCGATTAATTATTATTGGAAATCAGCAGTTTAATTATCGATAACCGTCCTATATTATAGACCGCCACATCAGTGTTCTAATAAAAATTAGCCGAAAGGGTTACGTTGAAATTTCACGTACAGATTAAAAACTTAATTTGCATTAGAAAGTTAAAGATTGAATCGATATCTATATAATAAGTTTAGTAGCAAGATAGGGAATCGTTGTCCTGTTGATCAAGAGAATTAACAGAAGTGACGGATTTACGTAATTGCAGTCAGTGGCGTAACCTTGACGTCACGCACGGCGTCATGCGCACTAGGACAGCTTTTTCCAGGAGAGGGGTTAAGCATGAGGTGGCAGCTTCGATCGTGCGATTTGGGGGGGCAGATTTGCAATGATGGAAAAGATCAAGTCCTAAAAGCGAAAACTGCCGAAATGCCAAACCATCTCTTTCCCACCTTTTCCCCCCAAAAAGGGTTCGTCGTGCGAAGTTCGAGAAATTCCGGATCCTTCCGACCATTTGGAAAGTTGTTCACCAGTACCCTCGAACCATTTGTCAAACAGCCGTAAAGCTTTCTTTCTTGAATATTATTGCTTATAGAATATTATTCGACCAAAAAAAATTATATTATTCGAATACCCTCGTTAAAAAAATCCAAATCATTGTAATGCAAAAAAACTTGAGAGGCCGCCGCAACTAGTACTATACACGTGGTATAGAATATTAACATACATATTGAACAACCACCCAGTTGAATAATTACCACAAAATTAATCCGTAGATATGACCATTTTGTTGAGTAATTAAGTATCATTTGTTCACTCGATTTCATCACACAACTTTTGAAATTAGCCGGCAACAAAGGCACAAGCTTCTTTCTTTCTTTTATTTTATTGATGTACTGAGATTTTCAAATATTGAAGTTTTAAGAGATGACTTCTTACTTTCTTTTTGTCATTTTATCAATAATTTTTTAATAAGTTATTTGTTGATAATTCAAATTCCTTCTATCTACCAATAATAAATGTGGAAAAAATTGTTGGTTTTTCTCACTTTTACTAAGTGTCTCCGGCGTCCCACGCTACAAGATGTTATAATGTTATTGGGCTTTATGATTTGGGCCAATGCCCCAAGTTCAAGGAAGGGACCAACAAAAGGGTTTCCTCGGCGGGAGTAGGCGGACAATTTATCTCATATTGTATCGAAATAAGAATATAACATACATATGATGAACTCAAAAATGACATGTTTATGTTTAATAGACATGCCGAACTGTCTCGACATGAACACAACGTGCATAATATACAACACAACTTGGCTAATATGATTACTAAATGTGTTATTGTATTAAGTGTGCACAAGACTCGATACCATAATATGTTAATAAATGTACGTTCATCTATGTACATAATGTATATGTTTATCCATAATGATCTATATTGAAAATTTTAATATGTTTGAACACATTTCTAATCAACATAGGTAATTTCACTTCACATTAAGTCTATAATATTGAGCTTGGGCTTTTCTTATTATTCTATGGAATTTGTATCTCTCCATTTATTTTTATTCTACATTTTAGTTTTTAATATGAGTGTTATTTAGATAGGTTTTTTAATATGAAAAAAAGTGTTTAGATACGAGGATTAAACGTTTTAAAACTTGTCTAATCGTGCATTGTTCAAGACATGATACATTAATACATTAATTTAACCGTTCATGTCCAAACAAGTTATGCGACTCAACCTGCAGAAGGTGCAATTTTTCAACGTCATAAACGGGTGTGGCATGAACCCGTTTCTACCATTACTTAACATGTTTAATTACAAGTCATGCAAATGGGTCGTGTTACGAATTTGTCAGCCTTTAGTTGGAGTGCGCAAGTTCCAAAATGGATAAAGTAGTTACTATACTTTAGAATTATTTTAGAGACACTAGTTCTCAAATCTTAGAATATGGAACTATCCTACAAAGTATTGAAACTATCTTAAAACTTGAAATCCATCGGTTGCTCAGGTTCCAAGGTACCTAATATTACCTTATGCTTTAAAAAAACTTTTTAGTATATAAAAGTCATAATTTGTAATTATTGACACATTTGACAATCAACATAAAGACAGGTGGATTCCTAATGAAGTACAAGTTCATGTCTTAACAGTTACATAATCATAAGATATAATAATGACGCAAGTAAAATACTAAAAACAAATATGTTTCTTCTCCTCATTTCACGCATTCAAACATGAAAAACTTGTGATGAAAAGGGTAAATTATAAATAAGTTACTACGTAACGATTTATTTAATATTGGGATAATGAGGTAGCAAATAGCTGTATTTTCGTCCATTTATACAATCAAATACCAGAAACTTTTTTTTTTCTAAAAATTCAATCAAGCACCTCAACCTTTTTCAAATTTGGCTCAATATGAAGTATTTGTTAAATAAATTGTCATATCATGTAACTTCACTAATGTGACTGGCTTTCTAGGCCAAAACTAAGCCCAGTTATTGCTGTAGCTCGTTTACCAAGTAAAAACGCCATATTTAGGTGTTGGATGATGAGGAGATTGAGGGAGTGCTAACTAGACAATCTTCACAATTCAATATGTCTCTACCGACATGATGTTATTTCGAGAGGTCACATTAAATGCTAATTGGACAATTAACATCTATTCATCACCTTCCGATCCAATTAGGCACTCCACTCGCGATTTTAACAAATGTCACATATTGACCCCATCTGAAAAGTTGAGATATATGATTGAACATAAAAAGGTTTGGGTATTCATTTATGAAAAGGGTAAAAGTTCATGTACTTGCAATGTCACCCCATATCTTTCCACAAAATATCCTGTTCGGAACATAGGATATACGGTACAAGATGGGTATAACATGGAACACCCTATGCTGATGATCCCAGAAATTTTGGAAACTGAAACTTATCTTGTCACTTCTAATATCCATCTTGAAGCCTACTAACCGTGCCAGCTCTATTGGTTTCACGGGTTCTCTTGCCCAGTACTTGATACACAGCCCTTGTTTAAGATTTCATTATTTTCTTCCCCATCTTCCTATTCTACGGAAATGGGGCAATTTCAGTTGAAGCTCCAATTGTACGGACCCATTTTTTGTTTTTCTGCTTCGTTCCAACTGGAAGAGCTCATTGGGTTCCAATCATATCAGGACTCTATCTGAATAGCAGAAAGAAAGAACGTCAAAGACGGCTTCTGTGGAGAACTTTAGTAGCAAGTACATTAAACCAAGCACCAGAAAACCAGGAAAAAATTACTGAGCCGTTTCGTGGCTATCGATCTCCGCTGCATTTAATGTACGAACTTGGCTGTTACCACGGCGCACGCATGAGCAACCAAGGAGAACTGCTGGTGTAGCTTCTCAACATAAAACCAAGCATAGTCAGATTAGCCGGTCATTCTACTTTTTCGCAGAACGTTTAACGAACATATGATATTGGACAGGGTCACGTTTAACGAACGTTTAACCATCTGTTAGTATAAATGGTGTGGTGTAGCCTTGATTAGTGATCAACGAACAAAAAATTACAAAGGGTTCCTAAAACGTAGGATGCACACCTGAATCAACCGAGCAATATGAGCGGAACATCCTTCGCAATAGAAAGAGCGAGAGAGAGAGAGAGAGAGAAGGAAGCAAATTGAACCATGCAATGGACCGCATTCTTGCGGACATGAACTCGAACATTCTAAGTTAGCAAAGGCTGCTTATCTTTTTTCTTGGTTGAACAGAAGCGAAAGTTATATCACTCTCAAAGTCAAGTGGAAAGAGACAAATATACCATCGACCACAAGCAGGGCACAAGAAGAAGGGGGTGGGGCATGGCGGCAATGGGCAGATGGGAGCAGGGGTTGCATTTGCCACAAATGCCTTCATATCAGCACCATGGCCCGGGGCAGCAACGGTTGCCCAGCGGACGCGTGATTGGTTCTCTTGTCACGTTTTTTCTCAATCCATGGACGGTGAGTTCATCCGCCCCATCAATGGCACAGTGGATTTTTCGCTCAGCAGGTCAAAGAAACTATAAAATGAAGCACCATTACCCGTCCTAACGTTATAATAACATCATATCATACGGTCAATGTCATCGCCACCGTATCCTGATATCCGTCGATTTGATAATAACAAGCACGCACATTGTGAAAAAAGACAAATGATTTCAACCAAAGACTCAACTCCAAAAGATCCAAATCACGAATCCAAACTTACATATAAACAAGCCTGAGCTCCAGCACACTACGCAAATCCAGCCCAACCTGCTGTTCCATCCAGAAAACTAGCAACTACATTTTACAACTAAAAACAGAAAAACGGCAACTACTATTAGCTCCAAATGCATCAGTTTGCCAAGCGGATCTCAAGAAGTGCATCAGTTTGCCAAGCGGATCTCAAGAAGTGTTCATGGCTTCTGAATGATAATTGTCCAACTCTTTGTCCAGTTGATCAGCAGATTTCTCAACAGGTGGCCTGTTTCCAAGGCCACGACCACGGCCACGGCCTCGTCCACGTCCACGGCCACGGCCACGGCTGTTCCCAAAACCTCCACGACGGCCTCTGCTGCACAAGTTCACCAAGTGTACCGTATTATTTGACTGAGCAAAGATGCTACAAAACTAAAGGTCGCACGAGATGCCTACTCAGCCCCCATAACCAATTCCAATGCGTAGAACACGGCAGCCAGCAGGCTCCATTAAGATCCTAGATTTGATTCTGAATTTCCTCGGTTATTGCCTGAACTTATATCCTGAATCTAGTCATGACACCTCAAGTTTTACTTTAAGTGCAGTCTCCAAGTAGTATGCTTATATATGAATAGTCATTTATATCTCCGTCACCCTCAAAAGAGAAGAAACACACAAGAACACCCAATGCTAAACATCACTGCCTGCCACAACATAAGCATCTCACAATAAAGCTCATTAACAGAGAAAGTGTGGAGAATTTACCCAGTCCCTCGATTTACAGCAGGAAGACCTCTAGCACCAACTTGCCCTGGCCTGCATCACTCTATGCATAAGTCATCCCGCCAGAGAACAGCACCCAAGACAGAACATATAATTCAACAATTTCAAAGCAGTAAAGGAATTAAACATAGTCTCTATCTATAAAATTGTAGCATCATAACCAAATTTACAATTGAATCAAAGATGATATGATGGTGAAAATGTACAAAAAACCAAGAATGCAAGGGCAAACCAGTTATCCTGATTGTCTTAAATAAAGAGTCCAGAAATGAGAATTGGATGCTAGCAGACTCAGCAAGAAGCAAAAGCTCACATGCCTTAAACCACACAAGGTAATTCCATGATGGCAGACAATGCTTGGAGATAGCTAAAGGCAAGATCAGATGATATGATTCAGATTCATACAGCTTTCTGTGGTATTTTGCAGCATGTCTACTTACCTGGAGACACAGCAAGGGCTCTTAAGACATCTAGTGGTGATCCTAGTCAAAATAGGTATGATGGAACCTAAGTAAAAGTTTCTCTAGAAATCTCCAAACATGACTTTGTTATTGATTTGGGAGGATAAGCTGGCAACAACAGAAACTGAGGATTGGCAGATGGAAGTTTACTGGGCTGTGAGGGACCCCAAAGGAAAATACTGCCTAATTTGTTGGTAAAACTTGATTTGAAAGCTTGTGTAAGAGAAGGGAAGTTCCATCCTTCTGCTTATAGCTGTTCAGTTGATTCTACATTAATAGAGACATGTTCATAATTTTTCTTTTTGTAAACTGTCATATAGATGGAATGGGGTCTTAATTCTTTCTTTTGGCCAATGATGAGGTATGCCAGTTTGATATGATAGAGCTATATTTACACAGACTCATATGGCTTGTTGCAGGGCTTGGCCAAGCATTCCTTCCCAGATATAAAATTTCTTTATTACCTTAAGAAAAGGGGAAAATAGAGAGAAAAAATCTCCTATCCAGGAACTAGACTAAGAAATCTTTACAATAAACCATAAAGCTAGCCAATCAAAAGTAAAGAAGCATATAAAAAAAGCAGAAAAGTAGTACACAGCAAGCTAAAAATTTCAAAATGGGCCTTGTAAACAAGGTCACCTAGGCACTCATTAACCATATTTGATTTAAAAAAAAAAAAAGGATTTAATTTCCAGTGCACTGATTAAACATAACAAGAGAGAGACAGTGCATTGAAAGTAACAAACTTTCCTTTAGTGTCAAAATCCTTTCACATTAAGGGCTTTCTTTATGCTTAAGTCAAAGCAAAAGGCAACTTTTTGCGCCAAAATTTAAAAATTATCCAAATTTCTAAAAATAATAATTATATGTGAATCTCTGTGGCAAAGTCTGCACATTGTGAAGGCATTACAAGCTAAGAATCAGTCAAAGTACATGAGTCGGAAGATTTGAATTTAACAAAAAGCAAAAAGTAAAAGCCTATCCAGACAAGCCCTAAATCCATAAGCATTTTAATACAGTCAAGCTACTAGTGTGAGGTCAAATAAAAAGACATACTCAAATAAATTTTGACAAAGATGAGATAAGAATAGAACACATACGTCATAACAACTGTTCTCTTCCTCCTCCCATTAACTCCAGTCACATTAACACGAGCAGAGAGAGGAATGTCAGAATTAGCACCCACGATTTCAATCTTCATAGGTTTCCCATCTAAAAGAACATTGTTGTACCGCTTGAGAGCTGCAAATGCATCACTTCTTCTGGTGTAAACAACCTCAGCTGAGCCCTGATTCATATTAACATTTTAACAAAATCAAACACTTGTTGACAGGAAAAGATCCTTCAGTAAAATGAGCCTCAGAGTCAACAAGCAGCAACAAGTTATCTTTTCTTACAGGAAAGAAAGGGGAGAGGGAAGGTAAGAAATGGATAAACACATTTTGGGTTTTGGAAAGGGTGGCACAGATATGGACCGCAAGGTCCATTCCTTGTTCCTTACAGGAAGCAACAGATTATTAACAACACAGTGTCAAAAGATGTAAGGATCCGTCATTATGCATTAAGGTGAAGTACACAAGACAACATCAGATTCACGTCAACCAACACATTTATATAGCTTACCTATCAGATAAGATTTTCTTATCCTGCACTAAATTCACTAAATCATTTTGTTAGCTACATCATGTTTTGTGCAATGTTTTCACTATGCTGAAAATGTGTGACTATGTAGAACCCATAATTTGTTCTTTGACATTTAACAACGATCTTTATCATTATTTTGTACTCAGTCATGGTCTCTCTAACAAAACTTCTTCAAATGAAAATATTTAGCATGACCAAATTTAAGCAAGCAAAGCCAGATTTATTACTCAAAGTAAATGCTGGCACAGACATTGGTAATGTATTCCTACAAAACTCTCAAATTACAGCCTCAGGCAATGACACAACAGTATTAAAAGTAAAAATCAAGGTGTAGAAAACGTTAATTAACATATCAATTAAGTCTCTGACAAATCTTTTTGAGAACCATCAAATTATCCGAGAAAGTGATATTACCAAAAATAGGCGAACTTTATTGCACAGAATCAAGAGTGAAACAACACAGTCATGTTAAATGACAACTAACATGTGTTTTCTGCTCTGTGGATATAAATTTCATAGCCATCCCCCCTCAGGGATCAATCACCAAACAAATAAATGCCAACATTAAGGAGAAAGAGAAGTTTCTAATATGTTGGAGACAAGACTTAATACCCGCACTCATTATACACATCAAAACGAGATAATACCATCTTAATATCAGCCAAAAGAAAAACTGTTCCAAGATAACATGAGATCTTCTTCAAGCATAATAAAGAACATCTCGTTCTTTCATCAAATTTCAAGCAAGTCCTATGTATGGGCTTGAATTAATAAAAACAAACGAATAGCAAACTAACGCAACACACAGCTCATGGTTTCAAATCAAGAAAAATTTTGTGAAAAGTAAAGCATAGGACATCCATAGGTACTTACACTGGAGCGGCCATTTTTATCATAGTGCACTGCATATCGCTTCACATCTCCAATTTCAGAGAACAGTTCCTGAGGTCCATGGCCAGTATTAAGAGATTATCTAGAACCAATACCGAAGCATAAGACAAAATTGCATGGCTCGATGTATACCCTTATATCCTCATTTGTCACTCCATAGTCCAAGTTGGAAACATATAATTTTGTTCCAACCTCTATTCCTTGTATACCAGCAGCTCTTATGCTATCTTCAAACAAAGCAGTCTGCCATGGGAAGTTCCTTGTTCGGCGAGCAGACTGATGAATGCAAATGAAAAAGGAAGCGAAATGGAGCAAAGGAATGCATCAGCCAATGACCAAAGATAATTCACCTTCTTCAAGTTCATTACGAGAGAAATTCCACAAAAATAAAACTAACTCTTAATGGAGGAGAAACCATTAGACAATGCTTAAACAACCAGCAATCAAAAGCGGCAAATGAAGCCAACAGATGGATGTAGGGAATGATCGAAGTGGACCACATGATATGGATTGGCGCTATGCCACAGGTGCTCCAGTTCTGAAGTTAAGGGAAAGGAAGCTCCTTCACAAAAGCCCATAAACTGGAAGGAAACCGAATCTTGCACCAAGATTGTTGCACGCATAGCAAGAAAATCCATAACTCCCCCTTTAAACAACCGTTTGTCAAAGAGTAAATCAATTCTACACAAAATTGATCTATGTGTTCATATTGATGACTGGGCCGACGGATAGGCGATGCCATCCTACTAAGTAGAGCTCCATTCCAAGAATACACGATAAAGCTCCCTTAGAAAAGTTGGTGAAAGCGCTATGTAGTGTGGAACCAAGACTTCAGCAAGAGTTTCGCCGCACATTCCGCAACACATAAACCTCGATATCCCACTATTAGTGTCATCAATAACACACTGGTCGAAAGCAACAGGTTGGAAGAGCACATTAATGATCTACCAAATTTGGCTGCTCCTCGTATAATATATTCAGAGATCCTCTTGAGTTTCATTTCTAATGCGAAAGAAGAGATCCTGTTATTCATTTTCTATAGCACGAATAGATCCTCTTATATTTGAAATTATACGAGACTATCAGAATCTCAGTTAAGCATCCACAGATCCGAGCTTGCCTTGGCAATGGTGAAAGAAGAAGGCCGAGCATTGACGCCAAGAGGACCTCTCCGACCTGCAGGCATCATTCTTCCACCATTAAATGACCTGCCAGCTGGCCCGGCTCCACGGCCACGACGACCTCTACCTCGACCTCTAGTTCCGCTGTTTCTCCTGTTCTTAATGATATCATCAAGCGACATGTCAACTCCAGTAGCCATGTAAATAGTAGTGCGAAACCTTCCCCAAGAATACCAACTATCAAGAACTGCAAAGGAAAACCAGAAAGAATACATCAATTAAGACCCCAACATGTTAAGTACGTGAACAAGCCCCAAAATTAAGAAACACTATTAGCTCGAATTCACAGTCGCCTAGGAGGGACGACAGTCAAAACCATGCGTCAGAAAAGCTCAAGTTGCGCAGGGTAAGCCTGCGGACAGTCTCCAACTACTGCAAACTCCAAGTCAACCGAGGTGACGGTCAAAAAGATGTATGTGCACGACGATTGCATTATTCAAGACTGCTGAAATCACATCATACAGCAATAACAACCTATCATCTTCGTTAGCTTTTCACTTATTGAGCATCATCACTCAGGAAAACGAAGCCTGCTGTCCACAATTAGCGGCAAGCGAAATCAAAAGCAGTCCCCCCACACATTGCACGTGCAACCAAAGCACCCCCACAAAATCACTCCGCTTCCGCATCTCAGCAACAAGATCAACACCACGTAACTTTCCCCAGATTCAGACACACAGCCTGTCGGTTAACGCGTCGAACCCCCGCAAGTAAACTCGCAAGCCCTAAACGAAACCTAGCACACGCTCGACATGGCATTCGGATCCAACGAACACCCCCGGAAAGCAAAAAGCCCCGAAATCCACCACAAGTTCCAGATCTCTCGTCTTCATCGACACTAAACTTCCAGAACGAGCCACAAAAAAAGGACGCGCGGAACCCTAGGAACCAGGCGAAACCACCAGAAAGTACCTGGAAACCGATCCGACGGTGACCGGCGGCGACCGAGGCGCTCTCTCCAGAGAAGGCGAGAGCGACGAACGGAGAAGAACAGCGAGGGAACCGACTGAAGCGGGAGGTCGAATTAGGAGGTTCGAGGATCCATCGAGGGCCCGGCGGGTGCGAGATGAGGTCGCCGGAGGCTTAGGGTTTTTCCTTCTGCTCCGGCGGAATCGAGACGAGGGGGGGGCGGCGGCGGCGGAAACTCTGCGCTTTCCTTTTTCTTTTTCTTTTTTTTTGTGAGGCCTCTTCTCTGGGTTTACTTCGTCTGGCTGATCGAACGCCTCTCGCTTTTTTTTTTCCACTCTCGCGTTTTTTCTCCGCTTTTTATAGGGGGTGTGGCTCTCGCCTTCACGTTCCAGGAAGACGCGTTTAGGCTTAAGCGACGACGCGTTTCGGCGAAGTTTCACCGTATTTCATCGGACTGAACTGAATCCCGTACTATTATTATTATTTTTTTATTGGAAAATAGGAATTTTTCGAGTCATGTTATAGGGTTATCGTCACGTTTGATTCTCCAACTCAGGGCCTTCTACTATAGTTACCATAAATTTATCATTCCTAGTTCTACCATTTTTCAAGAGAGTTTTGACCGGTTTTGACCTAATTTTCTTGGGGGTTTGGATTCGCTCATTTATTTCCCACCAAGAGTGTATATCGAGTTTGAGCTCTTAAAGGGAAATTTCAATCCGAGTAGGTGAAAATATCTCAAGCGCTATTTATTATTAATGAATAGTTTGTGAGTAAATTAAAGCTTAGGAAAAGTCAAACTAGTACAAGTTACCAGGTTAACCTAGATGTCTCAATTGGTACTTTGGTGACCACTTGTTTGCAATCATGGGATAATGGAAATTAGAATTAGAATTGAGACCAACCACCCAAATTTTGACTTACATGATAGCATAAATTTTAGATTTTCTAAATTATTTTAAAGTCGTCGAGCTTAAATAAAGAATAATGCATCACAACGATCTCTCAATGAAAATCAAATATCGGGTGCAATTCCTAAAATATAGAAACCACTTCCATTATACAATATTAGACTTTATTCTTGATCGATTTTTCTCCTATTAAATCTTTTATCGGGATTCTCACCTATAATATTGACTAAATTATATTTTCTTCTTATGTCGAATCAAGAAATTGTTAACTTTGAATTTATAGATATCGATCTTCTTGAGAGAAATATGCTTTGATGAGTCATATTTAATTTTGTCAAAAACATTCTCATTGCCCTAATTTTCCGTAGTCAAATCCTTTGTACAATTGATTATAAAGTATGGCCCAAACAAGTTTCCAATGAATGTGCAATATACACACACACACAAAAAGAGCTTACGTGAAATGTAGGTGGATCATTTATGGTTGTCAAAATACCGTTTTCATCTCACTAACCATGTTTCATAAAAAAAATAATAAAAAAATTTAACAATTAACTTCCATCCCCCACCCAAGCACTCATTTACTAGAGATGAGCATAGTTCTGGAGTAGAATCAAGGGCCGAAAAATTGGATCAATGGGAACCTGTATGGTTCTAGATTCCAAAGTATGTAAGGACCTATTTCAACGAGTAGGTTCTAAATTCTAAATAGGTAGAATCCAAAACTTGAAACAAGTTTTTGTATTTTTCTTGATTTATGTCTTCTTGCATTCCTACATTATTTTATGGCGTTTGATGATGAGTGTACAATTTGTAATCACTAGTCTAACCTTCAATTTTATAACTAAGTTTACTTTGTTTAATATTTCATTTTTTTTCATGTGTCTAAATATAAATTGTGGTAAAAGAATTATTAAAGCAAGTAATGATCATTGAAAATGCAATTAATAATATAGATAGAAGCTAGGTAGAACCTAGAGCCAACCTTACAACTTGTGACGGGATGGGTTTTAAGTTTTAGGATATATAGGATAGGTTCCAGATTTCAAAAAATGAAAAGCCAATTCCAACGAATAGGTCTAGATGAAACCTGTATAGAACCTAGAATCCACCGGAAACCACTCACCCCTACCATTTGCGTCACTCAAACAAGGTGAATATCCTCACTCTTTTCCTTTGTTGAAAAATTAACAATTTTTCTGTCTTTTTTAATAATTTCTCTCTATTAAATTTTTTTTCTTACATATATTCAAGCTTAATGTTAGTTACGATTAAAGACGACTTTTGAAGTGGGTATGCCAAGGGTATGTTTATTTTGCGAAAAATCATTGATTTATAAAAAAGAAAATATTTCCAAAAAATGATCATTCATATTACTTACAAAAATCAATGAACAAAAAATATATTCATTGTCAATGAAAATGTTTAAACATAAAATATTATCGATAATAAAAATATGTTTATTCACTAGATATTTCAAATGATACGAGAGATCATTTTTAAGAAAACATTTTATAAATTATTCATTTTTCGTGGATAAACGAAGCCTAAAATTGAGATAGTTTTGCAGCATAAATACCCAAAGGTTTAAAAGGTCTTCTTCACTTTTATCGTAATTGTTCCCACCAAGCATTAAGGAAAAAGACATTAAAAGTGTCATTACTTTCATACAAGCCTTATTTCAATACCGAAACTTTTTTAAGTGATCACTTGAATGCCTCTTATGTAAATAAAGAAAAAACAATCACTTCAATGTCATTGCCGGTTTGTGACATTATGTGGTTGAAAAATCCAACGTGACACTATTTTATTGTAAAACCGTTTACGTAGCTTGTTCGAGAAATCCAATTAACAAAAACTATAAAGAAATGCTATCTTTTCTTTTCTTTTTTTGAAAGCTGAACCAATGCTAAATCCAAAAAATTGCTAAACCCAAATCAAAATGAAAAAGATTCAAAGCCATCATAGACGAGCAATAATCAAACCGCCAATCCAAAGAAAAATAAAATGATTTCTAGGCCACTTTCGGTTTGATTTTCCCTCGTTGTTCTTTCGACAGACCAAGGATTTAGAGATGAATGTATGAATAAGCAGTCGAATTGATTCATGACCGTTAGCAACAGAAGTTGAAACTAAAATCACCAACACTTCCATCTAGAAACAAATTTGAAAGACGCGATTGGGGTCAAATTGCTGATCTCCCTCAAAAAAAAAAAAATCCTAACCTTCATTGTTCCGATTGAGGCAAAATTACCTTCTAAATTTTTGCAGTGGAGAGCGAGAGTAGGAGAATCGACTAATTATTGTGTAAGCCGAATACGTCGTTGATTTTCATCCCAAATAGCCTGAATGCGATTCCTCTCGAACTGCTCCATGAACTTGCCTCCAACTTCTCTCCACAACACATCGTTGAGGATGCTGCTAAACAATTTATAGTCCTCGTCGAAGTTCCGGGAAACGACCTCCTCAGCTATGTCACCAGTAGTGCACCAGCAAGAGTAGTAGAGAGAAGCACCATGAACAAAAAAAAAAAGAACAGAAAAAGGCATATTGGCATAATAGGGAAAGAACAAGGAAGAAGAGAGAGAGATATGAAATGGGATGGCACAATTGGGAAAGAACAAGGAAGAAGAGAGAGAGATATGAAATGGGATGGCACAATAGGGAAAGAACAAGGAAGAAGAGAGAGAGAGAGATGAAATGCGATGGCGCACTAGGGAAAGAACAAGGAAGAAGAGAGAAAGATGAAAGGTTGTCGTTTTAATCCCGTTTGCCACTTCATCTCCTTCCTTTTCCACTTTAGACTTAAATTTGTTTCAAGAGTAGTAAAGAGAAGCACCATGAACAAAAAATAAAAATAAATAAATAAGCATATTGCCATGGCACAAGAGGGAAATTACAAGGAAGGAGAGAGAGAGAGATGAAATGCGATGGCACACTAGGCAAAGAACAAGGAAGATGAAAGAGAGAGAGAGATGAAATGCGATGGCACACTAGGGAAAGAACAAGGAAGATGAAAGGTTATCGTTCTAATCCCATTTGCCACTTCATCTCTTTCCTTTTCCACTTTAGACTTAAATTTGTTTCAAAATAGTCACTTTAGACTTAAAAAATTATCCAAAAAAACGACGTAGAATGAATTGTCCGAATTTAGCACTAGCAACATTTAGTGATAGTTTTATTTTTAATTTGACACTTAAATAATTCGACCAAAAATTTTAGTACCAAAATTGGTACCGCATGAAAATTATAATATTTTGTGTCCTTTCCTCCGAGTACCGTTATTCTTCTAGACTCCACACATCCTCTCCCACTTTCCAGTTCTGCCTCTCTTAAGGACTAAGCTGACTTCCCATCACATGACCCACTTTCTGACGCACCATAATTTCCTTTTGGCAGTGATAAGGTGGGAATTTCCCTTTTCTTTTTTGTGCTCTTCCTTTTGTACGCAAAGGCATCAAGGTCCAATAATTCAAATGCTTTAAAACCGACTTCTATTGCTATGGCTTCCCTTTTCAACCTCCTTTTTTTTCCAGCCCTCCGCGATACAAGGTCCAATGAAGGCTATTAGCTACTATTGAGATTTGAATTCCATGGGTAGCATCCACGATCCACATGTCATGCAAAGGATTATAGTTTGTTGACATAATATAAAGAATAAAATCCGCTATCTTCTTTGTACTATAATTTATATGATCTCTTAAAAAAAAATTCTCAAATGAGGTCTTCAATTACTCTCCTATGCTCGAATCTAGGGGCGGGTATCGGGTAATGTCGGCCGGGGCATGATTGGGCTAGCATGCTTGGACATGAGCTTGTTTCAAACAAGGCAATGTCCAGGCACGGCACAAACTTTTAAGTGGGGGCCGTGCCCTACTTCTAGCATGGGCCGGGTCAAGCCCATGGATCCAACAACTTTCCTTTTGGGATTCGGCCTTCCAAATGCCACATGAGCTAGATCAGTCTCAGACTAGACGACCGATCATTTTACTTGGTCCATGAGCCAAAAATGTTGGTCCTCCTCTATATAAATTGGCCTCCTTCATCTTCTTGTTTTATTTTTTTGACCTTTTCTCAATCTTCACTCAAATATAATTTCCAAGAGTAATTTCCAAGTACTCTTGCTCTTTAAAACGTTTAGTCTATTTCATTTATTTTACTTCTTGTTACAACGATTTAATAGTGTTCTTAAGTGAAGAACAACAATAATAATCATGTTCAATCATTATAACTCAATTCAGACTTCACCTTGCAATTGTCTTGGGACTCGTCCAATGAGTAAAACAACAACGTACACATGCCGGCTCCACCCCACAGCAAGCCGAATTCACCAACAACGAGTAACAATAACCCTATAATCCGGAGGATTGTAGTGGCACATGCCATAAGTTAGTCCTTGCCAAGATACTTCTGCAAACAATACCCCTAGTCTCGAAGAGCCCTAAGCAACTCGGTTGTCGGCTTCACAGAGAAGTACATCCGTTGTTTGGAGGACATACCAACTCAAAGCCAAGCCTTTTACTGTATGAGGCAAAGAATTAGTTGATGAAACATCAAGTCACCGACAGGTCACTTGAGGAGGCACCGATGTTGATATGAGGAAGAGATGTCTGCGGCTGGGGGGAGTTCTCTAAGTACAACACTGCACACTGGAAGCCTATTCAAATATGATGACGTGAGGAACCAATAGGAGCTTGCATAATACTGTCTTCTCGCCAAGCAATCTTTTGGCTTTGCCGAAGATCCCTACTTCATCCACTACTTAAAGACAGTCGTGCAACTTCAATTCAAGCCTATTCGTGAATAAAAACTCCAAGATATGCAAATCAATACACAAAAAGAAAATGATGGCGCTAATGAATATATATTATCAATGGTAACTTTGGAATTTTTTTTTTGTTATTTCATAAATTGCGACTATTATGTCGTCATTGACCATTAGGAGGTGTATGATAGGAGTGATCGGTTCACTATCTAACCCGATTTCAAGATGAAATTAGGAACTAAACTGGGAGGACTGGTCCCCAAAATTGAGAGCTAGGGACCAAACCGGACCATTGGTCCGAATCAGTTCTAGTTTGGTCCTTCGAACCGGTCAAATTTTAAAGATTGGAGAGGGTGGCGTGTCTGACAAAAACATAGAAAGCAGAGTAGAGTGGCCCCACTTCCGTTTGATGTGTCTCTTTAATGCATTTACTTTTGTTCAATCTCTCTCTCTCTCTGTCTCTCTAAGTCAATCCCTCCTGTCCCATCTCCATCTCTCTCTTCTCGATGCAAACCCACCTCCTCTACTCCCACAAAACCCACCGACTCCTCCATTTTAGATATACCACGAAGGCACCTCCAATTCTTCCCGAGCTCGCTCTCTCTAACCTTCATGGATACGTATGTGGTCCCCACCTCCTATCTCCTCCGCATTGCCCCAACGGCCCCCTACAACTCCACGAGGGGTCAGATCAGTTTCAACTCCATCCTAAGTCGCCCTCCTCGACTCGACTCCCACTACACCGAGCTCATAGAGAAGGGCCTCCTCCTCCTCCAGACCTTGAAGGTCGTTGAGAGGTAAAGAGGTGTGAGAGCCAGGAGGGAAGAGCACGCATGAGGGGCTGCTATTCCTTGAAGATTTATAAGGTAAAAAAGAAAGTCGATCTAGTTCCACCATTGGAACTAGGAACCGCCCAGAACCGGCCGGTCCAATCCGGTCTGGGCGGATTTTCGGTCCGAGTAGTCTATGTTCCTCACCCCTAGTGTATGACAAACCAAAATTTATGTTTTAGGAATAATTTTTCTATTTCAAATTTGTTTCTAAAATAGAATTTCATTTGATTTTTTTTTTTTTGGAATAAATTTTTAATAGATTTGGAATGTAAATCAAAAGTATTTTTTTTTTTAGTTCTTTATTTATGAAACAAAAATAAGAAATAAAAACTCTTCTCATCGCTCATTCTCTCTGCTAGTCGACCACCCACCCGTCGTTTGCCACCTATCGCTTGCCAGTCACCGTCTTTGAAGAGGAGAAATTTTGTGTTGTTATCAAATAAAATTATATTCCAAGAACGAAAAATTTTGCCTTGTTATCAAATATAATTTTTTTAGAAATTAATTTTTGGCTATAAATTTTATCATTCACGCCCTAGGTCAATGAGACATATGAATATGTCCTGGAGCTCTTGCATTTACGAAGTTAGTATTCCCACATGATTTCTAAAATGTGGCCATCAAAATAATAAGCTATCTATATGTTTGGTATCCTTGATAAATCTCCATTACCAACATTTAAATTCTATTGGCAATGAGATTTTCTTTCTTATGCGGTGCGTGTTTCACTATATTAACTTGTGCGTGCAAGACGACCTTCGCAAGTTTCACGATTCCGTGGCCAACATATGTGGGTCGGTTTAATACATTAGATCCACGCATTGAGGCATCCAAAGTTGGAGTTCCTGTACATGACGCAAGGAAGACAAGTAGAAAAAGTTCCCTCTGGACATAGGGAGGAGGTGGAATTCAACATAAAAGATGTTGGAGAAGACATTTGAGGAGATGGGTGTGTTGACTTTCTAACCACCAATCACGAAAAATGCCGGTTTCCGGCCATTGACACGACGAGATTGGAGGCTTGTTGAAGTCTTTAGGGACCTTTTGCAAGTTTCTGCGACACGACGGATGCTTTAAGTGCTACCAATAATTCTTCAAGCAGCTGAACCATTCCGTTTTTATGCATGATGTTCGTTCAATCGAAGAACAAGGAGGGTGAGCGCTTTTTAAACGAAGTAGAAGTGGCAATGAATTGCGAAATTCCTCAAATATCACCAGGTCATTCCACCTATTTTTTTGGCATCCATTACCTTGGTCCAATGTTCCAGTGGAAAGGCCCGAAACTCTCCTCGTTGGGACTGAGTGAGCAAACCTAAGTCGAATTGATATTGACAATGACCGATGAGTTGTCTCTGAAATATGTACACTGCACAAGTCAATCTATTCAATATGACAAGCTTCACTCCATATATGGAGATGGAGTGATTGTGTCTAGAAACTTGTATGGTCCATACCCTACGATCTTCCATTAAGTCTTTGTCTTCATCTACTAATAAGTCGGAGACGAACATGGAAATGGACTCGTTCAAGCAAATTAGAAGAGTTGACAAAGACAAAATCGACCTTGTGAAATGGTGGAAGAGGTGAGCAACTAGTTTTTATATTCTTTCCATCATGGCTCGTAACTTATGGATCCCACCATCAACTATGGTACCATTTGAGTTCACATTCAATACTAGCAAATGAATCTTGGAAGACAATAAGTCCATATTACATTCTTGAAATTAAAAGATAGTTGTCGTTGGCCATGATTGTTATTTGCAAGAAAAAGGAACGTGACCAACATAAACAAGAGGACAATGATGACAATATGTCATATGAATCATGGTGAGGATACAATGGAGAGACACCAAATTTGTTAGACATTCTCTTTTGGTTTAACTTCTATGCAATCATTAAGGGGCCTCTACATGTAATTTTTTCTATCCAATTTTCTGGAAGATGTACTTCTTTTAATTTGTTATAATTGAATTAGTGTTTTCATTAATTTTCCTCAATTATTTTTTTTTTTTTTTTCACTATTTGAAACAAATTAGTGTATTTTTTAACCTGGGGGTTCAAATCCCCAACTCCTCAGAGGGGATTGGGATGCGAACGGTTTCATTTTAGGAGTAAGTTTCGACTTCTACGCCCTACAAGGAGGTAGGGTAAAAGTCTGAGAGTGAGTGTTAGAGTAGGATTAGAGTAGGACCGATAAAAATAAAATAAAATTAAGAACATTTATTTTTCTTTTTATTTTTAAATTCGGGCATGGCCAACCATGCCCACCACAACCTGACACGCTTGTCGCGACCTTATCAATATTTTTTCAAACCCCTATTTGTCTTCCTAAATTATACATTAACCCACTTAAGTTTCAGGCCAAAGTCCGACCTGTGCAAGAAGAAAATACATTCTTAGATGGCATTGGGTGCACATAAACTCAATGTATCATAATCCTTCCATCACGTGAAATCCGCCAATATCAAAGGCTTAGATGATTAGGGCTTTTTCCTACGCGGCTAGGGGAGTTGGAAAACCAGCCACTGTCATCAGGTCAAGGATTAGAATCAGAAAGTGAGAGATGACTTGACTTTCACTAGCTGTCTACCATAATTACATTGCGAAATTGAACGACCAATCAACGCATGGACACTTTAGTATAAAGCCATTCGAAAGAGCCACATGATTCCGGACCCATGATAAGTAAATGCCGGTTAGTCTTTACCGAGGTCTCAAAACCAAGCAGCTCTCGCGCGTAACACAGACTGTCTAATCGTTTTAAGATCATATTGGATATGTTAATACAAAACCACTGGAAAGAGCTATGCGATTCTGGACCCATGATAAGTAAATGCCTCTTTACCGAGGTCTTGAAATCAAGCAGCTTTCGCCCTTAACACAGACTGTCCAATCGTTTTAAGATCAGATTAAGATTTGCACGCATTGTAATCGCTGCTCAGATGCCGATTACTCAGCTGAGCATGCTGGCTGGCCCCAAATACTCGTTCTAAATCCAACGCGACGAAGTGGGCCTAAAAATCCCGAGCGACAAGACACCACCATTCACAGCCAACTCCGAAGCCACGCCACTCCAAACATGAACAGCACCCTCGTACGAACAAACCATAATCCCTGCTAAGTGGATAGATCAGCAGGTGGGTACGGAACTAGGTTGCTCTTAACTCCCTTCCAATCAGCTCCGTCAGGAAGAAGAATCACGTCAACATCCGTCTCTGCCATTCGTGCTTTGTCTGCTCTCTCGCAATCACACTGTCATCATCATCATCGAACGGTTTGGCTCGACTCGCTCGGCCGACTTTGCTCACGACCGATCCAAGTCAAAAATAGAACTGCAACTGCAACAGCAACAGCAATCCACAACCAATCGTTTCACGGAACACCAACTAGAAAACATATTTCGAACGAGAACAATCCCCACTAGACAAGCAAACAAAAGTGAACATCCTACGAGATAACACCGGAGAACTACCAAGTTGCGAATCGACCGTGGAAGCGGACTCCCCCGCGAATTGTCATTACTGCTACAAGCTACTAACCATTTACCACATCAACATTGCACATTAGAGCTACACAAACGAATTAGTCAACCGCCTAATGCCACCAAGCCCAACTCTGGAGAAGACCTGAACAGACATGGGAACCCCACAGGCCAAAGCTGTCTCACGTCCTAATTCTCTACACTCACTTCAGTCAGCGGTGCCTTCACCTTTGGGGGTCTGCCCCTCGGCCTCCCGGACCCCGCAGCAGACGCCGTCGCCTCTGCCAACCCACCCAATCCTCCTGTCGGCTTTGCCATCTTCCTTGGCCGCCCCCTCGGCCTCCCACTGCCCGCGGAGACCTTGGGCTTCACCTGCTTCGGCCCGCTTGGGTCCTTTGGAGGGCGGCCCCGAGGCCTTGGTGGGGCCAGGGGGCAGCCACGGCGGCGGGCAAGGAGTCCTTGGGCTTTGGTGGCCGGCCACGGCCACGGCGGGGCGGCGCGTTGGGGTCAGGCATCGAGTAGTTGTTCTTCCAGAAGACAAGCTCCCCACTCTCTTTCATCCGGTTGAGGTGGTGCGACAGGAGTTGGGAGTGGCCTGCCGGTAAGTCTCCATACTTGGATTCTATGTACTTCGAGATTGATGTCTTGTTGGAACCGTTGGGCTCCTTCAATGCTTCCAGTGCTGCTACAATCATCTGTCATGGCACATCGCAAAATAGAAAAGGAAAAAGGCAAAAAGAAAGAAGAACCAAAGGTGGTCAATAGACAGAGAAAGCAAACTGAAAGTGAAACTATTGATCTTCATCTCTATGACAAGGAATCGGACAAACAGGAAAGACAAATATTTCTCTAGGATCTCAACCGTTAACAAGCTACTGCATTTTTCCATTTGCCAAGAGAGGAAAGAATCAGGGTGGAAAATGAAAATCAATCAGCTGGACCTCAATCTTGGAGGGGGGAAAGGTTTAGGGTCGGATCAACTCAGTGTGAATTCCACTAGATTTCCATTTTTCTTTCCTGAAATGTGGACGAACGTTAGCTCAATTCAGTGAGCACGCCCCTAATCGGATCCAGATTGTGACATTCACCCAAACCAGAAAAACATTTCACTTGTCAGTATATCGAGAATTTGAGCAGCTAAATCGAAGCAAACGATCGCGAAACAGATATCACGCCAAGCAAAAATGACATGTGGAACGAGATGCCAAAATCTAAAAATCAAGAAAATCTTCAGCTCAAGCATTTCCCACCAGGACCCATCACAAGAAAAATACCCAAAACCCCAGAACACCTGAACGACAGCAAAGAAACCATATTACAACAACCCATCTTTAATTTCACCTCACAAACCCCAAAAGACACGGTTTTGCAGGAAAATCTGCTGTCTTTCTGCAAATCCCGATGAAGAGGCTAGAGAGAGAGAGAGAGAGGGAGAGAGACAGAGAGAGAGAAGGAGAGGGAAGGGGAGAAGGAGGGTTGACGTTACCTCAGGATAAGGAGGGAGTGGTGGAGGCTTATTAAACTCTGTAGCAGCCATTAAAGATGCAGAGAGTGAGAGTGAGATGGACACACACAACACACTCTCTCTGGTACAGAGAGAGAGAGAGAGAGACTGCGGAGCTACGAAAATCCTTAGCCAGTCCCCACCGAGCAGCTACACCCAACACCCCCTACAGAGGTTGTTGTTCCTCAAGAACAGTGGTAAGATTTAGACTTGAGAAAAAGCAAAAGAAAAGGAAAGGCCGGAAAAAAGGGATAAAAATAATAAGAGAGACGAAGAAAAGGTGCTTAAGGGGAAGTGGATTTCTTTTGAGGGCATTGAATTACAAGTTTTGGGTTTTTTCTTTTTTTTTAAAATTTTTTTCTGGTGGGGATATATGTTGGACGGCCAGGATGGCGATGGCGACTTTGATCCAAGGGCGTGTGTTCCGCTGCGCAGGGGTCGCGCAGATCGATGACGTGGCGGCGAGAGGCGTTGCAGATGGGTTTGGTCTCTCTGTGCATTTAAATAATGCATAGGTTCTGGCAGAAAAGAAAGGTGATGTTTTTATAACATAAAATAATACAAAGGTTATCCTCTGTGCATAAATTAATTTGTAGAAGAGGATTTTTGGAGGGCATCACTTATCACCCGGTGTCACATGGTCCCCCCTCCCACCAACAAGAGTTTTGGATTTTTTTTTATAGATTTTTTAATTATTTAATTATCTTGATGAGCGGATAAATTATGGGATGAAACCGGTGGGGAACCTATTGGCCAGGCCATAAGTGTTCCCGAACGCACCGTGTAACGTATAGATTCAGTGCACCTGTTTCCTCTCCGATCATGCGAATCCAGGTAAATCATATGCACCGGATCTAACATATCGATGTGAGATGACAATTGCTCGAAGCTAATTATAGTGGCTCTCGTTTGCTCATATAGGTTCAGTGCATCTGCTCTTTCAGATTATGCGGATCCTGACGGATCGCATGCTTCGAATTTGACGCACTGACATGGGGTGACAATTGCTCTAAGCTAATTGTAGTGGCCTGCGTGCTAATCAGAGGATTCATTTGAATCATTGGATATCGGAGGTCTAGCATGAAGTCGAATTTTAGCCATTCGAATAATTAACCATTTCGTATTCAAGGGGATGAGAGTGAAAACCGATAAACCTTTGAGAGCATGTCGATGGGCATCTTGATGGGGTAGCTCATGATTAAACCTATCAAAGTGTATCATAAACCAATTTCTTAACCTATATTTAATTGATTAAATTGTTATATGAGTTAGTTATATTCAAGAAATTAATCATAAATGAATTTAAAATGATAAGTCCAAGTTATATTCAAGAAATTAACCATAAATGAATTTAAAATGATAAATCCAAAATAATAAAAGTATTAAATGTGTTTATAACTTCCACTCAACCCTCTTTAATGATTCTCTCTTCACTTTCTCTTACTCTCATTGGATCTTACTCTTACTCACTCCATGTCTGTCTTCATTTTGTCTATGAATTTTCTTAAATTGAATTAAATATAAAAGTATTTTAGCAATACAAGTTGAATCGAGTATGAGTCCACTAAATTTGTATTGCATAATGGGATAAAACAAATTAAACGAGTTAATTTGGGTCGGATCATTTTCGATTCAGATTACCCATTTGACGAGTCCCATCACAGTAAACCATGTAACATCATGACTATGGAGCGAATTGCATCATGTCCGGGCTCTTTCACCGGAGACCGACTCAAATCACCCCTGCAGGCTTGGCATTCGTGGTCGATAGCCGGTCGTAGCTCAGTCCAGTTTGGTCAGGCCTTGCCGGCCTTGTTTTCTTTCTGTTCCGTTCTGCTTTGGCCTTTTCTTCTGGTCAGCCTAGTCGACTCGGCTGTCTTTTGTTGGCTCTGTCATGCTTCGCTCTGCAAGGCTCATGTCAGCTGATGAATGTTACATGTGGGGTGAAGAATGTCTAAAGATTCAGTCAACAAGAAATTCACACAACTTGTAATTGCATGCACATATGGTGATCATTGTTCACAAGTAACTCACCCTGACCAGATCATTATTATCAAGAAAAATCACTCACTAAATCCTAAACCTATCGTTTGGATATAAATTTAGTCATAAACTTTCCAATTTTACTAATTTTGTTGTAAACCTCTGTGCAAAAAATTCGACTGTAGTCCTTCTCGCCAACTCGCCAATTTCTATTGTTCTCTCAGATAAAAGAACAGTGAAATCAATATTACAATTTTCCTTCGATTGCCTTGGAGATGGATTAAAAAGCGTCGCAAGATAGTTTGAAAAATTAACTGCCCCTGATGGGAGCCCACCAGAAATGTGCATGTACAGACCGGTCGATCTCATCTATCTGCTGTACAATGCTCATCAAATATGTTCGCAGAAGCAGCCGAGAACATCAATGGGTAGCTATTGTCATTTCGAGACACTTCATCTTCGCCCTCTGCGATCAAATTTCTGATTGGGCATGCGGTTTCCCAGCAACTTGGTTATTGAAAGCGACAATCTAAGCAATAACATATCGTCAAGGTTGTTTTTTTTTATTTTATATTTCAAATAAGAAAAATGAAGCAGATGCTTCCATGACTATATCACATTTGAACTTAGCTAAGTTTTCCATACTTACAACAAGAAACTGAGAATTCTATGCAGTATGGAATTGATCAGGTTTCCCCACAATTAGGTGACTTGTGACAAAACTTTAATTAGTGTTTCACGTTCGGAGTGATGATTGGCCACAATCCTAGAGACAGTAATTTGAAGGAGCTGGTGCAAGAGATTCAAGATTTCTTGAATGTCCTTTTGTTAGCTAACCTAATGCTTGTCGTAATAGGACTCTTACTTTGTTAGCTATCGAATGGAAGAGCGCATACTGGAATCAACCATCTCCGAGTTTGAATAAGTATGCACCAGGAATCTATCTGACTAGGAGTTGGCCTTATCTTCTGCAGTTGCTCACCAGATAGTGATGAGAGGAAATTTTTGTAGGGAAGGAAATCTGCCATACCCGATAGCTGCCACCCTTGTTTGATGCGCTTAGTGTTATACCGCTTGCTTCCTGCACCGGTGGAAGGGCTTGGGAACCATCACAATGGATGTTGCTTAATCATGTCGCCAGAAATGATTAGGTAATGAGAGGACTCTTTAACTGGTATCTAGTTTTGTTGTTTTTTTCCGCATTTGACTTAAGAAATTGGTTAGGATTGATTTAGCAGGTTTGCACGTACGCGAGGAAAAGTGCATTGTAATTTCAAGGATGAAATACTGTTGTCAAGGCCGTTTGACTTGCTTGCCCCTCGCGACGATGTTCTTTTTGTCCCTAACTTGTTGATTCTGCTAAAAAAATGTCCATGTTATCAGGATTAGATGATTCGACCTTGGGTAGACGCAAATCTTATTAAATGGGAAAGGTGCAATCAGAAGCTGCAACTGCATGCTGCAATCGCTAGCTTTACATCTCATTTTGCAGTCAACGTTGAGAAAAAAGAGACAAAATCGGGTCATACCTTATGATGCAGCGCTGAATTGCTCAAAGAATGATCTGTCATACATATTGGCTTAGATTGTTGTACTCTGCAGAAAGATATATTTGGACAAACTTTTTCCTAATGTTACAATGTAGAAGAACACAGCCAAGTAGTTTCTCTAATATTTGGAGAAACCTTGTTTTCTTGAACGACTCAATTCGACCAAGATCTATCAAATAACATGCCATTACCAGAGGATGAAGCATATGAACAGACTCGGGTGACAAAATTTCCTGCTTGGCAGTTCAGCAAAGCGTAACGGATGAGCACAAAGATACGTAAGAACAAGCACACGTGTTTAGGAGATTGATTTAGCAAATCATCACCTTAGTTGCCCTCATCCATATTCCCTGAATGGAGCTCGACGCTCTTCAAGTCGCGGAGGTGTTGCAGTATTTCTTGGAGAAGATTCATCCCCTTGTCGCCCTTCTGAATGGAGCCCATACAATGCTTTAAAAATTCTCTATCTGCTTCAAGGGCTTGTAGCCTCTCGTAGACGTGGTCGACCTCCTCAACTATGGCTAATTTCTTCCCATCCTCCTCAAACTTGGAGATGTTTTCGCCTGGATCCTGATCAATCATAGCATCTTCATATTCAGTTTCTGCGGCATCCAAAAGAGGAAGCAGTCTTTTGGCCATCAAGCACATTGTCCCCTTTTCAGGATGGTAGTTTTCATTCGGCTCTTTCGGAAGTGCGTCCGAAACCCCATTTTGTTCTTGACAAGAAAAATTGTGACGCTCATCACAATCGTTCTCATCAAAGTTTGACAATGGCTCGCTCAAGTTTTTGTCATTCATGAACTCTTCGTTGCTACTCATTATGAGTAGCTTCTCCTCCAATTCCTTCAGTTGATCAAGAATGGATAGTCTCTCTTCCTCGAATTCTGCCAAGGAGTCATCAAGAGAAGTCACATGCTTCACGCAATCTAGCGCCATCTCCTCCAAGTTTAAAACTTCATCGGTCGGAGTATTGTCGGGGGAATTAATTTCTTGGTGGCCACAGAGGTTGCCAGCATCATTGTCTCTCAGCTCACGGTTTAGATCGATGTATAGATTGTCACCGTCTTCTGCATTATTGCCAAAGTCAGACGAGCTCTTGCTGCTCCAATTTTCAGGACGGATGTTTCTCATTGCTCTCATCCTCTCCATGGCCTCATAATCTGAAACTTTCTGACGGTATATGGCCAACTCTTTCTCAAGTTCTTCCTTCTCTCTTTCCCTCTTGATCATGAGCTCGTTTAGAAGCTGCAAAGCTTCCTGGTCATACTCGGACTGTTCTTCCATCATCCTCTGGTATTGCAGTGCTTCCATTTGCATTGCCGCCTTCTCCTCTTGAAGCCTCGTGATCATAGCCATGGTCTGGTTGGTGGCCACTGCAGAGGCACTCCTCTCCTCCTCTAGTTCAGCGTATAATGCACTCAAAGCTTTTCGCTCTGCTTTTAGAGCTGCCTTGAGCCTTTCGACAGATATCGCCCCATCACCAACTTCCATCTCACTGAGGACACTTCCATCCAACGACTCCTCTATGGAAGATTCTTTTTTCTCAGACAGAAGCAACTTCTTATGTAAATAATGTAGACTTTCCACTGAGGTTGGTGTTTCAGGAAACTTTTCTTCCTCGGCTTCAAGCTCCATTGGCTGGCAATTGATTGGATTTGCTTGACTCTCGTCACTCAACATGGTCTCTTGCACATAACTCTGTCCTGCATCTGCTGGGCCTGGAGGGAGCGTACCTACATTACAATCTGCTTACAGATCAACTCTACACATTTGTCAATAAAGCACTCAGTTCTTGCATTAGAAAGAAATGCGAAGCTTACCTTGTCCGTCCTGAGGTACTAACTCATTTGAGGTGTCGGTGACTTCAGCATTCTGGCCATTCACAAGAGAGAAATTTTCTTTTGAGAGTTGTAATGAAGTAAGTAATTCCTGAGGGTGTGACTGATCAGAAGTGGGAACTTTCGTGCTCCTGGCAGTGAGATCTGTTGCTATTTCAATGCAACCCATTTCATCCTTCAATATTGCACCTGTCCAAAAATAAATTATTTTTATGGAAGGAAAGGATTTATTGTTCTTTGGCCAGTTATAGGATAAGTTTGGAATAAGCGTGACACTACATGGAGTAAGATGCTACAAAAGCCTACTATACCAGTAAATGCGTACCTATTGGTTTGTTTAATTCTTCCATTGCACATGCTTCAATCTTGTCATCATCAGCTTCCAATGTTTGAGCTGCTCGAGCAACTGAAGCATCTTCATGTTCTAATTTCCCCTCTTCAGATGGGAGAATTGAAGGACTCTCCTCATCAACCATGTAAATTCCCAATTTCTTCATCTCAGCATAGGCCGCCTTCTTTATGTCGTCATCCACAATGAATGACTCTCCTAAGAGACCAATTTCGGTCTCAAAAACCAAATTCGAAGTGAAAGCTGCATCTCGATGATGATCACACTTGCGCAGATGTTCCTCTACCAAGGCGTGAAACTTCGTGTTCTCATTGGTGGAATAATCTATCAGATCCACAGGTATCACCCGTTGCCAATCGCATGCATCAGAGTCCTTGTGTTGCAGATCAATGGCATTGAGTAAATCATCTTCTTTATGACAAGATATTGTGCTCTTTCCTTTGGAAGTGGGACTCCCATTGCTCACGCCATAGGAATACTTCTCTACTACCTCCGAAGTAGCTTCCTTAATGTCCTCATTAGTGTCTTCCTTTTCATTCCACAGTATGCTCGACAAGGGCTTTGAATAATCTTCCTCGGATGCTTCTCGAAAACTAAAACTATCAACATCAGAAAGTACCTGATGCTCCTCCGATATGCCTTCGGCTTCGTCATTATGATCTTCTATCTCACGCAAGCTTTCCCTCTGATTTTGCAGTCCATTAGGTTTCTTCAGCTGTTCACATTTGGATCCTGCATTCTCATCAACAATTTCTGCGATTGAGAGGCCTCCTTTCTGGATAACATCCGAAGCGCTCCAAGAAGGCTTCCATAGCAAACAAGAAGAGTGCCATTTTCCGGTTAAGTTCTCTTTGCAGCATGAGCACCTTAAAATGTCATCTCCATTCTGGCATGTATCCTCCCCCATCATAGAGACAAATGGCGTCCCCGTCGTTCCGTTTGATGTGTCCGTAACTGGCCTAGATGCAAAGCAGTCGTTGCACATTCCTTGTGATTCGGCCAACTTATGATGATTCGAACAGTAACTCAACTTGGAAATCTCAGCAGCATGGGTCTCGCACACCTCATCGACAAAAGAGTAATCTGCTCTCTTGCCACGCTCCAGTACTCGGTCGATTCTGCAGCACCATAGGCACGGGGGCTTAAGGCCGAAGAAGCCCGCAAACTTTGATATGAGATAGCCGAACAAAGAGTTCAGCAGAAGCATTGAGATGAGAACCCATTCGAGGGCAGCATACACCAGGATGGCTATGATTCTGTTTGTGTTCCTGTGCAACATGGTTGCAAACTTGTTGGCAGCCATGCCTGCTGCTTTCGTTGCCTTGTCTAAACCCACCGCATATAACAGAGAGAGAAAGAAAGAGAGAGAGAGAGAAGAGGCTCGGTGTTGCTACCTAGTTACAGTGTGTCGAGTTTTTTCAGGTGAATGTGACAGTTTTATTCTATATATGCTATTTCTAACGTCTCCAGGCATTAGTATGGGATATCCATGACCATGGAAAATAAAGTAGTTTACTCCATTGAGAGATTTCAAAAGAGAATGTCTGTCTAAAATATCCAAAGAATGAACTAGGAATAAGTTTAACAGGTGGAAACACACGCCACCCGGAATCAGGCTCCCCGGAGCTTGATTAGCGCTGCTTCACGCGGGTCGTAAAGGTGAACAGAAACCATAGGCCCACCTGCCCCGCCATGGCATGGCAAACGCTCTATACCACAACAGCTTTGTCGTCTCACTCGTACATCGTGAATATAATCATCCCATGGCAACAAATTCCCCGTATATGCAAAACTTTCGTCCCTCGTAGTAGTCACCGACCCACACCCTTTCCCTAAAGCACACAAGATTTCTTCTTTCTTGGTCATATTGGCGGAATAGGTCTTGACTGTCATCCCTAGGTCTTCTGGAAAAGAAGAACCAGCAGAAGCTGCTAACAAAAGGTTAGACAGTACATGAAAACAACCAGCGAATTCGCTCGGAACGGTCCCATTTCGCCTTGGGTTGCATCATAGGTCCTGTTCAGGGTCTCCATTTCCAATCCACGGGGCTCTACTCATGGCTGCACCATCATTACAACTTGCAAGGATTTAATAAATAAGAGTGAAGAGCAAGAATGATTAAACATGGGGTGTCAAATAGTGGCGGGCATCATGGTAAAGTTAAGAAACAGGAAAGTCTTTGAAAAAGGAAAAGCTAAAGATAATGGACCAAAACGAGGAACCTTGATTCTAACCCTAAAGCTTTCCTCCAGAAAATAAGAGAAAAGAAAAAAACTAAAGTGATGGGGCCAAGGCCTCTGTCTCAAGCTTTTGCTTTTGTCCTGCTTTTAGAAAAGCTTCTCCTGGATTTAAAGTCCGACATTAAATGCAGTTTGGTATGAACCAACTAAATAATAGGACTTAAACAGAGCCTCCTTTTCCTGGGGCTAGTGTAAGAAATCAGCTATCTGAAGCAAAAATGTGACCCACGTTCCTTATATTATGGAGTCTCTGAGATCCCGAAATAGATTCTGGACGCCCTCGTACGTCTTTCGCAATTATGCTGAGTCGCAACCGCGCTATGTGAAGATGGCATCTCATCATGTGGTGTGGATCCCAGGGACAAGCAGGATCACATGACAAACCAACCATTAGAGGCCCCAAACCAAGTAATGATTGAAGCACTAAGGTCTTCCTTTCAATGCTCTTATCCACATTCAATTAAGGGAATTTACATGCATGAACCATTTGCCTTTCAACCTTCAACCTCAACCACCGACAACATCCCAGATTTCTTTACTGCCAAGTGAAGCCGGCTTTTATCTCAAACTCCAACGGCAGAAATAGCCAGTGAATTGTTTTATTGGCTTTGACAATAGATGAAATTCGCAGTCCAGTATGCATATTGAAACCAGAAAACTAAGAATAATTAGTGACAGGAGCTCATAGAGATGCTATGTAAATATCATATTCATTTCATAAACCTGAAACATGCTTCTTGGTTCTACATGCGGGTACCACATGAGGTGGCAAGGCACATTCTAAAAGGCCGATTATCGGTCTCATTTGCTTCTCCTTGAAACAATGGAAGAATCATGATTCCATCAATATCTTCCACATATGGCCAAAAAGATGAAAACTAATCTTCTACAGAGAAAGAAGCTGGCTGATTTAATAGGGTTTCTTAACCTTTATGACATCAAGACATCTTCATACCATTTATGCGACTGCTTCTATCATGAGCTCGCCTAGCTTTCTTCACATGCTTGATAATTGAAGAGCAGGAAAAAGCACAACAAGTAGACAACTAACAAGCTCCCTTTTCTTTTCTTCTTAGGTGAAGTGCACTTTCGCATTCAGCATGTCCAATAAACGCTTTCATCCTAAAATTACGTGGGCCTTTTTCTTCCATATATATGTACAAGATGAGTATCCAGAAACCTCTAAGTATCCGCATCATCGACCTTCTCGCCCTTGTCCATCGTAAACCTCCAGTTATCTCCTTCCTCTATTTCCCACTGTTTCTTTAATTCGTACATGGCTTTGGAAGCAGCTGCGGCAATTGACGGATTGCTATCTTGCGCCAATCTCTGCAATGAAAATCAAATATCAGGTCTCCTACTGTTAATGTAGAATATTTACATATCCAATAAAGGAACTTATCTTACTTCAAAAAATGACGAGCTTGGTCATATAAAAAATAGTTACCTGCAATGCTCCCATTCCCGCATTTCCAAGTGTCCAAATGGATGGTGCTGTTGCTAATGCATTGGCCAGGGCACGTCTAGACCACCAAAGAGGGGGAGAGTTAAGTATATTAGCAGATTCCTCAATTAGATTCCTGATGTCTATATACAGATATTAATATCTGCTTTACCAGAATCCCAAACTAAACCAATTTATGGCCAGTGATATCTTCAAACTAGTAGGCTTCAGATAGAGATATTCAGACAGTTCCTGTGTGTTGAAGAGGTACAAAAGGCGTACAGGATGCAATTTTGGTCTTAATAGACAAAATCTAAAATCTTGATCAAGGTCTTCCCACAGGTGCAAGTGAAACTCATGTTAAAGATGGTTCAGATCATTATTGCTGAGACAAGATAAGATAAACAAATCGCATGCATCAAGGACATATAATTGCATAAGATGATAAAGAAACTCAGATGTACATTATTCTGATCCTTAAAATGTATAACAAACTAAAGGGCTATTACCCTTCAGATCTCGCAGTGTATCCTTGTAATATCACAACCGAATTGGAAAGTTTAACATGAGCAAGATAGCTCACCTAGTACTGACATCAGGAGAACTGGAGCATTCTGCCAGCAATGACACACTACTTTTACCATCCATAGCATCAAGATGTATGAGGGTTGTAACTAGTAACTCGAGCTGCTTTCCCCAAGATACCAGAAGTTAGAAAACACCAGCAAAGCAATTGCATTGAGAGCATGTTTAAGAAAAGATGACATTCATTTGGAATTAGATGATGTTCGGACCTCTTCAGGATCAGTGTAGTCTATTCCATCAGCTTCAGATAGCGCTGATGCCATACTCCAATAAGCTTCCTGCTTACATCAAACTAATGGTATAAGTCCAAATCCTTCAATGACGCTAACAGGAGAAGAAAATCGAGAGAAGACCGTTTTCAAGAAAGGGACCTGGATAGCACTGATGCGGTCAGCAGACACTTCCCCTGGGAAGGAATCCAGTGTTTTCCCATTCTTTTCTAGCATTATGCGCCCCATCACATTGTGAGATGATATAGAATCATTTTCTGAAGGCAGCGGACTACAGAGAAACATGAAATGTTAAGGATGAGAGCTTGTAAATTTTATTCTTCTGTTCTAATTTTTTCTAGGGGAGGTTGCACATTGAACAATAAGCTATCAGCAGTCGAACTTACAATTTGTACAACTTGCTCACCATCCTGTCATGGATGTTTTTGATAAACTGCAAAATCCATTAATTAAAAAAAAATTTAACTAAAGCTTAAAAAAGAGTTGAAAGGCATATGCCCTTTGGGATGATAAGTGTGAAATGAAAATGACCATTATCTTGTTCTCATTGATCAGCATATTAAAATCATATGAGCACTTATTACAAAGTGAATCATAGCACATCTATGTCACAGAGTTGATTAACGCACCTCCAAAGCCATTAAGGAATCCTCCAGGGCACGCTGTTTTGCACGAAAGTCAGCAAGACGCAGATCAGCCTGAGAGTAGCAACTTGTGATGAGAAAAGGAAGTGTCATCTCCGTTAAACAGATCTTGGAGTTGAGAGTCAATCTTCGCATACAGAATAAAATGTCAAGTATTCAAGACTGAGTAAGAACATACAAACTTGCGTGCATGGGCACATCCACATGCATAGAGCAAGCGAAAGAGACAGACAGACAAGCAGACAAATAACTACTCCACTTTTAACTGTTGTTCCACCACAACTGAGAAAACAAACTTTTGGAATGAACCCTAGGTAGAATATCCACATAGATACTATATTTGCACCCTGAACCATTGTTCAAACCCTTTGAGAAGCAAAGACGGCAGTGGAAAACAACAATATTGGCACAATAATATCCTGCACTATCCTCAACTCCATCTACGGGGATATCTACCACATTGCTTTACACATAGGCATGCATGGGTCACATATGTCTTTCTCCTACACATCCTAAAGATCAGACTAACAAAGAAAGGAACGCCAGGCAGATACTAGTCCCAGCCATTGACAGAGAGACCAACTGAAAGGAAGTTCTGAAAAAATTACAGATGAATCACACCAAAGAGTAAAAAGTTCTTCACAGGCAACAATGATGCCAATCAAAAGAAATCTTATTCCTGTTATTTCAATTAGACAGAGCAGATCATGAATTCTTTCCAGTGTAGAAGCACTTTTGTTTTGTTTGTTTGTTTGTCTTTTTTTTTTTTTTCTTCGGGGGCGGAACGGTGGGGGAAGAGCCAAGTTCACAAAGCTCCAGTGATGCTCCGGGTCAGGGGAAGGGTCAGACCACTTTGGGTCTAAGGTAAGTAGCCTTAACTTGTAATTTTTGCAAGAAGCTGTTTCCAAGACTCAAACCTATGACCTCTTCGTCACAAGGGGACAAACTTTATCGTTGCACCAAGGCCACCCTTCAAAACCCAGTTTTGTATGATAAAGAAAATTATGTTCATACAACCGAGCATGCACAAATGTGGATGTCATAAGTGAAATAAGACTTAAAAAGACCTGGTCAGGGCATCGGTAATTTACATTGATGACCTGATCCCAAGGCATAAAGGAAGCAATAGATACACAAAAGAAATCATTGACATAACCTGGTGCATCAAAGTTGACAAGGTACTTTGATGCGCGAGCAACTGTATCAATATGGCCGACTAACCGCATGGAACCAAAAGATAATCGTTGTCACCCATATTGACGAGGGCTCAGTTTGCGAGCTATTCATAGACTTAGCAGGCACATAACATCAATTCTACAATGATTGGTTATACTAGTTTTGCAGATCAAGCAGGCATGACCTAAGGAGATCCTGCTAGAGAGTCTGATCACAAAAAAGCTACTCCCCAGAATTTACATACACTGACAGCCCACTGATCTATGGGAGTCAAACTAGCCAAAACACTTCTTCACCATAGCTCATCCCATGCATGGCAAACCTTCAATAATGCTTCAAGGGATGTTTGGCATACACTCACATTGCGATCTAATATAAAACATGGAAGAATGTCCAGGGTAAAACACTAGCATTTTTCTTCAAATAAATATCAACGATTAAAAGAAAAGAAGCAGAACGAAAAATATTAAGTGCACAAACCTCCAAAGCTCCATCACTCCAGTGCCGGTCTGCAGCAGTTTTTAGTTTAGACTGCGCTTTGTTTTTCAAGATCTAAGCCAGAAAGAAAATATAAGTGAAGAAGAATGTGATCAAATTACGTAGAGGCAGAAGCTACTAAACATCCTATCTCTATTGTTGAAGATATAGGCATAATAAGTTGCACATACAGTTGCAATATGACTAAGCCATTCAGCTTTCTTCTTCACATTACGGTCAATTTTCTCAGTATCCTCTCTTGCCCGAGCTGCCAGCAGAAGGTGAAGATAAGCATCATGATTTTTTCCTCTTTAGTTACGACCAAAATATTTTGATAAAAACACCCACGTGAAAGAATAAGTGGCCACCATCATGCAACGGGAGTTGGTTAATAAAAACTGGACCACTAGCTTTGACCACTTTAACTGTACATTCGACAACTAATAAGGCAGAAAGATCTTGACATCAGAAGTTTTAATGTGTTGGGAAAGCTCCTATGTATTTTGAAGATGACAGAACATTGTGTGTGAACAAACATGTGTATTTGAGTATGCAAACGAACTCTACATACATAAACTCATATGCAGATGATGCTAACATCAGGAGTCTGTGCTGGTGGAGAGTCCTTACTCTCCAAATGCAGAACAAGATATCAGGTGGAAAGTGTTAAGATTTGGAAAGACCTTTAGATTTATGTGAACAAGTGAGGGATGGATGTGTAATCGTCAAGGTGCTTGGAAGGATCAATTAGAAGGAGGAGAACTTGAACAACCTTGAGTACATAAACATGCTTGGAATGACCTAAATACGAAAGGTAAACATTTTAGGATTGGGTGAAATCGCAAAGTCTAGATGGACCACATTGTAGGGTAAGTTCACACTTCAGACAAAGTGGATGATAATCCATGTACATTAAAATGATGACCCAGCTCTAAATCAATTTGAACTCAAATCCAAATTCAAATCAGTGCTTTGGAGCCAATTTCAGACCATGGAATAAATAGAAAGAACATTCTAGAAGGTCAAAAGAGGGCTTGCCATTTTTGGCAATACAAAGGAAGTGCTGGACAGGAAGCAGTGACAGTTTTGTCTATTTTGAGTGAAGTCCATTAATTGGCTGCAGCAAGACTTTCTGAGATATGGACAATCTATGCAACAGCTACTTTGACCTATTTTAAGTCTCCAAAGTGTTGAGAAAGCTTGGAGGACTATATATATATATATATATAAGGGAAAGTTGAAGGTGGTCCAGGGGATCAAAAAGCTTTGACACTTGTTCTTATCTCCCTTGCTTATTCTTTGAGAAAAACCTTGTGCAGTCTGAGTGCATTTCCTGATAGAGCGTTAGTGTGATTATTGTAAAAGAGTGCTTTCAGCGTTGAGGTGACGGTTGTGCACTTGCAGAGTGAGTTACGGCACCTCATTGTTGAGTGAACTTCAGCTACAATCACTGTCAAAGGCTTCGAGGGTTTCACAAGGTTTTTCTGATAGAAGATATTTGCTCTGCATAAGATACTTGTAGAGTGCCTCGGTGCTAGTTATTTTGTATTTGTAGAGTAGATTTTAAAACTTGTTATTGGGCTACTAGAGCTGAGAGAGTAAAGTAAGCCAAGTGGAAAGCCAAAACCACTATAAATTACTTTGCAAATTCTTTTACATCCTTTATACTCTTCACATATCTGTTGATAGAAAATATTTGCTCTGCATAAGATACTTCATCGATAAACACTGCTTCATCCCTCACGCTATTCTGCGCAAAAAAGTTCTAAAGATCCTACAATAATCAATTTACCCCCTTTTGGTTGTTAGTCGACTTCATAATGTAAATGTGAAACTAGGAATAAATCTCACCATTCTGTTTTCTTATGCTTTAACTCACATCTTTTCTTAGGGAGGATAGGATATATTAGTAAAGCACTGGTCAACCAAGGGAGCATGAGGCGGCCCAGATGCCCCAGTCACCAAATTTCATCTTATTTTATCAAGCAAAAATCTGTAGATGTTGGCAGTATTGTTGATAATTCAGATAAAGTACTTAACCTTCCTCCACCAACCTACCCTGAAGAAACATAAAGCTCAAAGTTCGCTTTTGAGTCAAAGGTTTTGGGGGAGCTCAAGTTCTCGTTTTAGTATACTTGTAGATGCTCAAACCACATGAGATCAAAATGTCATTGGTGTAATAACTTACCATCGAGCTTAAGAAACTCTGAGCCAAGGATAGCAACATCTTGACGTGCACGAGCATCCAATCTCATTATGCCACTGATAAGGAGTGTAAACAAGGAGCAGATGGCAAAGCATTACGTATGGAAGGCACCCAGTTCTCAAGTAATGTAAGGAGGATTTGCTAATTATTTTCTCATGCTTTCTTGAAAGGACAATACATAGACACAAGATAGTTAATAGTACCGGGAGAGCAAGAAAATGTCACTGCGAGCCCTTTCATTGACAAACTTTGCATCATTCTGAACAAATCTGCAAGCTTCAGCCAAACCCTGCCTTGATTGAGTAGTTCCATATGGTGCACTTAGCGGGTCATTTTTGTCTTCTCCAATTTGTGCCCTAAATAGTTAAACACGCAAAAGAGCATTACTCACTAACAGTAAAGCTATGACTCTGCTGACAAGGCTTTAATTGGCAGTATCACGTCAGAATTATAGGATGTCAGCAATTTGCAAATTGAGATGAAAATTTCATACCGGGTGCAAATAATTGAGCATGGCAACTATCAGAAAAAGAAATCGGACCAAGAGGAACGAGAAATTGTGTAGCCCTAACAACAGCAATCTTCAGCAAAAAATGCTCTCAAAGTTCTCCATATGCAGCAACCCCATGCTTTTTGCTTCTCTCAGCGAGAAATAAAACTCAACAAAGTGATAAGCAATTCGGCAGACGATATGAACAGAATCGGGTGACTTGTGTTACCTAGTTATATTTGAAGAATCCCCCGACTGTCTAGCACATTCTGTTGCTTCAGTTTCAGGTCCTCCCGTGGAAAAGCATAAGACTGACGATCCGCGAGTGCCACTATGAGTAGGAAGAGGTTTTCCACACAGGAAACGCAGGATATCCTTTGTTGATTTCGGTTTCATTGACAAGAGAAGTCCTCTCCGCGAATGTCTATGCTCAATTTGACTCGGGTGGAGAGGACTTAACTGAATTGAACTTTCGAAAGAGGGTGTTGTCCCACATGATCTGCCGATGGTGTTCCCATCAGTCAACGATGGACTTCGAGAAAGCTTGCTGGTAGTGAGTGCCATTAGAAAAGAGGATTTGCACAAACAGCCAACTGATCAAAGGCCGGGATTTGCCTGACACCCTGTTCAGCTCGAAGTTAGAACAAAATATATGTATACGCTGTCCAAGATCGGAGGAGAAACTTACGCAACAGTCAAACGGATATAGGCTAAGACAAATACCGAAGGCTTGATCCAAGTATCGGCATGAACAAAAAGCGCATTAATTCGATCCGGATAGACTGGACTAGCGGGTAAACTGAGTTCACATAACACGGGTGTGGATCAAGAATAATGGGACTCTTACCATGTCACTTTAACATGAACAGAATCATCAAACCAGACTGAACTACCGTTGAAAACGAGTGGTACCCATCATAATTTATCAGCCTTACGGGAAGAAGAAGAAGAAGAAGAAGAAGAAGAAGAAGGGACGAATTCTTGGAGCCTAGTCAAGATTTTGAAAGAGAGACCAGTTTCTCGGACTGAACCAAGTTTAGCCGATACAGTGCATAAAGATGGTACATTTGCATCACATCCCTTGATCATGTCGCGTAGCCACAAGAGGGTACTGCCGCAATGTTGCAAAGCAGGGCAAAACGAGTTGGGGGTGATCGTCAACTCACCCGTGCGAGGACACCAGCTTCGAGCACGCACAGAGGGGCAGAGAGAGAGAGAGAGAGAGAGAGGTGTAAGTAAAGGGAGTGGAGTGAGAGGGCAGACGAATCTGGAGCCACACGTTCAACATGTGGCCCCCGGGGAACGCCCGAGTGGTTCGCGGTATGGGAAGGAGACAACAAGGACGGGAGACGCAGTCGCTATTGGGGTTGGGATGGCAAGGAGACAGTATGGACGGGCTGGTTTCGTACACTGATGAGGTGGCGTGAGTTTGGATAAATCTTTCTTGGTGGAACTTCGGATGAACCAGGAACTGTGGATCAGATAGAAATGCCACGTCCAGAAAAACAAATTTTATTTACTTTTCTCGTCATTTAGGAAGAGCAAAGACGGATTTTTCTCTCTCTCTTTTTTTTTTTTTTTTTTTTCATGTTCTTGAATTGAGATGGAGGACAGAGAGCAGAGTTGAGACTTGAGTTTCCATGTGTTGGTGAAAGCCAACAAAAAAGGGGGATAAAGATTTGTGTTTTTTCCATACCATTCATTTTTATTTTTAATTAGATATATGGATGAGGTTCAGAATGATGATTCCATCAATCATATCGCTTTCTTGATCCATCTTAAGTGCAAGAAAGCAATATGAAAAAAAAAGGATTTTTCTCTTCTTTTTTTTCATATTCTTGAATTGAGATGGAGGACAGAGAGCGGAGTTGAGAGTTGAGTCTCCATGTGTTGGTGAAAGCGAACAAAAAAGGGGATAAAGATTTGTGTTTTTTCCCATACCATTCATTTTTATTTTCAATTAGATATATGGATGAGGTTAGAATGATGATTCCATCAATCATATCGCTTTCTTGCACTTAAGATGGATAAAGCGATATGATTGATGGAATCATTGTTCTGGCGCAAGGATGAAAAATATGACATTTAACCCATTGGCGCATGGCCGAGTTGGTGAAGGCGTTCCCTCCCTCTAACGCTGGAGGTCGAGAGCTCGACTCTTCCCAACTCGGTTTCGTCCTTTAAGTGGGGGGCCACATGGCGGTGGGTTCCTGTGTTAATCCCCCTCGAGGTATAGTCGTGAATACTCGGGCATAAGCCTTATGGAGCAATGAAGTGGATTCTCGGTCAAAAAAAAAAAAAAAAATGACATTTAAAATAATGCCCAGCTCTTGTCAATATGGAGAGTATTGATTAGCTCACTCATCATCTTAACTTTTGATCTATAAAACTTACTTTTGTTACACATTATCTTTCGACCGTTAACGTTGATTTGCTTCAAGAGACTAGACCTTTGTGCAAACTTTCCGTGACATCTCGAGTTGGTTGCAGATGTTGGAAAACTTTCGTGTTGAGGATATTTGAATATTGTAGATTATTTTTAGTTCGAAAATATATGATGTGTATGTAGTATATTACATACTTGCATGATGGCTCTCAGGGCATGTATGTGTTTGAATGGGTTAATGGAAAAGAAAAGAAATGATGAATCGTATAATTTACAGAGAATGATGGAAGAGAAAGGGCAGATGCTCTTTGTCGTTCGGAAGAGTTGAAGAGAAATGAAGAAAGATAAATGAGCAGACCATCAAATATTTCCAAATCCCTCCAAGTCATCTTATTTTAGAGGGATTTTTTTTGGGGGTTAAAATTTCAGAGGTATTTGAAAGAATTAAAAACTTATTATTTTTCAAGTTACTGAGTAAAAGCTTAATTAAATTTGCTTCAAAGTGAAGATTCATCCAACTCCTAACCCTAACTGACCAAAAAAAAAAAAAACTCCTAACCCTAGATATCTTTTTCCTTTCCTGAATATCGATAGTCATAAAGGAGGACTTTTCTTGGAGATAATTCCCATGAAGATGGCCCGCGTGGATCGGACGAAGTATCAATGAATCGCTCTAAATTCAATGTAATTCTAAGTTGGTCTCCCATCTTTAGTTGTTTGATAGTTTGTTTTCATACATATGTGTTGACACCAAAAAATAGTCTGCCCTACCCACCGATAGGCAGTGCAGTTGGTAAGTTCTCCCTCTTTCTACTATAGGGTTGGGAGTTCGAATCTTCTCATTACTAGCATCTTAAGTGGGGGCCCTTGTGGTGGGTTCCTGGGCCAGCTCCCCTCCAGATATAGTCAGTGGTCGCCCTTGAGCCTATCAGGTTCTCGGAGGCCATGAACACCCGCAAGGTTGTGCTAAGCCGGATCCTGGATATAAAAAATAAAAAAATAAAACTATTTGCCCGACACATGAATGAGAATAAACACATAAAAGTACATGAATATTGACAATCACGTGTGTAGTACAGGTATCACTATAAGTGTGTCAACTCATCGGCAAGAATAGGAATGAACACATGTTGATTGACATTGGTATTAATCAATGCCATGTGTCCGATTGTTGAAATATGGCAACAAATAGTTGGTAGCCGCTAATATGAAATTTAACACCGAATAAATATCGACGGGATATTAGCAAGATGCTTTCAAGCTTAAAATTGATGAAGTAATTGAGACCAAAGGCGCACATTTTTTTAGAGAACAGTTATCACTTGAAAACAATATTGTGATACGCAGATTATTTCAAGAAACCACATAATGGAACAGTTTATGCACTACAAGGGTACCTGTTTGAGAATATAAATGTGAAGTTTTGTGGAGGGATAGAAACGTGGAGGTAACCAGCAGTTAATTAAGAAATTACAGCCGTTGAGAATCACCGAAAGGAAGTTACCATAAATTATTATAAATATAGTCAGTCATCCATCAAAAAGCCACCCCCGCAGAATCAAACCAAACGTTATCTTTCAATTAACTTTTCTTGACTCTACTTTAACTTTCCTTAGTCTTAGCTCTCAGATTTGAGTCATTAATTAAATTCTATCATGTATATTTATCCCAATGCTGTATTGTAGATTAAATTCTGACATAATATATTTATGTTCAAGCTGTGATGTTGATTAAATTTCGGCATAATTTGTTTACATTATGTTATCTTAAGTCCATAATTTACATACATTGTTATCGATTAAATTTCAACTCTGTTTGGGATTTTATAATATTGTTTGAATGGAAAAGTTGATTCCCTTTTGCAATATTCTCTATCCGAGGTTAAGGCAAAACCTTAGTCTCCTTAAATAAAAGCCAAAGAACTACTTTTAGTAAAAGATATTTTGTAAACAATTCCGGTGTAATGATATGATTGAGATATGGTGAAGTGATTGATGATCCTCTTTTTAGATAAAACACAAATGAGGTCCTTTGAAGAACTTAGCACTTGATCAACTTTCATTTATCTATTTTATGGAGAACATGATTAGGACATTTTGTTGATCGACATCGGGATAGCCCTTTGTTCCATAGTCTTGGGGTGGGGCTATTTACAACTAGCCAATTAAGAATTCTAAAATGTACTAGTACTAGCAAGTGCATCAAAGATGCAGTTATCAATTCTCCCAAGAGGCCACAATTAACGTGAGCAAACATATTAATGATGAGGAACACATTTTTTCTATGTTACTAATTAATATTTTCACTTGCTCTACTATTTTTACCAAGCCTAACCGAGGAAGAGTTATAGGGCGCAAAACAAAAAAATCGAAAATTCTCCAACCAAAATATTTTCTATCTGTAAATTTATCTAGATTTAGAAAATCATCGTCTTCTAAATCAATAGGGATAAGACCTCTTGGCATAATAATTAATTTACTTTTTTTATACTTGTTGTAATTATAAGAAATCTCTTGTTTATTATTTAAATGCAATGGTGATACATAAATATGTGAATCCTTTTTATTTTCATAATTAATCAATTTATATGAGAAAAGGTCATATCTCCTAATACTGGACAAATTGGCATATTACCAAATCATGCGCCTATTGCCACAATGATAGATAACAATAGATAACAATAGGTATTTTGAAAATACGCCTTAACGACCAATGATTAACAATGGATCTTATGGGTGGTTTTGTTAGAATAGGCAATAATGAGATCACTATTTTAGTAAATGATGCTAAAAAAGATAGTGATATTGATTCACAAGAAGCTCAGGAAACTCTTGAACTAGCGGAAGCTAACTTAAGAAAAGCTAGGTAAGAGACAAACAAAGGAAGCAAATCTAGCTCTCAGACGAGCTAGGACACGAGTCGAGGCTATCAATGCAATTTCATAATCAGTTGGTGCATACAAAGAATCAAGGGAACTTCCATATAAATAGAGGTTATGTTTATACACCCCCTTTTTTTTTTGGTCGATTGAATACAATACAATTCAAAAAAATCAAGTGGAATCGGATGGATTCTTATGCAATGAAAAAATATTCAATTCATTCCCGAATAGTTGATTCATTAGAAATTGGACAAGTAAGAAAATTTCTTGTTGAGTTACATACTTACGTAAAAGCGAATAAACCTCAATTCCAAAAAATTATATCTTCTACTAAAACATTTTTTGAGGAAGCAAAAGCCCTTTTGAAAGAAGCTATCCAAGAACAAAAGGAATGCTTTCCACTTCAGGAACAAGGATAGTAGAAATAAATAAATTGATCACTCTTCATCTTTGTGTATTAATTTAATCTTTACTTAATTATAATCTTTACTTAATTAATTGAGTAATATAATAATTTTTAATTTTTAATTTAAAGAATATTAATATTCTTTAAATAATTTGATATTCACTCTATTTTCATGTTCTATTAGAAAAAATCATTTTAAATATGAAAAAAATTAATATAAATTAATAGAAAATAGAATATAAGAAGGAACATAAAAAAAAAAAAAAAAAAAGCCAAGCTAAATGACGTATTATAAGCATGTCTTATTTAAATCATTCAAAATATTGAAATCTTTCTTGAGATAGAAATCTCAAAAAATAGATGGAAAAAATTGTGTCTAATAGGATTTGAACCTATACCAAAGGTTTAGAAGACCTCTATCCTATCCATTAGACAATGGATGCTTTTTTTTTCTTTTCTTTTTATTCTGATTTTTTTTCACATTTTTTACTTGCATATCCCTTTTTACTTCCATATCCATTTCCCTTATACCTTCTCTTGTTTGGCAAAAAAAAAAAAAAAAAAAACTATGTTAAGATAAGAGAATTTCGAGAATTGCATATTCAATTCAAAGATGGATTAATAACATAATAGAATTAATTAATGCTAATATCTCCCATAATCTTTTTCATCACGTCCTATGATTAGTTAAGGATCCTTTTGTACATTCGATTACATATCAATAAATAAATGCATAAATACATTAAGATCTCAAGATGGGAATCTCTATTGATGAATAACAAGAACAATAGTTCTTTCTTCATAAAAATTTGTGAAATCATTGTCAATTGTTTTAAGCTGTTAGATACAATCGTGGTTAATATTTTAGGTTAATGCAACCAAAAATCATAAACAAATAAATTTACCTTCCGTCAGTTTTCCTTAAATTTCATCGTTGACATTGAGAGATGTATCTATTTTGGGTCTTATATTTCATTTGTCACAAGTATACTAGTTATAGTTTTTCGTAATATTAATCCAATTTAATAAAAATTAACGGAGAGTAATTTGTTATAGATATATTAATTAAGAATTTTTTTATATTAATTATAATAATTAATTATTCTATCATTCTCAATCTCCTTGTCCTCGTTCTTTGAGAATTAGAAAGACAGACGCAAAGTTCGAATGAAACTTTCTTCATTACATCATATGGACCATTCGGAAGAAGCAGCTCTCTCGCGAGACGCTTCCCATGCCTTGACAATGACAGACGACGGACCGTGTGGGATCGAAGTCTTGCTATAAGAACAAAATACCTCGCCACATGAATCTACAGGAGACGTTGAGATGACATTGCAGAAATTTTGTCAGAGGGACAGCCGTGACCTTGTCGTTTCCTGCGACAGGGGATGTCGGAGATCTGACGGTCGAAAGTTCAACAAGTCGGGAGGAGGAGGAAGATGGATGTGGAGACCGGATGCTGGTCCTGCCCAAGAAAAATGGGTATGATTGAACGAAGCCCAGATTGCAAAACTCATTGTCTAGGCTTAATTTTTGGGACTGGCTCACATAGGGACGGGAAAGGAGAGATGGGTATGTTGGCCCCGGACAAAGGGAAGGAGGGGGTTGGTAAATTTAGCCAAGGACATCTAGGGAGGGACCCATCTTTGATTCTCATGGTTCAAAATGAACGAATGGAAACCCTAAATCAAACCCTAATCCCCTTGTCTGGCTTGAACGGAACCGATCATGCTTGGAACTTTTGTTTGTGAAGCTGGCCGATGGTGATGCGTGGTGAGAATTAGGAGGCTACTGATCCTATTTGATAGAAAAGTGTTTAGCATGAAGCGTTTGATAAGATGCTGAAAGTGTTTATGAAATGCCGAACTTCAAGACCAAACGGATTGTGCTGTAGCTGAATTTCCCCTTGCATTCATAATTAACAAATGGGCTTGGGTAATCGATGAGGCTGGAGGTGGTTTGCACTTTGATGCTCCCCCGTTAAATGGTAATGGGCAACACAGTATATCATGGAGAGAGTAATGCACAGGGCGAAAGTTCAAACATTCTTAGGGAAATGGCTGTGCATTTCCCAGAGCATTCCCAAACGCAGCCTAAGGCTAAAGGGCCAACTAGTGCAATGACAGATCGAGCAGGATCAAGTGAAAACTTGAAGATTATGGCTTTTGAAAATCATAATACGGAAGTCATAAAATATATCAAATTGTCTTAAGACATCGAGTATTAAAAAACAAAATATTGATAGATAGATCAAGATTTTATATCTCTATGATCAATTGTTATCTTCAAAAACATAGCATAGTTATGGGAAACTCTTCTTGGCTATGCTTGCTATCCAGTTCATGTGAATCCCTCATCCAATGTTGCTCTATCTTATTTTGCTTTGATGTTGACATGGTTTTTCTTCATTCTTGGACAATCTATTTCGATGTAAGCTACTGGTATATCTATGTAGATAGAAGCTTTGTTTCGTATGGTTATCCTCGTTACCATTCAAATTGCTCTATATGAAGATCATTCCCCAAGCCTTCACTTTGACACTATTTTTCGTTCTCTGGTGGCGACACCGAGTTTGGCTGAAGTATATACCATGTAAAAAGTGGAATTCGATTAGCTACAGAGTTCCACCGCCAAAAAGACTTAAAATTAGCTACACTGACGATGAAACAATCCCTTTTACAAGGACTTTTTCAAAGCCGTAGGATTTTGCACAACAAAAATGTCGGATGAGGATGCTTCTGGTAAAAGAGGAAGAGGATGTCTCAATCGAGCCAAACAGAAATCCTGTATTTGTATGAAATGGGGACTCTTTTTTTTTTTTCTTTTTTTTCTTTTTTTTTCACGAGAATAGGTAATTTAACAAGTGATGATGGCAATTTCCATTGGCAGGAGCGTTCCTAAGCAGATGAATTTTGTGTAAACGGCGACAAACCGATATGGTCGAAAACACGAATGATGGGAAACGGGGAGAGGTTGGATTTACAAATAGAATAGCCTGCTTTACATGGTAACACTGGGAACAAGCCGATACAGTGCCATCTCAAGCCTCATATGATGCAATGCTTGTGATGGACCATAAGTAAACTCTAGCTAAAACTGCCATTGATAAATTACAAGTCCATCGCCTTAACAAGACAGCAAAATGTAGAATTGCCGATTCTACCAATTAACTTTGCAGCCAAAAGCATGGTGAATCCATCCACCGATCATTGTAGTTTGCAGAGTCTATTAGGGTATAGGGTGTGCACATCCGAAATCACCAGCAATGGCATAAAGCACCAGGAGACATGTTTAACCCATGACTTTCGGACGCCATCCTGCTATGACGTCCTCCTTAAGTGCTCGTGTTTTGACGAAAGAATCTCTAGAAAAGACACTCTGGGTGCAAGAAACAGAACGTTGTTAGAATAAGGCGATAGTCTAAAAGGAAACATAATAAGCAGATCGACCACTTAATAAGTTCTACCAAAATAAGGCCCAATCAGCAAAGCATTTTCTGAGTCTGAATGTGACAAAAGATCATTGCAATAAAGATTGGGAAAACTTAAAGAATGTCAAGGAATTATTGCTGCCATCAAAACTTGTCTAGATAAATTCCAAACCAAAAAAATAAAAAAAGAAACTTGTCTAATTAAAGCAGCATATATAGGATTTTCGGTAAAATGATCAGGCACCAAGCAAAGGTGAAAGAGACAATAATAGCAAAATCAGAAGAATCATCATATGCAGACGTCATTGGAAATTGAGCACTACATTTTCAAGCTGATTCAATTTGTTACGGTCGAGTATCAGTCGTACCAGGGTAAGACCAATTTCAGTTACCTGCATGTAAGACTTCACAAAAGGTAGAGTGTCCGGCACCGACCAATTCTTATAATGACCCAAAGCAATCTCCATGTGGTGTAGCTTTGGCCCTAAGGACAAGTCTGCTGCAGAGATCTCCTTCCCATTAATAAAAGGGCCCTAGAGGATAAGAAGAAATTGAATTAACAATGAAGAGTTAGCTGGAATTAGGAAACAATATAATGTGAACCCCCTGCTGCTCATTAACAACAAGCTGTGAAAGACTATCAAGTGCCATGTAGTGTGCATCACCATACTGTTCAATATCTAATTTGACTTGTTCCTGTCCATTGTTTATCATGGTGTTCATCAGAAGCTAAACTGCCACTACGACTAGTTCCTGCAACGTCATTTCTGTTCCTTTTTACCATTATACTCTGTTACTTCAAAGATTGTACTTATGCAGCACTTTATTACAGCTGGTCTATCTCTAATTAGTCTTGTACCGTGGTTTTGACAGATCAAAATCTGTGTAATGATTTGGTTAGCATATGCACGAAAACCTTCAGGCCTCAATGTAGTATTGTCACAGGTTAAAAGGATAGAAATCGATTCTTCCACTCCTACTCTAAGCAAATATGGCTCAATCTAAGAAATATGCTAATAGCCTAAAATCTTTGTAAAACACTCTGATTTTCCTTCTTTATCCCGATTTTTATTTTTTATTTTTTGCCACATAACTCTGAAACCCAATAATAAACCTCTAGATGCCCTTACAGAGAAATTTATCTATCGCTGATTATGCTGCCCCAGCTTTCTTATGTGCTTTCTACCTATTGCCTACATCAGCCAAATTCAACATTGATTAATTTACTATTACTGAGGTTCAAGTGCAACGTTCACTTTAACTCAGATATGAATTATACTGCTCATACCAGTTCCCCAAACTAAGCATCCAGTACTCTCTTTTTTTTTTTTTTGGGGGAGGGGGGGTGGTGTGGAGAACAAGCATCTTGTACTTGTTCAATGGATTGTTTGTTGCAATAAAGATGTAAACCACATGATCGGCACCAGTCATATGCCCAACTTCTCCTAAGACACTTCATAGCGGTTCATACAAATGCACATGTAAAATCTATTTAACGAAATAACTAACAGGAGCAATTTTATTCAGAGGCCCAGTCTTTGCAATCAGTTCATTATATATAAAAGGAAAATATTGACACCAGGTAGCAAGCAATGTTTTTAAAAGGTAAGAGCAAATATTGCTGCCAGATCAGATAGGTATTCGATAACATCTGTTCGGTAAAATTTGAGTACCTACAACAGAGTCAAAGGAGGACTTACATTTTCTTTGATATGGTCATTGAAAGAACTGAGTTCATTAAGGAGTGCCTGCTCAGTGCCATCAGAGGAATCTTTGCTCTTGAGAAAACCAATAAATGTTGAAAATATTTTTGACCCGCTACAGAGAAGAAATACATCATATTAATTTATTTCGTCACCTTCATTTTACTAAAAATATCATATACTACAGTGATTTCTGTTGCCATCCTTGGACAATTCAAGCCAGGTGGCATTGGCATTCTAGTAGACATGCAGCAGTTCAGAAAGGAATCAAAGTAATAAAAAGACAACATAATAATATCATGGTGACGCTAAATCAAATGAAGAAGAAAAGAGAATAGCAGTAAATTTACTGAGTGACCTTGGATTACAGTGACAGCTGAAAACCATTGAATTTTAGCAGGAAAAGCTGAGACAGGTTTCTTGCCTCCAGATGCTCAGGTCAATGATACTACCAAATTAAATATATCAAAGGTGGAAAAGCTTATAAGATTCTGAATGATGGTTTAATTAGAAATTTCAACACATAAAAATCTCGTCATATTTCGTTAATGATATCAAACAGATGGTTGTTTACTGTTATCAGGCAAGCATGTCTTTTTGGGTGTTGCAATTGGGATGGATAGCAAATGCACAACCACATGCAGTAAAGAAAAAACATGTCATGAGAAAACACCAATCAACTTGATGAACCAATCGATCCACCCAGCAGCAAAAAAAACAGAATGGAAACAACATACAGCATCATATAACAGTGGTATTTATATATCATCAGAAATAATCAGCAAGGATGATTATTATGCAAAGAAAAGCCCAATAACATAATAATAGTAATGTGATAATACATTGAAGCCTTCTCAGCTGGGGTCTTCAATGGTGGATCGGGGTACTTTTCTTCCAGGGATTGTGTGATGACATCTGAATCTGCAACCCAATTCTCATCAAGTTTCACCACTGGAACTTTACCTTCTGAGTTGATTTTCAAAAACCTACACACAAGATGTATATGTATGGAAAATTGAACCGGCTGAGAGAACTACTAGTCGACAAACCTAAAGAGGCATCCAAAGACAAATGCTTGAAATTAAGAAGCACGAATAACTAAACCAAGAAGAAACCACAGATTACCATTCTGGTTTGTTACCCAAATCCACTAATTTGAGGTCATAAGGAAGTTGCTTTTCCTCCATGGTCAGTAGTACCCTCTGACAAAAGGGACCTGAAGAGGGAATTTGAGAGAGCCAATAATTAGTTTCACAAGCAGACTCATTCCAACTAGAATGACACATATACTAAGAGATAGGTGTTTATAACTCACAAACTACAGATATCATTTGGAATGGTACTTAGATTGATACCTGGCAACCACAATATCACGCTATCATCTTCACTTATGTGCTAAATGCAGGTCAGGAAAAAGTTACGTAGATTTAAGTAAAGTAAGGGCGCGTTTGGTAACACTTCTATTCCCAAAAACAATTTCTGATCAGAAATAATTATTTTTTATTATGTTCCTGGGAACAATTTCTAAGCAAAAGGACACGTTTGGTAACTCAACAAAATTTCTAATTCTAGAATAGAATCGCGTTTGGTATCGTGTTTAAAATTTCCACTCCAAATTATTTTCTTTTAATTTTTAAATAATTTTATTACTTTTTTCTTCTTTTCTTTTTTTCCTTTCTTTCCCTTCTTCTTCTTCTTCAAGTCGCCAATGGCCGGCCTTGGGATGACCGGCAACCAGCCAGACGAGGGCCGGCGACCTCATCGGAGCGTCACCGGCCCTCAACGAGGCCAGCAGTTGCGCGAGCCTCACCAGGGCTAGGTGAGGCTGGGCAAGCCTCGTTAGTGGTTGAGCTTGCCTTCAGTGAGCTCGCTAGACCTCGCCTTGGCCTGACAAGCCTCCAGCGAGCTCACCGGACCAGTTGCCGACAACCATCGGCGATGGGCGGCAGACAGCAACCGCAGCAGTGGATGAAGAAGAAGAAAAGGGAAGAAGAACAAAAATATATATATATATATATGGGCTTGATTCTAGAATTGTTCCGGAAACAAGAATCAACTTCTTTTTTCTTTTTTTTTAATTTTGTTCCAAATCTACTTTCGGGAACAAAAAAATAGAAATTTGTTCTAAAGAACAAAAGTTTTACCAAATATGATTCTGTTCCAAAACTACTTCCGAGAACAAACGAATAGAAATTTTTACTATTTGGCCGGTTATCAAACAAGGCCTAAATAGCTTGAATGTCTCCTCCGAGTGTTTTGTGAAAGCCTAAATCCCGGTCAGTAACTTAAGACAACGAGGTAAAAAAAAAAAAAGAATATATATATATATATATATATATAATAGAAAGGGTGACCGCTTCTCCTTTTTCTTTTTCTCCAAATGACCTCATTCACAACAAGTACTGCACCATAGATTGGCAGGTCATAGACAACTTCCACTTAATACTCATTCAGTCATCTGGAAAAATGTGAATACTTCTACTTAACAATTCCAAGTGCAGAAGATAATCTCCAAGATGCATGTAACAGCTTCCCATTCACTTATAATAGAACTTTTATGAATTCTGCTCCCTTCACGATTAACTAATACAGATCTTAAGCATACTAAGCTATACAAATAAAACTTATAAAGAAGTTAGAGAACCAATATACCATGAGAAAAACAGGAACTACCAACTTTCTCCAGCAGGAGAAAAGGAAAACACAAATTTCTTCTCTTTTTTCCCTTTTGGCTACTCAATGACCTATATCTATCAGATGCACAATGATTTTCTCCCAATATGCAGTCTCATAGAACATGGCTACTCTAGCTATACCTTGTTTAAACAATTCCATTAATGCCCATCGCTTTAGCTCACTCTCCACATAATCAAACAGAGTATGAGCAACAATTAGAGGTAAAAGGGGAGGAGGGCATAACTCACAGTCACCCAACTTGTTAGGGATGGTTACAGATGCCTTAGCGCAGACTTCTAGAGGGTTTGAGGCCAACGACTTCGCCATTATGCACAGTCTTCTTTGGGAGCAACCATAGCGCTGTTTGAAGTTGCTGGGTAGGACAGTGTAGCTTGGGAGGCGGAGACCAAAGCCCAGGTTTTTAATCGTTGAAGAGAGGACGGAGGCTGTAGGTGTTATTTTTGCAGACGACATTTGATAGTCGCTTCTGGTTGCGTCCAAGAGATGAGAATTTCTGCAGCCACCTGTCAATTTATGCAAATCTGTAACAATCAAAAGCACAAAATCAAACGGTATAATCATTTCTATACTGTAGGAAGCATAGTGTCCATTCCCCCTTCATCTAAGAGGTAGAAAAAAGTGACTCTCTCTCTCTCTCTCTCTCTCTCTCTCTCTCCCCCAATTCCATTCCACATAACCTTAATCTCTTCACATTCCTCTCCTTTCAAAGATTTTTTTCCCAACATAAGCATTCCCTCATAATTAAAATCGACAGTTTTACGTTCCCCTTCCATTTTTTTTTTCTTTTTATCAACTTAATTCTAGCTAGATGAAGTAATTACTTCTCTACTAACTATCAACTCCATTTTGGATAAAGCACATTGTGAAAGACAAGGGGCCTGAGGGATTTATCCAATTCACCTTCCGCTCACACTTAAAGCCCAGGAATCGAATGGCATTTCTTCTCTTTTCTTTTTTTCTCCTTTATTCCCGTTTTGGGTGGGCGATAACAGCTTCCATCACTAAGTCATGACAATACAATTGTACCACCGTCTTCAATCTACGCGAACAATATACATCGCAGAAAAACAAAAATAAAGAGACGATCTTTAAGAAAGAAAAAGATCCAATTCAACTATGGAAGAAACGAATAAACAACAACGTTCCAACGCGAACCCATCCACATTTCGACACGACCCAGTAATCAGTGTCATCATAAGAGAAGTGGGCAACTCACGGAAAGATGATTCTCTGGGGCTCTGCGCAACGGTGCTAATCCTGTAAAGCTAACAAGATAAAGTGGAGATGGCGAAGGAAGAAGTTTCAGACGCGAGCAGACCAACCTGTGGGGAGAGAAGAGGCACGAGCGGAGAGTACACGAGATACCAGCAAAGCGGCGAGCGGGGACAGTGGCGTGTCAGTGAGCCTGCGATGTGGGAGGACGGATGCGGAGCCACATACGCAGGCGTGGCTTTATCGTGGGTGAAGGAACCGGAAGAAGCCAAGGAGGACAGCATCGGGAAGCATCTTTCATTGTGCTCTCTTTCATTTTTCTTTTTTCTTTTTTTTTATGCTATTTAAAATTTAAAAAAAAAACTAATTGTCCTAAATTTTATGTCATTCCCAAAAATTTGCTCAATCCGATCCTTAAATTTGTTCATATATGTTCAAATAAGTTTGCGGACTATATAAAAATTTCAATATTATCCTTCAATTAATTTAAAGATTAGATTAATTTTTTGAACTATATTGAATAAATTAAGAATTCATTGATAACATTACACATTGGACTATCATCTATGGATCACATTGAACAAATTAAAAATTTAAAAATAATATTGTATATTAAGCTAAAGTTTACGAACCATTTATGTAATTATCCTTCTTATTTTTTGAGTTGACACCACCTTCGATATCAAAAAAGATTCATTGATTCCAAATTAATTTCCATGTCATAAAAATCCTAAATCGGGACAATTATTATAACTCTAGCTAAATCTTCGAGCAAAGTTGGGGCAAAATTAAGGATTTAGTGAATCTTTGAAATGTGAAGGAGATCTTGGAGCAAAATTAGTGAAAATCACTAAGGGTGAGCATATAAAGCCACCCAAACTGAGGACTTTCAAGACCAACCCGAACCAGCCGGTTTTGGATGGTTCTAAGAGGTGCCAATCCTATTCTAGATTTTATAAATTAGAACATGTGATTTTCAATCAGATTCTAGAGTTAAACTAAGCCGATTTATATTTTTTTTTTTTAATTTTTTAAAGAAGTAAAGTATAAACATGAACCCTAATCTCCTCGCACACTTCACTTGTTTTAGATCATAAAGGAAATCTTTGTTTGTTTCATATTGCTACACCAATTCATCCAACTTTCTCTTTTTGTTTCTTGCTTCTTCTTTTTTATTTCACTTTCTTATCCTACAAATATTCACCGATTTTACTTCCCTTACTTACGCCTCCCTTACATTTGTGAGTTTCATGGAAAAGAATCCACCAAATCCTCCTTTTTTCAAGCTTATCCCTACAATCATAACCCCATCATCTGTCTTCTTCACGAATCTTGGATGAAATCTGAGTTTCAAATTGCGATTTGGATTGGCAATTCAATTAATCCAAAACTTATGGCCAAGATATGTAAATCCACTAGTTCCATTGGACGGCCCAAATTGTATCGATGGTCCGATTATCCAATCCCATCCTCGATTCCAAAAATGGGTAAGTGGCCCTTCTAGTCTCGTTCTAGAAAAGGGTATTTGGTCCTCTCAATCCGGTTCCTGATTCCTAAGTGGAATTGATCCGAATCGATAATCGATTACCCCTATTTCTTCGACAACTCTTTGTAACAAGTTTTATTTTTACCATGAAGAATCATATGATGCCTTGTAGTTGCACTTTTGAATTCGAATAATTCACGATCTTGATAAAATTGCCTGAAATCGAACGTCTATTGCACGCTAGTATTGAAATTGAACGTCATTTATTTTTTATGGGATTGGATTCGTCCGCTTTAGTTGTTTCGCACTCACGTGCCGTTTGCTTAAACGAGATCTGCTGATTGATTTTGGAATAGAATCTATGCCCCGTTAGAGGGAATGCTGTTTTCAGGGGATTAAATTCTCCGCCCGGTAATCTTTTCCCACTCGAGCGCTGCTCTTTTGTGCACACACGAGATGCATTGGCTATTGTACGGAATTGGTTTCATGTCCTTTTTAACGTATAATTAGATCAAGTAATCAATCAAATTAAGAAATTATTGAGCTTGCCGTCTATCTTGGATTGGATTCATCTATCGAATTTGTTTTGGAGCACATGACATATTTTCAAAGATTTTTTTTTTTTTTGGTAAAGATAATGAATATATAGCTTAGGACAATTATACAAAAGCGGCACCAAAGACTTACACTCTAACTACAGTAAGTAGAAAGACATATTTTCAAAGGTTAATACCATGAAAAAATCCTAAATTAGTATACTTATGACATCCTAAATTATTTTTTTTTAATTACCAAAAACTCAAACTAGTATATCTGTGACAGATTTATCTTATGTTAATTTCCGTTAAATTTTACCGTTAAATTGCTAAATTTGACAATACATGACAGTTGACAAGTGTATTAGTTTGAGATTTTACCCTCCGTTCTAGTTTGTGGTTATTTATGGTGTTAATCAAAGTTAACGGAGTGTAGATTTATTATAAGTGTAATATTCTTAAGTTTTTTATGGTCAAAAAATTAATTTGAGATAAATTTGTTATAAGTCTACTAATTTAGGTTCTTTCATAATAAAAAAAATTAATTTTAAGTAATTTTGTCATAAGTGTACCAATTTGGTATTTTTCATGGTATTAACCCTATTATCAAAGATGACACTAATTACACACGGCCACACAAGTTGAGTCACAGTTCACCCCATGATATGGTGATTTTACCTAAGGGTCAATGGCAAACTTCTTAAATTTCAAAATCCAAAAGAAAAATAAATGTATATTAGAACTAAAAATTCCCATTCTATTGCATGCTAAAATTTAATCAAGGAATATGACAGGGAAAGGGCGACATGGGGATGCTAGTCTTTTGCACAAAACCCAATTCCTGGAGCTCGTTATTTAGATCTTGAAGATCAGTTGAACATGAGGTGATTAGTGGACTCCCTTCTACCACTAGTGATATAGATTTCAAATTAGCCTAAGAAATTGTTGATGGTGGCTCCAAAAATGGTTTAAGATTTCAATCATAGTAGCATGACAGGGAAGAAAAGACTCTAGGTCACGGACTATAGAATGGATTTTCGGAATAGCATTTTTCTTTTCACTTTCAAGCTTGATCCTTGATTTAAAACATGAGTTTCAAAAATCATGATCAATTTGGCGCTGTAGAGCTGGCAAAACGGGTCCATTTTTTAACTCAAATTCAATGGGCCAGGTGAAATTTGGGTTGTTTGAATATTTAAAACAGGTTGAAGTGGGTTTATAATATCCCAACCCAACAAGATGTGGGTCTTAACGTGTCCCTAAAAAAGCCCATTTACAATCCATCTAAACCCAAAAGGTTATTAGCTGAAAAAAAATTAAAATTAAAAAAATGAAATAGAGAATTCAACGTCGAAGAAGAGAGGGGAATGGGCATAGAGCAACACCACTGACGGTGCCCCTCCGCCGATTTGATGAAAGCTCGAGAGCGATGAGGACATGGTTTTAATTCTTATCTAAAAAAAATTATGTTTTTGTGCAGGTCATTATAAGGACTTTAAAGGATTTTCATTTAATTTTGCAGATTTATTTTATTTTTCATCATTTTTGAGATCCGTTGGACATTTTTCTCTGTTTTTTGGATGGGCTATGTGAGTGGGTTTGGAGTGGACCTAGGCTGGATTAGGTATAGGCCATCAGGCCAATAGAAGTGAAATATGTAAATTTAAGTCAAGCTTATTTATGACCCATCAAAATTCAACTCAATCCACTCATTTGCCACCAGGTACATGAGAGTAGCAGCTGGCTACAAAAGTAATTTAAGGGTGTGTTTGTTTTGCGAAAAAAAATTTCCGAGAAAATATTTTCTTCATTTTCCAGGCGTTTGGTTCATTTAGGAAAATGAGTCAACTAAAAAACGTTTTTCCTTCCAAAGCTTAAATTCAAGAAAACGATTTCCTTTGAAAGAATCGAAAACGTTTTCCAAAATATTTTAAGGTTCTTGCTTAATAAAAAATTTATTCTTAAAAAGAATTTCTGATTAAAAAATTTGAATTTGTTATTATTATATCTTTTCTTTTCTTTTTTTTTGTTTTCTCTTTTCTTTCTTTACCTGTGAACGTAAACCCTAACTCCTCCTCCCCACTCTCCTTCTCCTTTGCCCCCTCCCTTTCGTTTTGACTTGCTTTTGTAATTGGAAATCGTGTCCATTTTCAGAAAAAAAAAAAATGTGTATAAATTCAGGCTTCCTTTTCATTTTGCAGGTTCAAATTCTAGATTTACTAAATTGATCAAGAAAAATCCATTTATTAAGTAATATGGACTCAACAAATTAATTTGGAAGTAAGAGGCATACCATTGTCAATTGTTAGGTCAAATGCCATTCAATCATTTTTCAAATGCGATCCAAATACTAGAAAATACTTTCAGTCACGTATTACCAAATAAAGGAAAACTAACCATTTTCCTGGAAAATGGTTTCCCGGAAAACATTTTCCAAAAACATTATGTTTTTCGTGAAACAATCACACCCTAATTTCTTTTTCCTTTATTTTCATGCATTTTACATTATTGGCAATGATTTTTTTGCAACATTTGTCGATTCACATTGATCCATCCATATACTTGAAGGATATTCATTTTTTGTAAAACAACGTAGAACCAAGCATTGATTATGCAATTGGTGTGGATTTCCTCAAGATAGATTTTATGACAGACGGAGTTCCTAGATTGAGGACCCGCCTTGTAATAATTGAGTATAATACTCCAAGAATATCTCTACCAAGAATCATGAATATAATTCGCTTGGAAAATTGGTTAGATGACTTGATCAAAACCTACCATTAATAGAACATGCAATTGACTGCCCAAATTGAAGTGAGTTGTAATTAGGAAGAAAGCATCTGTCTAGGTGAGATGCAAAGTGTGTGACGAGCACTTTGTAAACGCTAGAGAGGTGCAGTTTATAGTTTGGAAAGTGTGTTCTACTATGCTGCGCGTGTAGCATGTAAGAGTAGCTATTGGAGGATTCCAATAGTGATTGGATCTACCATGGTAGTTGTAAAAAGAGTCTGGTTCTGCTAGACAAGCTTCTGCGTCTCTAAGTAGGCCGTAGTTGTACTTTTGGCATAACTAGTGGAATTCAGTCACTTCAGTCTGCTAGAATTGGAAGAGAGGATGTAGGCAAATAGTGATGAACCTATAAATAAGGCTAGCTATGTCTCTTTCCCAAAACCCCTTAGGGTTTCGCAAATTTATATTGCATGTTCACATAGGGCATACAAGCATGATTTTTATTGAGGTCAATTTTTATTTTCTTAGAAAATCAATTCGTCGCCCTCTTCATTGCTTACTTTGGGCTTTACAAAGCACAAGACCCAACATCAAATTGATTGGATTATAAGCTTCATTATGTGAAATAAGAAAAACATTTTCATTTATGTGAAATCCTGACCTAGTCAAAAAAATTTGCTAGGAAAGTAAAATATAATCAGCTAATTACTATTTTAAGTAAACGAAACCCAAATTACTACTAGTTTGTAAACTTCTAAGAAAATCCTGAAGTCAAATAAATAAGAAATAAAATCAAAATACAATCAAATTGGAGTATCGAAGATTATCACACCCCGCACTAATTTCAACATTCAAATGCAGATGTCGGTAGTACATGAGGAATGTGATTGGTCAGTTTCGACATTCAATAAATTTAGTCGTATCTCGGAGAGTCAATGTGTAAATACTTTCCAAGCATCAAAAGGGAGAGAACGCTGGTGGGGGATTCTACTTTTTTGGGGGCCCAAAGGAGAAAGCTGTGGTTTCAGTTGAAGAATCCATGGCCCAACCACTGACCACGAGATTTGAAAAACAAAAGAAAATATATATATAGTTTGGGCCGGTTGAACACCCAACAACTCAAAATGATTCTGTCAGCGAGCAAATCAAAACTGAAGGTCTTCCCTCTTGGCCTACAAGTACAACATATTTGTTTCACTAAAAATTTCATCAATAAAGAAAAATATTTTCATAAAAATCAATTTAAAGAAAGATAATTAGCTTTTATTTGTTTGGTGAAGTAGTAAAAGCGAATTCCTTCTTGCCAAAAAGAGAAACTGTTTTCCCCCAATCTGAACTTATTCTTTCCAATTCATGAAAAATGTTTTTTTTAGACATTGATTAGTTTTTTGTCATCTAAATACTGAAAAATCATAAAACACTTTTCCCGAAATAGATCTCTTTCAAATAAACGGATCCTTATTTTCCATCATCTAAAGTGGGACCTCAAAGGGACATTTGTCCCCAAGTCACATGCAAAGGGACATGGGGCAACCGAGCTGCCCCTAAAAAGGGCCACCATCTCATGTCGTCCTTTTTTTCGCCTTTAAAGAATGGTAAAGGACTGCCTCAAAATCAATTTGCAGGAGCATTTGCATAATTAGGAGGGTGGGAAGAGGGGGGGGAGAGATTGATGGTGCTGCCTTTTGGAAGCAAGAGAATAAAAATGAAGCAACATGCACATGGGAAGGATCTGGTACATTGTCATCCTGGACCCCCTGTAAGATCTGTCCTCATTGATGAGGGGGATTTCTTTAGTACCCGAATTTCTGGCGGGGATCTCGAACCCAAGGAAGATTTATGCTCAACGTCGGCTCAACCTTGTATGATCTTTTTAGATCATGTGAGATTCGGCATCGTCACTAAGCACGTGGAAGTGATTTCAAGCTACACATGTTCATAACGCAATAACTTGATTCGAGGGTGAACTAGATACTTTATCAAGCGGTTCGATCTCTTACCAATAACCAAAGCAAGGCAATGAAGTTGCCGCGATAGTAAGCTAGAAAAGTAGCATCTTCCTTAATCAGTAATCATAATGACAAGGATGGTCAATTCTACTTATAAGTTTAGTCTAGCAGAAGGATATTCGGTACTTCTTTTACATCCCCTCTCCGTTCTTCAAAGATGTCCGGGCACATTGGGACCCTCATCCCAGTCGAGCAAGTCCCGTACCGGAAATGCCTGAGGACGGATTCGAACTCTCACCACCGCCACTCGAACGCCGCCCCCGTGAGAGAGGGGGTCTCTCTCTCAGCTCTGTGTCTCTCCGTGGCGGCTATGGTTTGCCGGTGCTTTCGTCCTCAATTCCTCTCGTCATCTCCGTAGCGTGCACTCAATGATGGAAGGAGGAAGGGAGGGGAGGAGGGGATCCTCCGGTACGAGACGCGGTCGCCCACTGACTTTTCCATATCTTCCCCCCCAGTGTAATGAAACAGTCCCCAGCCTTCTTCGCACAAACGTGATTCACGGGGCTCTCTCTCTCTCGCTTCTAGAGCAGGCTCTCTCTCTCTCTCTCTCTCTCTCTCTCTGATTTGACATCTATTTGTCATCGCCCGTCCCTCTCAAGACTCGCGCTCTCTCTCTCTCTCTCCCCTCCCCGCATCCAAGTCCTCGACCGGAAGATCTTTCTGTCGGGGCTCGCCACAAGCTGAGCCTTGTCCCGCTGTTGATGCGCGTGGATTTGGCTCACCTAAGTAACACCGATATTAACATGCAACACATGACACATAACACGACACGACATGATATGTCGATACACCTTTTCAAAAAATAGAGAATTTCGAAACGTTGTGACACGTTATATATTAAATATATATCAAATTTACAAATGAATAAATAATTAAAAAAACCTAGAATGAATTTACATTAAAAATATTAATCCACCATTTATTAATATTATTCATTATTTCAATTTGACAAATTCAACTCTATTTCAATAATTCATAAAATTTGAAAAAAAAAAACAAATAATCTACATTCTAGAGTCGCATGTTAGATATATCGGAAAATGAGAAAAAAACTTAAGAGGTAAATTGTGTATCACGGGAAGTGGAAGTTAGAAGACAAGAGAAAACTTAGTTTTTCTTCTTTCTCCATTTATTATTTTTGTTATTGTGCTTTATTTTTTCACATATATACATTATGACATCTCATTTATTGAAAAATTTTAAAATTGGTCTCGATATCGGAATTAGTGTTGGAAACTCGTATGTCAGAATTTTGACTCAAGTGTCGGAGAGTATTGGGAAAGTTGACCAAATGTCATATTTTCCGACACGTATTAACCGAGTGTCAAACACATCTCGGTCGAACACATGTCAAAGTGTCTAACATGACATGAAGATTCTTAGAGAGTGTCAGTGCTTTATAAGGGCTCACACCTATCGAAAGATGCTGCGTTACCTTCTGAGTGAAAGGTTTCCGTTCATATTTCACGGCGGTTGACCGATCCACAAAGGCACGATATTTTTTCACGTCAATATTTCAATGCAGTCTAATGGTCGAGTCAACTTAAAATCAATCAGAATTAGCGCAGGGGGAACTTAATTAATTAAAAACTTGCGTAAATTTAAGGGTTAATACCCTCAAAAATTCAAAACCGGTACATCTGTGACAAATTTACTATAAATTATTTTTTTAACTACCAAAAACCCCAAACTGGTATATTTTTGACAAATTTACCCCAACCTGATACACTTGTGACAAATTTACCTTATGTTAGTTTTCATTAAATTTTACTGTCAAATTATTAAGTTAAATGACACGTGACAGTTGACCAGTATACCAATTTGGGATTTTATGCTCCGTTTATCACAGTTTACAATTTTTGTGATTTTTTTGTGGTATTAATCCAATTTAGCGGAATGTATATAGATTTATTAGTTTTGGATTTTTTGCGGTCAAATAAATTAGTTTGGGGTAAATTTGTCATAAATGTACTAGTTTATGATTTTTTATGATCAGTCGGGGTAAATTTGTCACAGGTGTACCCGTTTGAAATTTTTTGTGGTAAAAAAAATAGTTTTTGGTAAATTTGTCACATGTGTACCGGTTTTGGGTTTTTCAGGGTATTAACCCTAAATTTAATCGGACAAATTGAAAATTAAAGACTTTATAGGAAAAGATGCTTTAATTCAGGAATGGAAAGTGAAAAATTTCTGTAATTTTTTTTTAGACTTACGTGCCAAAGTGAAAACAACCAACAATAATTGATTTAGGGTGGCAATACTAATTATGGTATTTTAAAGTCTAATTTTAGCATATTAACGACTATAGAAAAGTTGTCATTTTTTTCTAATTTAATTCTATCACTATATAATGACTAGAATCTTGTTATTTATGCCCTTATTCTAGTAGATTAACAACTATTATAACCTAAAAGAAGGATTATAGAATTGCTAGCCCCGACTGCTCAGGAATGCCGACATAACAAGACTAGACAGTTTAATTTCAATGTGAACTTAAATAAGCATTATTTTTTCAATTCAACGTCACAATTTAGCGATTCTTTATTTTATGGGGGGAAAAAAGGGTTCATTGCTCGAATATATAAAGATGGTATTTCTTAAACGAAACCAATTCAACTTTCCAAGGAAAATGAATAAATTCCGAACGGTTTTCGTATCAGGAAGACTCAGTGATTTTCCAGGTCTTTTTCCTATTTTTCTAATATTTTTTTCGTTGGTTTTTCCTTCATGACGAACGTGTTATTTGACTATTGAATTTTGTTCCATTTTTAAGTTTGTTCGACATAATTTTTTATACATCAAAAAGACTTGCCATTAATTTCATGAGTGACACCATCAACATCAAATGATCGAGGTTACAAGACATGATATATTTGGATATTCTATGGTTATATTTAGGCATATTTGATGTCCATGGAAAGTAATTTAAAGAATCCTATCCAATATTTAAAAATCTTAGATGCAAGAATGACATATCCACAACGAGAAACCTACTCGTAGAATCTTCTCTCTCTTTTGGACTCGATTTGAAAGAAGATAGCCCCTCCAAAATTTCGATCGAGCCTCTCATTTAAATTTTAAAATAAACTCTCTTGATTTTTACTGTCCTAAATTCAAGGGGTGATCAATGGGTGGGTCTGGTCCCGGTGGAGCCCTCGATTGGGCCTGAAATCTTGCCCTAGATAGTAGATTGCCCACCAGGTAAAAACATATATAACATCAAGAGCTGGACATGGGGTGCAACTGGGCCACGCCTTCTAATTCTAGCCTCCAGGCATTCGTCCACGTCCATCCAAAAGTGCCGTACGGGCGGGGGAGCTCCTTATTTTTGCTCGTGATAACCGCCGTTCGCCTTTGAAAAAACTCGAACCGGAGCTTGAAGAAGGGTGACGAGGGTGAGTCCTCGACCGGTGACGGGTAGAGGAGAACTTATTCAATCACATATCCGTTTCGAAGAAAATATCTTCGGTATCAATTTTTTTTTTTTTATCATTATTGCTATCATCTACTTCGATGAATTCCTTTCTTGGATAGACAAAAGTGTAGAAGACGATGAACGGTTCTTGTAACTCTATCGCCATCACTATGTCTCATTTGAAAACATTTTATACATCCTTTATTCAATTTTATTTTATTTTATTCCCGTGGTTGATATTAATAATAACACCAACTTCCGCTAACGCTGAGAACCCATTATCATTATTGTTTATTATAATTATTTCTCGACTGATTAGTTTCCCATTATTTTCAATGTGATATCAGCTACGATGGCAACTTGTCAATAATAATAAAAACCATTATGATAATGATAACTTTAATAAAATCAAGAACTGGGTACTAAGGAACAAGTAGCACTAATCAAAGAGCCTAGATAAGGATGTAGCCATTATTTTAATTTTTACATAGCTTGGGAATATGTACTTGGTTTTTTGCGCCCGCAGCCGGCGTGATTACTTAAGCAACCCTGACTTATCTAATGTGCCCACAGATGATTATATTAATCAGCAAAAATGAATGCAATATTCTTATGTGGCAATTAAAAAATTCGAAGCCCCACGAGATTGGCCCCAATTTTTTTTAATGACAAAGCGATTCATTCATTAGTTAATTAAATTAATTTATTCATTATTCAAATGGGACTCTGGTTTTTTTGTTTGGGGGAGGGGGTTTAATTTAATTGGGAAATGTGTTGTACATCTGACGGATCTCTATATCACAGAAAAGGAATCTCATTGACTTGCATTTGAACGAGGAAATTATTATTATTTTTTTTGCAAAATAAAAAAAAAAAAGGGTGAGAGATGCTTATGACAAATGGAAGGGACTGAGGGGTTTGCATGTGGGAATAGAGAGAGGGGGCCAATCGATGATGGTGATGATGATGATGAAGACGTGGTGGTGTGGACTATGTGATTATTGCTATCCCCAATTTAATCATGGCTGGGTCTTATTAGCTTCGCTTGTGATTCATTTTAGAATATTATTTCGGCTCTCGGTTTTGAGATGGGTGTTTTCGACAAATTCCCTCGACGGCAAAATGCTCGTTCCCCGCGGCTGTCGCGGGTGTTCAGTCCTGGTCATTTAAGCTCATCGAATCTCTCTCTTTCTTTCTTTTTCTTTTCCGTCCTAGATAAAAGAAAGGAATTCCATGATATTCGAGACGGCGATGGGGTCGGATCGACTCGGGAGGGCGAGGACAATGAAGAAGGGGGCGATGTAACTCGAGAGGATGAGAGGATTAATTTATGCAACAATCATAGAAAGAGTTGAACTAGCATTTATGCTAGACCCCGTTACGTCGGTCCAGCAACACATGGAGGTAAATAAAGGAAAAGACAAGAGGTGAGCCAATTTAGAGAGACTCCAATTTGTTTATTTAAATGGAAAAAAGAAAGGAGCAGAATCTTATTTTATTTAAAAGAAAAACAGAGAGAAATTTAATACAGATCAAGTCTATTTGTTTCTATTAGCTCCTAGGAGATAGACAGCTTAGAAAATTACATACATATACTAACAAAGGCCGGCCAATTATAAACTTGGGAGGGAGGAAGGAGATTGCTGGCATTTAATTCATTTCCTCCGGGTCGGTGCTTTTATATGAAGAAGAAATAAAGAGGGAGGAATGCATTTAATTCATTACATTCATTTGCAGATATACTACATATTGTAATTGGGGGGTTTTGAGATTCTGGTGGAACATCCACATTCCATGTTGAATCGGTATAAGTTTCATTGAAAGTATGGAAATCAACTAAGTCATTATGACATTAAATTCTCAATGGTGAATGAAAGTCGATCCTCATTAGGAAATTTCACACAACATTGATCATGCATATCTAATTTGGGACAATAGATTTTTCGAGCCACTCGTCAAAATGATTGTATTAACGGAAAAAGTCAATTATGATCAATAATTATTAGTTAATCATCGTAACAAATTTCATACAATATAAATGTTTTAACTCGCTAATTAAGATAGATGTCACTGTCAAAGAAAACTCTATCCGGGATTCTCTTCGATCTGTCCTTTCTAAGCTTGTATGGGATTAGTTTTGCGTGTCTAATTTGAATTGCCCAACATATTTAGCATTATAAAGCTCATCCCCAAATTGTGAAAAGAAAAATCAAACGGGTTATACCAAAGCAATAGTCAATTAGCATGGCGAGAATGTTGTTATTGATATGTTATCACAAAACTTTTTCAAGATTTTCAAAAGGGTTAAGCAAAAAATACCAAAAAAAAGGGACATAAAGCTGACAAGTTGATTGAGAGACATTGTGCGAAGCACGGGTCGACCTTGCAATGGATGTTTTATCCACCCCTCCACCTTCACTGGCGTGGGTGGCTACTCTACTGATCTACCAGTTCTTTAAATACCTCTTACGAGATGCGATAGAGTCTATCATTCTCACCCGAAAAGGCCCCTAATTCATGAGTGTAATTTTTTTTTCCCCACTTAGGAGGGAATACTTTTGATATTTTATGTTCTAGAATTCAAATGACAAAGCAGTTTTAAAACATGCTCGGTCCAGCTCATGTATAATATGAAATATAGGAGAATTGGGTTTAGGGTCTTTTTGGGAAGGTCATTTATGACAGGAGAGGGGAAGCTCCATTCCGTTGGCCCTTCAATTTTGGATTTTAAATTTGCAGAGGAGGGCATCATGGAATAGTCCACAGGGTAGAATGGGCAGGGAATGGTAAGAGAGGGGGACTGCTGGAGGGAGGTGAAAATTTTCAGGAAGTTAGGGTTTGGGTAGCTTTTGTAGAGTAGGACTTGGCTTGGGGATAAGGGCTGAATCCACATGGAAAGTTGATGATTGGCTCCAATTTTAGGTGTGTCGAGGGATGCCAATGAAAACCCTCGAGTTGCCACCTTTAGTGGACCATGATTGTTTTTTATTCCTCTTTTGGAGTGCTCTCCTTTTCCTCCTCCTCTTCTACTTTGGTCCATCAAAATTTCTAGTTGGGTCAAACTAATTAAATCTTCTACATAAATCAATGGCAAAAAATAAATTGTGGCCTTCTAATCTCTGTAGGACGGCATCGGGAAATTTCTAACACGGCTATTGGAGTTTGCATATTTGAATTTTATAATTTGTGGACAAACTACCTGGTTCAAAATCATTTATGGAAACTGATGACCAGAATTTGACCGATCAAGGGAATTCGCAATGTGTTTCATGATAGTCGAGCTTTTGTGCCTATATAATCCAATAAAAACTTTCCTTTTGCTTTCTCATAAGCAAATCAAAGTTGGGATATTCGAAGCACATTTTCTTTTTAAAAGGTAACAAGTAATTATTTCACTGAAAAAGTGGTTTTCTTACTAAATTTACACCACCGCATGCAGCACGTATGTTGCTCTTTAAGAAAGAAAGAAAGAAGTACTACTTGGGTCCTCTACCAAAAGTTCCACGAAGAGTTCTACAGTGCAAGCAACCTCATCTAAATTATTAAAAATTCCTCGATAAGAATTATCCTTCGCAATATTTAATGTCGAGAAGTGACTATGACGAAAAGAATTGAATGGTGTAAAACGATATTTTCTCCATTTATTTCGCTTTGTTAAAATATCAACCGATAACGGTACAAATGGTCCATAACTTCTTTTTCAATATGCAATATCATATCTAAACTTATAATTTGTGTAAATGTGATTGGTGAGCTTTGACCCAATATACAATCTCGCCCCTAAAATCATAATTCATTCAATATGATCTCCGAATTATTAACAGATATTCAATATAGTGCTTGAATTATATAAAAATGTTTAAAAGTTCACGGATCACACATAACAAATTAAAAATTTAGGAGTGAAATTTCACATTGGGCGAAAATTGATGAACCATATTAAACAAATCGAAAGTTCAGGAACAACAATACATATTCAGGAACCATCTTGAACAAATTGAAAATTCAATAATCATATTACACATTAGGCCAAAATCCAGAGAAATCAATCATGTCAAATTTTCTAATGCCAAGCATGGGGCACATGTTTTTGGAGATAAATGTATTAAAAATCCTAAAAAAATTTCACAAAATGTAACAAAGCTTTAAAACTTGTGATGAAAGTGCAACCTAACCATAAAGCTTTCAAAAAGCTCATCAATCTTGTCAAATCATACCGTTTCATCGAGAGTATTTTTGAAAGTTTTAGAATTTCTATTGCACTCTCATTGATAAATTGTAGGACTTTGTGTACTTTTCAAAAAGTTTTAGGGCTCGACGATAAGTTTTAAGATCTAATTATATATTTTGAAAATTTTATAATTCAATTATATTTCGAGACTTGTATCGTACTCATTTCATTTCATTAAGCAAAGCCTCCGACTTGAAATCTGTGGAGGTGGGAGAGGGGGAAAGCGGGGGGGGAGGGGACCATGGGGGAAGAGAATCGTGGGGGCAACGTGGCGGGATCACATGGTGTGGGGGAGGGGAGAGAAGGGAGGAGGGAGGGTACCGTACTACTACTACAGCACTGATGCAGGGAGGGAAGAGAGAGAGAGGGGGTGTGTCAGTCAGTCACTCTGGCCCCCCCCTTCTTTAACCTTTGCATGTCTCTCTCCTTCACTGTTCGGTCTTTATGTTAGAAGGACCAGAAAAGCAAAAAACCATAAAGAAAAGGACGATTCCATTCCCCAATTGCTCCCCCAACGTCACATGGGATGGGGAGGGGCGCACTCCCACCATCCCCCCATTTTGCTAGTTCCCATTCTGACCCGAGCCCAGAAAAAGGGCCCAAAAAAAAAAATTAATTCAGGGAAAAAGCAACGTGATTTTCGAAAAAAGAGAAAAATGAAAAAACACAAAGGAAGCTGATTGTATTTTTAGGCTACAAATTGGGTTCGAGTGCCCTGGTCGAATCTGGACCATTTAAAATAGGGAGAGCCCGTTAGATCTAGCGACCGCCGAGATTCGATATTTGATGGATTTGCATTTTTGTGAAAATGGAAGTATGTAAAATTGTAATGAATTTGTCCCGGAAAGCAAGAAAATTATTTTTTTTATTAACTTCGATATGTGTTTCGACACATCTTTAATAATTAGGCTGGTTTGAATAAATTATTTATTTATTTTTTGTTTGGGATTAGATTTTCTTTCATGAGAATAATAAGAGGTCTTTACTTCTATGCTTACGGCTTTTTTATTTCTCCACCTAGTACTTTGACAAGTACAACCAACGTAGAAGAATGAGTAATAAAGCATTTTAGATAATAAATTATATATAATTGACAGTGATTTTATTAAAACCTTTTCTCAAGAGTTGGGGCTCGTGTCTCTCTTTAATTGAGAGTTCTTTGCGTGCTAGCATGCAATATCTCATGTGCAAATTGATTTTTTCAAATTCCCATCGATTATATATCGTACGTAAGAGATTTTGCGAAGTTCCGTGGAAAGTAGAAACTCCTCCTCTAAACGGCGTTAGCGGTTGTACGGTAACGCTCCTCCCTTTGGTTGGCCCAGCCGTTTTCGCGGGACCTCCCGTGGGCCCCAGAACCGATGCCGACGTCTGAATCTCCGCTCGATCTCCATCTCTCCCCGCCCTTAGGGTGGGGGCGCCCGCAGAAGATAGCACCAGCGGGCCGTTTGGGGGAGGGGGGGGTGTGTGGGGCGACGCCAGCCTCCAGGCCCGTCGCTGCCGGAGGCCCCCCTCCCGACGCGCTCCCGGGCGCGTGCGGCGCCACTCGCGCTCCCGACGGCCCCGCGTGCCCCCAGGGAGCCACGGCCCGCGCGGCGACGGGGCGCGTCCCCGTCCGCCCGCCGGGCCGGCGCGTTCGGCTGTTCGAAGTTGACCCTGCTTCCCCGTGCGTGGGGCCCACTTTCTATTTTTTTTATTTTTTTTATAATTCGGGAGAAATGGGGAAAAGAAGAAAAAGAAATAACGACATTATTTTGCGGTTGCTCCTCGTTGTGGGGTCACGTGGGCGGGCAGGCTGTGTTCCCCCACGCTCGAGGTGTCGCGGCGTGCAGGCCACGCGCCGCTTTGTCTTCAGTTTCGGCCTTATCTTAACCGTGTCAAACTAGATTTTTAAACCCCCTCCCCGGGGACACGAGGAAACGAAATTTAAAACTTGTAATCAGTTTTATTTTAATAATCTTGATGCCCGTCAAAGTAATTTATTTTAAGAAAAAAAGCTGTCTTCTTTGGTTCTTTAAGTATCCCGAATCAGAAGTCTCAACGGACGGTTGTGTTTAAATTACTACGCATAGATAGTAATAAAATATGAAATGAGTCGCGATTGATTAAATTATTGCATTGCAATTGTAATGTGAAAATTTTGCAAATGTTGATTGAGTGCTATCATAAAGTAGGCCATAGCATCGTAAAAAATGAGCAAATTTATTGCAAAGTTGGCTATGAAGTATCAAACCAGTTGAATTTAGGTAAAGTGAAAATTTCAAATGCATATATGCGACTTGTTTGTTGTGCGAAAAATAATTGGAGTAATATGCATAAATAAATAAAAATGCGTAGTTATAATTAAAGTTATGATTAACACCACGAAAAATATAAAATTATATTTACTGTGACACAAATATCTCGAACTTTTTGTTGCTAAAAATCCTAAACTTACTATTGTGACACAAATACCCAATTTTTTGTCATAAAAAAATTCTTGAACTTATACTAGTGTGATAAATATACCTTGAATGGAACTAAAATAGAGGATATATTTATGTCTTTTTGTGACAAAAAAAAAAAGTTCGGGCTATTTGTGTCGCAATGTGTAAGTTTAGGATTATTGGCAATACAAAAAAAAAAAAAAAAACTATGGTATTTGTGTCACAATGGATACAATTTTGGTTTTTTTTTTTTTTTTTTTTTGGTGGTTTTGCCCTTAAAGTTAAATTTCTTATTTAACAAGTTTTCCATTATGCCAATCATTTTTTTTTGTTTGTTTAATAGTTGGCCTTTTTATTATTTGGCTAAAAAAATCATCATGAGAAAAAAATAACATACTCGATTGCATATTGTCTAATACGAAATGAAAAGGAGAAAAGGAAATAATTTAACCCATCACCCTAAAAATTATCATGTATAGTTTAATTATATTTTCTCATTTTTTTAAAGTTGAAAAAGAAAATCATCCCATGATTCTAAGAATGCCACTTGAACAAAATGTACTGTTCTAATTGTTCTGATATAAAAAATATTTTATTAAGTAATAAAATATTTAATATTACATTCTAAGAATGTGATAAGTAAGTGTAAATTCCGAAAAAGAAAAACCAAAACAATTAAAAAACCTCATCATGGCATCATCACTTCTTTACTATTTAAATCCACTTTATTTAACACTAATGATAGACCGTGGCTTAAGCACGACGAGAGTAGCAACATTTTTTAATTAAATTAGTAATTTTTTTCAAGATAAAAATTGTATCATGAATAATTTTTCAATGTTCGTTTAAGAGGGTGACAATAGTGGTAGATATATAGCAAATTCAAATTCTCAATATTTTTGCTGACAAACCTTTGGTACTTTACAGTAATCTTTTGTTAGAATGAATATGCCTCTTGTCTTTATTAACGAGATAAGCGAATATAAGTAATTGAGCATATATTATTTTTCTTAAATTTTTCAAATGAAAAGTTTCTAAAACGCGAGACATAAAAAGAATTTCAAAACAGTTATGCGACCGAGAGAGACAGTTTTACAAAATGCATAAAGGAGAAAAATATTGAAAAAGGTGCTAAAGAAAAAGTCCATAAAGACCAGATAAACCATTTTTTTAGAGAAAAAAAATGTCCACATGGACAATTTTAATTCCGTCTAGTCAAAGTCTGTCACCTAAAGACGTAATTCGAGCAATAGAAGAGAGACAATTGGCGAAATTTCACTTAAAAAAATGGGGGAAATTGCTAGAGTCAAAGCACACTAGTATTTTGACCAAAAAATTCCAGTATGGTCGCGACATGCACTAAAGCTCATTGACCACGTGTCAAATTCTCTCTATTATTATTTTTATTATACAGAAAGTTTATAGATAAATTCGCAAAGAAAATATCTTTAGAGATGACTTTGAATCGAAATTGCTTTCGGGACGACTTAATTTCATTGTAACCTTTGTTCAACATTTAATGCAATGAATTTTTACAACAATAAATTTCATATTGTTTAAAGTGATTTTCACTTCTTGCTTTTTTTTCGAATTTGGCAGCGTTGATTATTTTAAATTTTAAACCTTCGAAACTTTCCTTCAAGACAGTGAATTGGTAAAATCAATGTAGTACCATTTTGGAGAGTTTAAAGTTCTTAATTTGTCTCAAAACCTGCAACAAACCGGTGATTTTTAGGAAATTTATGAGATGGAGGGCTCCGAAAAGGTGACAAAGTCCTGCAAAAGTTAATTTTTAGGATAAATAGAGATTGACTTTCAAGCGCGAAGATAAAAGGGTGCTTGATTACGAGATTCGCCCTTTGAGCGGGGAAGTGATGTTGCTTAATAGAAGTATAAGGGCAAACTATAGGCTGATCTTTTACGGTGGATCAAGTCGAAGAAGGTTTTGCTTCTCTGGCTCCTTGTGCAGGGCGTCCTTGTAAAGTTTCGTGATTCCATTCCCCTTTTGAGAATAGGCTAAACTAACATTCTTCCTTTGAAAATAGGCTAAAATTGAGGCTCAGTAAAGATCGAAATTGAGGATTTCCTTGTTTCGATACCACGTAAAACTTCAATACTATTGTTGCCAACAATATCAATTAGTTTTGTTCGGTAGGCTTGCATTGATAAGAAATGAAGAGGAAAAGAAAATTTACTTGATTTTTTATTTCACAGAAAATAAATAATTAAAAGAATAATTTTTAAATAAACAGGTCGCCTGTATTACCTATAATAATTAGTGAATAGAAAATATTTTTATCGTTTATGATTATATTATTTCAGGCGATATAAATAATTATTTAAGGGTATATTTTTTTAGCACTCAATTTTTCGTGGTTGCGGCTTGACGAGAAGGCAAGGGGGGAGGAAGGTGGGGAGCACGCGGGGGAGGAGGAGGAGCAGTGGGATGGATGTGTCTTTACCATCATTTCAGATGAGAGGGGAGGGGAGGGGCAGAATCCCATAAAAGGGAGCGGGCCCCACAATCCCTCGTTCTCAGTCCCCAAAAATCTCCGGAATTGATTAGAGATCGTACGGCCAAACCTGATCAACTCGCTCGGCTCGCTCGCTCCAGATCGCCGTCGCCATCCCTCCTTTCCCCTCGCCCTTGCGGTGCTGCTACGGCTCTCCCCCCCCCCTCCACCGTTCCCATCCCCATCCTCTCCCTCCCTCTCTTTTCTTTTTTTTTGGCCGAAGTATAAACTTTTCATCGTAATGTTTAGACGTTTAAGGGGCAAATCAATGTCCCTTTTTCACTATTACAATTATCATTTGTGTAGAAATAACCTTCTAATTGCTACGTATGATATTAGAATGTGATACTCGCAGAACTTCCGATTGCTGCTAATATGAATTACTTAAGGTGGTCGCTGAAATGTCGTGTCAATCGAGAGTTGTTGTGCTCGAAGTACTTGTCACGATGAACAAGTTCTTGTGGGGGAGAGTCCGAGTTACTCAACACGAAAAGCGAGAATTGTTGCGTGTTGATGGAGAATTGAATAATAGAAGATAATGCGATTCATTGAAAAAACTCGATTCTTTTTTAGTCATTTCGATCGATGCTCATAGATCCCGATCGCTACATTCATTTATATCATTCAATGTCACTGCATTGCCCCAAATTTTCATCGATGAAGGAGGTCGGGATGGAGGTGAGATGGGATTTGATTCTTGATTGAGGAGGTTAAAAGAGTAAAAGGGCATGAACCAAAAATTGATTGAATTGAACTTGTCTCCTACTAATGTTAAGACGATGGTTAGCCAAAAAGTTGCTACTTTAGAATTGAACAAGAAAGAAAGCCCTCAAAATGAGAAAACCCAAGAGCTTTTTTTGGTGGAAAAACCCAAGATGAAAAGTGGAATTTATACCTAGAACCCGAAACGAAAGTAAAAAGAAAAACACCAAAAAGGATAAGAGAAAAAAAGAAAAACAAAAGAGAGATAGAGATGGAGAGAAAAGAGAGGTCCCATTATTATGGCCTCCCTTGTTCCTTATCTCTTCCATTTCCTCAGGCTCTGCTGTTCCTCCATTGGACCTCCCACCACCCCCTCCCTCCTCCCCCTCCTCCCCTAAGAAAATCAAGAAAATCAAGAAAAGAGGCACGCTGCCAGCAAAAGCAGCAGCATGCTAGTCATAAAACCTCCTCCACTCCCTGCTGCCATGAACGAAATTTGATCCTCAGCTCCCCACTCACAGCCCTCCGAAATCTCTGAAATCAAAGCAAGGAAAGAGAGAGAGAGAGAGAGAGAGAGAGAGAGAGAAGAGAGAGAGGGGAAAGAGAGATGAAGAGGGATCATCGAGACGCTTGCAGTGGCGGCTATGGCGGCGGCGGCGGCGGCGGCGGGGGAGGCGAGCGGCGCCTCGAAGGGCGAGCCCCCTTCGTCCTCCTCCACCCACTCAATGCCCGGCTCTGGCAAGGCCAAGATGGTGATGTGGGGCGAGGACGACCAAGATCCGAGCGGCGGTGGCGGGGGCGGCATGGACGAGCTCCTCGCGGTGCTCGGGTACAAGGTGAGGTCGTCGGACATGGCCGAGGTGGCGCAGAAGCTGGAGCAGCTCGAGATGGTGATGGGCTCTGCTCAGGAGGACGGCATCTCGCACCTGTCCTACGACGCGGTCCACTACAACCCTTCTGATCTCTCCTCTTGGGTCCAGAGCATGCTCTTCGAGCTCAACCCCCCTCCCCCGCCGCAGCAGGTGGCCGACCCGGTCCTCGCTGCGGCCGAGTCGTCTTCCACCATCGCGCAGCACCACCGTTCGCATCTCGGGTCTCGGTCTCAGGCGCAGGCTCGGGCGCTGACCCAGACTCCGGCTCCCACTCAGACGCAGTCCCAGGTCATCTTCAACGACGACTCCGAGTACGACTTGAGGGCGATTCCCGGCGTCGCCGCTTTCCCGCAGGGCGACTCGGACTTCGAGAGCGCCGCCCGGAAGAAGATGAAGACCCTGAACGGCGGGTCGAATTCGTTGTCGTCCTCGTCCTCTTCGTCGGCCGCCGGAGCGGCGCCCCCCGAGTCGACCCGGCCGGTCGTCCTGGTGGACACGCAGGAGACTGGGGTGCGGCTCGTCCACGCGCTCATGGCCTGCGCCGAGGCGGTCCAGCAGGAGAACCTGAAGCTGGCCGATGCGCTCGTCAAGCACATTGGCCTGCTCGCCGCTTCGCAGGACGGCGCGATGCGCAAGGTAGCGACCTACTTCGCCGAGGCGCTCGCCCGCCGGATTTACCGAATCTACCCCCACGACGACAGCCTCGACTCCTCGTGCAACGACATCCTCCAGATGCACTTCTACGAGACCTGCCCGTACCTCAAATTCGCCCACTTCACCGCGAATCAGGCGATTCTTGAAGCCTTCGCCACCGCCAGCCGCGTCCACGTCATCGATTTCGGCCTCAAGCAGGGTATGCAGTGGCCGGCCCTCATGCAGGCTCTGGCCCTGAGGCCTGGCGGTCCGCCCGCCTTCCGGCTCACCGGGATTGGCCCGCCGCAGCCGAACAACACCGACGCCTTGCAGCAGGTCGGCTGGAAGCTTGCTCAATTGGCCGACACTATAGGGGTCGAGTTCGAATTCCGGGGTTTCGTGGCGAATTCGCTGGCTGATCTCGAGCCCGCCATGCTGGACATCCGCCCTCCTGAGGTCGAGACGGTGGCCGTCAACTCGGTGTTTGAGCTCCACTCCCTGCTCGCCCGACCGGGGGCGATTGACAAGGTTCTCTCATCGATCAAGGCCATGAGACCTAAGATAGTGACGATGGTGGAACAGGAGGCGAATCACAATGGCCCGGGGTTCGTGGACCGGTTCACGGAAGCTTTGCATTACTACTCCAGCCTGTTCGATTCGCTGGAAGGGTCTGGGGTGGCTCCCCCGACCCAGGATCTGGTCATGTCCGAGGTCTACTTGGGTCGGCAGATTTGCAATGTTGTGGCCTGCGAGGGGCCGGATCGAGTGGAGCGGCACGAGACGCTGGCGCAGTGGCAGGCGCGGATGGGATCGGCTGGGTTCGACCCGGTCCATCTCGGGTCCAACGCGTTCAAGCAGGCGAGCATGCTGCTGGCCCTGTTCGCAGGTGGAGAAGGTTACAGGGTAGAGGAAAACGACGGTTGTCTCATGCTCGGTTGGCACACGAGGCCTCTGATCGCCACTTCGGCGTGGCAACTCGCTGCTGCAACTCAGTGAATCAAGTGTCGTTCAGTTGAGTTTGGTCGGAATCGAGATAGACCCTGTTGTCAGTTGGGCTCCTTAGATGATCAGTGAATGAAAGTGCTTTGCCTGAGTTGGGGAGGTACTAAGAGAAGAGAGGCTACGAAACAACCTCAGAGCGTGTAGTTCCACTTCTTGTTTTTTGCCTCTGTGTAGTCTTCTGCAAGATCTTCCAATCTTCCTTATTGATTTATTTCATGAATTTTGATTTTGGTTAGACCTTTGGGCTCTACTCAAGGTTGGATGAATGCGAATGTGTATCCTCTGCATTTAGCTTCTGGAATAAAATGATGACGACGACGATTCTCGCTGCCAGACCTTGGTTTTTCGCTTTCGTCACTTCTTGTGTGGCGAATTTGTTTGCTGGTTTTCATTACTCGAATTGGTTGCCAGACCATGAACGATGAATGTTTGTTATATGCGTACGTGCGATTGCTGTTTGCTTAATTGATCAGGAAACAGGAGATGAGTTTTTGTTGAAAGATTGGAAGAGCAAATTGTGGGCGTGAGAAGCTGTCACTGGGAGCTTAACGATAGGTGCAGATAATGATGTGACACGATGGTACAGAACCGAGAGGAAGGGATGGTGACTCTTGAACTTGGGCTGGTGTTGCAATTGACAAGGGAGAACGACTTCCAGCATTCGTTCATTCGTCCACGAGTTCTAATTGTAATGGAGTTGGGACTGAACGATGACCGAATCGAGTTTTGAGTGAGTGATGGTGGAAGTCAGATGGCAGAAGCATATAGCCCTATGGATGATGATGATGATGATTAGCAGAACTAGGACATAAGGAAACTGAAGCATCATAAGCACTGCTTAGCCCCCCTTCTTCTTAGAACATAAGTCCAGGAGATGAACGATTCACTAGAGCTCTAGCGTATCGCAGAAACTTCTGATTTATGCGAAACTTTTAAGCATATGGCAATTTCATCGAATTCTTGTAGCCTGGTTCAGCATCAACAGCAGAAGATCCCATTGAAACCCAAAATGAAAAAACAGCAGTACAAATTCATAGCCTCCTGGACACCACTCAACGAGAGGTCTCAAAGGAGGAAAAAAAATTGGGTTCTGGGAGTCCGACGAAATCCGCGTGGTCTCTGCTGTCATACACTCCCCCTTCCCCTTTCATCCCAACCTACAGCTGCGAAGCGACGGTACGCTTTAAGCAGCCATCTTTTAACCCGAAAGAGAGCCCGAGGAGGCAATAATTCGCGAAAGTGAATCTTTACCAAATCGATGATTATTACATTTCCATTTGCGGCAACGAGGGGGAGGGCGCGATCGGATGAGCCCCGAAAGCACGACATCAAAGCAGGCCCTTTGATGGGGCTGTCCTCACCTCTCTCTGCTATAATCTTCATGATGATGACGACGACGACGCTGAAAAAGAAGAGCGCGCTCCCCCTCTTTGCTTTTTCCATTGCGGTAGAGGTTCTTGTGCGTTTTCGTGCAAGACGGGAGGAGAGAGGTTGGAGAAAAGATGCCAGCGTCTGTCCCTGTCGCGTTTTGGTTTCTGAGGACGGTGGTGGTGGTGGTGCTTTTCTCTTGTCAGCTTTTTCCTGCGACCGGGTCGAGCCGTGACCTGCGTCGGGATTAGGCGGGATGTGCCAAAGAAATTTTCACTTCCTGGGATCCGATCTTCAAGTACTGTACCCTCGGTGTTAGAATCGAACCCGCTCACCTATATTTGGTATTTGGATTTTTACCTGAATTGAAATCGACTTCTAAATCTTTTGAAAAGTATAATTGAGGTTAAAAAGGATTTGTGAAATTGTTGCGATTAAGTACACCTCTCCCCTAGCTCCATTTGATTTGAGTGATGGAAAAGTACTGATGTGGCATTATATATCTCAATGATATGTAGCACAAATGTGGTGCCACAATAGGAAAAGGAAAAAAAAGGCTACACAAATTTGATGAAACGAACCCATTATATAGAGCCGTCGCCCACTACATTGTACATGTTTTTCGTCACCTGAAGTGGATGTAGCTAATAAAAGTACTTAATTGCACAAACTTGATAAATTTTATGATTTAATTACACATTTTTGATAGTTGTAGACGTGATTGTACTTTTATGACAAATTTGACGACTTTTGGCGTATTTGTTTATTTTGTTTTGTTTTTCCAAATTTGGTTGTGCATGTATATTGATTTTTTTATTTAAATACCTGAAACTTTCGCAATATTTTAACATATAGATTTGCCAAAAAATTTCTCAAAATTTTTTGGAATTCGAATAATAAGTGAAATTTAACTACAATGCAAAAGTTGCCTTATCGCTTTTTATATATCTAAACGAACATGCCCTAAGACTTCACGTGATATTATGTTCATATTATCACTCGAGCAATCTTTTTTTATCTTTTGCCAATGAATAAATTCTGTATATTTTTCTTTTAGGAAAGAAACAAATACAATAATTAGAGGCGCTTTCATGTAGGGGCCATTTTGATAGGCTTGCACAGTTTTTTCTGAAGACATTATCATGGGAAACATGGAAATCTTCACATGTTCTGCCGGGTCCATATTTTGCATTCTTGGGGACAGCCGAGGCTCGATTTGGTGGACTCAATTTCACTTTCATATTAAATGAAGAGAAAAGAAGGAAAAAAAAAAGCAAACAAAAGATCTAATTTGTTTTGAAGTTAATATTACAAAAAATCCAAAACTGATAAATTTACGCAAAATTAAAAGTTTTTGACTGGTAGATCTATAACAATATTACTCTTAATTAGTCTTTATTAAATTTTATTGCCAGATTGTTGAGTTGGATGACATATGGAAGTTAAATGGTGAACAAGTTTAGGGTTTTACTCTTAATTTATAATAGGTGTACTAATTTTTGGTTCTTCGGGGTATTAATCTAATTTAGCAAAAGCTAACGGAAAACAAATTTGTCACAAATATATTAATTTGAGATTTTCGGTAGAATTTGTTAATTGTATATAATTTGGAGTTTTTTGTTAGTCAAAAAATTAGTTTATGATAAATTTGTTATAAATGTATTAGTTTGATTTTTTTTTCGTGGCATTAATTATTCTTTTTATATTATAGATGAATTTATTTCGCGAAAAATAAATAATTTTAAAATATATTATTTAAAAAATAATAGTTTGTATAGCTTAAAAAAAGAAACTTTATTTTTTTTAAAGTTTAATTAAAGGATTCCTATTCAAGATAAATTCAAAAGGAAGATCTCAATTAAGATATCAACTTGGAAGACCTCAATGGAGGATTTGTCAAAACCCCGATTTGGAAATGACCACAATTGTAGCTTCCTAGCTGCTAAAGTTCCTCCGACTTTTTGATCCATTCCTTGAAATTGCTGTCTCACGACTTTTATTAATTGGTCGGTATAGTTGAAATTCATGCATGCAAGGGCTAGTCAATTTATGCATGCAAGAGCTAGTCGTAGACGCATAGTGACTAGCGATGTAGTGGTGCGAATGATGAGTAACCCGGCCTCATAGCTCGATGCGTATACGCATTTGGTCGATTGATCCGACGTCGATATCTCTCCCTAAAAATTATCATTTTTTTTTAAATTGTGGAGACCTTTTTCACGACTCTTTAATGGTGGGTAACCCGACGTAGTGTTTATCCGCCTCTGCACAAGTTCCGAAACTCTTCACAGTTGAATCCCGGACCCGTGAAATGCCTCACTAAACCTCGAGAGCCCGCTAATTAAAATCGAATGAAATCGATTTCTCTAACGTATTAAACCTTACAACTCGATGGATATTGTGAGATTTTTATAAAATCACGACCAATTGTCAATAATGATCCCATATTATCTCAATGGTATTAGAGTTAAAAGTATTGAGATCAAATCTTTGGAAGCTCCGTTTGCTTCCCCAATCGGATTTCCATACTTGGTACTAAGCAAAATGACCAGACTAAACGTGAGAAGTAGTGTTAGAATATTTAAATAATAAATCACGCATTTATCTAACATATTAAATTTTTTGAATAATTGATTGCGGTCTCACAAAAATATCCTAGATATTTTTACATTTGAACTCGTCATCACCCTGATGTGCTAATATCTTGGGTAATGTCCCTAAGTATTGAGCTCGGGGCAGACCTTACCTCATAGCTGCTCACGCCTCTTTTCTGATAAGTTTGAACCCGTCTTACTAGTCGGCCCGAGCAAGCGTCGAGTCTTATTGATGCAACGAACGTGGCGTGGAATCCCCAAGCCGTACGTAATGATCGTAAGCCAAGACCATGCAAACCGGCCGGATGCCTTGGACCTTTGCTTGTACTGAATCGAGTAAATAAACTGTCCTGCCGAGACCGATCGTTGGTGGCTCGAATTGAATGGTCGAAACAGGGTGGGAGCTGGCATAATATCTAAAGGAAGAAGGTCTCTGAGAATTCTTGTTTTCGAGTCGCGTTTGCCCTCAAGTCAGATGATGTGGACTTGCATGCGTGACCGTAGGTTTGGATTTATGCACCGATCTTTGATCATCACGTCCGGACTTTGCGTTCATCCCCATATCACGTCGATGCTTTTTCGGTGAACTCGGAAGGAGATGATGCGACCCCCTGTTCGTGCATTGATGGGTGCATAGTGGGGGAGATATGGAGAGAGAGGGGTTATATTCAATAATAGTTACCGCATGTCATATCGTTCTTTAATTGAGCAGGACGGGACAGCCGAATGGCGCGATTAGTTTATTAGCCCGGCCGCTTTTTGATAATTTGCTGTGCGGTTGCGAATGAGATCTGGTGCGTGCGAGGTTGAAGTATGATGTGGTAGTTTTCCACGTGCATCCGGTCAGCCGACAATGCAAGATATGATAATCAAGAAATGTGCCAAAAGATCATTGGAGAAAATTATCCAATTTTTTTTGTAAATTTATTACACTTTTATCAATTTAATTATATACTTTTTAATTTTATTAATTCAATTCTAAACCTTTTCATAATTTTTCAATTAAGTCAATCTAGTTGATTTCCAACGTGGACATTGGCGGTGTTATGTAAAACAGCCAGTGCCGACATAGTTAATTTTTAATAATAATTAATTTTTTTTTTCGCTTTTTTAATTAATTATATTATTTTTGTTTTTTCTTTCTTCTTTTTCCTTTTTTTTTTTGGTAAAAGAAACAATAAAAAAATTTTAAAAAGAAAAAAACAAAAATTCAAAGAATATTAAAATTTGTCCATATTAATGTTGACCATTGTACGTGACATCATCGATGTCCACATTAGTGATTTTTAATCAAATTTGGTTGGATGGACTTAACTAGTAAAAAATGAAAATGTTTATGACTTAATCAATAAAATTGAAAGGTTTATAATTTAATTGATAAAAGTGTAATAGGTTTAAGTTTTTGGATAACTTCCCTAAGATTATGGTTATAAGTTCTAGACCGTGTTAATGAAGGGGGTTTGACGTGCCACCTACGAAAAAATCTAAAATCTCTCCTGAACTTTCCGAACTTGGGTGAGTTCATACATACTTCCTTAATGAGCTGAGGATGTTAATGAGGAGTCGGAGGCCAAATCGGTGGCAATAAGTAATGGGGAACAGAGCTGTCATGATGGCTTGTGTTCTCACCGCACCATCAAAGAAGCCAAGTCAACATAGGACTGTTCACATGATTGATTACAGGAAAGTGCAAAGTTACCATCAAGATTTTGCCTTGCCCAAACTTCACTTTCTCCTCCTCCTCCCTCTCTCCCTGTCTCTGTCTCATCTCTCTCTCTTATCTTTGGGGGCGATTGATCTCAATCTAATCTAGTTCTACAGAGACCATAATCGATTGGGCAAGCAAAGGGCTCGTTTCATATGATGTTCTGGAATTGACCGGTTAGTGTGGGGTGGCTCCATGATAGTGATCATTGACAATCTCCACCCAAACAAAGCACTTCCATTCATTCCTTTCATTTTCTTCTTAATTACGTATTTTGGGTTTTCCTTTTTTTCTCTGCTTTTGGCAGACAACATGGACCCCCAAATGCATGAGGCCTCCTTCACATTTGCACACATTTAAGTGATGGCCCTTTTCAACAACTACTCCTGAAAAAGGCGGAAATAAATCAATTAAACAAATCGCAAAAAGTTTTTCTTTGTTACACGGGGTGGGAGTAATTGGGTATGACTCTATCTCCACTAAATCTCCTCCATCCCCTTTTTCTCCCCATCCACATGAAAAGGCCTCCCTTTAATCATATGCCTTTTTTTTTTTGTTTAAGTGTGATCTAGTTACATGTCCAACTGCAAATCATCAGCTTTCGACCAGTTGCGTCCGAGGAAAGACGCGACGTCGTGAAGAGATACGGCGGCGTATGTCGCTATTAGAATAAGCGATTGCGGAGAGAAGAAGGGCGCGAAAAAGGCGAAGAGGCTTTTGCTGCGCGCATGATTGGGTTAAACGGACGGATGGCTAACTAGTGGATTTATAAAAATCGAGTACTGTGGCCATGAGTCGCCTCTCTGATTGGTTTGAGCGTGGCCGGCTTTGGTAGAGTTGAGTGCAGCTCAGGAGATTGCATGCCTTGAGCGACAGCTCAGGAGATTGCATGCCTTGAGCGATATGGACCGTGACATCGAGGGCGACCAGGCGGCCCCAGTTGAGGAACCCGTCTCGAGATCCACGGCTTCGCGGTGCTCTGAGGCCATTCTCCATTTGCATGCTCGGTCTTCTTCGACGCGGCTTTTGGGCCGTTCGCAATTTCTTCATTGTCTCTGTGTTTGGTTTCTTTAAGTTAGTGGGTCGATCTATTTCCCTTCGAGTGCGTGGAACATTGTGTGCATGTGTGTACGAGTTTTGCGATGTTTCACTGCATCGCTTGCTGCTTTGATGCATGGTGGGGGCCTTGGGCCGTCTCGACTTTCTAGTCTTCCATGGAAAGCGAAAGCATGCACATGCAAGGGTGAGTTTATAGGTGGTGGTGAGCCCCTCCTTCCAATCAGTAGTTGCCTGGAGTGAGCGGCACGTGATGATGTTTTCCCAATTCTGCTGGAAACTATACAACCACTTTCCTATGAAATGGTCCCTGGAAACTATTGCTAGATCTTCGGATTGAATTTTTCGATGACTCGAAGGCACGACTGTAGTCAACTGGCTATCTAGAGTGGAGCCAACATAACGAACCCACCACCGCTAGAGGTCCACATTCATATCCGAGTTGCGTAGGGATTTCAACCATCGGTTTCCAAGCCGAAAGCATGAAAGCACCCTCATCACTTGGTCAATCCCACATGAGCGCACAAGAAATCAACCTTTACGAACTTGATTTTAGAGCAAGAAAACTTCGGAAATTTTGAGTTCCCAAACATTAGAAAAAAGAAAAGAGTTTTCCAGGCTATCTTATAGAATAATGGAGGCATGGGACGGGGTGGGGATCACGGTCCCGGGCTTAATGTATTTCCCAAGCCCGTCTATTCACTTTAAGTCTAACAAAATTTTCAGGCCTAGCAGGCCTAGGCCAAAATTGGATAGGCTGAGCTCTCGTGTAAGGACATTGCCTAAGTTTGACCAGTTAGTTTTCGGGCCTCTCGAGCCTAGACGGGGCTGTTCTTGTTGATCATCCCAGACAGGCTCCTAATCTTTTAGTATTGACATGCTATGAAATCTATTAATACTCGTTTGCTTCCTTCTATCTCTAAAATACTCTAATGATAATGAATAAATCTTCGGTTGACTAATTTTTCTTAGAGGTACAAGTAATAGAAGCATATTTTTCAGATCGTTTATTTCGCACCTTAGCTTTTGTTTTCCTCTTGTTCTCTTCTGGCAAGTCTCCTATTCAAGAGAATTTCTTGAGAAAAAGAGCCCAATTTACTAGGTTCTTGCCTTTACTAGGACGCCACAGCTCCGAAATTTGCACGGCTTTTGATCAAAGCTTCATTCAATCAGCGAGTTTTTTGATCAACACATCTCAGATTCATGAGGTTTTTGCCTCAGTCAGGGCATCCGAGGACAAGTGAGGGAGGTTGATGGTTTCATAAGTTTGACACATCAATTTATGTCTATTGAATGGAAAAATGAGGTGCATTCAATTTTAGTATGATAGAGTCCATCTTCCTAGTTTATATTCCCCGTGACATGATGCTTCACTGGTTGATCATGTTGATTTGAATGGCACAGACATATGAATCGAATGGAGTCGGAACTTAATCGAATTGGCACAAATTGGGCTCAATGAATATATGCAAATGTCTCTAATTAATTTATGCCATGTATACTGTTATCGGACCCTGGCTACCCATTCAACTCATTGAGCAATGCCCCTGTTGAGGGAAGCTAACTTGAGACTTCGATTCGTACTACTATCGATCTAGGACCTTATTCCTTTATTGTTGCCGTATTGAAGGCATAGTTAGGTGTATAATTGAATGAATATTAGAGAATTCCCTATTAAGAGTACTTTTAGAGATATTATTAGATATTAGTGAAATTATTTGATATTTTGTTAATTTTTAAGATAGCTTATTTTATTGTTAGATTAGATTATTTCCTTTTTTGTGCCTATTACTTAGGTATTAGTACCTTCTTTAATAAAGTGTAAAGGTAAGTCAATAAAGTAAAGACGTAGTCTTTATTAATTATCTTTCCCTCTTTCTTGAAGATCCTAGAATGTTTCTAATATAACCACCAACTCTTCCTGCCGTTGATCTCAATCATTGTATCTGTTGCAACCATCTTCTTCTCTGTTTCCTTCCTGTCAACAACTTTGTCTCTATCAAGGCATTAAGCTTCATTCCTCATGTTCCAATCCCTGCTCATCGTCAGGGAGTCATGCCTTGCCTGTCACCTCATCTTTAGTAACTTCCCAATTTTGTCACACCGAGCAAAAATCTATCAATGCGAGAGGAGTTTATTAAGGTTAGCTTTTCTGCTCTAAACTAAGTATATAAATCAAACATGCAATTTCTAATATGACAAGGAATCTAATTAAATGACCTAAACATATAGATGACTACATGACATGCAAGCAATGACATGGCTATATGATGACATGGAAGATGATATGGAACATGGCATGATGCTTCATCGTGACCGGCTCGTGGCCAACGGGTCAGCGAACTTGCACAGCGACAGGCCACCTCAAAAAGTCACGGCCGTGTGGCGTTTCACGGTGGCTAACGATGTAGTGACGCCTCGGCAAGGAAATCAATTGTTTCTTTGAAATCCCACCGATGGTCTCCTTGGTTGGGACACCCCCCCCCGGGGCGGGTACGGCCCCACTCCTCTATATTGGCCAGAATATCAAACTTTGGACAAGGAAAAGAAATCTACTCTTTCATTCCCTCCCAATCAAGTGAGATTCACTTTTGCTTCTTTCCATTCTTTATTACTTTGCCAATATTGGGTGAATATGACCAGAGAATCGTGCATTAATTCTTTACTCTTAAAATAACGTTGGTCAATTTCCTTGCTCCGTGTTGACCGAATTATGCTTGAATATTTGGCCAAGGGCATAATTTTCCTTCACGTGGATGGCCTTCTCCACATGCAAATTGGTGGCCGCTTACATTTGTTCACCATTCTTCGCATTTGTTCCCTCAAATATCTGAGCATGCACGTATAGATTGGGAATCAATGCCAATTGCTTCTTTGCCATGTGATCAAAATTTCCTAATCAACTTTAACAATTTACGACACCCATGTAATTTCGGTCACCATGGAGGAACTATTTCTTTATCCAAAGTTTAATGCTCTTGTGGGCTTATTATTCAAAGCTATTCACCTAAAACCATTAACCGCCGGTTCGATAAATATGTAAATATATGAGCCTATTAACTACTAATACAAATGCTCCTAATATCTATATGATCTGCAATTTTAGGGATCGGGGTCGATCCCTAATTTTTATGTAATAAATGAATAACTGGATTGCTAAAATTTAGGTGTCAATATTAATATATATTAGGCATAGAGGAGTCAAGCGTGCAATGATTCAACCCAAAAGAACTATTTTAAGGCGGAGCTTCTCACACTATAACATTGAAAATTATTCCCTGATATTTATATGTCTTTTAAGTTTATAATGACTCTCTTATTAATATGATTGAATACTTTTATTGTTTGATTTAGGTAAAATATTTTTTTTCCAAGGGAGTAGCCTTTTTGAGGGGAAACAAGCAGCTGAATGGACAATACTTCTTGTTAAATTGCGTACGCAACTTCTTATTATTGTAGTAAATTTGTACTTTGAAGATACTATTCTTAGATTTAATGGTTTCCATGGAAATTTTGGTGCATTTAGAATTGACAAAAAAAAATAAAATGGATTTGCATATGGTATGAATGAGTTGTCTTATAATGTAAGTACAATTGCCATAATTCTCTCGTCAACTTCTAATTATTTCACGTAATCAAGACAAATACAATATTACACGTTATAGTGTTTGAAGGAGTATTTTCTTTTAAATTTGCATGATAATAATGGATGTTTAGAATTTTTTTTATGTAGTTGATTTTTTTTTCATATTTTTAATTTTTTTTCCAAAATATCTTTTAAAAAATTGTGAAGTGATTGCGAGAAATATAAAAATTGGAGTGTTACATTCGATGAATAAAATGAAAGTTGGGCAGTTTAAATACATGGTTGATGATGTAATGTCACATATTAGAGTTTTAATTAAACCGAATGCATTCATTAAAACCAGTAGACTATTCTTTGCACTATTACTTGTGCTTAGGTTATTTTTAGAAGGGTTAATACCAATAAAAATTCCAAGCTACTACATCTATGATAAATTTACCCCAAATTAACTTTTGGGTCATAAAAAATCTTAAACTGATATACTCATGATATATTTATCAACCGTTAGCGTTCATCAAATTTTATGTTGAAATTGTTGAATTGAATGACCTATGACATAACTCATTTAACATTAAAGAAAAAACAGAATAGAAGAAAAAAAGGCTAGAAATAATATCAAATAAGGAGTAAACCCCACATTTGATCTTAATTTTTGTTATTTGAAAGGAGCATTGGTATATTTGTTTTTTAGTAAAAATTTAAATAAAAAAAGAAAAAATGGTAAGGAGTAATTTTTTTTTATCGAGAGTGGGACAATGCTATAGATAATATGATCAAAATTCAAGGTTGTAGAACTTGTCAAAAGCAAAAAGATAAAAGAGTGGAAAAAGTGCGAGCCTAATAATAATAGGAGATCAACAGTAGAAATAAGCTATTTTAAACTATCCATTACCGCCCTGCTTTGCCGTGAGGGAGAAATTCCATCCCCATCTTCGCTCCAGGCCTCGCGGCGAGTGGAGCAGGTTTCAACGAGGACGCTTTGCCATCTCTGAGAAGGCTAGAACCCAATGACCGCTGCGGGCATTTTGTCCAGGTTCAATTTAAATTTTAGTTTGTACCTTTTTACTGGGTCGAGAAATCTCATGTAAGGCATGTCAATATCGTGTGATAAAAAAGAAAAAGTGGATTTCGAGCTCATGAAAAATATGTATAATCTCATAAGCTAAATAAGACGCGAGCTTAACTTTGACTTGTCGGTCTAATGGGAATTGTTTGCATTCGGTTTAGTGGGGAACCATTGTACCATGTGCCTAATCCACAAATACATCTCCATTATTAGATTACTATGCCAATTCCTCGGGATGTATGTTTTCATTCCTATCTTGATTAGATTAATTGGAATTCGATTGCATTTTTAGTATACTTTTCAAGATTTAAATAAAGAAAAATCCTTCTCTTCTAATTCCCCTATGCTCTTTGGAGATTATGCTCGGTATTTTCAGATTGGGTGAATATTAGGTATGTTTGTCTCAAATAAAGCTATATTTAAGAACAATATTATTAGACTTTTCATGTGTTTGGGCACCAAGTAAAATTGTTTATTGAGCGAGACTCCCAGGTCAAAATCCGAACCAGTGAATTTCCCTCCGGTCAAAAGGGAAATCATTTTCGTGAGGATACGTTTACCCCTATCATGCTACGGATGCATCTCAATTGCGTGAGTAGCCCTCTCTCTCTCTCTCTCTCTCCACTGTGATTATGAATGTTTTTTTTTTTTTTCTTTTGCGGCTTTTCAAAAGCTATGACAAAAATTTCTTGCCTTTTCTTTTGAAATCATTTTACTGATCTTCGTACATAGTTTTATTTATCTTTTCTTTTACTCTTCTATTTTGACCTTCAAATTGAAAATGTGTTCACATTTGAGATATCGATTTCATTATAAAATCCTAAATCTTTTAATTTTGCTAATTTACTCTTAAATCTTTTGACCTAGAGCTAATTCAGCCCTTCGGTTAATTTTGGCCGCTAATTGGCCTATGTGGTACGACCGATGTTAATATGGGCATTTTATAATAATATTTTAATGATTTTCAATTTTTTTTTCTTATCTTCCTCTCTCTTTTTCCTCCCTTTTCCTTCAGTGGCTGGCGAGGCTGCTCTTGCCCTGCTCTTGCCAGATTTGGTGAAGAAACGGGGGTGAGGAGAGCAAGAGCACCCAATTCGATAACGAGGACGTTGAGGAGGACAAGAAGAAGAGTTCACGTTTGTGTGCGGAGAGCCAGGCTCGTCTCCAATTTCCGCTGACGAGATCTTCTACAACGGCTAAATCAGGCCTGTCTATCTGGTTGCCAATAGAGATTTGCTTCTGAATAGAGTCTTCAGCACAGGGGAGGACGAAGATGGCTTGAAGAAGACGATGAAGGTTCGGCTGCCATTGAAGAAACTCCTGAGCAAGGACAAGGAGTGGATGTTGATGCCTGGCCTCGCCAGATCTGGCAAGAGCGACCTCGTCGGTCGAGGAAAGAGGAGGAAAATAAGAGAGAAAAAAAAAATAAATGAAAAAAGAAAAAAAATCGAAATTCACTAAAATATTATCCTAAAATGTCAAATTCAGTATCCACCATGCCTCGTAGGCCAACTAGCGTCTATATCAACAATGTCCAATCAAAATTAGCTGGAATGGTTGAATTAGCTTTAAATGAAAATGTTGAGGATGAAATTGACACAACTAAAAAGTTTATGATTAAATTGATACCAATATGATATGTATAGAATTATTCTGACACTTTTCCCCCCAAAAAAATGTTTGTTTTTACTTTGTAATTTTTTAACTAGCCTTTTCAATTGTGAATAAACCACATAAATCATTTTCTTGAACTGGGTTTTTAGCATAACCAAATAAAAAAAAAGATTATTTCCTAGGAAAAAAAATTAACTAGGAAAACACTTTCCAATAATATTAAATTTTCAATGAAACAAGCAGATCCTTAGACTCAATCAAATTTTGAATAACTATAGACATGCACACATATATCAAACTTGTGGTAAGTTTAGTAGTAAATGACACCTCTTTTCTATAAGGTTGTGAGTTTGGTTTCATATGGTGCGAGCCTTTTAAATGTCCTGTGCTGTACTGGTTAGTTCTGATGTGATTAGACTTTCTTTCATATGGCGTGAGCCTTTTAAATGGCCTGTGCTGCGCTGGTTAGTTCTGATGTGATTAGACTTTCTTTCATATGGCGTGAGCCTTTTGAATGGCTTGTGCTGCACTGGTTAGTTTAGATGTGATTAGACTTTCTTGCTGCTAGCATTTTGTTGATCTGAGCTGGCGAACACTCTAGCTTCGGACATTTGGTTTGGCAGCTGCATTTGAATCTTAAACTTTATTTTGTTTTTGTCCGGTCTTTATTCTATTCTCAAGCGATAATTTTTATCCGTCAGACAAGTTGACTAACGAATTTCGCTGGTTTAGCTCCTGCCAGACACGTGTTGCTCACTAGTTATCATTCCCTATATTCTGTTGCAGTACAAAACCAATCTCTCGTGATTCTTCTATGAAAATTAAGGACAAATTGTCCGAACACCCTTTGTACTGCCACAGAATATAGGGAATTTACTTAATGCAAATTTCCTGTTCCTGCAATTTAATTCTAGAACTCCCAATTTATTTCCTTAATCAACGGATAACCCATTCCGCAAACAACTCAGAAATCAAACTTTTGATGAAAGATTCTTCACTTTATGGGTGGAAGTGTATTCGGGTGTGCACCGAATTCATGGATGCATTGCACTCAAAAGTGTTTTCCAGAATCGCCTAACTCTAACCCTCAACTTAAAAAATAAGAAGAATGATGAAGCGATTAGATAGATTAAATTTGATGTTACAGCCATGGCTCATTTATAAGTCTCAAACCAAATCAGAGAAAATCCGGCCTAATATAAAATATCTAAAATATCACAAAGATACTGGGTTGGCAATCGTCGAGAGGCCAGTGTAGCAGAGCTAGGATCAGGCCCAGGGGAATACCAAATTTGGTTACAAGCCCTTGGCGGTTTATCATTACCCCATTTTACGTTTGGGGTTGACTCCAATAAACGGGACAGTTTAAGGACCTGTACAAGTCCAACTTGGGCCTTGCTCCGACTTGGCCGACCTAGGGGCTTCGTTTCCCCTGTTCTCTTCATTACCGGGAGCCCAGCTTGTTTCTTGGGTTTTGAGGGAAGATCCTTAGGATAAACTTCCATTCCCGATGGTTAATCCGCACGAGCTTGGGGGAGCGGTTTAAGGACCTACTCAGATCCGAAAATTAGAGAAAACCCGGCCTAATATAAAATATCTAACATATCACAAATCTAAACACAGATCCACCCACATGTAAGAACACATGGTATTATTGATATCTTAATAATATCTAAAAGATTTTTTTAATTTAGGACAAAGACTGCTTTCGCCAAATTGAAAGTACGTGGATTCACTAAAATATATATCCTAAGGGGGAGTTTGCACCATCCACCCAGAATTTAGGTACTCTTGTCTCATCTCCTTCCGACATCGAACAAATGTTTCAAAACAAAAACATGCGACTGACGTTCGATGCCAATCCCAAGCCACGCTCGTTAGGACTGATAGTGACGTTCTGTACGTCTGCCAAGCCTGCAAACTTTAAGGGAAAGCAGAGGAAGAGGATGAAAAGAGAGACCCTTCAATCACATTTCTTTGGTTTCTGGCTCTCACAATGCTAAGGACAAACTATTTCCACATTTCACACACCATCCGTCCGTGATGCGAGTGTCCGACTAATCAATCCACCTCTCTAACTATTTAGGCCGCGATCGCCTGTCCCAAGTAACCCGGAGCACTTTATGCAGTAGACTGTCGCACGCTGGGACTCCCCTGTTACGCATGCGCCATTGCGCATATGCCGTCACGATTTTCGCAGTCATATGTTTCTCTGGGTTCATCATATTCTTGCCCAGCTCCGAATTCTATGTGTTCAATCATTTCTCTCTGCATGGTGAACTCGCACTTGGAAGAGGAATCACGCAAGTCGACAACATTATGATAAAAAGCAAACATATATTCCATACATGGCAGGTCCTTCATACAAATTAAGAGCTTGAAATTGCGATGAGTTCATGTCCCTCTGTCGCCTATGGCATTAGGACATTAATGGTTCATTCACAGATGGCATACGAGATGGGGACACCTCACTGGGATAGTGTTTTGAAACTAAAGCTCTTGTTGAGCCATGCCTTCCAACTCCCACTTCCCTTGCGCGATATCATCTTGGATTTGGCTTCTGTCATCTGTGGCTGAATCTGCTTCTTGCACAGCACGAAGTTCCTTCCTTCTCGAGATCCTATGGCTTCCGCTGGGTGCAAGGCTGACAATTGAAAAATCGCAGGAGTTAGTCGACATTCACAAAAGAAACAAAAAGTCTCGCCACTACAAACATGAAAACATACCAAGTGAAGCACAACGTAATGATAGGAAAAAATAAAGACCGATAGACATAAATATATTAGGTTGCTTCCGATAAGATGGAGGCCAGTCCAGAATTTCTGTCCTTGAGAACAGAGGCAGTAAAATTGAGAGAACCAAATTAAGCCTTCACATATATTTTCCTCAATTTGTTACAATGGCAATCCAGAGAATACACAAAAATGTATCTGCATAATGCACATATGAGAACACTTTGAGATTATAAACAGTAGCATTGATCAGGACAATAGCATCATCCACCATCTGAATCTGCTAGATATATGAATATATTACCAGCATAATCTGCAGCATCATGGAGAATAAAGTTGTTGACGTCGGTGCCGAGAAGTGGAAGACGGCCTTCACGGGCATAAGTCTTCAAGACAGTCTGAATCACCCCAGAGACCAGATCATCCTTCTTCACCACAAACCTTATTGGTCCTGTACTCCCAAGGACATTGATAATTACCAGAAACCTGTTCTTATTCGTGCTCTGATTGTCATCACTATTCTTCTTACGCTTTTGCATCAGTAGTGACTTCTCAGATACATTCCTCTTCATCTTTTCTTGCCTCTTGTCCATGATCGTCTGACAAGATTATGGAATAACTGAAAAAAGCAACACTGACGTGGACCTACTCCTTGGTGGGGGAAGAACTGGGAAGTTCACATGGATGGGTCGAGGCCAGGGCAGCGATGGTACCAGATTTGTTTGCAGGAGCCAAAGGTGGAAGGAGAGGAGGAGGAGAGCGGGTGCGAAGCATGCACTTTCTCGTTCAGGAGGAATAGAACTGAAAAGGAATGGTGCAAGAAGGTATCGATGGTTCCCACCATTCAAAGACTTTGCCAATGCGTCTGGCCAACTCTCTTCTTCCGCACAAACGAAAGGTGAAATGAATGTTATGCTTAGGGACTCTTAAAGAAGTATTCGCACAAATGATGATATCCAATTCGCCCATATTTATAGAGTAGACAGAGAGAGAGAGAGAGAGAGAGAGAGATTGACTAAACCTCCATTTAGAACATAATGCAGCAGTAAAAGTTTACTTCGCACATAGGATTGGGCCACATGTGTCTGATCCTGGGAGATAGTTGCAGCCTGTCAAGTTTACAATTTGCCTGTCCTCTGCCACATAATTCATATTTTGAAGGCTCAGGAAAAGCTTATTTTCTTTCGCGTGCGTAGAGGGAGGATAAATGGGTGGTAGGGGTTGATGAGGGATGAGGCTTCATGGTTATTTTCCAGGACAGGCGAATATCTTAGTCATCCCAACAAGTCATCCTCGGTAGTGACGTCGTCTTCCATAAACTCCCTCATTCTCAAATTAAGAAAAATGACGTTTTGCTCACCACATATGGATCGTATCTAACACCTCCCATTCGATATTGTTTTCCCAGGTGTCGAATGTATATTCCTCGGCGAATTACTTCTGCAATTGAAAAACGGCATCGAGTCATCTCTTGCCTATTCAGAAGGTTGCCGATTCAGAAGGGTTGACCTCCCGCATCCCCACTATTCAACTGGGATTTATTAATTAGTGCCCCATCGAGAGTCATTTACAATGGTTTTGGTCGATGAGCATGTGTGAAATTCTCCAATCACGCGTGGAAAGAGACCGTAGCCCCTTGACTTTGGCCTTCTGTCTTCCCAGAACGGGGTCAGCACTTTTAACTGTCTTCCCCAGGAGAATATTCGGAGCATGAAACGTGCAATTCTTGCTTGTTAGGTTATGTTGAAGAGTCAAGGAACCAAGTTTGCCACCCCCAGCAAAAAAACAGAGGGTCCGGTCACACCCTTCCTGTCTGAGCGAGCAACGCCTGGAAATCAAATTTTTTGTTAGGTGAAAATCGCTACCTAAGTACTGGTGCCGAGTCACTCAAATGCAGAGAACACATGTACGATCCAAACGACTTGATGATGACAATGTCGATTTGCAACTTCAGTTCAATCGGTGTCCGGGATGAAGCCCATGTTACTTCCATTTCATTGCAGGGGTCTCTCTCTCTCTCTCCAGCGTTTTATCCTCCGGACAAAATACAAGATGAAAATGTTAATAAAATTGAAGGCGTAGACTAGGGCAGAGTTTCAGGCAGAAATAGAGGTGTTAAATGGATGGGTTGGGTCAGGTTTGGATCAAATCATTAATGGTCCGACCCAAATTGACCCATTAACCCAATTATGACCCATTTATGCATAATGTAAATTTTCCGACCCATACTTGACTTAACCCATACCCGACCCATTTAACTAAACTTAAAAAAGCTTATTTTTTATATATATGTTTAAAAAAAATGGTATTGCTAAAATAGTTTTATACAACATAAATTTAATGGACAATTTTTATAATTTTTAAAATAATTATTTTAAAAAATCGAATTTTAATTATTTTTTATTTTTAAAATTAAATATTTAATTTTTTAAAATATAAATTTTAATTTTTAATTTTCTTTTTTCTTTTTTGTTCTTCTTCTACTTTGGCTGGCCGCCGGTCGGCCATAGGAGCCTCGAGCTCGCCCGATGTTGGGGGTCGACGAGGCCTCCGCCTCGCCGATTCGGAGAGCTTGAGGCTCGCGGCGTAGGTGAGCTCGAGCTCGCCCCTCACCGGATCCGGTGAGGCTCAAGCCTCGCCCGATGCTCGGCGAGCCTCGAGCTCGCCGGATCTAGTGAGGCTCGAGGCTCGCCGGGCGTCGGCGAGGCCTGCCGCCTCGCCGAGATCTGCGAGCTCGAGCTTGCCCGACGCCGAGGCAAGCTCGAGGCTCGCCTAGCCGGGTCGCCAGGCCATCGCCGTGCCGGCGACCGGAGGAAAAAAGAAAAAAAAAAAACGGAAAAAAAAAAAGAAAAGAAAATTAAAATAAAAAATAGTTATAATTTAGGTTTTATAAAAAAATATTTTTGTAAAGTTAAATAGAGAAGATAGAGTCTCTCTTTGTAAATGGGTTTATTTTTAATGGGTTGATAAATGGGTCTAAAATGGATTTGCTCTTAGACTCATTTAAGATCCATATATCTCAACCTCTTTATTTTTAAAATCCATTTGGGTGTTTTGGGAAATAAGGCTTGACCCATTAACCGCCCATTTAACTAGAAATGGGTCCATAAATGGGTCAATGACCCATTTTGACACCTCTAAGCAGAAAGGAAGAAGACTTAAGACAACTTACATATTGAGGTCCACGAGAAGTCTGAAAATGTCGGGATCCATTGTAGACAGAAGAAAGGCAGGATAGTATAGAAAACAACCTGCAGCGAAACTGGCCATGGACATAGTATAGCTCTCTCATGCCTTTTTTTTTTTCTTTTCATTTGTCAGGAGCTGCAGCTCCAGTTCATATTTCACACCCTAAAGGCTAGATTGCAAGTCTCAAGGATAGCAGAATACCTGATGCTATAATGAAGTGCTAAGCTCAGCTGTTCCGTGTTTCCAAATGCCTGAAATTGCATTCCCTAGCTATTCAACTAGTTGCAATTATTTTGGTTCGCCCCTCGCGACGATTGGAAATTGTGGAGATATCTGCCATTCCTGATCCACCAAGAACTTAATCTCATACTTCCGTCATGGAATTGGAGATGAACTATAGGGTAGAGCAACCAATAGCATTAAAAGAAAGCATTAAACAGGATATGGGATTCCTTCCTGGTCGAAGAATCAAGGTTGTCGAAAACTTCGTGAGAAAGCCAGTATATTGTGGAGATTAATGCTCTATTTGACTCCAACCATCAACCATGCCCATCACTTGCACGCTCTTAAAACATATTGTCTTCGCGAAACCTTTTTTTGTCTTTCGGTTTTTATTTTTCGAACACTATTATTTATTTACTTTAAGGTTGGGGGAAGTGGGTTATTTTTACTTACATTGGTAACTTGAAATGGCATAAACATTCGGCTTGATCTGTAACCACAAATTATTAAACAGGATCGACAGCTTCTGAACAAATGTAGGCTTTGTACCTGTTGCGATGCTCATCAGTTATGCAGAAACCACGTCACCAATTCTTGTCCATTATATATGAGTGACTTTTGATCCAATCTCACACAAATTCCTTTTTCTTTTTCTTGCAAAGAATCTACGCTAGTCTGAAGTTCTACTTTTGCCGGTAGGGTAGCAAAAAAAATCTATAAGCAAATCCATTGGATCATCCCTACTTCGATGAAGAGATCCGAAAAGATGGTACTTGTTGAAGGATGACTAGAAACTTGCTGGGCATGCCTCGGCCTTGCCATACCAAAATAGAGGGACTTCCTTGGAATGCAGCATCGGCATCCCTGATCTTTCCTTTAAGCTAATCATGAATTGCTTAAGGTAGGAAAAAAAAAAAGAAAAAAGAAAAATCATTGTGATTGAAGGATGGAACTGTTTCCATCAAATTCGGCAGGGAAAATGAAGAAAGTTATTCTATCTTCCAGACTCTCTTTATAATTGAACCATGTGTTCCTGAGTCAATTTTTGAGCCAGATCCAAAAAAGCTTGTTAAATACTTCAAAAGTGATGTACATCCTGTTCATTACTACAAAAACTAGTATAGTCATTGTTTCTGGGATCCTTTCTGCCAATGGTCTTATTGTACAAATTCTCCTCATGAGGTAGACCCATTTGCAAAACCCCCACCTCGGAGGAAGCATAAGAAGCCTAAAGATCCTATGTACCAAAGGTACTTGAACGGAAATCCCTCCGTTGATACTCTGGGTGAGTATGATAAGTTCCAGTTTATGGTTTCCTATGCACCAATTCCACCACCATAGTTCAATCTTCCTCCTTCTGTATCACCAGATCCACCACCATCACCTCCTTAGAAAAAACCAGCAATTTCTCCATTTTATAAGCCAATTGTAAAGTGGGTAAAGAAACATTCCTACCCACTTGAAGTTTCAGCAGAAACACCACCTAGCTCTTTCATTTCCATGTTCCAAGAAACTAACTTTCCTCCTCTTGTTCGGGAAAGTTCCGAACTCTCATTTCCCGCTCTAGAAGAGTTTATTGATCCACAAGGCATATATAGGCAATGTCCCTAAGATACCTACCCCTAGTGATGTGGATGAACATGGAAGATAGAAAAGAACTCCTGTTGCTGAAGTTGTCCTAAATTGGCAATGGGAGACTCTTTTAGCACATAACAATGCCTTCAAAGTAATTGATTCCAAGATTGGGAATGTGCAACAAGACTTGCGAAGATATGATGAAACCACCAAGAAGATGCTTTCAGATTTCTAGAAGAGGCTTCATACCTTAGAATCTGGACAACATCTAGGGTATCATTATCTTGAAAGCCCTAGAGCAGAAATAGAAAAGCTTAAAAGGCAAATCCAGATCCTTGAAGAAGGAAGACTCAATTCATTTTCGACTACTTTGCGAACAGATCCTCTCCCTCTTCCACCATCTCAGACGTCTATCTTTGCTACTATCATAGATGTACTTGTTAGACAAGACAAGACAGATGTGGCTAAGAAGAGAAATCGTCTCAGAGAACTAGATCGAATAAGGAAAGGAAAAGGACAGGAGAAAAGGCTTGAAGAATCTTCACTTGTTATAAGAGAAAGACCAGATCAACTGATGCTATCAAATCCATTAGAATCTTTTCTCAGAGATTTGAGTAATCAAGAACCACAGCCTGATCCTATTACTCTACAACCTCTATCACAGATTGATTCTGTTATTCCAACAGACCAGGTTCTGTTTCCAACAGAATCAACCTTTCAAAACATTTTCGACATTGAATCAGACTCGGTATCTCTTTTGTCTTCATCATCTTTTTCAATTCCTACCATTGATTCCTTTCCCATAATACTAGTAACTTCATCAATATTCATGGCCGATCATCTAGACCATGATATGGAATCAAACTCTTTTGAACCAGAAGTCGTTCAACCAAACAATCCCTCTCAGAATATGTCCACTTCATCACAAAAGTTTTTCACTATTGATGACATTCCTTATCACAAATGGCCAGAAAGACTTGAAGAGTTTCATACTTGGTTGAATACCCAAGCTATTACCAACCAGGACAAGTATGGCGTCCTTTTCAACTTTGTCACAAGATTCATAGGTAGCCTCAAACTTTGGTGGCAATCCGTGTCAGAACAAGATCAACTTCACTTTTTACTCTCCCCAAGCTTTGGTCATGCCATTACTCTTCTATATCATTTCTTTGTGGGGGAAACCCGTTGATCTCATAGAACTTAAAAAAAGAGAATTTTTTAAAAGAAGATGTTGCTCTCTTCATAAAAAAACATTTTGATAAGCATTATCGTGAAATGCTTAAGCTTTTCTATCAAATCGAAGCTGATGCAAACTTGAAGCATGTTTTCTTGACCTCCATCCCCAAAGAATTATCTCAAACAGTAGAGAGTCCCTTGAAGTAAAGTGAGTGTTTTGTGAATTTCTCTCTATGGCTTTCTAAGCTTCTCCTTTTTCTCCAGCCTGGTAGGATTCTTTGAGAAATGCAGCTCGGATAGTTAGAAATGTTACCATCTTGGTTCTATCCGAGTGTTTCTAGGCTCTGAACTAAAGGGCAGAGAGGTTTCTTGCTAAAAGGCTGTTCCTTAAGGGCTTGAACAAGAGATTCGCCCACTGTGGGAAGGCATACTTGTAGGAAACTAATTTCATCATCACTGGTTCTAAGTCTAGGTCCATTCACTGCTTATCATGCGTTTAGTGCTTGCTTAAGACATGACAAAGTTGCATATAAATGAGATATATGCTAGATAAAATTATCTCATGGGAAATGTGAAATAAAAGTAGATCATATTTTTAATATCCATAATAGGAAATTTATTTTTCTCGAATAACAAAATTCTTAAATTAACAAAATTAAAATTATATTTTGATATAAATAATATTTGAATTCTAATATAAGAAATTCAAAATAAAAAATAATTTAGTTTTTTAGTTCAATTTTAATTATATATATTCGAATTTAATTCTATCTTATAATATATATTCAATATATAAATAGAAATATATATTTATTTATTACATATTTTAGGTATATTAGTATAGCTTATTATTTAATAAAATTTTATTAATTAAAAAATAGAAGAAAAAATAAAAAGTAAATAAAAATAAAATAGACAAAAGTATCGTGAGACAATTTTACTTTGTTTGTAAAATTTTTGGTCCGTTTATATCAATATATCGATTTATATTAAATAATGTACATGATATGATTTGAATATATTCGACTTTATTACTACCATTATAAATAATCGATATGATATACCAAAATTCATATATTTTATGTTTTATCGTATCCGGTCCTATTCTCATTAGAAATTTAGACAACCAAACGTAGCAAAAATTATGTAGAACTTAAAACATTAATTGCCCAGTTAACACCCAAGCAGCACACAAATCAGCAAAAGAATTTCCTACAAAGCAGGCCATCAGATCAAAGAAGCCACAAGAATATTTGACCGAGTTAAGGATACGCACCCCCTTGAAGAACCCAATAAAGTTAGGCTCTCAGCTTTAACTTTAACCCCGATTATCTTTGAATAATCATGTGCACTTTAACTCGCGGGATCCACAATATCCGGCATGCATGAATCTATGACCTCAGTTAAATGGAAAATATATAGAGAAATTTGTCAGCGTGATAGCTGGAGGCCGTCATACAGGACCAAGGGGAAGTAATAAGAATGGCATGGATGTAATCCATCCATCTTAATGCAAAAATGAATGACATGGATGCAATCAAATACTACCAGAACCTTTGAACCATGAAAGAAGGTGAAACTGGATTTACTTCCCATTGGTAAAAGTATACCCCAAATGCCAAAACCTGGCACTTTGGTAGTAGACATTTAGGGCCTGTTTAGTAACCATTATGTTCCCAAAACAATTTCTATTTAAAAATAATTTTTTTATTCTATTTCTTGGATGAGTTTTTTAGTGATTTTGTTCAAAATTTCTATTTCCCGGATAGAAATGTGCTTCGTAAGACCTCAAATTCTTTGGTGAATTAGAATCTTTTTAATAACGTTATTAGATTTTTCTCTTTTTTCTTTTGTCCTTTTCTTCTCGGCCTCGCTAGATCTACTTTAGAGAACAAAAAAGTTACCAAATGAATTTTTGTTCTTTTTTTAGTTTTTGAGAATAAAAGAATATAATTAGACACTATTTGGTCAGTTACCAAATAGGTCCTTAAGTATCAAAACTTTCAAAAGTTACACTTAAGTGCCAACTCCGACAAGACTTGCTAGAAATCCGACGTGGCAGATTACTTTTGCAGAGTTGTACCAATAGTGCTAGGCTCCACGAGGAATAATATGGTCAAAAGATTAAAAAAGGGAATGTTGAAGCCAAAAAAGGAGTGGAAAAAGCACCCCTAAAAAATGCCAAAACTAATTTTGTGGCATCTACTAACTTAGATTTTTGGTCGAACTTCTTGGCACAAAGATGATCGTGAGCAAGAGAAAGCCAGTACGCGACATTGAGAAGAGCTTGATTAGGAGCTCTTGAACAACTCTCTCTCTCTTTCTCTTCCATAATTGAATGTCAGGAAAAACTTGAAATGCCATCTAGATTGATTTTCTTTTTGCAGATTGTTTTCTAGAGCGACCGTGTACATTGAACACCGAAATGATGTCTCGATCTTGTTAAACTAGGTGTTCTTGAATACAGAGAGAAATCATTCAACCGTAGCTTGCAAACACATGCTAAATTTATGAAACTATTTAGAATATCATTGAAAAGAAAAAACCTCCCAGTATAACCTGCCAAACACATTTTAGGTAATTCTAAGGCAGCACCTTATTTTAGGTAATTCTAAGGCAACCCTCCATTTTAAAAAGAATGTGATAGTTTTTAATTTACCATAAGAATAATAGTTTATAAATTATTGTAGGACCTATTCCTTCAATAATTTGTGACTCACAATAAAATATTATTCTTACAATAATTCAAAGATTGTTATGCCAACAAAACCTGTATACTGCATAATTTTAGTATTAAAATGCCAGAAAAGTGAGCCAAAACATCATCAGTTCCTTAGTTGACACAATTGTAACATCTGTAATCTTTTCTGCATCCCTACTCCTATATGAAGTCTCTTGGTCATTTTTAAGATGATGAGTCTACGGGTTTTGGTCTAATACTGTCACTTTTAAGATAATGCATTATCAGACAAAAAAGAAAAGATAATGCAGTCAACGGTCATTTTTTGGATACATAGTAAACACACCTTACCTAAAACTAAGGAGATGCCATCTGTATACTACCCACAGATACTTACTTTGCCACTACAGACAATATTAAGGGTGAGCATGATTCTAAGGTAGAACCTAGAACTTGAGAACTAGACCATTGAAAATTTGTAGGTTCTAGGTTCCAAGATATACAAGGTAGGTTACAGGTTTAAAAAAGTAAGGAAACTGTTTCAATGGCAGGCTCCAAGTTTTGAACCTATAATTTGTAACCTAAACTTGGAACAAGTTTTAATGTTTTTCTTGATCCGTGTCTTGGCATGATTCTGCAATATTCCATGTCGTTCGATGATGAGTGTAATATAGAAATACTAATTTGAGCTTCTATTTTATGATCGAGAATTTTACTTTATTAATGTTTATATTTTTCATATGTCTAAATATAAGTTATGATAAGTGAATTATAGTAGCAAGTAGTGGTCATTAAAGGTTTTAATTTAATGCAATCGTTCAATTAATTATATAGGTGGAACCTGGGTAGACTTGAAACCGATCCTGGAACCTGTGATAGGATAGGTTTCGGGTTCTAGGATATGTATGAAAGGTTCTAAGTTCCAAAAAATTAGGAATCTATTCCACTAGGTAGGCTCCAATTGGAACTTGTATGGAACCTGAAATAGTTCATCCCTAGGCAATATACCCAAAAATGTGTCTTTCATGAAGGATCGGATATTAAATTACTGCGTAGGGTTGATTGTTAAGGCGTAAACTTGCACTTCAAGTTCCATCACTACAGGTTCACTTTTGAAGTTAACAATGCATCTTTCTTCACATGTAGCCGACACATTGAAGACAAAATATAAGCAACACGCTATCCTACTGAAAATACTCGTCAGAACTTAGATTTCTTGAAAACCACGCTTAAGAACTTACTAAATAGAAGCTTTTCCCGCAAATGAAAATTATTATGAGTTGAAGTTCCATTGGAATGCACCTTGTGAGATATTAAGGGTGCGTTTGGTAATACTTCTGTTTCTAGGAACAATTTCTGATCAAAAATGATTTTTTTTATTTATTTTTTTCGAGAACAATTTCTAAGCATTTTAAGCCGTTTGGTAACTGTCCAAAATTTCAATTTCCAGAATAGAATTGCGTTTGGTACCGTGCTCAAAATTTTTACTCCAAATCATTTTCTTTTAATTTTAAAATAATTTTATTACTTTTTTCTTCTTTTCTTTTTTTCCTTTCTTTCTTTTCTTCTTCTTCTTCTTCTTCTTCTTCTTCTTCTTCTTCTTCTTCTTCTTCTTCTTCTTCAAGTAGCCAGTCGCCGGCCTTGGGATGACCGGCGACCGGCTAGACGAGGGCCGGCGACCTTAGCGGAGCGTTGTTGGCCCTCGGCAAGGCCGTGCCTTGTCGCCCGAGCCTCGCCGGAGCTGGCCAAGGATTGGTGACTAGCCAGATGAGGGCTAATGACCTTAGCGGAGTGTTGCCGGCCCTTGGCAAGGTTGTGCCTCGTTGGCCGAGCCTCGCCAAATCTGGCCAAGCCTCGCCTGGTCAGGCGAGCGAGCCTCGCCGATGGCCAGGGGAGGTCTAGGTGAGGCCTACCTCGTCGGTGGCTGGGCTCGCCTTTGGCGAGCTTGTCGGACCGGTTGTTGACGATTGGTGACAGTGGGCGGCGGAGGGCGGCGGCAGCAGATAAAGAAGAAGAAAGAGGGAAGAAGAACAAGAAAAATAAAAGAAAAGAGAGAAAATATGGGCCTTGATTTGTTCTCGAGAACAAAGAATCAACTATTTTTTACTTCTTGATTTTGTTTCAAATCTACTTCCGGGAACAAAACAATAGAAATTTGTTTCCGGGAACAAAAATTTTATCAAACGGATTTGTGTTCTAAATCTACTTCCAAGAACAAAATAACATAAATTATCACTGTTTGGCAAGTTGCCAAACGACCTCTAAAACAAACGGTCACGTTAAAGGCTGGTAATTCAAGCAGTAACAATGACAAGGCGTGCGCAAGAGGAATAGGTCAGAGAAAAGCAAAAGTTGATCCTGTCACGGAAGTTCCATTCATAGATGACTTGTTGATGGCCTTTTATAAACTTATAAAAGGACTATTTCAGAAGCACAAAGCAAAAATATAAGTATCTTACTTCCGGTGTAGAAATTCAGAACCATCAGTCGAAGAGCATTTTGTACGGATTTGCCGCATCTCATGAAATTCCAATTTCCATTTGAGCATAGAAACTCTTGACCATCATTCAAATTTTCGGCTAGCCAGCGGTCTCACTTTTTGCGAAATAGTTGACTAGCAAAAAACGGCTAGAAATCTACAAGTACGTCTATAGGTGGGTTTCCTACCGTCTGGAAACCTGTCAATTGGTCCTCTAATAAATCATCTGGTTTCTTAGCTTTTCTCCACAAGTTTTCTTTCTGTTGTCAAATTTTGCCCAACTGAAATGATGAGAAGGTGAAGAAAATTGAAATGCCGAGATCTTCAGATGAGTCTATCGACCAAGTTCATCGCCTTACCTTTCCTTGCAAGATAAGCTCATGGTACTGTACTTATAAAGAAAAGATAACATTTCATCGCTACCTTTTCCACATACTCTAGTCTAATTTGCTTTTATCTTCCCAAGATGTCTCTTGAAGGCGGGTATGATAATTTACCAGAGCAAAGCAACTCCACTCATAGGTGCTTCTGCAGTCTTCGGCATTTACCACGGTAAGTACACTAATGATGCCATAAGTTGTTTACGGCGCTCACTTTGGTGCCAAAAGTTTCCGCCGGATCACTTAAGTGCTAAATCGGAGAAAAAACGATCACTTTGGTGCCACCGGCGAGAAATTCCGGCCAAAATGATTACGTGGCTTTATATTTAAAAAAAAATTCGATAAACCCTTTAGATGACGTCTTATTTTGTCCTACTTAAGAAAACAAAGTCGTTTTGCCATCCTATGTGGATGGCTTAGGAAAAATGACGTCGTATAGCTCATTTGTGATTGAAATTAGGGTTTTTTTTTGTTCATCCTCGCCGACCTAGCTTGCTCGGCCACCGTCGCTCGGCCACCATGCTCGGCCACCGTCGCTCGGCCACCGTGCTTGGCCAAGAAGTGATGGGAAAATAGGAGGCGAGGGCGGAGGAGGAGGAGGAAGGAGGGGGGTTGAAGGTGCAGAAAGAGAGAGAGAAGACGAGGAGTGCGAGGGAAACAAGGAGGGCGTAGATGAAGATGGTGGATTGGGCTCTGTTTAGAGAGTGGCTGGTGCTGGTGTTGTTCTTCGGGGAAGAAGACGCCGTCGCCATGGCTTCTCTCTCTCTGCTGGTGTTGTTCTTCAGGGAAGAAGACGACACCGCCATGGCTTCTCTCTCTCTCTCTGTTGGTGTTGTTCTTCGGGGAAGAAGACGATGCTGCCATGGCTTCTCTCTCTCTCTCCCTCTCTGTTGGTGTTGTTCATCGGGGGAAGAAGACAACGCCGCCATGGCCTCTCTCTCTCTCTCTCTCTCTCTCTCTCTCTCTCTCTCTCGATTTGGGGATTTAGGGTTTCGACTTGAGGTTTAAGACGCCAAACGACGTTGTTTGGTGGTTTACATGCTGACTGAACTCTCTGGTGAGCCACATCAGTATAAGAAATTAATAAAAAAAAGGCCACGTCGGATTTCCGATCGATCAGATCGGCGTTGGCACCAAAGTGAGCGTTTTTCAAATTTTTTGGCACTTAAGTGATCCGACAGAAACTTTTGGCACCAAAGTGAGCGTTGTACACAACTTATGGCACCATTAGTGTACTTATCCCGCATTTACCAGATGCATAACTGTTTCCCGATGTTTGAATAGCACGGGATGAGTAACTTGAATTGCTCTTATAAGAAAATTTCGTCAAATATCGCATGTGCACGCGTAAATCATAGCACGAATTCAATACATTGCATTGATAGGAATTATTCTCCAACATGTCCCTTAATTTATAGAAGTTTGTGAGGGGGATAACAAATCCAAATGGAGCACATTCCGACAATGGGAAATTCAAGTGTTCTAGGATGGTAGCCGGATTTTCCATCTTGCTTATCAAATCTTGACGAAGGTATCTACCATATTACATGACAATCAATACATAAATAAACCAACGATACCCGTATACAGTATAAGAATCCCAAGAAATGGGGGTAAGTACACTAGTGGTGCCATAAGTTGTGTACGGCGCTCACTTTGGTGTCAAAAGTTTCTACCGGATCACTTAAGTGCCAAATCGGAGAAAAAATGATCACTTTGGTGCCACCGACGAGAAATTCCGGTGAAAATGATTACGTGGCTTTATATTTAAAAAAAAAATTGATAAACCCTTTAAACGACGTCGTTTTTTATCCTACTTAAGAAAATGACGTCGTTTTGCCGTCCTATGTGGATGGCTTAGGAAAAATGATGCCGTATAGCTCATTTGTGATTGAAATTAGGGTTTTTTTTTTTTTTGTTCATCCTCGCCGACCTAGCTTGCTTGGCCACCGTGCTCGGCCACCATCACTCGGCCACCATGCTTGGCCACCATCGCTCGACCAAGAAGTGATGGGAAAATAGGAGGCGAGGGCAGAGGAGGAGGAGGAAGGGGGGTTGAAGGTGTAGAGAGAGAGAGAGAGAGAGAGAGAGAGAGAGAGAGAGAAGACGATGAGTGCGAGGGAAACAAGGAGGGCGTAGATGGACATAGTGGATTAGGCTCTGTTCAAAGAGTGGTTGGTGCTAGTGTTGTTCTTCGGGGAAGAAGACGCTGCCGCCATGGCTTCTCTCTCTCTGCTGGTCTTGTTCTTCGGGGAAGAAGATGACATCGCCATGGCTTCTCTCTCTCTCTCTGCTGGTGTTGTTCTTCGGGGAAGAAGACGATGCTGCCATGGCTTCTCTCTCTCTCTCTCTGCTGGTGTTGTTCCTTGGGGAAGAAGACAACGCCGCCATGGCCTCTCTCTCTCTCTCTCTCTCTCTTTCTCTCTCGATTTGGGGATTTAGGGTTTCGACTTGGGGTTTAAGATGCCAAACGATGTCGTTTGGTGGTTTACCCTCTGACTGGACTCTCCGGCGAGCCACATTAGTATATGAAATTAATAAAAAAAAAGGCCATGTCAGATTTCCGGTCTATCAGATCGGTGTTGACACCAAAGTGAGCGTTTTTCAATTTTTTTGGCACTTAATGATCCAACTGAAACTTTTGGCACCAAAGTGAGCGCCGTACACAACTTTATGGCACCATTAGTGTACTTATCCCCAAGAAATGAGAGGAATTTAGAGAACATATGTACAGTGCACATATGAACATGAGTGTACCCAAGTTTCAAAAGACGATGAAAAAATTATATGTAAATCTACCTGTTAATTTTCATATATTATGAGTATTTTAGGTGTTAAGGGCTATAAAAAGCCAAAAGGCGCCTGTCACAAGATTTGAATTAAGCAAAATGCATAATGTAAAAGCCCGTCGAAACACACATGCTCTAAATCAGTCTCCATATTCAGATAATTATTTAATCAATCCTAAATATATTGTACCAATATCAATTCAGTTATAAACTTTTCAATTTTTCCATTTAGTTCTTAACCTTTGCACCAAATTTCGATGTAATCATTATAGTAAATTTTTATATGGAATCAGTGACATGGCGGTTCAATCATCTTCGGCCGTCCCACGTGACACACAACCATATTAGTGATGTCTAACGAAAATTGGCCAGAAGGATTACAATTGAATATCACACAAAAATTTAGGACTAAATTGACAAAATTATAATATTTAGTACTGAATTGATATCAAGTAATAGATTTAAAATTAGTTGGATAATTTCTTCCTCCATATTATCCATAAGATGCTTGAGAATCAAGATGAGTACGTCCTGTACATCCTGTACCACCATAGTCAAGAGTGAGTTTGGAAATGCTTTTAACTTTGAGATTTGCCTTTAGGCTAGGAATCTTGAATTGAAGTGCTTTCAATGAAAGAAACGACCATTTGGTAATCATTGTTTTACAAAATTCTTCTAATGTAACATTGAAAAAATTAATCATTGGGTTTTACCCAATGACCACCCTTCTCACATGGGAAGGGGGAGATGGGGGGTTTCGAGTCCTCACCTTCTCAGGTGGTTCGAATGGGAACAATTTAGCATTCTCGGAGTGTAAGTCTTGGCCCCTCATTCATTGTTCATCTTCTCCATGATTTGCATGGAGAAGCTGAATGGATGCTGATGATTGTTGGCCAAGTGGTCGCACGTCGGTGACTGCTACTTGAGGGTCACAACCACTTGGCGATTGCCATTTGGGGTTGTGCGACCTCAGGCGACCGCTGCCTGGGTCGTAGCAACCTAGGCGTCACTCGACTGGGTTTACATGACTTGGGTGATGCCTGAGGTCATGCCACCTTGAGCGAGGCTATCCGTCGGCGGCTGTTTTGGCCATTGGTGGCTGAACTCCATAAAAATAAAATAAAATTGAAAACCATTTTATTTTTTAAAATTTATTAGAAGTCCTTTACAAAATGTAATTTTTATCAAATGACATTTAAGCCAAAGTTGTTTTCTAGGGCGCTTTAAAATTGCAATTTATCAAACACTATTTGCATTCCGAAAACCTATTTAGTCTATAGATATTTATATTTTCCTAGTGACATTTCTCAAAAACCAAACCAAATGGGGCTTTGATATGGTTGCTGCTTGAGAGGGAAGTGGCAGCACAAGCTGTCGGTATGGCAATGGCAATGCCTTTGAGATATAGATTAGGCTAAGATTTGATTAGACCAATTTAGTTCTAAACATTTTGTATGTATGTCAATTCAATTCATTTGGCTAATTTTGGCCAGAAATCACCTATGTTAATGTTGGATGTCCTACACAGTATAGTTGACATTGACATGGATGAGCTTTAAAATCTTGGATCTTTAGTTAATAGGAAGTGTGGAGTAGATATAACTCAAATTGAACATTCATCGGTGAATGTGGATGGTAACGGCTAGAGGAAGTTGATAATGCTGCCTGTCCCTTCGTGCCCCTTCCTTTTTAAAAAGAAAATGAAAAAGAATGGCTCAGTTCTAGAGTTGAGGAAGAGACGAAAGGAATTCCTAACAGAAGGAAAAAAAAAAGGTGAATCACATTAATGAGTGTCATACCTTTAGGAGAGCTCCATTTGAATCTTAAACTTTATTTTATTTTTGTCTGAGTCCTTGTACTATTTTCAAAGCGATAATTTAAGTCTCTTGTCAAACTTCCGTTGACTAACAAACTTTGCTGATTTAGCACCTGACGTTCACCTGTGGCAAAAAAGTTAAGAGCCAATTGTCCAAGCACCCTACATACTTTGGTGGGAAAATGACACAAATGATATTTGAACTTTAGTTCAATGTCTAATGTACTCCTTAAACTTTTAATTTGTTCCATGTAGTTCTTGAACTTTAGCCAAATATTTTACGTGATTATTCGATTTTTGATATAAGTTCAATTTAGTCCCTATATTATCAAAAAATATTTAATGTTGTACCTAAATTTGAACTAAAGGAAGGAAATATTGAAAATTTTTATATAACTTAGGGATTAAATTGAACATGCACAAAAAACTTAGAGACTACATTGAACAAATTGAAAATTCAGGGGATCACATTGCACATTAGATTGAAGTTCAAGGACAACATTGAACATACTAAAAGTTTAGGGAATATATTATACATTGGACCAAAGTTTAAGGACCATTTGTGTCATTACCCTTACTTTGGTCATTTATTTGGTGAACTCTCGTCCTTTCAATTTTGGTGAAAATAGCCCATGGACTTTTGACATTCCATTAGAAGCCCCTTCTAATCATTTTTTATTGTCATGGGAAAATTCTATTAGGAACGTGAATATATGAGGAAAGAAAATAGAAAAGAAAAGCAAGCTAGAAATTTATGTCGAAAACCCTTTCCAAAATTAGGAAGGAAAAACCATAGTACCACACTAGGTAATCTCTCTACTATCGGTTTCAGCATTACAAGCTTTAAAGTTACAAGTTTAAACGTTACAACCATAAATGATATTGTCTTTATATATAGTAGGAGTTTAGGGCATACATAATTATGATAGAAATTATATACATGCCATTAACGGTAGTAAAAGCCCTACTATTACTTTAACATGATAGGATGGGTGATCTACTGGAAAGTGCCTGCCCATAACAAATTGTTTTTGCGCTTTAACATTATTTTCCTATATTAGACTCCACAACTCCAATAATCTCCCACTTGGAGGCTGCTATAATTTTTCATAATATTTTTCTTTGTAACTCGATTTGTTCTACTATGGTGGCTCCCTCATCACTTACCGTGGAGGCCAACTAAGGTAATGCATAGCCTCAATTTCTCAGAGGTGACAATCTTCGTTAATATATCTGCAGGATTTTCTGCACCAAGAATCTTCTTCAATGACAACATCGCATCATTTATTAACTGACGAATTTGATGATACTTTAACTAAATGTATTTTATCTTTGACTGAAATACCGGATTCTTTACAAGACAAATAATACTCTCACTGTTACTACATTCAGAAAATTTTTCAACAAAATCATCTCCTTATTAGCTTCAGATATAACAACATACTCTGCCTTAGTAATTGAGAGAGACACATATGTCTGAAGTCTAGACATCCAACTACTTGTGGTGCCACTTAAGGTAAAAATATAACCCAATGTGCTCTTCTTGTTATCCAAGTCACTACCAAGATGTAAATCAATAAAGGCTTGTAAAGTTACACCATTTCTTTTAAAACATAATGACATATTTGAAGTGTCTCTCAGGTATTTTAATAACCACTTTACAGCTTCCCAATCCTTTATTCTTGGATTTATCATGTATTTGCATGAGCTACGTCTAGTTTGGTATGTACCATAGCGTACATTAAACTGCTAACAATTGATGCATAAGGCACCTTAGCCATATATTCCCATTTTTCATTTGTCTTTGGTGACTGCTCTTTGCAAGCTTGAAGTGAGTTCCTAGAGGAGTACTTATGGACTTTACATTTTGAATTCCGAATTTGTCTAACACCTTTTCAATGTACTTTTTTTTTTTTTTTGAGAAACTTTAGAATTCCCTTGGATCTATCCCACATGATCCTCATCCTAAGAGTTTGATTTGCTCCGCCCAAATCCTTTATCTCAAACTCTTTTGACAATTGCTGCTTTCGTATATTGATGTCCCTCATATTGGATCCTTTAATGAGTATATCATGTACAAACAATAGCAATATGATATAGCAGTTATTAAATTTCTTGAAGGAATAGCAGTGATCTGTATCATTTCTAGTGAACCTATTGCCACATAAATGTATCAAATTTCTTGTAACATTGTCTAGGAGCCTGTTTCAAGCCATATAGACTTTTCTTAAGTTTGCAAACATATTTTTCTTTTCTAGGAACCTAAAAACCTTCTTGTTGTACCATGTAGTCTTAACATTTGATCACTCTAGATGTAAATTCTCTGTAGTGACAATACTTAATATTAGCCTTATAGTGATCGATTTCACAATTGGAGAGAAAATCTTTATGTAGTCAATTAATTTCTTTTGCCAAAAACCTTTTACTACCAACCTTGCTTTGTACCTCTTGCTGCCATCAGGTTCTTCTTTAATTGGTACCCCCATTTATTTTGCAATGCCTTCTTCCCATTTAGTAACTGAGCTAACACCCAAGTTTTGTTCTTTTTGAGTGAATCCAACTTATCCTACATTGCTAACTCCCACTTAACAGAACCTTTAACTTACACTACTTTGGAAAATTTTTTTGGTTTGCCAGCGTCAATCAAAAGCAAATGATGTAATGATGGAGAATATCTCTATATAAGTTTAGGTATTCTACTAGATCTTCTCAAAGTGGGTTTAGGTATATGTGATTCTTGTTCTAGTTTTTGATCAGAGCATGCAGTAACAATTTTAGAAATTTCAACTAGAACACTTTTAGAAACTTCCTCCAGTTCAATCTCTCTATTCTCCGTCATTGGTTTATTCACACTAGATTCTACAAAAATTGGTCCTTATATAGCATATTTTCATTGAACATAACATCAACAGTTCTTATTTTTTATTTTTATTTTTTATTTTTTTTTAATTTTCTTCATCCTAGAACTAATAACCAAAATAATTAGAACCATATTCAATGAAAAAACAGCTTTTAACTTTTGCATGAAAAGCTTATCTCTATTTTCAGAATCTATGTGGAAGACATACAAAACACAACCGAAAACTTTCACATGTGAGTGAATTATCTTCTTTTGCACTCCATTATCTTCTGGGAGCTTAAAATCAAGTGGAAGTGAAGGTCCTCTATTAATTAAATACACTCTATTAATTAAATACACTACCATGTTAATTGCATCCGCCAAAAATATTTTAGGTAATCCTACATGCATCTTCATACTTCATGCATACTCATTAAGAGGTCTGTTCATCCTCTTAGTAACTCCGTTAGGCTATAGTCTATTGGGAATAGTTCTTGTCATTCTAATTCCATTCTCTTCACAAAATTGCTTGAACTCCTTGCTATCATATTCATCACCATTATCAGACCTCAAACATCTAATCCTCGGCCGTTCTCATTCTCTACTTCAACTTTCCATTTCTCAAAAGTAGCAAACATATCAATTTTTTTTTTCAAAAAATAAAAATAAACCAATACCTTTCTAATAGAATTGTCAATAGATGTGACATAATGGCGTAAGCCTCCAAGGGAATGCACAGGGGCTGGTCCTCACACATCTGTATGCACCAACTCTAATTTTCTTTTCTTTGGTTCTCGCCTAAACTTTGAAAAACTAACAAGATTTTGCTTACCTAGAACACAAGGTAAGCAAAATCTTCACATAAACCGATATCTATGGACTTTATATCAAGCAATTTTCCCTTAGATGCTAACAAATTCATCCCTTTTACGCTCATGTGTCCAAGCCTATGGTGTCATAATTTGGAATCAGCTACCAACTCAGCAACTGTTGTAGTTTTTCTACTACTTTCAGTCATGTATAAAGTTCATGACTTATCTTCCTTATGTTACAGCCAAAGTACCTTTAACTATTTTCCAAGAGTTATCCCCAAAAATAATTTTGTATCCCATGTTGTCTAGTTGACTTATAGATATCAAATTTCTCTTAAGTCTTGGGACGTATTTGACATCATGCAACTTTCATTGTGACCCGTTAGTAGCATTTATGTAAACATTGTTGATGGTTAACAATACTATCTAGAGTGGAGGTGAATAGGTTGTTTTTGAACTTTGACGATCTTTTGTAGAAATTAGCTAGTTGCTAAATAAAGATTAGCTCAACATAATGTTTGAGAAAAGTTGTGAACCAATTGTGACAAATATATATAAGTAGAAGGAAGACAACGGCACACAAAGATTTATAGTGGTTTGGCTTTATCCATAAGATTACATCCACTCTTCAGACTAACAACCTTAAGATGGGCTGGATTTCACGAGTAACTTACTTGGAAAGTTGTAATTAACTTGCACTTATTCTTTACAAGATAGATATCACTATTAGGACTTAACTATAGCGCTTACTCTTATACACTTAATTTTTTGCATAATTATTAGGTAGCATAAATATCAAAATAGTGCAACAAATAGCTTATAGCTAAAGGAAACATCAGGAAGTGAGCTTCTTGGTTTTTATGTCACACACTCTTTGGCTTTCTAGGGTTTTCCCTTTTATACCATTCTTCAATCTATTCGTTGAATATGAATTATAAAAGTAGATAACTGTTAGAGAGTTTCTGTTGAGCTACTATTCATGGATAGTAGTGCCCATACAGTTTCTTTTTTGAACTTTTGTAAACTAACCAAAAATGGCAACTATTGTTGTTTTTTCATTACAATCTTTGACTGACCTGTTAGACAACTTAGCTACTCTACTACATGCTTTATCTGAATTTAGTTGTTGTGCGAATCCAAGTTCTCAATTGCTATTTAGCCGACCCAATGAACATCATCATATGTACTTGGTTGTTACAATGCCATCGACTTGATTTTTGCAGTTTTAACACAAAATATCATCAACTGCTGATCTTTTAGGTTGATTGATATTGTTTGTTATAACAAGACATTTACGAACTTCTTTCAAATGAATCACATCATGGATATTGCATAGTCTTTTGGTCCAAACATCTGCATACAACATAGTAAGTAATATACTGAGAATAGTTTGGACATAATCAAAATCACTTAATGATGTTTCTCTAACAAACATCACCCTCCTTATAATTTATAAAGGTTCATAATCATTCCAAATTTTCCAGCAACAAAATTGTGCATTAATTCTTTAATGAAGTAGAGTGAAGCGACACACCTAAGTCGAGAATCCAAGACTTAGTTAGGTTGTCAATGCTCAAAATTAAGGCTCACTATCATGCGCCTCTTTAAGGGTTGCATTCACGGATTTCTCTTCCTCTTGATTTCGATCTCGATACTGGATTTTCTCCTATGGGGCTTTACAATCTCATTTTAGATGGCCATTTCTTTGCAATTACCGCCAATAGTTTCACCATGTGGTCTTGATTTGCTTCTCTCTTTGGACTTCAATCTACCATGGTATTGGTTTCGCCCTCCCTGATTGCTTCTCCCTTTGCCTTCAATATTTAAGGTAGCACCTGAAGATTCACCTGGCTTTCTTTTGCGACTATCCTCTCTAAGAGTCAAATCTCGGATTGCTTGAAATTTCAACTTTTTCTTACGAGATGAACTGGTCATTGCAATCATTGTTGCACTTCAACTTCTAGGTAGAAAAGATAATAAAATTAAAGCTTTTACCTCATCATCGAATTTGATTTCCACCGAACTCAATTGAGTCATGATTACGTTGAATTCGTTGATGTGATTTGTCACAGAAGCACCCTCGTCCATTTTCAGATTGAAAAGATGAAGCATCAAGTATTATATTTGATGCAGAAGGCTTCTCGTAAATGTTGGATAGTGCTGCCATCAAATCCATTGTTGTCGCCTTATTGGCAATGTTAAAAGCAACATTCTGCACCAATGTGAGACAAACAAACCTAGAGCTTGCCGATCTAACAATTCCCACTATTTTTGCTTCATAGAATCTGGTTTCTCTCTAGACAAAGGCTAATGCAAGTTCTTCTGATACAGCATATCCTCGATCTACATCTTCTAGAAACCAAAGTCCTTGCTTTCGAACTGATCGACTTTCACCTTCATTTCATCCATATTCACTCCCACTATTTTGCCAAAACCAGGCTTTGATACCAGTTGTCAAGAACACAAATATATGAAGAGAAAAAATAGAGAAGAAAAACAAGCGAGAATTTTTACGTGACAAATCCTTTCCAAAATCAAGAAGGAAAAATCATGGTGCCGCACACTAGGCAATCTTTCCACTATTAGTTTCAATGTTACAAGCTTAAAGGTTACAAGCTTCAACGCTATAATTATAAAATGTTGGGAAAATCCCTATATTGTTTTGATGATAACAAAGACAATCAAAGTCTACTAATGTGTATTGGTTGAGTAAGTGCAAGGTGATATGTGCACAAGCCAATATACAGATGATGTCACAAATAGTATCAAAATATTCAGATTTGAGGAGTGTTCTATCATTGTCTAGCTTTGCCAATATTTAAGGTGAACAAGGTATTGGGTGATGAAGATGTCTACAAGCCTGAAAGGTTTTGGGCGATGAAGATGTCTAGAGTTGAAAGGATCTTCAGATAAGGTAAACATCTGGAAGGATCTTGATCGAGGGTGAACAAGCTGAGAAAAACATGGATGCTCGTGATGGTTTGGACGTACAAAGATTAGGTGAATAGTTGGATAGACCTAGTAATGGTGAACAAGCCTAAAATGAGGATGTTTGGTAAAGTTTAGAAGGATCATGAAGATGAATAGTTTGATGAAGTTGAAATTGCCAATATGTTTGAAAAGACTAGAAAGATCAGCATCGTTATCAGGTGCATCAAATTACTATCGGAGCAGTAGATTGTTGACAAAGAGTAATTGCTTAATATAGATGAGGTGGACGACTGTGATGATATCGATGACCTATGTGAGTTTAAGAAAATAGGGTAGGAGGATGGGGATCTTGACAAAGAGGAGAACAAGTCAATGATGACGAGGTGTTCATGATGACTTGGAGGAACCATGGTCAATCTATCATCAAGTGACATCTTTGGAAGTTGAGATACTTAAGAGGATCATTGGATGATTGATTGCAAGTTGTCTAGACGGTTTTCTATAAACAACACCAATGGACCTAAAGATCAATTGATGACGATGTTTATGTTGATGCTGGAGATATTAGGTCATTGGTGATGTTTGAACAACGACCATGTAAAAATGCTCATTGAAGAAAGATTATAACTATTAACGGGTGGAAATGCGTAGCGGAAGATCAAGAAGTCTATCATGAAATAAGAATAGGCATCTATAAGAAATGTCGAGCAGTTAGCGTCTGAACAATAGCTACTAGCCTATTTCCGGATAGTCTGCAAATGCTCAGGGAAAAAGTATTATATGGGCAGTATCATCTCTGACGGCAGCACCAATGGATTATATCAGCTAGTTGGACTTTTGAAGCATCTCCAGTGGGAAGATTGAAGATGGCCATTTAAGAGAAGAGGTTCTAGGCCAAAATGTTAGAGAGCACAACATAGAATTAGAATATTTGCTTTGAGCTACTTTCTTTATTGATATTAGTTTGTTTTCTCGAAAGATCTTTATTGCGATAGTCTTGTCGTATAGTAATCGTGTGAAAGATCAAATGTACAAGAGTAAGAGTAGCATACTAGTCATGATAGTGTTATTTATCATATAGTAGGATCAATACTTACCAATTGTGTCACGACCCCAACTCCATCCCTGGTGTCTTGAGTAGTGAGGGTTATTTTCGTGATGTTCGAGGTGCGTCACCTACTCATTTATTTTTAATCTTTGATTTAAGTGCATGCGGAAGTGTTACAACAACCATCTCTTAGACAACACAATAATCAAGCAGAGAGGAAAACATGCAATTTGCTACTATATTACACCTGTATATTTACAAGCCCTTCTCTATGGGCTTATTTCCTTCCATTTTACATCACTCAAAAGACATAGGTAGGGGAATCCCTAGCTCCTCTAGCGAGGTTGCAACTCCAAACGGAGACTTTCATACCTAAAAATTTGAGAAAAATAACAGGGTGAGTTATAAACTCAGTAAGTAAACCTACTAATTTCCAGATAGGAGGATGTCTCGCCTTTCAACAAACACATAACTTATCCAAAAACATTTGTCGATGGCAAATTAATAGCCAAACAAAATATTTGTTTTGGTTAGCACATAAGAAATCCTCAATCAATAACATGCAAGCATAAACCAATATTCATTCACAATATGAGGAACTCACGTCTCACTCAATAATATGCAAGCATAAGCTAAGACTCACTCCACAATATGAGAAATTCATGCACACTAGATTCATTTATTAATCAACCAAAATCCTTTGGTTCTTCCGAACTAAATTAGGTAACGTCCCTTAATCCTAGGTGACGAAAATCCTCAGACAATGAATCCATCAGGCATTCGAACTTAATCGGATAATGTCTCCTAATCCAAGGGTGATGACAATCCTCTGACAATGAATCCGTCGGGCATCCGAACTTAATCGGGTGATGTCGCCAAATCCATTGGTCGATGGCTTAAAATTAGTCCCTTGTGTGTCCATGCATCACGTATCACAATTCGGTTCTTATCTTTATCTTTAGCTCCAAGAGCTCGAAGGCATGCCATGTATAAGTGTGTGAAATGACTTATTAAAATCAATATGTTGAATGCCAAGTGTGAATCAAGGATTGCGGCTTGATCTAACATGTTTGATGCACCAATTTAGTGTCAAACTTGGTTCGAGAACGATATGCCTCAATATCGTACCGAGACCAAGAGAGGATCAACTTGATGTGATCTCATGTACGTTCAAGGCCGACGAAACCCCTTTTTAGAGCTCGATGAGTGAACTAGAATATACACTTGTGAAAATGGATTGAAATAGTTTTGTAAAGAAATAGCAAGCTTTCACCAAAAACACTTTTTAAATCGGTCTAAATCAATGCAAAATTGAAGTATACCAAATAACACACAAACCGGGCTTCTTCCAAAACAACTCAAGCCAAAGAACGAGCCAAAGCTCCTAAGCAAAAACTGAATTCAACCAAAGAGAAACACAGTGAAGACTAATCCTGACAAAACACAAGCCAAACCTTAATCAAGCAAGAACAAAGTTCCCAACAATTCAAACAAGGACTTGCTACATGCTTGGAATAGCGTAACACAATACCCTAACTAAATATCAGTAAGTCTACTCATAACTTCCTAGACCAGCGGCTCAAATGATGGCGGCAATTGGTGGCAAGGATGACGACAAGGAGGATGTCTAGAGAAAGAGAGAGAGAGAGAGCTGAATTGGAGAGAGAGAGGGAGGGTGATGTGGTTAGCTAAGGGGAAAAGAAGAGAGGAAGAGGGGTTTGAGTGAGCAAACCTTGGTGCAAGAATGAGCTCCTTCCTCTATTTATAGAGTCTCCTTCAATATTTGTTTTGCTAAGGGTTTTAATAACAAGAACTTAGGTGGCAAGCCTAAAAAACAAGGTGGCAAGGCAATAAGATCTTCCAAGGGGTTCTAAGATCCAAGTGGCTTCTTTCTAGTTGGTCTATCTAGCCTTATGATGATGACTCACAATAAATGAAGTGATTGTCCTTATCTTCCCCCATAAATGGCGCCTAAGGTTTCTTGAAGGGTATCTATGGCTTGTTTTTAATTATCTTGAGTCAAGAAGCATTTAAGGAGAGCTTTAAATGAAGGATGACTTGGTCTTCAAGTCTTGCCCTAGGGAATGATCAGCTCTATGTAAATAGGGACACCTCAACTTGGTATTGAAAACTAGAATCTAAATGCATTTAATGCATTCTTATATTGATCCAAGAAAACTTGACTTGGTGTGCTCTTCCTTAAATGGACGTGTAGCCTTTCTTCTTGGTCTCCAAAGTCTCACCTTTCATACTTAGTTTAAGGCTATGGTGATTCTAGGTCATTAGGGACACAAATGCCTCAATAATCATTACCCTCATTTAATGCCTTGGTTCTTGATTTTCAAGAAGATAAACTAGTCTAAACTTGATCATAAAGTCTCTTAAGTAGGCTTGTGACTCACCTTTCATTTATGAGCACAAATCCAAATTTCATGATTATGTTCTAAGGCAAGAGAATATGGTGCCAAGTGTCTAGTTTACTCAACCAAGCATCAAATGGCTATTTTCCAAAAGCACTAAATGCACTAAGGGAAAAATTTAAGTTTGAAGGCCATCTCATTGGGTGGGAATTAATCAAGTTTAATTTCGATCAATTATGTTATTTGATCGAGGTTTGTGCCTAAGTTATGATCACACGAAACTAGACGCAATCGAGCTTAATCGGCGGAACCGAATTCAAATTTCTCCTTTATAGTGTAAAGGGGCTCTTGGATGGGTCCAAGGGCTGGTCCTTGGGCTAGTTGATTGGTCCTCTGGCTGCTCCAAGTGGCCAATCTAGGGTTTTACGCCACAAATCATGGTCAGTCTGAAAGTGAACCGCGTCAAGTTTATTTAATTCATGGTCGATTCTCGATTGTCATATAATTGTGTGGGATTGATCAATTTGTCTTGACTCACGGTCACATTGAATTGATTCATGGTCATCCACAACCGGTACAATGATCGTGTGTAATTATCCACGATTAGTACAATGACTGAGTGGAATCAATCCATAACTATCCACCGATCAATCTTGACGGTGTGTGATCATCCCATGATGGATCCTTATGGTTGACCAACCTGTTCATGGTTGAACATTCTATCCTAGTATAATCAATCCTTTGGTCACCCATTCTTGAACGGGCCAATTGGTTCACAACCGACGCTCAAGTCGGCTTATGACCTAGTCCTTGACATTGGTGTATTGATCCTTAGCCTATTAATCGAAACCAAACAAATTGTAACTTATTGAGCATATTACTAGTGCAATCCAGCTTGACTTGTAGCTATTAGTCTGGAAAGTGAATGTAGGCTTGAGGATAAAGCCAGACCACTATAGCCCTATTTGGTTCAGCATTCCCAAGGGGCTTTCAGTCTCGAAAGCCCATTGGGAAAAAATTTAGGTGTTTGGTTTAGCATTTGGGGGTGTCCTTGGCCAAATGCTGGCCTTTGAAATGCTGAAAGCCCAAAGCAGGTGGGGACCTATTTTAGGCTTTCAGCATTTCGAAAATGCAAGTCCACCTCTACTATTCATCCGTTGACTTCTTTTTCTTTTTCTTTTTAAACCGATCATCTTCTCCACACCCCAACCGCCATTGATCAACGACGGAGTTTCATCGGATTTTATTTTTATATTTTAAAAAAATAATAAAAACTCTTTGCAAATGTTGGGTTCGCTTTTTTGTTGTCGTCATTTTTATCTTTTGACAATCAATAGCCCAACTTTTTATCAATATACTAGAATGATCATTAATTAACGAAGATGATTAATACTACAATAATTAAAAAAATTATTCAAAGTTGAAAACAAACCTAAAAGAACCTTAGGCCAAAAGTTGAGCTTTGCATCTAATCTATAATCAAATTCTTTTTTAATATAATTTTAAAATAAATTTACTAATATATATCTTTTACATTACTCTCAACATGAAAATGTAAAATGTTATATAGTCATTGTATTTGCATTCTTTTTTTTTTTGCAATTTTAAAAATACTAAAACTAAAAAACTTAATTTGGTTACACTATAGGGCTTTTCAAATATATGTTTATCAAAATTCTGAAATTGGAAGTCAAAGGGTGTTCTTGCATTAAAACACTTTTCATTGGTTATAGTTGACATTAAGCAGGTGATGTCATGGTGGACCAAATTTAAGGAGAGCTAACGCCACTGGTCATTAAACCTTCCTATAGGGTCGAGCTTGGAAGTAATAATTGATTTGCGAGAATAACATGTAATCGGCCAAGTCGATTGATCGCTGAGACGATCCCCATGATTGAGCTGTTCTAATGATGTTATTATACCTTCGTTGTTGAGTTATTAGAATTGCACGTGGTTGAATTTTATGATCTGTGCTAACCTGTAGATGAAGGCTAAGGCGAGGTAAGTTTTCTTGATGTCGTGGAAAACCCCTTTACCTCAAAGATATTTGCGGGATGAGAAGAATGGCATCCCAAAGGCAGATTATCGAGCAGGTGCACAACTTCCCTAACCCTCGGAGCCACTAGGTCTACGAGCTGATTATGACTGTATGGATTTTCCCCATAGGTATAGGGCTTGGTTCCGTTTTTTGGGGCCAATGGCTTTAGGAGCCGAACTAAACGGGCCCTATATATATGTTTGTGAATTTTTTATTTCTTCACTATTAGCATTACTTCATCTTTATCATCACGATTTGTCAAATAGTAGCATGCGCACTTGATTTTTATAATCTGTTTTTGCTAATGTTTGAAGTTGAATTTGTTATTTGCCACAAATGTTTTTTTTTTTTTAATAGTTCTTAAACAATTTATTTACCCATTCTCTAGATTGTATTATTAGCCCAAACATAGAAGATATTGACCCTAGATATAGCAGGAGTTTAGGGCATATATAATTATGACTTGAATTACACGTATGTCATTAGTAGCAGTAAAAGTCTTATTACTGCTTTAACTTGACAAGATGAGTAACTTACTTTGAAGTGTTTGGCCATGATAAACTGTTTTTATGCTTGAACAGGGTTTTCTTCCATCAGACTCTACAACTCCATCAAATTCAGATTTGACATTCCATATCCCCTTCCAAAGCAGTCCTGTCAACTTTAGCTTTTTTGATGGATGAAGACGATGAGAAGCTAGTATTTAATGACTTCATCACGCATCATCCAAATATGTGATGACTAACACCGTTTAAAAATTGGCCCCGTCGAATTTTGCTTTCAAGTAGGCTATGCTAAACGACAACTTCATCGTTTGAAAACGAGTGTTCGGATTAGCCTTGGAATGGATGGTTTGACATTATGAAACATTGTTTGAAAAGCAGGCAGTGAAGGGCACCTTGTGACCACGGGAGCTTGATAAGGACCCACGATAGATTGTCTTGCAGCCAATGCGACAAGGCTGGTACGATACGCTGTCAGGTTCTTTATGGCCGACCCTGTACTGGCCCTTGGGGAAAATTGAAGCGGGAGGGAGATCTTTCAGGAGCAGGTGCATGGTTGTGAACTGGTGCATTGAGATGGCAAGGGCGAAATTTAGAAAACAAGATGAGATAACCATTCAATTGCTTAACTTCGATATTTAAACCAAAATCTATCATCGGCCTCAAATCAAATGAAACTCCAGTCTAATAAATGATATCACGAATCTAAACACTAATCGGACCAAAGTACGAGGGGGGCGTTTGAGCAATTCACCCAGATTTTAAGTACTCTCATCTCACCTCCTTCCGAAATCCAACGGATCTTCTGAAGCTCATTAAGACTGAGAGTAACGTTTGATACCTCTGCACTAAGTTCCCTTGGATTACGAAATGTATCACTAAGCTCAAGGCCTGAAAACCAAGGAAAGCAGAGGAAGAGGATGAAAAGAGGGGCTCTTTAATCGCATTTCTTTGGTTTCTAGCTCTCCGAATGCCAAGGACAAGCTACTTCCACATTTCACACACGACCCATCTGCGATACAAGTGCCCAACCAATCAATCCACATCTCTAACTATTTAGACCGTGACCGCCTGTTATAAGAAATCCCGAGCGCTTTATGCAGCAGAGTCTCACACACTAGGGCTTCCCTAATTTGCATAGTCATTGCGCGTCCGCCGCCATGATTTCCACAAAGTTGAATATTCCGATTCTTCAAGCAAAGAAAAGGATACTTCTTTAGTTTCCCCACCTTCCCCAGGTAACATATTTCTGTGTTCATCATGTTCTTGTCCAACTCCAATGTACTCAATCATTCCTCTCTGGAAAGTGAACTTGCACTTGGAAAAGTAATCACGCAAGTCAACAACAGAATGATAAAAAAGCAAACACATATGCCATATATGGTGTCCATATCAGTTACAAGCTAGAAACTAGGATGCGCTTTCCTAACAGTTCATATGCCTTAGCGATTTATTTGCAGATGAACGCGGGAACATAATGATTTAAGTTTAAGACAATATATGTAACGGAAATTGGACATACAAGATAGAGACATCTCAATAAGATGGTATTTTGAAACTAAAGCTCTTGTTGAGCCATGCTTTCCAACTCCCGCTTCTCTTGTGCGATATCATCTCGGATCTGGCTTCCGTCATCTGTGGCTGGATCTGTTTCTTGCACAGCACGAAGTTCCTTCCTCCCTGAGATCCTATGGCTTCCGATGGGTTCAAGGCTGACAATTGAAAAATCGGATGAGTCAGTCGAGATTCACAAGTATGTCCAAAGAAACAGAAAGACTCATCATATCTTTGTTTCGATGCTGGATCTGGATGTCTTATCGGCCAAGGACACAACCATGAACGCAAATACATACCAAGTGAAGAACAACATGCTGATTAAAAAAAACAGAGACCGATACACAGATAAATCAGATTGCATCTAAGATGGAGGCTAGTCCAGGGTTTCTGTTCTCGAGATCAGAGGCAGTGAGATCGAAAGAACCGAATCAAACCTTCACATATTTCTAAACAATGAAGATAAAAAAGAATACACATAATATTCTGGATAAAATTGTAAACGGCGGCCTTGATCAGGACTGCAGAATCTACCATCTGAATCTGATAGATAAATGAATACATTACCATCTGAATTTGCAGCAGCATGGAGAACAAAGTTGTTGACGTCGGTACCGAGAACCGGAAGACGGCCTTCACGGGCATAAGTCTTCAAGGCAGTCTGAATCACCGCTGAGACCAGATCATCCTCCTTCACCACAAACCTTATTGGTCCTGCACTTCCAAGGACATTGACAGTGACCAGAAACCTGTTCTTCTTCGAGCTCTGATCATCACTGCTATTCTTCTTCTTATGCTTTTGCATCAGCAGTGACTTCTCAGACAAATTCCTCTTCATCTTTTCCTGCCTTTTATCCATGGATGTCTCGCAAGATTATGCAATAACCGAAGAAAACAACTCAGACTTCCTCCGCCGGTGGGGGGAGAAAATTCAGGAAGTTCACATGGATGGGTCGAGGCCAAGGCAGCGATAGTACCAGGCTTGTTTGCAGGATCCAAAGGTGGAAGGAGAGGAGGAGGAGAGTATGTGCGGGAGGAATGGAATAGAACAGGAAAAGGGCATGAAGGTATCGATGGTTCCCACCATTCAAGACCTTGCAAATGCGTATGGCCAAGTCTCTTCTTTCACAGGAAAAAAAGGTTAAATGAATGTTATGCTCTAGGGCCTCTCTTAAAGAGAAGTATTCGCACGCACAACGATACCCAATGCGCCCAAATTTATATAATAGATTGAAGGAGAGAGGAGAGATTGACTAAAAAGCTGCATTTGACATATAATATCGCGGTGGAAGTTTACTTCTCACGTAGGAATGGGCCACATGTGTCTGATCCCGGCGGTTGGTTGCAGCCTGTCTAGTTAACGATCTGCCTGTCATCTCTCCCTTATTTCATATTTTAAAGGCTCAACAAAGACTTCTTTTCTTTTGCGTGCATAGAGGGAGGATGAGTGGCTGGTGTGGGTCGATGATGAGGAGGCTTCATTGGTACTCCCCACGACATGTGAATTGGATTTGCAATGCTGAGCCAACAAGTCATCCACTATATGACGTTGTCTTCCATGACCTCCTCTTTTCTCAAATGAAGGAAAAAGAACGTTCTCGCAACCAAATATGGACCTTGTCTGACACCTCCCATTTAATATTGTCTTCCTGGATGTGGAAAGAATATTCTCGGCGAATACCTGCTTCCAATGCCATTGAGAAATGGTGTGGAGTAGGGGCTTACAAAAGAATCAAGGCCCGGAGAACCTGGAATCAGACCGGATCAAGTCAGAACTAGTAAATTTATTGAAATTAGTGAGTATTGGTTTGGTTCAAGTTCTAGGTGTAGAACACCCGAATCACATCTGTACACACACATATACACACTTTTTTTTATTTTTCAAATCAAAACCCTAATTTCCTCTTCACCGCCTCCATCTCTCGCCTCACTTATCTTGTGGTCTTGCCTCCCTCTTTCACTCTCGCTCTTAGTGGCCTCCGGCCTCATCGATCCCTCTCACTCTTGCTTGAGATTGCCTTTGGCCTTTCACTCTCGCTCTTAGTGGCCTCCGGCCTCATCGATCCCTCTCACTCTTGCTTGAGATTGCCTTTGGCCTTGTTGCTCTCTCTGTCACTTTTGCTCTTGGTCGCCTCCAGCCTCCGATCTTGTCACTTGTTCTCAAGTCCCACGCCTCTTTTGAAGTGACATTTTGACCGGTTCCAAGGTGGGAACCACTCATCCTGAAACCGATCAACCTAATACCTAATGTGGAGTTGTTGCTTAACCTATGATTTGGATTAATTTGGGAGGGTTGACCCTTCGTCACCACCTTTCTGGTAGGGATTATTAATTAGTCGGTTTCATTAACAATGGAGAGTTGGCTCATCAGAATGCATCGAAATATAAAATAGTCTCAGATCAAGCAGAGAGAAAGACGGCAGCCCCATGATTTTTGCATTCTCCCTCCCCACGCCACCGCCAGCACCTTTTAACTCTCTTCCCCAGTATAAGATTCGGAGCATGAAACGTGCAATTCTTGCTTGTCAACTCATGTTCCAGAGTCAAGGAACTAATTTTATCGCCCTCAAGGATTAAGAAAAAAAAAGACGGTCCAATCACACCTTTCGGGTCCTAGCGAGCATCGCCTGGAAATGGAGCATTTTTTAAGTGAAAATTGCTACCAGGCACGACTGGTACCGAGTCACTCAACTATCGAAATGCAGAGAACATGTGTACAAACCAAACTACTTGACGATGACGCATAAATGCAGAGAACATGTGTACAAACCAAACTACTTGACGATGACGCATAAGCTTAGATCAATGTGGCCCATGTTACACGCATAAAGCAACAATTTTCACAGAAATAGGGGCAGTATGCAGAAGGATTTTCTATTTCATTGCAGGACAGTCTCTCTCTCTCTCTCTCTCTCTCGAGCTTTTTATCCCCCAGATTATATTCAAGATGAAAAGGTTAATATTGAAGGTGTGAACAAGGGTCCGGCCCCAGTTTACAGCAGAAAAGAGAGACTTAGACACATCAACGTCCACAAGAAGTCAGAAAATGTGGTGTCCATTATAGACAAATGACAGGCACGATACTCTAGAAAACAACGGGCATCGAAACTGGTTATAGAGATAGTATAGTTCCTCTCTCTTTTTTTCCCTTTCCATTTGTCAGGACCTGCAGCTCTGTGCCATGTTTCAAAATGCCTGAAGATGCATTCCCCATGCTATTCAACTATTAGCAAGTTATTTTTGGTTAGCCCCTCGCCGACGGTTGGCAATTCTGGAGATACGTGCCATTCCCCATCTACCAAGAACTTGATCTCATACCTCCATCACGGAATTTGAGATGAACTGTTAGGAAGAGTAACCGATACCATAAAGATAAAGCAAAACAGGGGATATGGGATACCTTCCAGGTCGAAGCATCAACGTTGTCGAGAACTTTGTGAAGGAACCCGTGTATTCTGGAGACAAATGCTCTCCTTGACTCCAACCATCAAATGTGCCCATCACTTGCACACTCTGGCACATGATAAAAGTCTTTGTGAAACCCTTTTTTTTGTCTTTTGGTTTTTGTCTTTTTGATGTTTTTATTCATTTACTTATGTATGGTTGGCGGAGTTGGGTTATTTGTACTTATATTGGTAAATTGAAATGACCCCACTTGAACTGTAACCACATACCTACCTCATTCACAATAAGAATTAATCAAACATGATCAACAGCTTCTGAAAATTGTAGGCTTGTTCCTGTTGCCATGCTTATCAGTTGTACACAGACCACATATATTTCCTTCTCCATTATGCATGAGTTAAACTTTTGATCCAGTCTCGCTAGTCTGAAATTCTAGTTTTGCTGGGTAGGGTAGTAAAAACCACTCAGCATATGCATTGGATCCTTATCTTTACTTCAACAAAGAGATCCTAAAAGATGTAATTGTTGAGGGATCGCTAGATAATAAGTGGCCATACCTCAGCCATGTCATACCAAAACAAAGGGACTTCCTTGGACCGTGCAGCATCAACATCCTTCATCTTTTCTTTCAACTTTTTATGAATTGCTTCAAGGGAGAAAAACGAGAGGGAAAATCATAAAGGTGCTGAACAGAAAACACCCAGGTAGCACACAAATTCAGCAAAATAGCTTCCTACAAATCAGGCAATCAGATCAAAGAAGCCACAAGGATATTTTGACCGAGTTAAGGATCTGCTCTCCCTTGAAGAACCTAATAAAATTAGACTCTCAACTTTAATTTTAACCCTGAATATCTTTGAAATAATCATATGTACTTTAACTCTCAGGACATAAAACATATAACATGACTGAATCTATAACCGTAGCTGAATGGTAACAACATACAGAAATTTGTCAACCTGATAGCTGGAGATCATCATACAAGACCAAGGGGGAGAGAGGAATATGATATTGATATATCCCATCAACTTAATGCAAAAATCAATGACCTGGATGCAATCTATCCAGCTTAGTCCAAAAATCATATACTACCAGTACCTTCCAACCGTGAAAGAAGGTGAGACTGGATGTACTTCCCATTAATCTTCCTTGTCCCCACAGGGATTTCTGATTTAGCAATTTCTTCTGCTAGTGCAACCAAAGCCTGTTGATGGGCGACAACTGTATCAGTTCAAAAAAACTATACCACACAACACTGACTGACTCTAGAAAATACGAACAGAAAAGAGAATCCCAATGCACAAGGCTCCCTGCATTATGGGGATCAGCAGAGGAATTGATGTGTGCCGCCTTACCACTGAATTTAAACAGAATTGTTTCCACATTAAATTTTATTTTCTAGCATTTTTGACATAATGTCCTAGATAAAAAATGTGATTGGGCTGTTATTGGCCAAAACTAGGTTCTTTAAAACTGACATTAGTTTGCTCGATCAAACTAGCATTTTTACAGGTGCTGGATAAAAGATATGCTAAAACTACTTTTGTGGAATCAACTAACTAGATTTAAGGTTGAATTCATGGTTTTACTACACAATATAATGAGTAGGACAAACTCAGTACATGACATTCATAAAAACTTGATTACAAGCTCTTGAACAACCTCTCTCTCTTCCAAGACCAAAGGTTATGCAAAATTTAAACATCAATCTAGATTGTTTCTCTTTATGCAGATTGTTTTCTAGAGTGACCTTGTTTGTTGAACACCGAAATGATGTCTCAGTTGTGTCAACCTAGTTGTTCTTGAATATAGAGAAATCATTCAACCGTAGCAGATCTTACAAACACATGCTAAATTAATGAAACTATTTAGCACATCATTGAGGGAAGAAAAAAAAAAAAAACTCGCAGAATAACCAGCCCAACTCATTTTCAAGTTAACTGAAAGCATTCTCTTTTGATAAGTCCTTGCACAACATAGGATAGCTGGCGCCAATATATTTTAGGTAATTCTAAGGTACCCTCCATTCTAAAATTGACCATAAATGCGTCTTCAAGTGATTGCTGACACTCCAAGTAAATCAAAGTCATTGGTCAACATTGTGGAATGCATTATATTGGAACTGAAATGAGAAAAATTTGAACCATAACATCAGTTCAAGTTTATTTAGTTTAGAAACATCTTAATTAACACAATGTCAACATTTGTAATCTTTTCTGGATCCTACTACTTCTAATATGAAGTCTCAAACCCTTGGTTATTTTTAAGATAATGCAGTTAATAGTCATCTTACAAAATGTATGGATTGTAAACACAATTTACCTAAAACTAGGGGCATGCCATTGTATCCAACCCCCATATATTAACTCGCCTTACCATCCAACCCCAAGATTTTAACTTGCCCTACCTGTAGGCAATCTGCTTCCCATGCCCATAAATATCTCTCTCATGAAGGGTCAGATAATAAATTTCAGGACAGAGTTATTTTTTAAGACAAACCTGTACTTCAAGTTCCATAACTGCTAGTTCACTTTTGAAGGTAACCAATGCATCTTCCTTCACATGCAGCTGACACATTGAAGACAAGAAAATGTAAGTAATAATGCCATCCTACTGAAAATGCTCATCAGAAATCAGATTCCTTGGAAACCACACTTAACGGTTACTAAATAGAAGCTTTCCCTGCAAATGAAAATCATTATGAGTTGGAAGTTCCATAGAAATTATCTTTGAATAATTAGGAAAGAGATACTAAAACATAAGGTCACCTTAAAGGCTAGTAATACAAACAGTCATAATTACAAGACATGCATAAGAGCAATAGGCCAGTAAAAGCAAAAGTTGAACCCGTCACGGAAGTTCCATTCATAAGGTGACTTTTTGATGACATATCATAAACTTATCCAGTGACTATTTCAGAAGTACAAAGCAAACATTAAAGCATCACTACTTCCATAGTGTAGATTCAGAGTCATCAGTCAGAGCATTTTTATGGTTTTTATGCATCTCGCTATATGTATATCTCTATTTGAGGCAGAAACACATGATCGTCATTCAAGTTTTTGGCTACCCAATGGTCTCACGTTCCACAAAATAGTTGACTAGCCAAAAACTGTTAGAAAATTACAAGTATGTCTCCAGGGTAGGGTTTATGGCCATCCAGAAATGTCTCAGTATCAATCAGCTGGTTTCTTTAGCCTTTCTCCATAAGTTTGCTTTCTAAGTTGTCAATTTTTGTTCAACCCAAACGTCAAGAAGGCAAAGAGTCTCAACATGCCAAGATCTTTGGATGGGTCTATCAGCCAAGTTCATCACATTTCCTTTCCTTGCAGAAGAAGCTCACAATACTTATAAAGAAAAAGTCACATTTCATTCCTCACTTTTTAATATACTCCACCCCATGTTTTTATCTTCCCAAGAAGTCTCTAGAACAGGGGTATAGTGAATTACCAGAACAAAGCAACTCCACTATAGATGATTCAGTATAATTTTCAGTGCTTCTGCAGTAAACATTTACTGGAAGCATAACTGTTTCCCGCTGTCTGTATACCATGGTATGAGTAAGTAGAAGTGCTTTTACAAGAAATCTCAGTCATATATTGCATGCGTATGCATAAATCATGGCAGGAATTCACCACATTACATTGAAAGGATTTTTCTTAACATAGTCCCTGAATTGATAGAGGTTTGTGAGAGAAATGACAAATCCAAATGTAGAATATTGCAACATTAAGAAGCTCAAGTGTCCTTGGACTGTAGCTGGATTTTTTTTGTGCTTATTAAATCTGGATGAATGTATCTAGCATATTAGATGACAATCAAGCAATAAAGAGACCAACAATACCTTTAAATAGTACAACAATCCCACAGGATGAGAGGAATTAAAAAAAATGTGTAATGTGGGAATAATAATAAAGCGGAAGAGAAATTCTGTACATTTCAATGACAATAGAAAAGAGTACATGAAGTCTATTTATCGGCTTGAATAGATGACAATCTAAGGAAATTAGATTAGATATGCATAAACAGAATAGACAGGGAGAATCAAAGGAATAGCCTAAATATCTCTAGAAAATATCTAAATAGCTCTAACACTCCCCCTCAAGGTGCAGCATAGATATTAATCATGCCCAGATTGTTACAAATTTATTCTATCCTCCCATTACCCAGAGGTTTAGTAATGTGACTGGAAAGAATCACTCCACTCTGTAGCTTCTCCTGTCTAAAATGACAGTCAACTTCAATGTATTTTGTTCTCTCATGAAACATAAGGTTGAAAGCTATATGTACTACCGCCTTATCATCACACCATAGATACATAGGAACCGAAGGTTTAAATCCAGCTCAGTCAATAGCTGCTGAATCCCCATTAATTCACAGGTCACTTGTGCCGTGGCTCTATATTCTGACTCAGTACTGGAGCAAGTAACAATACTTTGTTTATAACTCTTCCATGACACCGGATTTCCTAAATATCTCTAACATAATGCATAATCATTAGCCAATGGATTCATATGAACACATGTGAGAGAATTCAATCATGATTTATTATGCTCGAAGAGACATGATAGAGCATAAGATGTAAACCTGCCGTTTGAGGAAGCGGTTTTGTTGATTGGCCTCACTAAGTTTTCTGATAAGTCTATCTCTTTCTGTGTCAGCAAGCAGTGCTTTTAACTGTTCAACAATGTTAAAACAAATGAGACATAATTTTAAGCTTTATTAACAGGAAACTTTCAAGGGCAACAGCTAAGTTAAATAGGAAGAAATCACTTGTATTTGATTAGTTAAACATGAACATGAAATGACAAAACCCCAAAACTCCAATTAGAAGTACATGGGTGTGTTCCCCCTTGCACAATCCCCTCTTTCCCTCCAAAAACAACAGATAAGCACCAAGTGAACTACAAAAGTTAAAGGCATGTTTGGTTATGCTTTTCAGCAAAAGCAAAAGGCAATGCTTCTTTCTGCTTCCTACCAACAAATAAACATAATCATTTGTGAATCTATGTGTGGAAATTTGTATGTTGTGAAAGTTTCAGGTGTCACAAGCTAAAAAAAGTCAAAGTACGTTTGTCAAAAGATTTGGATTAAGCAAAAAGCAAAAGGTAATAGCCTATCCAGACATTCCTTAAATCAGTACTCCATATTCACAACCGTACTTTGCTTGAGAATGATACGGTAGTAAAGAGAAAACAAAGTCAACTAGGATCATAAATCAAAAGAGTGGAAGCTTACCTCTTCACTACTCAATGGTTTGGAAAGAACGTTCTCTGGGGAGTCTTCAGGAGAATCCTCTTCATCAGTAAAATCATGACCTGACTGAAATGGAAATGATTCCTCTATGCTAACAGGAGTTGAAAAGGTCCTCCACTGCTTAAGGTGCTTATGGCACATCTTAAGAGAACATTCAGGACTATATGATGTACTCTGATTGGCCATTTGAGAAATAGAGATCACAGTATGTGGAATTATCTTAGTAGACTCCCAATCAGATGTTCTTGCTTTTGATGAAAGCTGGAACACTTGCTTGTCAAGACAACATCTGTTTTTTTTTCCCAAACAGCAGAAAATAGTAAAGATTTTGCTACGAATTAACCAAACAAACCAGTATTCACATCACCTTATTAACAGGAACATATTATCTGTGTCATACTGAGCAATGACAACCAAACCTTGTTACTAAGTTTTCTTTTTTCACTTTTTGATGAATCAGACAATATGGCGTCACCTAAAGGAAATTAACCCTAGCTGCATTGTTTTTTAGTGAACTGTCCACACAGATTATCTAATACCATTCCGTCCCAATGTAGTACAATCATTTCTAGTTGCACTTTGAAACCACAAAGAACACACCATAATTTCTAAACAATTAGGACCTTATTGAGAGTTTAGTCCCATCATGGACATCTTTTAAGTACAGGAAGAACCAACATAATATCAAATAAAATATACTCCTTGACTTTCTTCTGATGCATGTGCAGCATGTATACCTTGCAATGCTCATCTCCATTGCACAGCTACCCCTGCCGCACAAATTAGAGTTAGGAGCCTAATTTCCACTGACTTGTAACTATTTATAATCAGGCAACAAGAATGCAGGACTACCTTATATTATTCTCAAAACAACAGTCATACATGTATACCAATCTCTGAAAATATTTGTGACTGGCTGCATTTGCAACAAAATTTTTCTTTCGAGGACACCAAATATAAAAGAATCATAAAGGATAGAGGTGGTTTGTCACTTGAAGCTAACTCATGTGTGAGCAATAACATTACTCCTGGGTCCAATTAAAAAAACACTATCAGATTTGAGAATGCAATATCAAATCTATCAGACTTACCAAACAAAGGAGACAAGAGAGCTTTTACACCTTGAGAGTTAATGACTCTATTACCTTAATAATAATCTAGTGCAAATCCAAATAAAGTTGGCCCACAAGCAGTGTAAGTTGTCATTTTGCGTAGGTTGAAAATTAGCTCTTTTTCCAAAAATTTGAATGCACTATTGTACCCAAAGAAGAAAATGAGAGAGGATATTGAACTTTAAACCTCCGTTTTCCCATTTATTTCACTTTCACTTAAATTACCCATGAACCTAGAAGATTCGTGTTGGAACAAGTCAATAACACTGCAAGAAATATTGGATCTCACTCCCAGTAACGCCGGGCCGTGGGTCTCTTGCACTCCGATTCATTTACTCGACCAAATCGAGAGTCTATTACAATAATATTTTGCAAAGCTTGACTACAATACTACCACAATTACTCACTGAAGACAATCATTTTCCACAGAGAGAAAAAAACCCAGCAATTCTCTTTTTCTGAAGCAACACACTACCGTGGAAAACAAATGATCACATGCACATCATCCATCAGCTTTCCTTCTCCATTTGGAGCTACCCACTACATAAGAAGCAAGCATCAATCTAAAATCTAAATCCTTTATGCACCAGCCAGGCATTTTGTCAAACATAGCTAGCCACCTGCTCGAAAATCAAGAAATGTTTGGCCCTTGCGAGTGTAGAGCGAAGCTACCCACAAACGGCGCACACCTCAAAGTAAATCGAATGCACTTAACATTAAGATGAAATCGAGCTTCAAGTCTTGAGACACTTACTGAGAACTCGCCTTCGAGAGCTTCGACTCTCGGCTATCGCAGAAGAGCTTCTCTGTCGAACCGAAGCTTTTCAGTGGACAATCGTTGTGTGTGGCGGAGATATGGTGGACCGCGAGCGAATTTCCACCTGTTTGGCGGATGTCCGTCCACGTGGCGAGCAGGATTTTGCGGGACCAAGCTCGATTCCGCACGTGACGGAAGTTGTTTTTATGATGGAGCAAGTTAGTTCCAATGGTAAAATGAAAAGGATCAGAACTTTCTAAATTTTTTTCTTGTAATTCTGTTCAATTCATGTTATTGATATATATAATTTATATAGAGAGAGATAATGCTCTTTTGAATCTAATCTTAGATGGGGCCAAATTATTTTAGTTGGCAGCCTTAGCCAGTTGAAAGAAAAAAATAAGGTTAGCTATGATAGATTAAAGTTTAAGAGGACGATGATTCATGAGAGAGACTATTGTTTGCCCTCTTTTTCACCATGTGAGTTTTTTGTTTAATTAAAAAATAATATTAAAAGCACATCAATACCTTATAAAAAAAAGCGCTTACTCAAAAAAAAAATTATAAAAAAGGGCACATAAGATTTTTTGATAGGTCTAGGCTATTGGAACAACTTAAATGAGTGGCTTTTGAAAACTATGGAATTAAAAAGTTGGGGTACTAAACCAAGTGCTGTGTGGAAGGTTTGGTTCTTCTATTGTATTTTCGTATTGGATATTCAAACCAATACAGAGAAGTGAAAAAAAAAAATGGGGTAGTCCTACAAGCAATGGGGCAAGAAATCTCCATTTAAAGTTTAAGAATGATATTGAACAATGAGTACAACTCTAAAGGCGATCAATGCCATTAAAAGCATATATTCTCTAGTAAAAAAATCTAATTCAACTGGAAACATCCTCAAACTGAAGAAAACTTAAGAGAATTTTTCCCTCATTTGCCGGTCTTGATAATTCATTTTGGGAACATGTTTTGTGGTGCTGAGAAGTGAGAAGTACGATAAACAAGTAGAAACAATGCAACATACGACTGGAAACGGCAATCAACCGTGGACGAAATGACCATGTAAGAACGTTTGGCAGGTTTGGGACACAAAGTTTGAGGTTCAAAACAGCATGCAATTCAATCCGCCATACTCTCTCTATCTATCCCCTTGTAGATGCAATAGGCGTGTATAAACTAGTAAAATCTTGTGTAAATCAAGCTCAATTGATGAAAATTTGGCAATCAAAATATTATCGACCTCATTTTAGAAACATATCGTGTTAATTTAACGAGATATGGGGATGTAGCCTATCCTTCTTTAAAATTGTGATAGAGAAAAATTAACGCCTTTTTTGTAACCCACTCTCGAATAAAGTTGTATGGTGTTTGAGCACAATCTCAACAATGTTGATTGAAAAAAATAACATGTTGGAATAGACTGATAGTGGATTTGACCGAATAATTGAATATGTGGCCCTAAAATCACTAAACAATTTTGTGACATAACAAACGAAAAAGAAATTTTTAAATGAGCATTTTTGGGTTATATGCAATGGGTTGAACAAATCTGGTAACAAATAGAGATAAGTTGAAATTTAAAGGGCCGGAATTTATATGGACGATTTTTTTGATACTTTTTTAGATGAAAATTATCCAAAAGAAATCATAAACCAATTGCACTTGTGCCATTCAATTCTAAACTTTTTTTTTGATCGATTTAAATATTAAATATATTAACAATTTGCTAATGTAGTTCATCTAGCCACTCTTAGGAGGAAATTGATTATTTGAATGCCGGTTGTTTTATGTGACATGAATGATGATGATATGATAATTTATTTTTGATTTTTTTTCTTTTTCTTATTGTTTAGAGTTGGCAAAGGGCTGCCAGCCATTGGCTAAGCCCCAACAACCCTTGTCGACCACTAGCAATGGTCACGGCACTCTCCTAGTTCTGAGTGAGGGTTGCAAGCTCTCAATGGCCATTAGGGAGGGCTTAGCCCTCATCAACCGTTATGCGAGAGTCATAGCCCTTGCCCAATGATCGGAAGGGGTCGTTAGGTTTGATAGACGGCCTCATGCTAACCCTTAACAATAAAAAAGAGAAAGAAAAGAAAAAACGTAACTAAAAAATAAAAAAATTTTAAAAAATGGAAAATTTTAAAAAATTGTTCATGTTAGTGTGGCCATATCACATAAGAGATTGGTATCTATGTCATCAATTTACAGTCAAAATTGGCTAGATAGACTACATTGGTAACTTGTTAAAAGATTTATGACTAAATTGGTTATATTGAAAGGTTTAGAACTAAATTCGTATTGAGTGCAATTAGTTTAACACTTATTTCTAATTTCTCCATTTTTTCCTCAAAAAATATAGTCTTTTGATAGGCGATAAACATCATTATTCCTCAAACCTACACTATCATTTATATTTGTCATGGAATAGTGGTTACTAATCATGTCGAATTGATCCCTGAAATGAATTTGATAGTTAGACAAGAATTAGATCAATATAATGAACTATATTGTTATGTATCCAACGTAATTAAAATGGAATTAGCTAAATTAGCGTGCATTAGACTGATTGAATATCTATGAATGCATGTAATTTATGCCATGTACATTGTTACAAGACCCCAGCCATGACCTATTCCGCTCCTTGAGCTACGACCCCAACGAGGGGAGTTGAATTGGGACTTCCGTCTGTACGTTATTCAACCAGGATCGATGGTAAATTGATTTACCACATTAAAGGCATGGATAGGCATATTACAGGACGATGGCCTCTTGTTTTAGATAAATGATTGACCAGTATACATCGACCATACCAACCCGCATTTGCATATTCGGTGAGCTACGATTTGATCTATGTGTTACCCAAAGTATATACTAGCGAGCTTATGTAATGTAAGTCTGATGTACAATTGCCAGAGTAGAAATGTCAAAATGGGTTGAAGACCCATTTATTAACCATATATGATTGGTTGGGTCATCTATGGATTAGCTAAAATTTATTAAATTTTGAATAATAAAGTGCAATGAAATGTGCATTGTTAATGAAGCTCAACTCACTTGTAGTCCCTCTTCACTTGTCTTCAGGTTCAGGTTGGGGGTTTTCGGGTGGGACAACTTATTTTTTAGTTTTATCTTCTACTTATGATGTTCTTCTTCTTTTTTTCAAATTGATAGTAAAAAAAAATTATGATTTTTCAAAATTAGAAAATCATGAAAATTAGTAAATAATTTTACATGTTGATATTTATTGACTTATTGAATTTAAGAGATGTTAGGATACTTTAGTATGAAGCTTGAAAATTGCAATAAAGAAAAAGTTGTAAACAAGTCGAAAAATTTTATTGGGAAGCTCATAAAACCACTGAAATTTTTATTGTTTACATGCTATACACATAACATAAAAGTTCTTGTTTTTAAATATATATGTATTTTAATAATGCGGGACAAGTCAGATCGGGTCAGGTTATTGAATTTGTTTTGCATGTAAACGAGTCAAAATGGATTAAATATGCTGTTTTGAGTCAGATTATATTCGACTTGACCCTACCTACCCATTTGTTGACCTTGGACCGGAGCATGCAATTATCAAGGAAAGCACTTCAAAATTAGCATCATAAATGGAAACACGTCAAATAGACATGTCAAACCCACGATAATCGTCAAAAACATAATCCAAGCAATAATTATAAATAGATGCATCCGATGCTTAGTCACGCGAAATGAGTACTTTGGAAATTAAGCGACAAACACAATGACTAAATTAAAAGACTAAATTAAAAGAGCCTTAATGCAGGGTTTGAACCCTCTTTGACCAAAAAAAAAAAAAAAAATTGTTTTCTTTATTGTTTTCTTTAACCTCCCTTATGGAGCTCCTGGACTATAACATCTCGAATTTTGCAAATTAGGACTCGCCAACTAATAGCACCAGGTTTATTAGGATCTTCCAAAATCTTAACTATAGGTAATCCACGAGATGTAAAAATGATCGATAACTTAAATTCAGGACTAGAGTCCTCACTAATTAGTAGCCTAGGTCAATTGGACACAAAAGGGCTCAAGCAAAGATAAGAAAGTGAAATATCTAAGTGCATATGTGGAAAAACTGGTCAAATGAAATTTAGAGATCTTCTGGGGACCAGTTACGCATATGATGGATTAGCATCCCACAACACCCTTTTTGTACCATAACCTAAAGTCCTAAATCACTTATCATTTAATTTCCTATGCTTGCATGATGTGTTGTTTTATGATTACAGAATATCACCATAACATTTATTCAACATTGCTATTGATCAACAAGACCATTTTGTTTTGTGTAGTGGCACGATTACATTCGTATGTGAAAGTGGATGTCAATTTAAATAATTCACGATTTAAAAAAATGAAATGACACGACAATGATATGAAAAAATCAAGATCCATACATATTGAGAAAATGACATGACAAGGACATGGCAAATTTCATATTTCACATCACAATGACATAACGATAATCACATGCAGCATTAATCAATAATTTCGTGATCCTAATCCAATGATAAAATGACACAATATAGTGAAAATTGCATTCTGCATGACATGAATGGAAAGAGAGAAAAGCTTCCATGTGTAAAGCGCTGGTAGGGGGCCGCTAGCCAGGCTAGTTGAGGCTAGCACCCCTACCAGCCATTGTGGGTAGATGGTGGACAATAAAAGAAAAGAAAAGAATAATTTTAGTTGAAATTAAATATATTTAAAAAATTAAAAAATTTCAATAAATTAACCAGGTCAACGTTGATCGTATCACGTATGACAGTCGATGTTTACATTATCAATTTCCTGCTAAAATTAATTGAATGAATTATATTAAGAATTTATTAAAATGTTTATGACTAAATTGGCTACTTTGAAAGGTTGAGAATTGAATTGGTACAAGCGCAATTAGTTTAAGACTTTATTTTTATAATTTTCCCCTTTTCTTTTTCTAAAAAATATAGTCTTTTGGTAGCGGATAAACATCATTAATCCTTAAACATACACTATCATTTATGTTTGTCATCAAATGGTGGTTTATTGATTATGTTGATTCGATTTCTGAAATGAATTCGACAATTAAACAACAATTAGATTGAACGTAACCAAAATTGACTTATCTAAATTGCCGTGCATTAGACTCTTTGAAAATCTACAAATGCATGTTATCTATGCCATATACATTGTCACAAGACCCTAGCCATGACCTATTACGCTCCTTGAGTGACGCCCCCATCGAGGAAGATTGAATTGGCACTTCCATCCGTCTGCTATTTAACCAGGATCCAAAATATATTACTTTAGCGTATTAAAGGCATGGAGAGGCATATATTATTCACCCAATAAGGTGATGGTCTCTTGTTTTAGATAAGTCATTGGCCAGTATGCATCGACCGTACTGACCCACATTTGTATATTCGGTGGGCTGCTATATAGTCTATGTGTTACCCAAGGTATATAGGAGCAAGCTAATGCAATGTAAGTTTGATGTACAATAAGCAGAGTAGATGTGTCAAAATGGGTTGAAGACCCATTTATTAATCAATATATGATGAGTTGGGTTGGGTCATATGTGGATTAGCTAAAATTTACTAAATAAGTTGATATAAGTCTGAGTAATAAAGTGCGATAAAATATGCGTTTTAAATGGGTCTAATGCTCAACTCAGGGATAAATGGGTCTAATGCTCAACTCACGTGCAATCCCTCTTCACTTGTCTTCAGGTTCAGGTTGGGGGTTTTAGGTAGGGCAACTTTTTTTTTTCCCCTAGCTATATCTTCTACTTATGATCTTCTTCTTCTTCTTCTTCCAAAATTGATAAATAGTAAAAGATTTACTTTCAAACTTTAGAAAATTGTGAAAATTGGTATATGATTTTACATGTCAATATTGATTGACTTATAAAGTGTAAGAGATGTTCTACTTGAAAATGAGGATCGGGAGCTAAGTGAAGTCTGTCAAAACTTGAGAGATGGAAGTGCTACGAAGGATGAAGATATTGAACAGATATAAATAAATAAAAACACTTGGGTTCTCAGAGAGTGAAATTGGTGGACCAAAGGGTGGGCTATCTGCATATGTTCTGCCCTATCGTCCCTCAAGGGTGAGATGACATCTCTCACGCTATAATCCAATTACTGGAAGCACAAGGATGCAAAAAAGGAAAAAGAAAAAAGAACAAAAAATGCATATTGATTACGCATGCTAAGTTTCTAGAAGAACTAAACTTTACATCATTAGTAGTCTCAGATTTGCCCAAATGCAAGATAGGATTTAAGCTGTTGAAAAGGGTGTCAGGGATGAAATAGGAAGGATCGGGATAGAGAAAAGTGAAGACGCACTTATGAAATAGTACTTGGAAATGACCTCAACAATGACCAGAAGACAACCAAGTCCAAATACGAAACTCCTTCGCAAACAGGCAATTGATGAAAAATATTCCGCTTGATCAAGCTTCAGATTCTTTGTTAATGAAATTAGCTGTAGAAAGGAAGAAAGGGCAAACAATCAGATGCTTGCAAATGCATAGAAGAAGAGTCTAAACCCTTGTTTAGAACTAGAGATTGAGAAAGGATTGGGCCTTGACCAGGTCTCAACCAATAGAGAACTTGGTAAAGAGAGAACAAAAGAAAGATCTTGGGCAGACTCGCTTATGACTCTTAGAAATTGTCCAGTCTCCAGGTGAGCGTGCAAGACAGGAGATGGAAGGCGAAACTGAAGAAGACGAGCAAGAGGTCTCACAAGGTCAGTATGAGACATTGAAGAGGCAGCTAGAAGAAGTGGAAGAGGCAATCATTCATTTAATAGTCGTGAACAATCATCTAGCGAAAGACATCGATGTGAACTTATCCGTACAAGACTCAAGGTTAAGGTAAATTCAAATTTCAAAGACAAATTTTTTCAAGAATGGTAGATTCTAATAATATGGCCCAACAAGCCAAGTCCAAGCTCAACTCTCTTTCTCTCTTCTTATTTGAGCTTGTGCTATGGAAGGACAAGAGGAGGAGAAGAATCCGAAGCAAAAATAGGGGAAAGAAAAGGGGCTCATCGAGAAAGAAGAAAAATGAGAACAAAGAAAGGAGGAAAGGGAAAAATTTTGCACGGTCATGATCCGTATGATTCGCCAAGCTGATCAACTCTGTTTTACCACGTTGATAAATGATCAAAGCCCCTAATTGTCTATTCAAATGAATTGTCAAAATTAGGGTTGGAAATTCAATTTTAGGTGAATTATGATTTGGTGCAGTTGACCGGGGAGTTTCTGGGAGTTGTATTTTTATAGAAATGATATTTTAGGATGTGTGAAGTTATAGCATTTTACGGATTTCGATTTGACATTCCAGTTTGCCTAGAACTAAATTTTCAAGTCCAGCGTGCATTCTAGAAAGAGTTCCGAACAGTAAATTTGGAGTTGAATTTCAGTCGTTTCCAGCAAGGTCTTGGGGCGGGAGTTGGAGTTCTTATAGTATGTCAAAATACTAGACTAAAGTCGTAACCAATTAGCTCAAGAAAGACTAGGTTGATTGGACACAAAAGGGCTCAAGCAAAAGTAGGAAAGTCAATTATCTAAGCGCACATGCGGATGAACTGGTCAATTGAAACCTAGAGATCTTATCATATAATTCCCTAAATCATTTATCATTTAATTTCCTATGCATGCATTATGTGTTGTTTTAGGATTACAAAATATTGCCGGACCATTTATTCTAGGGAAAAGTGCCAAAAAAGTTATAAACCTTTTGGCTTTGTGCCGATTTAGTCATAAATCTTTTTTTGGTGCCAATTTAGTCATAAACCTTTTTACGTTGTGCCAAATCAGTCTTTTCTGGTCAATTTTGGCCAGATTTTGTTGATTGGACGCCGGCCGACTGACGTGGCCTGATCGGCGTTGATGTGTACAACTTTTAATAATATTTTAATATTTTAGAATTTTTTTGAATTTTTGAATTTTTTTATTCTTTTCTTTTTTTCTTCTCATCTTCTTCCTCCAGCCGACAAGGTCAAGGTCGACCTCGTTGGCCACCTTGCCGATGGGCCGCGAGGACGGCCTCGCCGGATCCGGCGAGGGTTGAGCCTCGCCCATGGCTGGTGAGGCGAGCCTCGCCAGCCGGTGCGAGGAGGCGGCTCGTGGCCGGTGAGGTCGAGGTCGAGGTCGACCTCGCCAGCCCGTCGCCTTTGGCCGGTTGCTGAGCTCGGCGATCGGCTAGAGGAAGAAGATGAGAAGTAAAAAAAAAAAAAAAAGAAAAGAATAAAAATAAAAAGAGAAAAAAATAAAAACAAATAAAAATTCAAAAATATTAAAATATTATTAAAAGTTGTACACGTCAAGACTGACAGGGCCACGTCAGCCCGCCAATGTCGAGTTAGCAAAATCCGGCCAAATTTAGTCGGAAATGGCTGAATTGGACAACGTAAAAAGTTTAGGACTAAATCGACACCACAAAAAGGTTTGGACTAAATTGGCACAAAACCAAAAGGTTTAGGACTTTTTTGGCACTTTTCCCATTTATTCTACGTTGTTATTGATCAACTGAACTATTTTCTAATGTGTAGTGGTGTGATTACATTCATCTGTAAAAGTTCATGTCAATTTAGATTAAATCATGATTTGAGAAAATGAAATGACCGGGCAATAATATGGCAAAATCAAGATCCACACCTACTGAGAAAACGGCATGACAAGGACATGGCAAATTCCATATTTCACGTCACAATTGCATGGCAATAATCACATATAGCATTACCCGATAACTGCGTAATCCAAATACAATGAGAAAACGACAAGACATAGCGATAATTGCGTTCAGCAAGACTGGAAAGAGAGAAAAGCTTCCATGTATCCCCCGTCTGACCACAAGTAGTATCTGGTCTTTAATAGTTCCTAGTCAAATGGCAACAGCTGGTATAACAGCAGCCTTTGCATTTGTGGGGGCTAAGGCAGAGCAACCATGGTCAAGCAGCCCCAAGTTGACTGAAGAAGAAGAAATGTGGGGGAAGAGAACATGCATAATAAATAACTCGACAGGTGCGAAAGGGGAAAGGGACTTCTTTTGAGCTCCCACTTGGAGGGGGCGGCTTCCAGAATGTATGGCCTTTCCTCTTTTCTGTTTCCATCCACTTGCCTTAACTTTCTCATGTTGTAATAATTCGATACTTAGATTGATTTAGGAAAAAAAAAAATCTGTCTTCCAAGAGAGTTGACGCGAAGAGATGGTGATGATTTGACTTCTCCTGGACCGATTCAATTATGATATGCCCCACATTGGAGAGAGGAAGAGGATGCATGTTGGTGAAAGACAAGTTTGGCCTTGTCTCTTACCCAAATTACAACCCTAAAATTTAGCATAATTACCGGAATTATGTCACTTGAAATATTTTTCTTTCCTTCTAATTCTCCCTTTCTTTCTAAACAAAATAATGTATTCAAATCCAGATTCCTTTTTATGTTCATTTTCCACTCATTCTAAACAACACCCAACTCCTTTTCACATTTTCTTTCTTCACTTTCGTTGTTCTTTTCACCTCGTTGTCCTCATCCACCTAAATATCGTTGGAAAAAAAGAACAAAGGAAAAAAAGAAAAAGAAAAAAGACAGAGCCCATACAAATTGAAACCTTAGTTTTTTCATTTCACAATCCAGGGACATGACTTGAAGATTTATGGAATACCATGCAAACTCCACAAATCCGTTAATTTCAAGTATCTAACCTTTGCAAGTGAACGAGACCCAAAGCGGGTTGTATGCAATAGATAGCATTTGATACGGGTGACCTTCAATTCCTGAGTGTGAAACCCTTTGTAACTAGAACCAACCGCACCAATCCCAAAGCTTTTATTGTCTTTATTTGGCCAACTACAAATTGAACTCATTCAATTACACAACTTTTGCATCTCTAAGGAAAGAGCAATTGACAGAGGATCTATGTGCGTGTCCTTGCGGCCAAAATCATTAAATCTTTTCTTCAAAATTATTATGATCAAGAGACTGTTGTTGTTTTATACAAATGTGAAAATGTTGATGAAGACACACGATCTGATAATGATTTTATAATTGGTTCTGATATTTATAATTTTAAAGAAACTAGTGGTAATTTTTTGATGTGAGATAGATTCAAGATTATACTGAAAATTTGTGATTTTTTATTATGATAAAGAAAAATTTAGGATCAAATTAGTATCGGATTTAAAATTAGAGATTTTTTTGGGAATCAAGCCAAAATTTATAAATATCAAGAATAAGGAAAGCAAGCTGACCTAAATTGGATCTTGCCAGTGATAAGAAAAAAGTGGATCGATGTCATCATCAATTCGACTTGTGCATCATTCTCTTTTCTGAGATCTGACATCCACCAAAATGCAATTTCTGCCACTTTCGATTGTGGAGTTAATCACCAACAGTGATTATCCATCGTATGAGCCCAAATTATGTCGGGACAATTCCACGTGGATCACTTTGATTGGATAGCGGAAATTTTCATTTTTTATGTTCTTGATGACTGTGTCCGCCGTCTAGATATTTACTTGACCTCGGAGGCCGCCCAGGAAAATCGCGCGTTTCGAGTGCCAGCTAGAAACCTGAACAAGCTAATGCCCGTGAGGAATTAACAACTTATTTCCATTTGTTTCCATATTGCTCGATTTTTAATTTTCACGCACAGATAAAAAATAATCGGAATCTTTTTTGAATTTTTTATTTTTGCTCTGCGGTACAGCCGATGTCGCACATATAGGAAATGTCGAATTCTCTCGTGCTATAACATCATAAAAAGTCCCAAAAAAAGTAATGACTTGTTCGGATTAGATCAAAATTTGACACGGCATAATCATGATGATTGCTACGGTACGACGACGTCGATTGCTTGCTTTACCCTTCCATGCCGCTGTTGCGAAGTTAGATATAGCTCCGGGAGGCCTGAGCGGTGGCTGTATTAGCGCGGGGCAGGCTCACAATTTGCGTTCTCCAATGAGTACTCTGCAATTTATAATCGAAGTTGCCCAAGAAAAGGTACTCAGATGATGGGTTTACTTATGAATCTAGTGTTGGAAATTTCCTATAATATGGGCTTACATTAATTAATTAATTTTTTATTTTAAATAATCGGATTAATGGATATTCCAATATTTGTTGAACTCTAAAGTGATCTGATTGAATTGGGTATTGTCATCTATGTTAACGGGCCTGGAAAGTTGAAAGAAGAAAGTGTAAGCGGTGTGTTTCGAGGCCCGTAATGGGCGCCCGCTGACACGCCGCTGATTAGGGTTTCACAGCCCCCTTTTTAGCCTATAAAAGGGTAGGTTATACTTGCTTTAATCCCATTGAAAGCTGCTATATCGAAATAGGTCATGAGAGAAAGATTCAGTATTCCAATAGATCCCTGATTATCAGAGTGATCTAATTTTCTTCAAGTAAAGCAATGGCTCAAACAGGTACGCTTTAATTCCGCTGTATTTATTGATCTTGGTGTTTTACAATCCTGTATGGATCCGTTTGTTCTTAATTGATTAATTGTTTATGAGAATAATATTCAACATCTAGTTCACAAGTTTTCTCCCCAACGACTTCCATATAGCATGGCATAGCAGTTAATTCTCATAGCTCCGATTAATGCATTGCTGTGACAACTATTTGGCCAATGCCTAGTAGCAAATTAGCTATCAGGTCAATTGGCCGGCAGCCCAGCACCCTAGCTCCCCTATGATGTCTCCTAACATGTGTCCAACAAATCTCGGTCTCGTAGTTTCGATCCAACATTGATTTGACTAGAGCTTGAGCCATAAACTTGACACTTTAATTTGATATACTGACAGCACAAAAAAGAGTTCATTCACAGGGTGACGGTTTTTAATCTATAATGAAAATAATATTTTATTTTGGACCATAAATAAATTATTGTAGAGTCCACTTTTTCAAAAATTTGTGGTCTCATTATTTCAAAAATTTATGACTCACAACAAGTTGTTATTTTCATAGTAGCACAAAGACTGTTATGCTAACAAATCCCTGAATCACTAGTGTCTTTAAGCAGATCAAGTTATCAAAAAGAAAAAGAAAAGAAAATTGAAAATGTAATTTCCTTACCAAATGTCAATTTGCCTTGTTTGGAGGAAAAGGAGAATGGAAACCGCAAACGATTCGCCTTCTCGAACACATGACTGTGTCATAACAGCTGAGTTGTTTCTCCCATGTCTGGCAAAAGTGTGTCAGCTACATACATGTAAAAAGCATAACGATCATCCCACCCGATGAGTCATATCAAACCTAAGAATTGCGGTCAAGGTCAACGGCATGTAAAGCCTCCCCAAGCCAGAATTGCTCCTCGTGACTCAGTCTCATTTCCAGTGAGTCCTCCCTCTCTCTTATCTTTGCGACTTTCTCGTCAGAAATCGCGACGGAAACACCTAACCAACGAAGGAATCGAAAAGCCAGCCCAGTCGTGCATGTCCTCATTGGTTCGTAGAAGCGGTCCCCGACGAAAAAAAGAAGAAGCGCGTGATCGTTATTAAACCTGATCACGGGGGGGCTACAGAATTCAAAGTCAAAGAACGATGCATACTTTAATTTATGGGCCGCCTAAGAGCCTCTTGTGTATAAATTTGACTTTCCGGCTTCTTCATAAACATCAGTTGCTTTCTCAGGACCAGAAGAGTGAGCCTGACCCACCATCAGCTTCGCTCCAAAACCATTCGATTTCGATCTCCCTCTCTCGACCAAGGCCTGGTGATCAGTTCCGGTGATCAGTTCCCTAAGACTGCATCAAGTTTCGTGAATGGAACATTTCCTGGGGCTCTTGAGAATCCATGTCCACAGAGGGGTGAACCTTGCGATCCGAGATGTCCGGAGCAGCGATCCTTACGTCGTCATCAGAATGGGCAAACAGGTGAGCTTGTCCCGCCATGTCCTGCTTCTTGTTTTGGTCCATGGTGCGTTTCTTGGAGCAGCCGTCTCCTTGTTTCGTGGTTTTTTTTTGACTCCGATCAAGACTTGAGCGTCTCGGGACATGGCATGTATAGCATACCCTGCCTTTTTGGTTGATTTTATATACTTTCTGGTTCTGCGAGTATCGTTTAGTTTTGGTCAATTGAATCAACACCGGGGACCAAAATAGGCTCCAGGGCTTTGCGCTGATCCGGATTATCTGAAAACATATAGTAGGATTCGGTTTTGCTTTTGGCTCGTCTGATTCAAAGTTTCGATGCGTCTCACAGAAACTGAAGAGTAGGGTAATCAAGCAGAACACGAACCCGGAGTGGGATGACGATCTAACTCTCTCGATCACCGACCCAGGCCTCCCCGTGAAAGTGTTGGTGTACGACAAAGACACGTTCAGCCTAGACGACAAGATGGGGGATGCAGAGTTCCACATCGGGCCGTTCTTGGAAGCCCTGAGAGCGCCAACGGACGGAGTCCCAAACGGGACCGTGATCGCCAGAGTGCCGCCCAGCCGGGAGAACTGCTTGGCTGAGGAGAGCTGTATCGTGTGGAGCGACAGCAAAGTGGTCCAGGATATGGTCCTCCGGCTCCGCAACGTGGAGCGAGGCGAAGTCGAGCTGCAGCTTCAGTGGATTGATGTTCCTGGTTCCAGGGGCTTGTCGTAGTCGCCTGGACCTCGCCTGGACCTCCTCTATGTTCATATGCTCTTGCTAAATAAGCGGAGGATGGATCTTCACTGTACTCTGATTATCGAATGAATTTTCGTTTTTCTTTCTTCGTACCCTATTCACTATTATATCTGCGGATTTCTTTTCTCGCTTTTGCACAGCCGATGTATGCATCGTTCTTGTGCTCCTGCCTCGGTCTTGCAGCGACACCAGCGAGTCATTTCAGCGATTAACTGAACGGTTTAGGCTCTTCTTGCCTGTTAATCTGAAGCATATCACATCTTGAAAAGGAAAGGTGAGTGCTGAAAACAAAGAGAAAATCGCAGAGATGAAACCACGAGTTCTCTGTATGTTTCCTCCGAGGGATCGATCAACCATAAAGAGTCATGCTTTGCTTTAGACGCGTGATAATTCTGGAACGAAATCAACAAACAGGAATCACGTGGGAGAAGCTTTGAAGTAGAATCAGACACAAGTGCAAATTCGTCGCAAATTCGCCTCTAAGCAGGATAGTATTAGGGACGGGAGTAAACGCGGTGAATAAGGTGTCCGCTTTATAATGTTCTAGAGACGAATAAAGAAATCTTATATAGACGGATCATTATGTCTAATATATCTAGGGAAAATTACCAAAAAAATATTAAGCCTATTACACCGGTGACAATTTAGTCATAAACCTTTTAATTTGGCCAATTTATTCTTTGATCTTTTGATAATTTGTCAATTTAATTCTAAACCTTTTGACGATTTGCTAACTTAGTTTATTCAGCCAGTTTTAATTGGAAATTGCCGATGTGGTGGTCTAATCAGCATTGGTCATACTATGTCACACAGGTGGTGATGATGACGATAATTTTTAATTTTTTTTTAATTTTTATGAATTTCTTATTATTAATTTTTTTTTCAAAGTCTAGGCCAATGAGGTCGCCGGTAACAAGCGAGGCCATTGACCCTGACTAATGAACGGGCAAGGGTTGTGACACTCTTGCCCAAACCAGGTGAGGCTTACTAGCCCTTGCTGGCCCAAGGTCAGAAAAAAAGGAAAAGAAGAAAAAAGAAAAATTTAGATAAATAAACAAGTTTAAAAATTGTCAACGTTAACACACTAGTCAAGCTGCTTAGAATGGCCGGCACTAATTAGATCACATGTTGGCAATTTTTGGCCAAATCTTGAATGACTAAATTGATAAATTGTCAAAATTGACATAATTAAAATGTTTATAACTAAATTGATACAAGTGTAATAAATTTAGGACTTTTTTTGATAATTTTCCCAATGTAACCACGTAGTCCACGTCATACATGAATGATAAAAAGGGTTTATGACACAAATGGTTTATGAACTTATCATAGCATGATAATATGTCAGGAATGACATAGTTGCTTGCCAAGAAAAGGGATGATGACGATGGAATATAATAGTGTTATGGTTGAATATAGTTTTTCTGGGGGCTGGAAGGATTTTCTTATGCCAATTTGCCAATGCTAGAAGGCTTAAGACTTCCCTAGTCTCAAACTGTAAAAACAAATATTACTCACAACACATCTCGAAATCTAGTCCAGATGTTGATTCGCTGGGCTTGGCCACCCTACCTTGACTTTACGCATGGGAAAGTTACTGACACCTTTGTGAGCCTTCAGATCCAAGCTTGTCAATGCCAATCGTTGGATCTCGTGTCTTGTCAATAATCTGATCGAAAACTTGTCGGCATCGATCGATCGTTAAATTGGAGCACAACAAAATTGCCTTGATTTTGCTCACGTGAGGGTAGATTCACCTTGCGTTTACTCAAGTATATTTCCATCTCTCCCTACCAACTGCATCACTGCCGCGTGTTTGCCACCGTCATCAACGACTCAAAGGCGACATTTGCCGCTCCACTATCCAATGAGAGGTCTATCTTGGAGTTATCTCTCTTCAAGCAGCGAAGCTTTCGTGACTCTCCAACTCGTTGTGGTTGACGGAAATTGTCGCAGTTGACGACTCAATTATCGATAGATGGCGCTGTTGAGATTTGCTTAGATCTAAATTTGTTTAGAACATATGTCAAATGTGAGGTCTTTTAGAGGTTTGGTCCTTGTGGATTGTAACTACCGTAAAAGAATACTTCAACTAACCACACAAAGTGACATCTATTTGGGATAGATATCATTTATAAACCATTGAATTAGACCTCTCTCATTTGATATAGAAATTACAAATTCGTATAAACTATCCCACTAAAAGAACTAACATCCTCGTGTCTCCCAACCATATTCTCCCTATTTGGTGTGTAGTTGAACATATTCCTATTCCCTTAGCTATTCTAGAATGAATAGACATGATTGAAATTTCATTCCAACCAACCAAACGTGACCTAGATCCTCTAAGACTAGATCCATAGTTCGATTTAACTAAAACTCTGTCATTTGAAAGGGCTGTGAAAGATATGTCGGTTTCTAATCATAAGGGCTCTAGATCTGCAACGGAATGTTCGATTTGAACCGTGATTATTTGGCGTTATCCCTAGCCAGGAAATCCAAAGTTTTACAATCCTATTTATGTAGCTCCTCAAGACACTAGAGATTCATAACAATTTGTATAAAGCTAGACATACATGTAATCAATTATTAGAGATTTGCCTCAGTGGCAATCCTCCTCATTTGGGAAAGAAGAGGTGGAGAGAGATGCATGAGTGAGAGAGCAAAGTCTTACAACCTGCACATGACACATAGCACATTCACACTCAGTGACATATAAAATAGATATAAGATAGGGATTAGACAAAAAGGAAGAAGATATTCATGTAATCGTAAACCAGTGTCCACAAAGCTAGATAAATTTACTATTCCCGACAATAGTTTGGTCCCCTTGACTCTTAGTGCCCAACAAGTAATGGCTTAAATGACAATTGAGTTTATGATTGAATAAGCATAATTGAAAAGTTCAGAATAAAATTGGTAAAATTATTTAAAGGGTTATGTCCAAATTGAAAGATTTATGATTGGATTAAAATAAGTATGATAGATTTAGAACTTTTCTAATAATTTTTCCAATACATCTATGTGCTCGACATCATACATGAATAACAAGAATGAAGTGTGAAAAATACATTTATGAGGGAGTCAAAGCTTAAAGTTGGAAACAATATTGGAGTATGTGCAGCGCATAAGCACAATTATTTTGAATTTAGACTCTGGTTTTCAACTTATTTTGAATAGTATCTTTTATGTCCCTGGTTTTAGGAAAAACTTAATATCTCTGTCTTCGTTTGACAAAATTGGATATTGTCTTTATTTTGCAAATAAAAGAGTGGATTTGAGTTAAGATTCCAGAATTATTGGAAATTGTGCTCTGTCTGATGGATTATATTGATTATCCTTATCTCCTGATAGACTATATTATTCTTTCAATGTCAAGAATAATGTTACTAAGAGATCCTTAATCAAAAAAGATCTTCATTACTATGGCATAAGCGATTATGGCATATCTCCAAAGAAAGGGTAAAACGACTCATCAAGGCTGATATTCTTCCTCCTATTGACTCACTTAGATGATATTGAGACTTCTATTAATTGTGTAAGAGGAAAATTAACTAAAATCAAGAAGAAAGATGTTACTTGCAGTCAAAATCTATTGGAGATAATTCATATGGATATTAGTGGAATATACTCAACCACCTTGTATGGATAAGTATTTCATCACATTCATTGATGATTTTTCTCATTATTGTTATGTTTATCTAATTAAGGAGAAGATTGATGCTTTTGAAATGTTCAAAGTGTTTTTGAAGTTGAGAAACAATTGAGAAAAATTATCAAGATTGTCAGATCTGATCGCGGTGGTGAATATTATGGGCGATATACCGAGACTGAACAACAAATGGGACCGTTTGCTAAATATTTGTAGGGTTGTGATATTGTCGCTTAATATACAATGCTTGGTAGTCCTGAATAGAATAGTGTAGCTGAACGGTGCAATCGAACACTCATGGAGATGAAACGAAGTATGATGGACGGTTTTAATTTGCCTGAATACTTATAGGGTGATGCAATTAAAACAACAACTTATATATTGAATTGTATACCTAGTAAATCAATGCTGAAAACACCTTTTAAATTGTGGATGAGGAAGAAACCAAGCTTGAATCACTTTCAAGTTTGAGGGTGTCCTAGGTGAAAATTTATGATCATTCTCAGAAGAAGACCAAACCCAGGACTATTAGATGTTACTTTATTGGATACCTTAACCATTTCAAATGGTATAGATTCTATTGTCCTACTTGTGGCATTAGAAGCATTGAATCCCAAACTGCCAAATTCTTAGAATTAGATGTTATTGAAGAGAGTTTTTCTCAATCTTTCGAAAGGGAAGAACCAAACAAAATGGTATCTATTCCATTGCCTATCTTGAATAATATTTTTATGTGAGAGCCTTACAGAGTGGAAATTTAGCAAGAAGCAGATACTGGAGATATGATGGTAGATCCTCCTATCACAAATAAAATTTCCCAGACAAATGATGTGGCTCCAGAAATGTCTATGCGAAGATCACAGCAACAAAGAAGACTAACGCCTCTAAATGATTATCATGTCTATCTTGGAGAAGCTGATTTGGACATTGGACATATTATTGATCCGGCGACCTTCAAAGAAGCTCTTAATAGTGATCAGCAAATGAATGATTAGGAGCGATGAAGGATGAGATGATTTCCATGTCAAATAATCAAGTATGGGAACTTGTTAATTTACCTGATGGGCATAAACCGATCGGTTGTAAATGGGTATTCAAAATCAAGAAAGATAATAAAGGCAACATAGAGAGATTCAAGGCAAGGTTAGTCGCAAAAGGGTACACATAGCGAGAATGCATTGATTATATTGAAGTCTTTTCTCCAGTGTCCACTAGAGACTCTTTTTGGATAATCATGACATTGGTGCTTATTTTGACTTATAGCTTCACTAAATGGATGTAAAGATAGTTTTTTTAAATGGAAATTTGGATGAAGAAGTACATATGCAATAACTTGAAGGGTTTAAAGCAAACATTGATTATGAACTATACAATGTATAGCGGAGTAGAGGACCTAAATGTGATTGGATATTTAAATGATAATTTTGCTAGTTGTTCGGATGACAAAAAATCAACTTCTTGATATAATTTTATGATGGCTGGAGGTGCTAATTCTTGGAAGAGCATAAAGCAAACATTGATTATAAACTCTACAATGTATGCTGAGTTTGTAAGGTTTTACGGCGCGCCAATTCAAGCTGTTTGGCTCAAAATTTGATCTTAGAATTGCAAGTTGTGGACTCTATTGTTAGACCTATGGTGATTTATTGTGACAACATTGCGGCTATGTTTTATTCCAATAATGACAAGATCAGCACTGCATCCAAATACATGGAGATCAAATAGTATACTGTTAAGGACTTGATTAAAAAGGGAGATTTTGTAATTGAGAATATCAAAACTAAGATTATGTTGGCCGATCCTCTAACAAAAGGTTTACGATCCATTTTAGATTCTTTTGATCTATTTTATTAATGAGAGCTATATAATTTGTATTTCTGGATATTATAGTTTTATGCAAACTGATAATGCTTTCATGATATCTATTAAAACATTTAATTTCAATGATCATTATTCTTGATTCTATTGTTATCATTTTTCCTGTTGATTGAGAAATGGAAGTACAAAACAATATATTTAAACAAATTTTAGTTTAAAGACGATTGGATGTCACTAATTATGAGATCTCATGTTGGATCGTGACATAGTCATGCAATTTCATATTGTTTAGAAATTGCGCTAATACAATTTCATGTCGTTGAGAAATTGCATTGGTGACCAATAAGAAATAGTGTATATTTTGATCACTTTTTGACACTATTTCTTACTACATTATTAGGCCCATGATTCATGAAAATATAATGCTTATTATATGTGATTATGGAAGATCACGTGTTGCGGTATTTTCTTAACATATTAATCCCTATAGTCTTATACTAAGGTTATATAGGATTAGGTTAGCTTTGAGATGCCGTTATTGGAATATAATTTTTAAAGTTGTGGCCACATAAAATAAAATTTTCAATTATTAACTTGATAGTGTCATTTTCAATATAAAATATTCTTCTAAATAAAAATAAGTTAATTAATGTACCCAAGTGGGAGACTATTAGAAATTTCTATAATATAGGCTTACATTAATAAATTAATTTTTTTATTTTGATATTCTAATATTTGTTAAACCCTTAAGTGATATTATTGAATTGCGTTTTAGCATTTATTAATAATTGGCCTAGTTAAGCAGCAAAGTGTAGGCAATTGTATTTAATTGAAGCCCATAATGGGAGGGACTTAGTTGACATACTATTGATTAGGGTTTACTAGGTCTCTTTTCTAGCCTATAAAATGGTAAGCTATGCCTATCAGTCACTTCATCTTATTAAAAGCTACTATACTAAAATATGTTATAGAGAGAAAGATTTGTCATTCCAATAGATATCTGATTAAATAGACCGATCTATTTTTTTTTTCAAGTGAAGCAATAGCTCAAACATGTAATTTTTAATTCCGCTGTGCATATCGTTTTTGGTGTTTTATAGTCATATATGAATATAATTGTTCTTGATTAATTAGTTATTTATGTGGATAATTTTCTACAATCTCAACATCTAATCCGGATGTCGATCTGCTCGGCTCATCTAACATCCTGTGACTTTACACACGGGAGAGTTATCAACGCCTTTGTCAGCCTTTAGATCCAAGCTTGTCAGTGTTGACCGTTGGATCTTATGTCCTGTTAGTGATCTGATGTAAAACTTGTAAACATCTATCGTTAAATCGGACAGAAAAAATTTGCCTTGATTTCGTTGACGCAAGGGTAGACTCACCTTGCGTTTACTCAAATATATTTCCACCTCTTTCTATCAACCGCATTACTGCTGCTTTATTTGCTCACTGTCGTCAATGACCAGAAGAAGACCTTTGCCGATCCACTACCCAATGAGAGGTCTATCTTGGAGTCATCTCTCTTCGACGTCGAAGCTTTCCTGATTGTCGAAGTCGTTGTGCTTGATAGAGCTTGTCGCAGTTGACAACTCAATTGTTGATGGATAGTACTGTTGAAATCTGCTCAGATCTAAATTTGTACGGAACATTGTGAAATATAATTTACAGGTTTGGTCCCCGTGGATTGTAACTGCCCTAAAAAAATACTCTTACTAACCACACAAAATGACATTTGTTTGGGATACATATCGCTTGTAAACCATTTAATAAGACCTCTGTTACCCGATATGGAATTACGAATTCGTATAAACTCTCCCATTAAAGAATTAACCTCTTCGTGTCTCCCAACCATTTTCTTCCTATTTGATTTGTGGTCTTATTCCTATTCCCTTAGCTATTCTAAAATGAACAGAATGTAATTCAAATTTCATTCCGAGTAAGCAAACGAGACCTAGATCCTCTAAGACTAGAATCCCTAGTTCGATTTAAATAAAACTCTCTCTCTCTCTCTCTCTCAAGGGCTAAGAAAGACGTTTAGGTTACTCACCATAAGGGCTCTAGATCCACAACGGAATGTTTGATTGAACTATGATTGATTGGCATTGTCCAAAGCTGAAAAGTCCAAGGTTTTACAATCCTATCTATGTAGCCACGTCAATATGCTACAGGTCCATAACAATTTGTATAAAGCTAGATATACATGTAGTCATAAACCCATGTCCACAAAGCTACATAAATTTACTATTCCCAAAAATAGTTTGGCACCCTTGACTCTTTGCACCAACAAGTAATGGCTTAAATGACAATCGAGTTTGCTTTTTCTATTATGGTCTTGGGTTTTAGTTTTGTTGATAGCGCTCTAACAGTGAAATATCAATTGCACTATGCCGATGTAGAAAAGTATGCCCTCTAGATCGCTTGGACTAAATCCAATAAATAGATAGAATCCATTCCAATGAGCTGCTATGACTTACGAGGCATGCCAATTGTATCGGATAGCAGCCAAGTACTTTCTTCCTCGAAGCATCCCAGAGATCAGTCCAGATGCTATTGCCGGAATGTTCGACCATTCAAGGATGCGCAGACTCGGGCAATGCCGTCCCAGAACAGAAATCTTCGGGCTCAAGGATCATGGAAGTGGTCACATCGTCCCTCTGACTCTCACCATTGACTGTCTCGTCAGCGTCGGGACACGACCCCACACACCACCAATTTTGGCATTCCAAGCAGCCAGCTAGGCCCCGAATGCGCATAGATCGCCCGGAATCGCGTGCCTTTGCGTGTGTAAGTGAACCATTACCATCACAACTTGCTGAGTTCTTGCCTAACAGACCGAATTTTTCACTGTACGAAAGAAGGAGCCAACTGAAGCGGTTCAAACTGCGCGTAGTCATTATTGAATAGATTCCATGGCCGGTCAACTTTTCAAAGTCAAACCCAGGATCATTCAACGAGGCAATCATTTCTCTTTGCGCCTTAAACCTTTCATTATAAAAAGACCAGACCGGACATTGGGCATTGGCATCAGACAACATAGCAAATTCCCAGTTTGCAACTCATCCAGAAGGAGAAACCGGAAGCACATAGTTTTCGCCCCGCAGCACCGCCTCCTTCCAACTTCAGCCATTAATTTCATTCTCTCTTATCTAAGGGCAATAGCAAATCTGTCTCATAAAAAATGGAACATCTTTTGGGACTTTTGAGAATTCACGTCCTGAGAGGAGTTAACCTTGCGATCCGAGACATTCGAAGCAGTGATCCTTATGCTGTCATCAGAATGGGCAAACATGTAAGTCAATCTGCCCACTCTGCAATTACTGCTTCTCTTACCTTAAGTAGTTTGAAGTCTTATATGTTGCTTCCAGCTGAACTGACCCAAATGCTTCTTGCAGAAATTGAAAACTCGAGTGGTCAAGAGAAACCTGAACCCGGAGTGGAATGATGATCTGACTCTCTCGATCGCCGACCCGAGCCTTTCCATAAAATTGATGGTCTACGACAAGGACCAATTCAGCCTCGACGACAAGATGGGGGACGCTGAGATCCACATCGCACCCTTTCTTGACACATTGAGGATGAGATTGGATGATGTCCCAAGTGGAACTGTGATCACCAGAGTAAAGCCAGGCCGGGACAACTGCTTGGCAGAGGAGAGCTGTATTGTGTGGCGCGATGGCAAAGTGGTGCAGGACATGGTGCTCTGGCTCCGCAATGTGGAGCGTGGCGAGGTAGAGCTCCAACTTGAATGGATAGACATTCCCGGTTCCAGAGGTCTTTAGGAGGACTTGGTCTGTCAAATTTATCACTGCGAGTTCAACTCAATGTACAGAGAAAGCTCTGAATGAGTTCCTAATCATTCTTTGATTCTTTATTTAACTTATTAAGGATGTAAGATGAGACACTTTCAAGTTTCAATGTATCATTTCCAGGTCACTACACCAATTTGGTAGCAATTACTGTTTTTTTTTTTTTAAATTCTTTCCATGAATTAACGAAAGCAATGATTCTCTCTTTGGTAGAGTTTTCTCTGTACCCTCCCTGTGGGCTGATCTTAGTGAGTGACGAAACCAATTTCAAGCGACAAAGTCGCAGCCCTCTGTAAAAAAATTAGGGAAACTACGGTTAAATGAGGACAGGGAAAGAATAGCTGGAGCCGTCACAACTTCGGGAATGCCATCGTATCCTATTTAGGAGATTGATGTCAAACCCCAGTATCAACATCAACGCCTTTCAGAACACCATGAGGAAAGACTGAAAGGCTTCTGCATTTCTATTGCTCATGTCGGAAAAATAGGTCATCACGTGGGATGCCGCGAAGAGATTGTCTCTGATGAATATGAAGCAGGGAAGAGAAATGGAAGTCGCGTTCGGAAGTGGTTGAGAGTTGAGATTGCAAATTTAAGACCATTTTGGAAGATTTTTCACTCCAAGGAAGCCGTGGTAAATGAGGAAGAAGAGGTCATACCTGCATCCTCCATTCATACAATGCAAATTGTCCCTTACGGGAACCCAGAACCCATCCTTGATTTGGAAACAGACATGGGTCAGTGTGCTCTTGGGAACGAGATAAAGCAACCCGCCCCTTTAGTCATGCAAGACCAAAATCAGTTCTTTGTCGTGATGAGAATCTGAACCAATGTTAGGAAAAATCACCAAGACTGAACACATTCTGCAAGCAAAACCAAGGTCCATATGAACCTTATGGAATGAAGACTCCAAAGGGGTGCTTGGTTGACGAATCTCAACTGATGGAAACTCCAATGGAGTTCACGTTTGGAATATGCAGGATAGATTTCAACTTTACTATTGGGAGGAACTCCATTAGTTCTTTCTCCACGTTGCAATTGAGACGGGAATGTTCTAGAAAACCATGTTTCCTTAACGGTACGAATGTCGGTCAAATTGTTCTGGTCAACAGGATAAACTTATCACAGCATAATAAAATGTAGGGAATGACATAGATGCTTACGAACAAAAAGGGATAATGAGAATATAATAGTATTAAGTTCGAAATACTTTTCATCGGTATTGGAAAACTATATAAATTCTTGAAGACTTTTCTAGTCTAAACTGTTACGGCATATTTTAACAGAATAGTTTCAAAACAAATATTGACATCTAATCCGATGTCGATATGCTAGGCGAGTCTACCCTCCCGTGACTTTATGCACGCAAAATCAACACCTTTGTTGATGTTTTGCCAGAATTATTCCCACGACAAAATATCTTTTGCTGAAAATAGTTCTTCAACTTTTACTTAAGGAAACCAAGGTCCTCTGCTAACTCAAAATAGAGGATATCTCATATGAAGGAGATCAATTTCTTTGATTTAAACAGCAATGTACAATTCCAAACCGAGTTGGAATTTAATTGATGGCAAGATCTAGAAATTACAGATTTGATGATGACCATGATGCAAACAAACTATGTTGAAAGACATAGCTTTAGAACATAAAAGTACAATGTCTAAATTTAATTGACGATATGAATCAGGAAGCTACAACTAAGGAAATTTAAAGTACAATTAGGAGTAATAATTGAAAGATAACATTTTGTTTGATTTGTGCGTAAGGATTCCTGGTGAGCAACTGGCAGTGTTTATAATGGTCACTGGTAACTGCTTTTCGACAATTCCCAGTAGTTGCAATCCTGCCAATTATCTCCATGTTTCTAAATTTCACGTGTAAAAATTGCTCCATGGCGTGGTCCCTTGTGATTAGTGTATGCTTTGCGATCTTTCTTATAGGTAGTAAATACCTTGTGGTAAATACCTTGTGTGTGTGTGTGCATGCGACTTGGCTTTCAGACAATAACCGTTCTCTCCAAAATAGTGCCTCTAGTCTCAATTTATTCATTGGATGACTTGGTTTTTGAATGGTAACTGTTTTCTCCAAAACTGTGTGCCTTTGGTCTTATAAATCTTAAATTTCATAACAATTTATTGACATTCTTTCAACAAATATTGCTAATATTCATTTTACTAACTATCTATAATTCGCCGCATTATTTCAATAATTGAACTCATGGCGTCAATGGGTACCACTATCAATCAATATATCGATCCCCATACATATCAATAAATTAGCTCACTTGTATCGATACCCACATAGTATTCACATGACCATCTAGTCTCATGTGATGCTCACGTGCTTGTGCTAGACAAGTCATATTTTGGGCGTCAACAATTGGGCGTCGTCAACAGTTAGCCATTAGATCTAAGCTTGTCAATATCGACCATAGGATCTTGTGTCTTGTTATCAGCCCCATCTAAACCTTGGTAGGGTCGATCGTCGGATTGGAGCATGGCAAATTTGCCTTGATTTTGCTCATGTGAGAGGGTAGATTTATCATGCTTTCACTCCAATGGATTTCGATTTGGCCCTACCAACCGCATAACTGCCGCATTTGCCAGTGTTGTCAACGGCGACCCTTTGCTGCTTCACTACCCAGTGCCAGGGCCAATGAGGGGACTATCTTCGAGTTGTCTCTCTTTGGGCAGCGAAGCTCTCACCGCCATCTAACTCGTTGCCTTAGATAGAGGTCGTTGTTGTTGACGATTCAATTGTCGAAGGATGGCGTTGTTCAAATCGGTTCATATGTAGATTTTTATGGACAATACGACAAATATGAGGTCTCTTTAGGGATTTGGCCTCAGTGGATCATAACCAATCTAAAAGAAGTGTTTTGAAGAACCACACAAAATGACGATTATTTGGGATAGATATTCACTAATAAATCACTTAACATGGTCTCTCTCATCAATGTAGATTATGGAGGTTTTTGGACTATTACAAACTCCCGCACTTAAAGGATTAATGTTGTTGTATCATCTAACCATACTCTCTATAATCAATATGTGGTCTATTCTCTTTCTACCCCTACACTATCCTAGAATCTTGCCAGGAGCAGTGTCTTCTTCAAGCTGTTTCACTTTAGCAATCATTCCTATCTTTATCGGATGCCAATGGGCTTATAAGCCTAGCCATCTACAAATCATAAATCTATTGAAGGTGGTCCTACTATGATACCATTCAAACCAACTGATCCCCTCTCGCGGTGGCCAAGGCCCCAAAAGAAATATTATAAGTAATCACACAATATGCTAACCAGAATAAATCTTATCTTATCTATTACTCAATCGGGGCTCTGTCTCCCATTCGAAATTGCTTTTCTAAAGGTCACACTTACTCCCTTGTAATTTACCACGAAGTAAATGTAGCACTCATATCATGTATTTGGTAGACAAAACATAGAGTGGTAAGAATGGGTAATTATTTTCTGAATTTGAATATAATTGACCAGTTTGTATATAGTTTATCTAAAATCTTACAATATTGTTTGATGTATATATATATAAAAGACATATTAAAGCATCCCATAGATCGGTCTAGATGCTATCGCCGGAATGTTCGACCTTTCAGGGATGAGCAGACCCGGACAATGCCGTCCCGGAACAAAAAACTACGGGCTCAAGGATTATGGACGGGGTCACATCGTCCCCCTCGCTCTCACCTTTGACCATCTCGTCAGCGTCGGGACAAGACCCCACACACTACCAATTTTAGCATCGAAAGCAGCCAATGCATAGCCCGTAATCGCCTGCCTTTGGGCGTAGGTGAACCATCGCCATCACAATTTGTTGAGCTCGGTCTTCTTGCCTCATTGACCGAACTCTTCACTGTACAGAAGAAGGAGCAAATTGAAGCAGTCCAAAGTGCGCGTTCTCATTATTGAGTTGATGACATGGCCCGGTCAAGTCGTCAAAGTCAAACCAAGATGCATATGACGCGGCAATCATTCTCTTTGTGCCTCGAACCTTTCAGTATTAAAAGACCATACCGGACATTGGGCATTGGCATCAGACAACCGAGCAAATTCCCAGTTCGCATTCTTTCTCGTCCAGAAAAAGATATCAGAAGCACGTAGTTTTCGCCCCCGCAGCACCGCCTTCGTCCAACTTCAGCAATTAATTTCACTCTTTCTTATCTGAGGACAAAAGTAAATCTGTCTCATAAAAATGGAACATCTTTTGGGACTTTTGAGAATTCACGTCCTCAGAGGAGTTAATCTTGCGATCCGAGACGTCCGAAGCAGTGATCCTTATGTTGTCATCAGAATGGGCAAACATGTATGTCAATGTCCCCCCTCCGCAATTTCTGCTTCTCTTAAATTTAGTAGTTTAAAGTCATATATTTTGCTTTCAGCTGAACTGACCCAATTAAATTCTTGATGCTTCTTGCAGAAATTAAAAACTCGGGTGGTCAAGAGGAACCTGAACCCGGAATGGAATGACGAGCTGACTCTCGCAATCGCCGACCCGAGCCTTTCCATAAAATTGATGGTCTACGACAAGGACAAATTCAGCCTTGACGACAAGATGGGGGATGCTGAGATCCACGTCGTACCCTTTCTTGACGCGTTGAGGATGAGATTGGATGACGTCCCGAGCGGAACCGTGATCACCAGAGTGAAGCCAGGCCGGGACAACTGCTTGGCGGAGGAGAGCTCTATTGTGTGGCGCAATGGCAAAGTAGTGCAGGACATGGTGCTCCGGCTCCGCAATGTGGAGCGTGGCGAGGTTGAGCTACAACTTGAATGGATAGACATTCCCGGTTCCAGGGGCCTGTAGGAGGACTAGGTCTGTCAATTTTGATAATTGCAAATTCAACTCAATGTACAAAGAAAGCTCTGAATGAGTTCCTAATAATTCTTTGATTCTTTATTCAACTTATTGGGCATGTAAGATGAGACACTTTCAACTTTCAACGTATCATTTCCAGGTCACTTCACCAATGGTAGCAATTACTGGTTTTTTTATTTTCTTTCCATGAATTAACGAAAGTAATGATCAACGCCTTCCAGAGTTGCCTTTCAGAGCACCATGAGGAAGCTCTGAAAGGCTTCCATATTTTTATTACTCATGTGGATAATAGGTCATTACGCGGGATACTGCGAAGAGATTATCTTTGATGAATCTAAGGCAGGGAAGAGTAATGAATGTTGCTTTCAGCAGTGGTTGAGAGTTCAGATTGCAGATTTGAGCCCATTTTGGAAGATTTTTCACTCCAAAGAAGCTGTGGTAAATGAGGAAGAAAAGGTTGTACCTGAATCCCCCCTTTATACGACGTAAATTGTACAATATGGGAACCCAGAACTCCTCCCTGATTGGGAAGCACGCATGCGTCAGTGTGCTTTTGGTGATAAGATGAAGTATACCGCCCCTTCTAGTGACCGAAGAGGGAAATCAGTTCCTTCTGTGCGATGAGAAACTGAACCAGTGGTTGGCAGTATTACCAAAACTAAAACAATCTGCAAGCAAAGCTAAGGTTCAGGAAGAAGTAGGTCGATATGAATCTTATGGAGTGAAGTCTTCAAAGTCATGCTTGGTTGAGGAATCTCAACTGATAGAAACTCCCATGAATTTATCCACTGAGATGAAAGATTGGGCTTTGATGGTTGTCCCTAATAAACCACCTAGGGACCGGATAATGTTTATTGTATTGGAATTCAGACCCTTCGAGCCTAAGTGACTCAAGAAAAGCCTTCAATAATCTTCTTAATAGAGACTGAAAATCAAAGGCATGTTTTGGATAGAAATGTTGGCTTCAGTATCAGCACCTGTTTGTCAGAGATCTTGTGGGTTTGGCTGGTGGTATGGCTGTCTGGTGGAATGCTTTAGTATCTTTGTTTTTGAAATGGTTACGGGTAATTATGTTTTATGTGATATGTGAATTGACTAAACTAGAGATGGCATGCGAATGACCTTTATGCATGCTCCTGCAGCCTTTCAGGAAAGAATGAGGGTATCGGATAAAGTGAAGTCTTGCACATGGAGTACTGTGAACCCTTTGCCCTGGACTTTTTTGGGGGTTTCAGTGAAGTTTCCACTTATCATTTGGAGAAGATTAGAGCTAGACAAGCTAGAACTTATGGAAAGGTTGCTTTACGAGATCTACTAAACAAATGTTTGCCGTTGGATATGAGAGTAAGGATGTGCATTTACCTAGTGTAACAATAGGGAAGGGGATGATTTTGTAGAAAAAGAAAAAACAAAGAAAAGGTTGGATAGAGTTTTTATTCCATGATTAAGCAACTTATCCAGATGCGGAGGCTTATGCACTACCTACCACTTCTTCTGATCATATCCCCTATTCACTTTCTTTGAGTGCTACTCGTCCTAAAAGGAAGGACGAATTGAAATTCAAGGCTCTTTTGAACTGGAGGATGAGAGTGCTTGAAAGTAGTGAAAGAAAAGTGGGTTTTGGGAGGAAGAACTGAAGAGGGTTTGAGGAAGAAGCTGGAGAGTATTTTTAGCTAGGCTTTGGCAGATTGGAGCAAACATAAAGCTTTCTAATGCCATAAGACAGATAAAAGCCCTGAAGAAGGGACTACTACAGAAAAACAAGAGATCCCCCTGATGAATCTTTTGATAAAGAAAGGGAAAATCAGCTGCTGGATATGGAGGCAAGATGAGATTCATTGAGGGATGAAATTGATAATTCAATGGCTGAGATGGGGCGACCGAAATACTAGATTTTTACATGCCAGTACAAAACAGAAAAAACCAATTCAGACAAAGTCTAATGGGTTGCAAAGACTTCTCACATGAAAGGTAAGTGGCCGACAATGTTACCCCAACAATGGAGTAAAACTGTAAAATGTCTCTAGAAGAGAATTAGAATGGAAGCCGCTACTTTTTTTGCTTGAGGAGTACAGCTGTCATGAAGCACCAAAATTCTTTTCCCTCCACAAAAGATAAATGGTTGCATTCCAAGCACCGAACAGAAGGCGCTGATTGGGGATCAATCCCAACGCAGGGTTTTGCAAAAGACATTAAGAACCTTCAGAAGTAGCATTGTAAGGGTAACTGCGATACAGCTTAGCCAACAAGAGTGATTAACTGCGAATGCACATTTAACAGCTTGATCCAAACGGGAGATTTTGACTTTTCAACATTCTGTACCCAATAGCCCATTGATTGTCGACGCGACCGCTCCAGCACTTTCAAATCTTCTTTTCCAGACGTCCAATGAACGCATCATGCCACAAACTAATTCACCTTCGCAGCTCATGAAATTTCCATTTTGCAAAGCTTGTCAAATGACTACTAAGAATAGAATTGTTTCACTGAAAATTTTGTGATAAAAAGAATATCTTCCAAAATTCATTTTCATGGAAAAATGGTTGTATTTCCTTTAAATGGTGATATAGGGAAATTGATTTTCTTTCTTATCAAAAAGGGAAGTTATATTCCTCCAATTTAAACTTTTTTTTTTGGTCAAAGAAAAATATTTTTTTGTAAATCAATTTAGTTTCCGTTGTCCAAATCTTGAAAAGTTGAAAAATAAAATTTTGAAAACATTTTTTTTAAAAAAAAACAAACCCTAAAAACGATTATCAAGTGTTTTGGCTCAAGCGGCACATTGATTAACCGTGTGGAACTTCCAAAAGCGCTTCTAGAGACCCATGGGCCGTTTGCATGAAGATGCCTTGTTGGGTGTTGATACAAATGGTAACTACCAGCGTTAGTGCCGATCGTCTTATATGGCATAACTGGGTCTAAGTCAGTTATCTCCTATTAAAATTGACTGGATGGACTAAATTAACAAATTATCAAAATATCTAGGATTCAATTAAGAAGATTGAAAAGTTTAGAACTGAATTGATAAAAGTATAATATGTTTAGGACTTTCTGGACAATTTCTCTCCAAGAAATTTGAACCCTCCCCGCATATGATTGGCCTCTAAATAAATAATTTCTAATATAAATAGGAAATTAATTTATTTTTAATTTATTTTCCTTTCTACAAGATTTGGTTTAACAAACCCATCTCAACATGATTATTGAGTGTCTTGGCTGCAGGCGGCACAATGGTCAATGGTGTTGTATGGAACATTCGGAAGTGCCTCTAGAAATCTATGGGCCATTCGCATGAAGATGCTTGTTGGGTTTTGACACAAATGGTCATATTTAGCATTAGTACTGATCGTCTTATGTGACATTATTGGTGTTCACGTTAGGTATCTTCGTTTAAAATTGGTTGTACTAACTAAATGAAAAATTATCAAAATATTTAAGGATAGGAAAATCGAAAAATTTAGGACTAAATTAATAAAAAAAAGAAGGTTCAAATTTTTTTGGATAATCTTTGCTTAAGAAATTCAAACCCTCACGTGAAAATGATTGGCCCCTAATAAGTAAATAATTTCTAATTTAAATAGGAAAGCAATTTATTTATAATTACTTTTCTTTCCACAAGATTCGGTTTAACAAACCCAGATTATTGAGTGTCCTGGTTGCAGGCGCCACAATAATTAATGGTATCGAACGGAAACATCCAGTGGTGCTTCTAGAAACCTACGGGCCGTCCGCGTGGAGACGATCCGTCGGGTGATGCAATGCAGCGGGGCAGGACATAAAAGACAAAACAGGAAGTAGCAGAAAACGAGGAAACAAACAATCTTGCAGCAAAAATTGGTCAGCCAACCCGCGGAGATTCCAACGTTAGACCCGGAATTATCCCGGAAACTGGCAAGCTGTAACAATCTATTTTTTTGGAATGATTCCTAAAATCATCTCCTACCATTTTAGAAGACAGTTTAATTTAGAGATAATGATATAAATTATGCCCTAATTTTGATTCAATATGAAATATGGTTCTTTAAAACTTTAATTTATTTCCCAAAATGTATTGTGTTTCTTGGACTTTTGAATTATTTAATGTGATCTTTGAAATTTCAATATATGTTTAATTTAGTCTATAAATTATTTTAAAATATTCAATGTAATCTTTTCATTAATTCAAATGCAAAAATAATATCAAAAATGTCAAATATTGTTTAGGGATTAAATTGAATATGTACAAAAAATTTAAGGATTATATTGAACAAATTAAAAGTTTAATTCTTACCCTTTACCAAAAAAAAAAAAATTAAAAGTTTAAGAACCACATTACACATTTATCTAAAGTTTATGAATAATTTGTATCATTTTTCCTTTAATTTACTACTCGTGTCATGTTGTGATTGTTGTTCAATAGTATTTTTTTGTTTGAAAAATAATAGATGATCGGATTCCAAAAGTAGTCTGCAGCAAATGTGTTTCACACGCAATGTGATTCCAACAGTCCAAGAAGACTTTCCGAACTTAGGATGAATAGGACCACAAAAATTCATTCTGAGGGCCAGCTCACCAGACGCGTCCGTCCAATAATAATGCTGAGCGCGCGTGACGCTTTTTCCCCACTTTCACATCCAAGTTTCCAACCACAATTTACAGGAAAAAATTGTAGAAAAGACGATTTATCCCTCTAATGGGGGGTTATAAAAGAGCCCATCAATCAGAGCCAGACTAGCGGCGTTAAAGTCTTAGCATCAGCGGGAGCATCGACAGCAGATCGACAGCAGCACCCGTCTTCCGCCGTCCGGCAAGAACACCCGACTGATTTCAAGACCCATTGGACCCCAGAATCATTCGACCTTTCGGGATCTAATGGATGATACGCTGGGCCTCCTCAGGATTCACATCAGCAGAGGAATCAACCTCGCCGTGAGAGACGTCAGAAGCAGCGATCCTTACGTTGTTGTCAGGATGGGCAAGCAGGTACTGGATTTTCGTGCTCTCTTCTTTGTTCTTTTCGCCCGCTGTTTCAGCGAAATCTCTTTTCTGGGTGTGTTCTTTGGCTTATGATAATGCTGATTTTCAGATGTTAGTCAGATCGAGCCCGTGGTTAGTACAGTGGTGCTTGTTGTGGTTGTTTTGAATTGACACGGCGATCTTGAGCACGAATCGTGATAGTTGTTGTCATAGATGAAAGGATGACTGCAGTTGTGTTCTTGCCCGAAAAAGAATCAATAGTCCATGGCTAGAAAGCTGAAACTAATCCAATTCTTATCAAAGCCAGAGGAAATCTACCATGCCTTCAATTAATGCTCGATTCGATCTGATTTGTTACTGCTTTTCTTGTCGACATGAATGAAATCATGGTGCGGTAACTAAGATCAAAGCCCAAGGCCCTAGGTTTCGTTCGCTTGAACTGATGACCCTGTTGTCTATGTCTTGCAGAAACTGAGGACTCGTTTTGTGAGGAAGAATCTCAATCCCGAGTGGAACGAAAACTTGACTCTCTGTGTTGCTGATCCAGATCTGCCTGTGAAGCTCGTAAGTGACTACTGCAACTGCATCAAATTAGTGAAGCGACAGAGATGCATATCGAGGATTTTTTATTCTTCGTAATGACTGTTTCCATTCACTGCAGGCCGTGTATGACAGGGACAGATTCAGCCTCGATGACAAAATGGGGGACGCGGAGTTTGATATCAGGCCACTCCTGGAAGCCGTGAGGATGGCGGCGGACTTGCAAGGCCTCGAAGATGGGACTGTGGTCAAGAGAATCCTGCCGAACCGGCAAAATTGCCTGGCCGAGGAGAGCTGCATCATAGTGAGCAATGGCAAAGTGGTGCAGCACATGTTCCTCAGGCTCCGCAACGTGGAGTGCGGAGAGATCCAACTCCAATTGCAGTGGGTTCCTGTTAATCCTTCCAGGGAATTGTGAAAGTTCTCTCTCTCTCTCTCTCTCTGTCTCTCTCTCTCATATGTACATTCATAGGACAAGCTTCTTGATCTAGTGTTTTCTTTCTCGTGCTCCTTTTTCTGCTGAATGAAATACTCAGGTTTCTCAATTCGGAAAAGAAAACATGTCATTAGTCATTTTAGAATATTATTCCTCTCTCTTAGACCTACAATATTATAGAATTTGAAACTGTTAATACAGAGATGTAAGACTGCAATAAGTAATTCTTGACTCGTTAGAACGCTTGCTAACCCACTCAGTGGCCGAGTCGCTCTAAAAGGACATTAAAGAACTGAAGGTGGTCAACTGAGTAAGGTGCGGTGCGGACAATACATAGCCCAAGGAGTTCAGAGATCATTTCTTCTTCTTGAGACAAGCCCGCACCCTTTAATGCGGGCATTAGGGAGAATCATGCCTAATTATCAAAACGTAGCACTTTACTAAACATTTGCATACGATAACTTAGCCCGAAAACACGGATAGCTTAGTGTTCCCTCCTCCGACCTACGCACATCATGGCTCTTGCCGCCGTCCTCCTCTTATTCCCCCGTGGCTGGCCAGCTCCTTGCCACCACTATGAACCCCCCTCCCATTGTGTTCACGACAAGCTTTGTTCGCTTTCCTTTCGGTTCACGCTTGTCACCGTCCGATGTGCTACTTCTGTGGGTCGCCGGAGAAAGCGACACCGGTGCTGCCTTACACATGGGCAATTCGTTGGCGACTCCATGGATTGGACCTTTCAAGACCACGGCCTATGTAGTATGTGTTGCATCTGGTTTCTGTAACTTTTATCCTTGGGCCGTGGTCCAGGTCTTGGAAGCCATAGCCCAGATACCTAAAACTGATTTTTAAGGCTGAATCCAACATGAAAAAGACACTGTTTGGTAATCATTCTATTTTTCGAAATAATTTTTACTTATAAATAGTTTTTTCTAATTATGTACCATGAACGAGTCTCTAAGCATTTGAATGCATTTTGTAACTGTACAAAAATTATATTCCCAAAATAAAAAAAGAATAGAAATGCGTTTAGTACGATATTTAATTTTTTTGTTAGTAAGAATTTCCTTTAATTTTTTAAATAATTTTCTGAGATTTATCTTTTTTCCTTCTCTTCTTTTTCCTCCTCTAGCTAATAACCTTGCCCGCCTCGGGGGAGCCTTGTTGGCCCTAGTGAGGTCGATCCACGCCCAACCACCAATGAGGCTAGACCTTGCCAGATTTGGGCGAGGTTGAGCCTTGCCCAGCCAAAGTGAAAATAACCTCACCTAGCCATTGCAAGGCTTCGACGAGGTCATCAGATCTCACGTCTGGCCGCCTGTCGGCCATTGTCGGCCCGGTGATCGGCTAGAGGAGGAAAAAAAAAAGAAATTAAAAGAGAAAAAGAAAGGAAATGCTTAATTCTAGAATTATTTTCGGAAATAAAGAAGTAACTTTTTTATACTTTTTGATTCTATTCCCAATCTATTCCTAAGAGTAGAAAAAGAAGCTAATATTACTGAATGGATTTCTTAGTTTTTTGCTTGGAAGAACGAAAAAACAGAAATAGCCAAGAATTGACCACTTACTAAACATGTTGCACGAAAAATTTGCCTCGCCTTTCAAACTTATAAAGTGAATAAAAAACACAGAGTTATCATTTCAGGAGAAAAGCAAGCACACTTTTAACAGGACCGAAAATAAAGGTACCAACTTTTACTCAAGGACAAAAATAGCACGGTTGATTTGTATGTCCAAAGAAGCTCATGTGACGATCTAACTTGGCAAACGGCTATGACATGTAAAATGAATACTATAGTTGAGTCAAATTGATGGCATCTCTTTAGAAACAAACCTGGCATTGTCTGAGTATGATTGTGATGCAGCCGCATTGAACACCAGCTCTCTCAACCAAGAAGATCGGCCCACATTCAAGCTCGACGAAACCTCTTATCGATGAAGTTGTCGATTGTCGATGAAGTTTGATGAAGTTGTTGATTCAACCGAGAAGCCGTATCGATATCTTGAGTCCATCCCGGAAGCTTGAAAGAAGACACCTTGGGAGCCATGAAGACGTTATGCTTTTACTGGTTTCTAGTTCCTAAGATCTTTACTATTTTTCGAGTTTTAGAGTTCTTTAATGTTTTTACTAGTTTCTAGTTCCTATGCTCTTTGTCTTTATTTCTTTGATGATATAAGCCATCCAATTCCTTGTATAAGAAAGACGACTTTTGATGAATGAAAACTTTGCTTTCAAGCAAGTATTGTGAGTCTTGCAGTGTTCATACCCTTGAAAACCTAGAAGAGTTTTCACTCCATCCTTAAAGAGTCGGAGCTTTTCGAAATCTGCATCCTTGAAAGATTGCAGTCATCTATCTAGAAGAATCGGTGCCCTTTCAACTTCCTTGGAGGCCTAGAAGAGCAACCAACAAAGTTTCTATCTTTTCCTGTTATATTCGTTATTTTTCACCCACTTCCAACCCAAGTTCGACCATCCTATAGTGCTTATTTCAGAAAATCCAAAACAGAGAAATTGTAGATCCATAAGTCTTTGTTCATTTGGCTTTGGAATCAGATCGATCCAATCTGTATCAACAAAGATACAACTGTTCTCTTGAGCTTATGCAATGCTGAAATTTCTGTTCGTCCTGTTTCCCGTGTGTGAGTCACTCTCTCAATCCTACTGTTTGAGAAAGCCTAACCTTGGCTTGCATTAGATTGTAGCTCCCTTACCCGACAACCGAGAGGAAAAGAGTTCAGTATCAAATTGAATCTGCAAATTGGATGGTCATGGTTTCGTGATTCATGGAGTTCGAGCAAGTCATTGGACCATGCAAGATGACCTTAACCTCTTGTTGCCATAGTTGTCCATCGGGTCTCGTAGTTGGATTCACGATCGACTACCCTCCAAGTTAGCAACATCTAGGGTTTCAATCTCGCCGACAGACCAAACACGATTTAGTGTCAACTCATTTTTTCCTTTTTTTGGTTTATTTCCCTAAGTTCTCCTTTTATTTTAGGGTTAATATCACGAAAAATCTTAAACTTGTATACTTATGACAAATATACTCTAAACTAATTTTTTGACCAACAAAAATCATCAAATTTGTAAACATGTGATAAATTTACCCTCTGTTAATTTCAATTAAACTTTATGATCGAATTATTGAATTGGATGGTGTGTTGTAGTTAATAGACATACCGGTTTGGAGTTTTACCTTTCCTTTATCATAGGTGTAATAGTTTGTAATTTTTTGTGATATTAATCTAATTTAATGGAAACTAATGTATGGTAAATCTGTTATAGATACACTAGTTTCAAGTTTTTTGTGATCAAAAAATTTATTTTTGGGTAAATTTGTCATGTGTATCAATTTGAGATTTTCGTGATATTAACCCTTTGTTTTATCTTAATTTTTTCAAAAATGGCTAACATGACTACGACATTAGTGCATATCACTTCAAAAAATAATAAAAAGTCACGTCAACTTCTTCAATCAATGAAATTGAATGGAGTTAATGAATAGACTTGATTAGGATTAGCACTTATTGAAAGTTTTAAAACTCAATTGTATTTTTAGCAATAAATTTTAGAACTTCTAGTGCACTTATTTATTTATTTAGTATAGTTATTCATTGAATTTGTAACATTCATTTGTTTGTAAGGGATGGGCTATAATTCTTTAGTGATGAATTTCTTTTATTGAACCTTTGATGTTATTTATTAGTTAGATTGATGGTGTCATGTTATTAACTTTTTTAAAGATCCTCTAACACAATATATTGATGATATATGCACTATTATGTCATAGAAACCTTTTGAGTTTTCTTCAATAAATTGCTTGTTTTAGGCTCCGTTCGTTTCACGGAAAATAACTCATGAGAAAACATTTTCCAAATTTTCCGGTGTTCGTTTCACTGAAAATGAATTGCTTGGGGAAAACATTTTTCATGAAGAGAAAAGAGTCTTCTAAACTAGGGGAAAATGTTTTCCACTTTTGAAAAGTGGAAAACATTTTCCTTACTTGATCTCTCTTATCTCACACTCTTATAAGCTCTCACTTTCTCTTCCTCATATATATATATATATATATATATATATATATATATATATTAATTAGAATTATTATTTTTATTTTCTTTGTTTTCCCTCATCTTCTTTTTTATGTTTTCTTTTTTTTTTTTTTTTTTTTTAAAATGAGTTTTTAATTCTTTTTCTTTTTCTTCTTCCTTGGTCGACGCCGGCCATGACGATGGCTAGCAACTGGCCATAGGCCAACTCCAGTCTCGCCTAAGGCTAGATCTGACGAGCCTTGAGCTTGCTAGTCTTAATGGAGCTCGGGCTCCCCTGGATCGGGCGAGCCGCGAGCTTACCAGCCTCGGGAGCTTGAGCATACCAAGATCGATCGACGAGCTCGGCCGATCCAAGTGAGCCACGTTCATTGGCCGGTGAGCTCGTGGCTTGCTTAGCCTCGAGCCTTGAGCCTAGATTGGCCAAGCCTTGAGCTTGTCGGATCTAGTGATTGCATCTTGGTTAACCGCTAGGTAGCCAGCTAAGTCGAGGCACGCCGTGATGGAGGAAGGAGGAGGAAGGAGGGAGGAAAAGAAAAGAAGAAAAAGAAACTTTAAAAATAATAAAAATTCGATTTTTAAAATAAAAATAATTAAAATTTTGATTTTTTTTTTTAAAAATATATACAAATTAAAATTTAATTTTTTTGGTCAATTAAAATATTAAAATATATTTTTTTTGGGAATTTTCTCAAAAATCAAATTAGATAACAAATAATGGAAAACATTTTTCACGCAAATTTTAGATTTCAATCGAACACCAGAAAATATAGTCATTTTCTTGGAAAATACGTGATATTTTCAACCCTTAATCGTAGTTCTTTTTCAACCAAAAAAAAAAAAAAAATAGTAGTTCTTCTTTAATTTGCTAATGTTCATATTATTAAATAGGCGCAACCATGGAATATTACTTTCAGCCTATATGTATATTTTTAAATAGTATATATCTATAGACAAGTACGAGAACATTTAAATATTATCACAAACTATAACTTTTTCATATAAATATATATTAATATTACAAAATATAGCATATATACGTATATATCTTACAAAATAGAGTCAAGTACAGGAACATTTAAATATTGATTACCAAGATAGTTGTGACCACATACTATAACATTTTCATCTAACTTTATATTAATATTGCAAAGTATAGCATATATATGTATGTATCTTAAAAAAATAGAGTTTGTGTTGAGTATGTCTTGATTTTTTTTTTAATGGGCTTGGACTAATGTTAGGGCTTGAGGACAATATAAATATCACTTTTCTAAAGTTATTAGTTCAAGAAGTCGAGATAGAAAAAGTTTTAGTTTTTCATAGCCATTTTTTGTAATCCTTGAAATTCTACAGTGGATTTTGCTTCTCCTCCCCCCGTGGTTTTTCCCGCAAGGGTTTCCACGAAAATCTGATGTTCTTTTATTATTTTCAATTTCAATTTCATTTTAGTTTCCGCATCTACCATAACAAACTGGTATTAGAGCCTTATGATTTTCTTGATCTTTTGGTTATGGCTTCAAGTTCAACAACAAAATTTGATATTGGGAAGTTTGATTAGAGCAGTAATTTCATTCTATGGCAAGTTCATATGTTGGTTGTTCTTACATAGCAAGGTTTGAAGAAAACTTTGTTTGGAAAAGGGAAGAAACTGGAAAGCACGTCAGATGAAACATGAGAAGAATTGGATGAAAGAGGCCTGTCTTCTATTTAGTTGTGCCTCATGAATGAAGTTATGCAGGAGATACTAGATCAGAAATTAGTTATAGGTTTATGGTATAAATTAGAAAGTATTTTTTCATAACATCCCTCACCAATTGGTTGAGGCTTAAGCAACGACTCTTCACTCCTCATATGGCTGAAGGTGCTTCTTTTAAATCTCATATTTCTGAATTCAATGCTATCATCTCTGAATTAAGAAGTATTGATATTAAGGTTGAAAATGAGAATTAGGCTCTCTTATTGTTAGTTTCACTACTTTCTTCTTATAAGAATTTTAGAGAAACCAAGATTGTTAGTAAAGAAACTATTGATGTTGAAGATGTCAAGACTAGTCTCCTAAATAAGCAGAAACTAGATACATAATTGACTTTTGAAGGAAGTAATGATCTGGGGTTGGTTTAGTTGCAAGAGGAAAGTCTGTTGAGAGAAGTAATGGTGGCAGGTTCAGATCAAAATCAAAGCATAGGGATCTGATTTGCAACTATTGTAAGTTTAAAGGGCATATCAAGATAAATTGTCTAACATTAAAAGCAAAACAACAAAGAGAAAATATGGATAAGCAAAATCAAAGAAATGCAAATCAACAAAACAATAAGAACTACTAGATTAGACAGAATCAAGGAAATGAAAACCCTACTTAAGTTGGTGTTGCTTTAAAAAGAAAACGAAGATTGGTTATTAGTTGCAGATGATAAATAAAAATACAAACTCAAGATAGCTGGATTCTTGATTTAGGTTGTTTGTATCACATGTGCCCTAATCGTGACTAGTTCTTCACGTACAAAGAATTTAATGGTGGAATTATTCTAATGGGAAACAATGCTAAATGCAAAGTAGTTGGGATTGGGACTGTCAACATTAAGATTTACGACGACATCATCAGGACTTTGGATGATGTTATACACATTCTTGATTGGAAGAAAAACCTCATTTCTTTGGGTACACTTAATGCTAATGGTTGTAAGTTTACAGCTAAAGGTAGAGTTATGAAGATTATGAGAGGTTCATTTTATCGATGAAAGGATTGAAAACTGACACCTTGTATCAACTGCAATGCACTACAGTTATCGGTTCAACTGTAATATCATCCACTATGATAGAATTAAACAATATTAAATTATGGTATATAAGATTAGGCCATATGAGTATTAGAGGAATGGAGGAGCTGAGAAAGAGAGGTTTTTTGTGTGATTAGAAAATTGAAAAAACTAGGTTTTTGTGAACATTGTGTCTTTGGAAAATAGAAAATGATCAGTTTCAAGACAGGAATTCACACAACAAAGGACACTTAGGATTATATTCACTTTGATTTTTAGGGCCTACGAAAGTTCCTTTGAAAGGCCTTAATTTGAGGTATTTACTCACTTTCATTGATGATTTTTAAAGAAAGGTTTAGGTTTAATTTTTAAAACAAAAAAGTGATGTTTTCATTACACTTAAATAATGGAAAACATTAATTGAGAAACAAATTGGTAAGAAGATTAAGTGGTTGAGAACAAATAATGGGTTGAAATTTTGTGGAGGTGAGTTTAACGAGTTTTGCAAAGTTGAAGGTATTATGAGACATTATACAACGGTGAATACACTACAATAGAATGATATTGCAAAACACATGAGCATAATCTTATTAGAAAAGACTAGATGTCTATCGTCTAACGTTGGTTTAGGCAAGAAGTTTTGGGCTAAAGCAGTCAATATAGCTGCTTGGTTGATAAATAATTCTCCTTGCACATCTATTGAGTGCAAGACACTTGAGGAGGTTTGGTTAGGTAAACATACCGATTATTATTCTTTTCGAGTATTTGGATTTTCAGCATATGCACATGTTAATGAAGGCAAATTAGAGCCTAGAGCAAAAAAATGCATCATTCTTGGTTATGCTTATAGTGTAAAAGGTTATAGATTTTGGTGTGCTAATTTATCTAAGATTGTTATCAACAGAGATATTACTTTTGATGAGTCTACTATGTTTCATCCTAAGAAAGAATCATATATTTCTTGTGATGAAAATTCGGAAAGTGTTGCAAAGAAAGTAGAACTTGAAATAATTTCTATGCAACCAATTCAATTATCTTCAGATAATATTGAGTTTGAAAAATCTGAAGAGGAATAGTATTCTATTATTAGAGATAGACCAAGAAAGATAGTGAAACCTCCATAGAAATATGGATTCTTAGATTTTGTTGCTTATGCTCTTTCCGTTGCAGAGTCAATAGAATATAGTGAACCTAAAACCTACAAAGAAGCTGGCTCTTTAAAAAATTCAGCAAAGTGGTCAGTTGCTATGAACAAAGGATGGAATCTCTTGAAAAGAATTAAACTTGGGAACTTGTCAAGCCACCAAAAGAAAAGAAAATTGTAGGTTTTACATGGGTTTTCAAAAGAAATGAAGGTACTCTTGGAGTTGAAAACATCAAGTTCAAAGTTTGTCTAGTTGCTAAAGGCTATAGTTGAATTGAGGGAGTTGATTTTAATGACATGTTCTCACTTGTCGTTAAACATAGCTCTATTCGGGTTTTGCTTGCGTTAATTGCTATGCATGATTTAGAGGTGAAACAACTCGATATGAAAATAGCTTTCTTATGTGGTGAACTTGAAAAAAAAATCTATATGGGTCAACTAGAGGCTTTTCAATTTGAAGATAAGGAAGATCATATTTGTCTATTAAAAAAGTCTATATATGGTTTGAAGCAATCACTTAGACAATAGAATAAAAGGTTTGGTTCATTTATGGTGCAAATTGGCTATTATAGGAACAAATATGATAGGTATGTATATTTGTGCAAACTTTCAAGTGGCTTTTCATTTATTTGTTATTATATGTTAATGATATGTTGATTGCAGCAAAAGATAAATTTGATATACATAGTTTGAAGGCATAGTTGAGCATTGAATTTGAGATGAAGGAATTAGGTATAGTGAAGAAAATCCTAAGCATTGAAATTCAGTGAGATCGAAAAAGAGAAAAATTATATCTCTCCTAAAAAAGCTACATCGAGAAGGTATTAGATTGTTTTGGCATGAAAGATACCAAACTAATAAGTACTCGTCTTGTTGTATTTTAGATTATCAACTAATTTATGTCCACAAATAAATGATGACCTAGAATATATGTCACATGTTTCATACACTAGTGCAGTTGGTAGCATTATGTATGCCATGGTTTGTACTTGACCAGATATTTCTCATAATGTTAGCATGATATGTAGATATTTATCATACCTAGGCAAAATTCATTGGCAAGCTATGAAGTGAATTTTGAAATATTTGAAGGGTACTTTTGATTTTAGTTTAGAGTTTGGAAAAACCGGTGACATTCTGACTAGATATGTTGATTCTGATTATACTGGTGACCTTGATAAGAGGAGGTCTTTGACTAGGTACATCTTTATTATTAGAGGTTGTGTAATCAGAAAGCTACTTTGTAGAGGTAGTTAAAGAGGTCATATGCTTAAAAGGCTTATTGAAGAGCTCAATATGAATCATGGTGTGACTATTGTCCATTGTGATAGTTAGAGGTTTGTACATCTTACTAAAGACTAGATGTATCATAAGAGGACAAAGCACATTGATGTACCATATCATTTTATTCGAGACATTATTGTTGATGGCTATATTAATGTCTTGAAGATTGATACAGAAAACAATCCAGCTGATATGTTGAAGAAGCCTTTGCCTATTGCCAAATTCAAGCATTGCTTGATTTTGGTTAATGTTTGCTACAACTAAGTTTCACTCTAATAGGAGGAGGAGAAGATTGTTTGTTACTTATGTAGAATTCGAGCCAAGGTGGAAATTTGTTGAGTATGTCTTGATTTTTTTTTTTTTTTTTTTTTTTTTTTTTTTATGGGCATGGGCCAATGTTAGGGCTTGGGGACAATATAAATATTGTTTTTATCAAGTTATTAGGTCAAAAAGTTGCGACAGAAAAAGTCCTAGTTTTTCAAAGTCACCTTTTGTAATTCTTGAAATTCTATAATGGATTTTGCTTCTCTTCCCCCTGTAGTTTTTCCCACAAGGGTTTCTACGTAAATTAGGCAATCTTTTATTCTTCTCAATTTCAAATTCGTTTTAGTTTTCATATTTGCCATAACAATTTATATTTTATATGCATATCAATTAGAGACTCACTAAAATATGTACAATAATCTCTATACAAAATATAATAAAAATGTGCCATACAACACTTTTAAACATGTAATTTTTCTCTTTAATTTGTACTTTTCTTTAGGCAACTTAGATGTAGGAAAGTCTTATTAACATCTAAATTTTTCTTTTTCCGTTTATAACTTTGATGTAAGAACTTATTGTTTTTAGAAAATTTTAGGCTTACTTTTAAATAATTATTTCAAAGAATTCCTATTCACATGAGAAGAATTTCTTCTTCTTTTTCAGAAGGCCTTACATCTTTGTCTTCTAAAAGGGCTAGATAATGTTTGCATTGCTAGTCTACATCCTAATAGCAATTACTTGTATGAGGGTTTTTGAAGTAAACAAGAGGATCTACTTCAAAATTGAAAGACTCTATTTCAAGTCTTTCTCCTTCTACTTCATCTTGTGAGATGCATAGCTGCATCATCAAAATGGTAGGAGAAATGGAAGAAGAAGGGTTTCATCCTTTTTCCTTTGAATATTCAAATTTAATGCCCACATTGCACTCTTTCTTCTTAGTGAATTTAGATTCTAAAGACTGAATTCTCAGGATATTCTGGTGAAGCTTCTCATACAAAGTCAATCATTCAAGTGTCTAAGAGAAGCTTAATCAACTATAATGGAGGGATCTACTTAGAACATGAATGCACGAAGTTGTCTGATTATTATCTACAGAGATCAAAGGAGCATCTTTTGCTCTCGAAAGAGCCAATCAAGGGCATGATTTAGGACTTTGTACACCATCTAATAATGAAGGGTTGCATAACAAAGTTGGGAGTTTAGGGGGCTGGAGTGATTTGTAACTGGACTTTCAAAGCATTGCCTAAATGAGGTTTGAAAGTAGTGCTACAAATATTGTCCTGGCATTGCAAGTGGTTTCGATTATTCTAATACATGCATGTTGGTACTCAAGAAACCAAGTGTAAAGTCGTGTTACAAGGGCTGCTACTGAGAGACCTTTATGACCATGAAAGTCAAGTGCAAGGTTAATAGCACCAAAGTGGAGGTGCATATACACTTGTTGGAGCCATTATTGGAGAAATGATGAGGAATCACATCTAGTTGCTCCAACTTGAGATATTATCCAGCAAATGAGCCAAGTAATACACGAACAGAAATATGTCTTACAAAAGAGAGAACACATTATTTTAGTTAATGCCCTCTTGCTGAGTATACCTCTTTGCAATAAGTCTTGCCTTATATTTCACTACATTGACAATGGGATTTCCCTCATTTCATTTGTAGACTAATTTGCACTCGACAATTTTCTATCTTTTGGGTAGTTTGATGAATTCACATGTTTGATTCCGATGGAGTGATTAAATTTCTTTGCTCAAAGCTTCTAGCCACTAAGATGACTCAACACCAACCATCAACTGAGAGTTAAACGAAGGCTCATTTGTCTCTATCTCATCACCTACATTCAATATATAAGTAATAGGGATAAGTGTAATAGAAGTCCTAAAACTTGTTACGAAAATGCAATTGAGTCCTAAAACTTGCAAAAAGTGCAATCAAGTCATAAAACTTGTCAAATTATTTCAATCAAGTCCTAAACTTAACACCGTCAAATTTACCGATGGAAAATGCTAACATGGCTTTTTAAATTTATTTTTTAAAGTCCAAATGGCTTTTTTTTTTTTAAATTATTTTTTAAGTCCACATGGCTTTTTTTTTTTTTTTTTAAAATGGCTTTTTTTTTTTTTAAATTATTTTGATTTAAATTAGATTTAAAATTAGAAAAGAAAAGTTAAAATTTATTTAAAAAACCAAATAGTTCAAAAAAAAAAATGGCTAGCTTGGCTGCTGCCCATCACCAAGCTCGGGCGAGGGTGCTCAGGGCTGGCGAGGCGTCGCCCAAGGCGGGCAATGGTTGCTGGGCCTCCATGAGGGCAGGCAATGACTTGCCCAAGGTGGGCAACAGCCGCCGGCCCCCCGCAAGGGCCGGTGTGCCCAGATTTGGGCACCCTTGCTTGAGCTTGGCGAGGGTTGCCGGCCCTCGCTTGGGGCTGGTGAGGCCTCGCTCAGCCAGGGCGAGGGTCGATGACCCCTGCCTAGGGCCGACGACCATCACCGGCCATTTTTTTTAATTTATTTTTTTAAAAAAATAAATTTCAGTTTTTTTTTTTTCTAATTTTTAAATCTAATTTAAATAAAAAACAATTTAAAAAAAATTATTTTAAACGTCACGTCGGCGCCACGTTAATATTTCCCATTAAAAAGCTGACGATGTTAACTTTAGGACTCGATTGAAACAATTTGACAAGTTTTAGGACTTGATTGCACTTTTTGTAAGTTTTAAGACTCGATTGCATTTTCGTGACAAGTTTTAGGACTTCTATAGCACTTATCCCTAAGCAATATAAGAATAATCGTAACGTACCAGTGGTTTAAATTACACTCTATCTGCTCATGGCTATACTATGATGTGGCTCTATTAGTTGTTTTGTATCACCGACTTGCAATCTTAGGGGGCGTTTGTTTGCGTTTCTTTTTTTTGTTTTTAAATAACTTTTTTATTTTTTTTGTTTCTGGGAACAAAAAAGGAACAGAAACATGTTTGGGTGCGTTTTTGTTCCAATATTGTTTTTTTGTTCCTTAAAAACACATCAAACAGGAAACAAGAAACAAAAAAAAGTTGTTTCTTGTTTCTGAAACAAAAAAAAGTTGTTTCTTGTTTCTGAAACAAAATTTAGAAACACTTTTTTTATTTTCTTCTTCTTTTCTTCTTCTTTTTTCTTTCGCCGGTCGCCGGCCTCGGCCATGGCCGGCGATCGGCCAACGAGGGCCGGCGGCCTCGCCCAGCCACGACGAGGCTAGTCGGCCCCCGGCGAGGCCGAGCTCGTCGGTCGGCCGGGCGAGCTCGGCCTCGCCGGATCCGGGGTGAGCTCGAGCTCGCCCGGCTAAGGCGAGGCCGATCTCGCGCCGGGTTGGGCGAGCTCGATCTTGCCCGGATCGGCGAGGCCGAGCTCGCCAGTGGCCGGCGAGGCTCGGCCTCGCCAGGGGTCGGCGAGCCTCGTCGTGGCTGGGCGAGGCCGCCGGCCATGGCCGAGGCCGGCGACCGGCCAAAAGAAGAAAAAAGAAAAAAGAAAAAAAAAGGAAAAAAAAATAAGAAAAATAAGAAAGAAAATAGAAAAAATAAAATAAAAATATTAAAAAATAAAAGAAATAAAAAAATTATACAATTTTACCAAACGTGTTTTCATTTATTTTTTATTCCCGGAACAAGTTTACCAAACGCGTTTTTTTGTTAAAAAATTGTTCCCCGGAATAGAAACACTTTTTTATATTTCTGTTTCCTGGAACAATTTTCAATTGCATTTTCGTGACAAGTTTTAGGACTTCTATAGCACTTATCCCTAAGCAATATAAGAATAATCGTAACGTACCAGTGGTTTAAATTACACTCTATCTGCTCATGGCTATACTATGATGTGGCTCTATTAGTTGTTTTGTATCACCGACTTGCAATCTTAGTCTCCATTACCTCTAAGGTCTCTAGAGGCTCCACTTGAAACTCCACCTCACTACCAACATCATGATCCGTTTGCTTTGCTAGAAATATTCATCTTTTGAAGCATAGCAATTTCACTGAAGATAATGTCTCTAATTACTGGAAACCAAGCGATATGGAATATGTGCACCACAGCCAGTAGCCTTTCACCTCTTGTGCATAACCCATAGATATGCACTTCTTCAACCTTTGCTCAATCTTACCATCACTTGTATGAGCATATGCAGGAAATTTGAATACTTGTAATTCAGTTAATAGGTTCCCTCAACCATGCTTCCTTAGGAGTCTCCGACTTGATAGTAGATGATACAAATTGATTAACTAGGTAATAGATCATGTTCATCACTTTGTCCCAAAATTACTTGTTTGTCCTGCATGCGAAAGCACGCACCAAGCATGCTAAAGTAGAGTTCCGCTCTTCCGTTCGACAATGCCATTCTACTATGATGTCTCGAGAATTGTGCGGTGTCTCACAATCTCCTTTCTAACAAAATTTGGTAAAATCATTACCATAGAAATCCATGCCATTGCTTAGGTACTTGATCTATCTAGGTGACTGCTTTTTAATCAATTTCTTAAATTGATTGAACATCTCCAATTTGTGCTTTAGGAAGTATAATCGCACCTTTTTTGAAAAAATGTTGATGAATGTCAATATATATTAGGCACCTCCTTTAAAATAAAACAGTAGAGACGACCCTAGACGTTTGAATTGGTTGCTTAGTTGAATGATTAGTTGTACTGAATTTTATCCTATGCTACTTCTCAAAGATGTATTGCTCTCATAGGTCCAACTCCCTTGTCTTATGACCTTTCAACAACCCCCTTCTCACTCAGCATAGTCACACCTGTCTCATTCATGTGCCCCAATCGCATATGCTATAATTGAGTCAACTTTGTTTGACTCACTTGATGAAACTTCACCAAAACCTGTCACGATTTTTTTTTCTAGTAAACGAAAGAAAATTAACTTTTTTTTTTTTTTACTTTTCCATTCATAATTCTTATGGTACCTCAAGAGATCTTTAACACTCCACCATTAGTGGTGTACTTGCACCAATGTCATCAGGCAGGCATCCGTAGAGAGATAAGGTTCTTCTTGAGCTCCATTACATGCCTCACATTTATCAATGTGTGCTCTATGCCAATGTACATCCGAATTTAGACTATTCTTATTCGCACAAACAAACAAGCTATGTTGTTCCCCATAAGAACTCAACTATCATTTGTAGTATTGTAAATAGTGAGTTAGTTCCTATAAGGAGTCATGTGATAGGAACTCATGTAATCTAGTACCTACTCATCTTCTTAAGTTTTGGTACATGCCTCATGTCTATCGATGTAAACTCTATGCTCATACATTCAAATTCGAACTTCAAACAACCAAGCAAGTTGTGTCAACAACCAAGCAAGTTGTGTTGTTCCCCATAAGAACTCTTAACACCATTTGTAGTATTGTAAGTAGGGAGATAGTTCCCATGAGGAGTCATATGATAGGAACACACGAAATCTAGCACCTACTCATCTCTTGACGAACCAATCACAAAGAACAACCATGGCATCATTGATGCTCTCCTTGGCTGCATTTGTCACACTGCTTGAGGAATCTTGCTCTTCGCCTTTATTTCTTAACTTTGGATAGTCCTTATAATACTTGAAATACTTCACGTGACCCTTGAACTTTTTGTGTTACCACTTTGATATGCTTTTACCTCTATTGATGGGCCCCAATGTGTATCTCTACCTCATATCATTGGCTCTCGCATTACATTGTACTCTTGATTGTCATCACACAACTCTCTCTATCAGTCTTTAGAGAACAACACAAAATTCACTTCTTTTGTGGTAATCATAGTATGCCCTTATAATAGTGAGTTGGTAAAATGCTCCCATAACTTTGGTGGATACGCTAACAATGTCATGCCTTCTTTTCATCGGTTGGGATCTCACTAATGTTCTTCACATCCATCATTAGTTTGTTAAATTCATTTAAGTGGACTCTAATAGATGTATCTTTAGTATATTGGAATTGAACAATCATCTTCAACAAAAATTAGCAATTATTCAAACCCTTTGTTACATAGAGGGTTTGAAGTTTTACCCACAAATATACAGCATGCTTCTCTTTAGCCACCTCTATTAACACCTCATCCTATAGGTTCAACAAGATTATACTCTTCCCCCTCTCCATTTGCTCATTTTTATTGGTATGTTTCATTGCTTTCGGCAACTTATCACTGCCATCCAACGCCTTGGCTAAACCTTAGGTTGTTAATAGCGCATGTATATTAGTGTTCCACAACCCAAAGTTATTCATTTCATTAGATTTCTCAATTTCTACTTTCCTTCCAAACATAATTGCAAAACCTCAGCTTGAATTCCAATTGTTGAAATATTTTAATGTGGAAGCTGCCAAAATCTTAATAGCATGAGCGACATAAATCAAGAGAGATATAAAAGGAGGAATAAGAAAAGATACGAGAGATTTATATGATTCGATTCAAGTATCGATATCTACGTCTATAAAGAGAGCAAACTGCAAATAATTCACTAATTAATCAAAGAATTACATGATAACAATCTCTCATACGCTCAAGTATTTTCTTTTAATTTTAAAATTACACCTTATGTCCATGGTGTTTTCAGCACAAATCTCCTGATTAATTCACTAATTAATCAAAGAATAATAACAGATACAAGAGATTTATATGATTTGATCCTAGAGAGAGCCAACTATAAATAATCCACTAATTAATCAAAGAATTACATGATAATAATGTCTCATACACTCGCGTATTTTGTTTTTTAATTTTAAAATTACACCTTATGTCCATGGTGTTTTTTGCACAAATCTCCCGATCCGCCAAAGAGGAGGGTCCCTTCTAGTTGGATAAATAGAAGAAAGCATAAGATAACAAAAGGACAAGAGACTAGGGGTGAGCATCGGTGGACTGACCCTAGACTAGCCCAACCCTGCTGGTCCTAGTCCTGTTCCTAGGGAGACTGGGTCGGTCATTGGGCCTAGGTTCCTAGACCTGCACTATGCTGGTTGGTCCCAGTTTTGGGAGTTTACGGTTGGTCCAACCCGGACCAACCCTAACTATATATATAATATATTATTTATAATTTTTTATATGGATAAAACCTTAAAATAAACTTCGTCAACAACATTAAACAACTATTTAGTGAGGAGTTCAAGTAATTTTACATTGTTCTTTAAAAACGTAGATTTTTAATGTCTTTTATGGCGTCAATAGTCATAATTTACGAAAGAGGAAAATCTTTTTGTGAGGAGTCATCACGGCGTCCAAAATGACATAAATAGCTCCTTATGGCATCCTCTTCTAGTATTTATTCTATTCTGTCTTATTTGTCCTCTTAGTCTTCAATTTGCCAAAATTGAAAGAAACAACTTCTTTTTTCACCACTCTACACTCGCCTCACTCGCTTTGGGTCACTCGTGCTGCTTGCCGTTTGATGCTCACTTGGCCTGTTGCTCCCCACTCAAAACTAAATGCTCACTCTGTTTGATGCTCACCTCACTTGACCTTCACCGCTTACCTTTCTTAGCTGACCTTGCTTGTTATTGAACCCATTGGGTCTGTCCGGTCCTCGGTTGTCCTTTCAAGGAGTACAAAAAATGAAATAAAAAAAAAAATATTGGTTAGTCCAGGGTTGATCCTAGAACCGGACCGAACTCATTTGGTCAATCCAGTCCTTAATCGCATTTTCAAGGAGTACAAAAAATGAAATGAAAAATTATTAATTGGTTGTGGGTTGACCCTAGAACAAGACTGAATCCACTGGGTTGGTCTGGTTCTTGGTCCCAAGCTCAATAAGGTCGGTCCTCGGTCACAAAAATTGAGGATCAACACTGGTTAGTCCTAGGGTTAGGAGGTAGACCAACTCAACTCGGACCATGTTCACCTGTACAAGAGACCACTCCAATAAAATAATGATTTGGACTTTTCCTTTTATCGTTAATGGCTTTCCTCTTCGTGTCTTCAGAAAACTATACTCCTTTCATAGGAGCAAAGCAAGGTGTCTCCATCATTGCTGGTGGACCCTCTTCAATAAATGTCAGGGTCTAAATGTCAACGGAGACATGGCGTTTGACGGAAGTTGTCGTCTCCGCTTCCACCTCATAAAAAATATAACATCTCATTTATTTTCAATAGATACATATGTCTCACGTGATTTGTGACTTAAGAACAAATCTCTCTCCTACGCCCAAACTTAAATGAAGCCCATGAGCAGTTTGTCACAGTTAAAGAAAGTAATGTTAGAACCCTTATAATGCTTCTTTCTTCTACGCAAGCAAATATAATTAACGTTGGCAGGAAAAAATAACCAACTCTAAGATTTCATGAAAGTCCAACTTGGACCTCATTTATTTGCATGTTATGGGCCATGTTTAATTGACAGGCTTAAATTTGAGACATAATTTAACAGATTGAAATGAGGTATTTGTTTTTTATGATTAAAAAAAGGAGGTATTGGTTCGCTGAATTTTTAAACTTCCTTTGGAGTGTGGTGGATCATTTCTTTTGATGGATTTGATGGGAGAGAAGGAAGTAGGCTTGTCAAAGGAGGAATAAGGATTTCAAGAGAAAGTTGAGAAGTGGTAATCTTCTCATCTTTATTGAGGTAGAAAACCTCATAAAAAATAATCAATCTTAGAGGAATTCGATTTACATAATGGAATTAATTGGAGAGTCTAAATAACAAGGGCATTCACACATATAGGGGTGGTATTTTCCATGGATTCAGTCATGACGAAATGGCTCTTTCTCTTAGTATAGACACATTTTAATTCACAGAGTTATAATCTTAGCCCAATCTAAATGAAGCTGTCTTTGATACCATGATGGGGCTACGACATAAGCTAATGATTCTTGAGATGCTTATGCTATCTCACAACACATGGCCCTTCTCTCAGCCTTTCAATGGAACTGCCTCTTAATCTTCATATATGATTAATTATAAGGCTCTCAAGTTTCAGAAACTTTCTAATTCACTAGATCCATAGAGTGGTGAATGAAGGTTATATTTGTGGAACCGACTTATCGTATTGAACTAACAGTATAAACCTAAGCTTCTTACTAACATTAGAGTTCGAGGAAGAAGAGAAAGTGTTGAGAAGGCCATTAAGGAATTGCATATAAAAGAGATTTTCAAAACACTAATCTTGTTCTAACTTCTTACGGAAGTAACCTTTATATAGATGAAGCCGAGGGTGATATTGTAACGGTATAAACACGCTATTACAATAATACAAGCATACTTAGGACCACTAGGCATAAAGGACCGCGTTATCATGCAAGATGCTTTTACAAGAGGAAGGACACTAATAAGACACTTTGGCCAAAAGCAATAGCTCTCATATAGAAGCAAAAGAGGTTTGCCAAAGTGACATCAAAGCAAGTTGTGCATGAGCGTAATAGGCAACTCGGTCTTGTGCGTATTTTACCCATTTTATATATATGCAAAACAGCGAATCTTGATATTTAGGGTTGGTTAATGAGAATGTTAGTTAAAAGAATGGAAGTTACGAAACAATTCATACAAATGGTGGTCCGTGACAATGCCTGGACGCTGGGCCAGTAAGTTCCATACTCGCTATCTTTCTTTTCATTGCAAAAGAAATATGATTTTTTAAAATCGTTTGAAGTCCCCTTTGTGTTTTCTAGCTCTATGAAAAGATCCTCATTCCAAGATTCGACCCCGCAGACTGAAAGGTCGCAACCACGCGGAAAGAATCATATCGAACGTGGGAGATCCATTTGTACTGTTGTGTATAGTAATAATTGACGCATAGAATAGCTGCAATCTTCCGCGGTATTTGACAACCGATGTAGATCTGCGTTTTTTGTGGAAAATGAAGGGGCACGTGGCTCCTAAAAGCACCGATGGCAACGGAGGACTTCGAGTGTGCTTAGATATGTAATCCGCAAACTGTTCACGAAAAGCCTCAGGGAGAGAGAGAGAGAGAGAGCGGGAGAGGGAAAAGAGATGCAGAAAGGATCGTCGTTCGGATTGAGGAAAGGTTCGTGGACGGAAGAGGAAGATGTTCTCTTGAGGAGCTGTGTCCAGAGGTACGGAGAAGGAGAGTGCATCGAGTTCCTCAGAGAGCAGGTATCGTATCATTGTATGTGAAGGTTATTCTTGTTTTTTATTTGCACATACTTGGGCGCGAGTAAATTTGTATAGTGATGAGGATCATTGTTTTCTTGTTGCATCCCCATCTGTATAATTCACTTGGATTTGCGTGTGTCAAATCATCTAGTGTCATCATATTTTATTTTTTTTCAAATATTTGTGTTATCGTTGACATACTTTTACTTGAGTGAAAAGTTTTTCTTTCGTTAAAATGGGTGGACATGTCTTTCATTAGTTTTGAGATAGTGACATCAAGTTGGATTAGATTTGACTTCTTTAAGTGAAACTTCTCGTGCTTTCCAATGAGATTTCATCGATTTTTTAAAATTAGACAAAAAGGGGACGTGTATTGATATTTTACTCATGTCAACGGATTGATTTGCACTAAGAGCATCTCTATACTATGTATACACATGCATGCAGAGAGAGAGAGAGAGAGAGAGAGAGAGAGAGAGAGAGAGAGAGAGATCGCTAAGTTCATGTTTGTATTTCTTGAGCTTGTAGGTTTGGATAGGTGCAGGAAGAGCTGCAGATTGAGGTGGTTGAACTATCTGAAGCCCAACATTAAGAGAGGGAAATTCCAAGATGATGAGGTCGATATGATCATGAGGCTTCACAAACTTCTTGGGAACAGGCGAGTACATGCTAAGAAAAGGTCACATGTGAAGTGCATTTGCCTGTTTTAATAGAGTTAGGGCCCGTTTGGTTCGGCTTTTGAGGAATGTCATTTGAAGAATGCAAATATCTTTGAGAGAAAGAGGCTTTCGAAAATGTTAGACCGTTTGGTAAATTTTAGCATTGAAATGCAACTTGGCATAAACACCGTTTGGCAAACTTTGCATTTGGAATTAGCTTTTGGTATTTTTTAATTTCTTTAAAATCTGAAATCAAATTCCGGCGGCCGGCCACTGCCGGCCAACCGCCGGCGACCGCCGGACGGCCAGATCTGGCCGTCGCCGGACCACCAGATCTGGTCGCCGAACGGCCAGATCTGGCCTCGCCTGGTCGCCTGGCTCGCGCGAGACCAAGCGACGCCGGCTGAGGTCGGGCGACCTCAGCGGCGTCGCCGGCTCGCGCGAGACCAGCGACCGAATCTGGTCGGGTGCTCCGGCACTGCTCAGCCCGTTGCGTGGGTCGCGCGACCCGCGACGCCGCCGAGGCCGCGACCCACGCGACGGCGGTGCGTGGCGACGGCAAAGTGCGTGGCGACGGCGGTGCGTGGGCGACCAGCTCCACTGGTTGAGCTCCGCCGGCTAAAGCTTCGATCTTGAAGAAACAATGAAGACGAGGAAGACGATGAACAGTTATTTTTGAGGGTAAAAGAAGAAAACTAAATTATCAATGAGGGCAAAAGTGGAAGAAAAAAATTCATTAAACCCCTTCAAGCATGCCGAAAATGCTGAATGCCCAAAGCAGTCCCCACTGCTTTGGGCTTTCAAAGCATTCCGAGCATTTTAAATGCAAGCATTCCCCCAAATATACCCCCAAATGCTGAACCAAACGGCTGAAATTTTTCCCAAGGGGCTTTTGGGGCTGAAAGCCCCTTGGGAATGCTGAACCAAACAGCCCCTTAGTCATATGGTGTTGAGCCTACCTGCGTTTTTCATAACAGCCTCTCCCTCTTCCTCCTCCAAAAATTGATTAAGGGTTGCATTGATCGAAACAAATGACAACCGAATGTATAAACTATGTTAAGGATTAGGTTATTTCATTTTAGGAAAAAAAAAAAATCTTAAACCTATTATACTTGTGCCAATTCCATCTTGAACCTTTTAATTTGGTCATTCTAGTACTAAACCTTTGATGTGTTGTCAAATTAGTCATAAGTCTTTTAATTTTGTCAATTTAATCATAAAAATTTCGACGATTTGTGAATTTAGTCATTGCAACAAATTTTGATAAAAAATCATTGATATGGCAATCTAGTCAACACCGGCCGTCTTACATGACACAACCGATATTAATATGGACAAATTTTCAAAAATATTTTATTATTTTTTCTTCTTTTCTTTATTTTCCTAACACTGGGTCAGTTGCCAACTGATCCTTGTCGACGACCCTCACCTAGTTGAAACGAGGCATTGTGGTCCTCACCCATGGCCTAAGTATCCTTATTGGCCACAAGTGAGGGTGTCGACCCTCGCCTAAATCCAAGCAAGGGCAGTGACTCCGTTGCTGGCCAATGGGCGAGGGTCTTGGCCCTTGCCTTGATTTGGGTGAGGGTGTTGCGGCCTTTGCCTATGATTAATGAGGGCCGCAATGCCCTTGCCTAGATTAGGCAACGATTGTTGGCCCTTATATTGTCAGGATTGAACACTTATGGAAACAAAATGAAATCACATCTTGAATGTCATAATTTTCTAAAAATATTCATCACAAGTGTCATGTCATATTGGATTTTGGGTATTTGGGTGAATGTTTTTAAGAAGTTATGGCATGCAAACCATCAGTCAAAATTATTGATGCAGGTGGTCCCTAATTGCTGGGAGGCTCCCGGGTCGAACTGCGAATGACGTGAAGAACTATTGGAATACCCATCTAAGGAAATTGATGACTTGCCAAGGGAAGCCGGAGAACGAGAAACCCCAAGATTTGGTAAAAGTTGAAGTCATAAGGCCTCGCCCTCGGACCATCTCCAAGAACTTCTCTTCCTTGGGGGTCGAAGCCTCTAGGGAGCTGAACGAGTCCCGAAAGCCGCGCGTCCACGACGTGCCTCCAAACAGAAGCCCCTGGATCGATGATGACTTTGAGCTGCGTTCGGGGACGACGGAGGCATGGTTGGATTGTTGGGGCGGACTGTCCTTCGATGCAGAAAGCATCTGGGACTGGCCGGTGTGATAGGATCTTGCCGGGCCCTTGGATATTACTTATGCATGTGTTGCCTTCATATGATTGGGGTTTGTATGAATACGGACATGGGAGAACCAAGTGGTGTGTGTACTGCTTTTCTGCGCGTGATCCCCTCGTATGATTGTGGTCCATATGACTGCGTAAAAGGGAGAATAATGACTCTAGAACATCAACGGTGACTATGAATCCTTCCGAGATTTGCTATATATTTGGATACGTTTCGAATAAAACAACCACATGCATACATGACAAGATTTTCAGAATATCAACTGTGATTTTTAACATTCGAGGAAATACTCGGTTGATGTTCCACCGTACCGTAAGTAGAACCTTTTTCAATAGTTAAAACCCTTCATCTGCATCAAAAGTTTCTGGTCTGTCTCGAATGGCGGTGAAGGACACAATTTGTCAAGAAACATGACGTGAAAGTTGGCCGAACAAAGAAGAAGAATTATGGCGATCAGAATCCTACCGTGACAGGAGAAAATGTTAGTAAAGAATCTAGCTTTGAATTTTCATGATGGTGCTCAAGGATATAAATGATCTGAAGGCCAGTACTTAACATGCAAACAAACAAACAAAATAAGCTCGTTGAATTAATTTCATAGCTTGAGATAAAAAATAAGATGATCCGTTTTGCTCTTAGTTGAGTTTGTCGTTCTGATGAATCGGTTCTATGGTAATGTGGGATCCTAGTTAGAACGAATGCTGGTAAACAAGACATTTCGTGCAGAAAGTCAGAGAAACAATGTAGGATTTAAAGGGGCTGGAGGGGGGAAAAAGAACAGATCAATGGGAGAAAATAGTAGTAAATCTTGCCAAACGATTTTGTCTTCTTTATCATCTGTATATTTCTGCAACTACAATCAGGGATGCCGCTTCAATTATAATTAGTGGATGCAAGTGCTGCCGTTGAACTTTTTAAATTTCACAAGTATTGCTCTTTCGAGAAAAGTTGGATTTGCTTTAATAATCATGTTCTTGCCCTTACTAGAGAATAAAGTATACTGACATTGAACCTACGTTTTTGTTATGAGTTAGCATAGTCGGATTATAGTGAGAAGAAAATCCAAACCTCGCACAACAATAATGTCTCTCTTTCTCTCTCTCCCTCTCTCTCAACTTAATTTACGTCATTGTTGATGGCAGTCTTGTTGTTTATGACTATTGGTGGGATTCCTTCTGTTGACACAAAAAATTTCCCTAAGTCCCTGAGAGACCGAGTGAGATATGATCATACTAAGTGTTGAGCCACGAACGGCGGTAAATGAGACTTGGTTTTAGTTGACACAAGAACCAACTGAAGTGAAGATCGATTGATTAAGAACAAGATAAATGTTCAAGTGATGAAACAAACAATCTCGGCTACAATGATGATGACCCATTCAATCATGAAGCCATCACGATTGTCAAATCGCGGTGTCGTAAATCTCAAAGCCACTGATTATAGTGGCTGAGAAACATGGATTGTTATAACCGTAAGGAAGTGGAGTTGTAGGTTACAAAAGAAATTGTTGACATGGGGTGAGTGATAAGGCTTCAATCATTGACTAGAGGTCTTTTGGTAACCATTTGTAAATACATGTTGCCAAATTCTAAGATTCGGGTAGAATATTATTTGTTTTTTTTTTCAAAACTATTGTTAATCGTTACTGGTGGTTGTAAGTATTGGAATTGTAATTTGAGCAAGGGACCACCGATCAATCAATGACACCATTTGGTCAATTTTATGTTCTTGTTATCTTTGCATTTCAGTATTCTTTTACATAGCCGGCCATTATTATCTCTAATCTTTGTATTTTTAATTTTCTCATCGGCTTGCGTTTTCTATCTAAGAATTAACAAAAAAACCTTCACACGTTTTGTCGATGTCTATATAGATTCACATTTTGAAAGGGGCTTTGTCCGCATTTTATAGGGAAACGATTACATTCGATAAAATCTCGCACTTAGTTTTGGACACACACTCACCAACCAATGCTTCTATGCAACTGTCAAGTTCTGGCCCTAAGGCTTCATTTCCCACTGCATGTTTAGTGACATTTATACCACTCAGCGATAAACTATACTTAGGCTCCCTTTGGGACCACTTTTCTGAACAGCTTTGGAGGGGAAAAATTAGGGGTGTTTGGCATATTTTTTGCCAAACATTTTAGCCAAATGTTGCCTTTGTGAAAGTTCAACATTTTCTAAAAGCTATCTTTAAAGTTAGTAAAAAAAAAAAACTTCCAAACCTTCACTATTTTTTTTTTTTCGTTTCCGATTTTTTCCTCAAAGCATTATTCATCTTCTCTATGTAGTGAAGCTCTGTAGTGAGTTGCACGAGCCTGACTGACATCGCTGACAATTGCTCCACTCAAGGTTGTGGTCACCTAGGTCATGGCTTGCTAAAGGTCGCCTGACCTCTATGAGGCTACCAATCGCTAATCCTTTGCAGCTATTGAATCTTATTAACAAAAATAGTAAAGTGCTTTATAAAGTGTAATTTTTTTTTTCAAACACCGTTTAAATCAAAGTTGTTTCTCAATGTATTTTCATATTACAACTTACCAAAGTCTACTTGCATTTCAAAAACCCCTTAAATGCCTTTATATTTTCTCAAAGACTTCCCAAAAGTCAAACTAAATGCACCCTTAGCTCAATGCGACCCCTTTGGTTCTATTAAAGCAGGAGTGACTCTCTATGAATAGAAACCATGCACCTGCATTAACTTCAAATCCTATTTTCTATTTGGAATCTATGTCTACCCTAAAGTCTAACATCATTAAAGGACTTTAATAGCAACATTTGTGATCTATTTTTATATTGATTTTCTATGAGGTTTCAAATAGAAATACTAAAGATTTTTTCAACAGATGGTTGAGATTTATTTACTTGTATTTCATCAACTACAAAGTTAATCTTTTCTAAAATTAAAAGTGTTGCAAAAACTAGATAACTGAATAATATAATAAACAATACAAGAAAATATATTAAATACCAGATTTATGTAGGTCAATTAGTGGGACCTTCTCCACCGATTGAGCAATAAATTTCATTATAAAACAAGTGATATAATATAGATTATAACCACGTTCATATCACTAAAACACTCTCAATTTATCCCAGCCTCTAATTACACCTAACTTAAATAGTATTTATCAATCACAATTCCTCATGAAACTATTTCTCAATTGAGTTTGTCGTTCTGATGGAATCGGTTCTATGGTAATGTGGGATCCTAGTTAGAACGAATGCTGATAAACAAGACATTTCGTGCAGAAAGTCGGAGAAACAATGTAGGATTTAAAGGGGCCAGAGGGGGGAAAAAGAACAGATCAATGGGAGAAAACAGTAGTGAAGCTTGCCAAAAGATTTTGTCTTCTTCGTCATCTGTATATTTCTGCAACTACAATCAGGGATGCCGCTTCAGTTATAATTAGTGGATGCAAGTACTGCCGTTGAACTTTCGAAATTTCACATGTAGTGCTCTTCCGAGAAAAGTTGGATTTGCTTTAATAATCATGTTCTTGCCCTTACTTGACAATAAAATATACTGACATTGAAATCAGGTTTTTGTTATGAGTTAGCATAGTCGGATTACAGTGAGAAGAAAATCTAAACCTCGCACAACAATAATGTCTCTCTTTCTCTCTCTCCCCCTCTCTCAACTTAATTTACGTCATTGTTGATGGCAGTCTTGTTGTTCATGAATATTGGTGGGATTCCTTTTGTTGACACAAAAAATTGCCCTAAGTCCCTGAGAGACCGAGCGAAATATGATCGTACTAGGTGTTGAGCCACGAACGGCGGTAAATAAGACTTGGTTCAGTTGACAAAAGGACCAACTGAAATGAAGATCGATGGATTAAGAACAAGATAAATGTTCAAGTGACGAAACAAACAATTTCGGCTACAATGATGATGGCCCATTCAATCATGAAGCCATCAAGATTGTCAAATCGCAGTGTCGTAAATCTCAAAGGCACTGATTATAGTGGCTGAGAAACATGGATTGTTATAACCGTAAGGAAGTGGAGTTGTAGGTTACAAAAGAAATTGTCGACATGGGTGAGTGATAAGGCTTTGATCGTTGACTAGAGGTCTTTTGGTAACCATTTGTAAATACATCTTGCTAAATTATAAGAGTCGCATAGAATATTATTTGCTTTTTTCTTTAAACTGTCGTTAATCGTTACTAGTGGCTGTAAGTATTGGAATTGTAATTTGAGGAAGGGACCACCGATCAATCAATGAACACCATTTGGTCAATTTTATGTTCTTGTTATCTTTGCATTTCAATACTCTTTTACATAGCCAGTCATGATTATCTCGAATCTTTGTATCTTTAGTTTTCTCGTCGGCTCGTGTTTCCTATCTAAGAATTAACAAAGGACCCTTCACACATTTTGTCGATTTCTATATCGATTCACATTTTCAAAGGGGTTTTGTCCACATTTTATAGGGAACGGTTTCATTTGAATATATCTCACACATAGTTTTGGACGCGCACTCACCAACCAATGCATTTATGCAACCTGTCAAGTTCTGGCCCTAAGGCATCATTTTCCACCGCATGTTTAGTGACATGATGCCACTCAGCAAGAAACTATACTTAGGCTCCCTTTGGGACCACTTTCCTATACAGCTTTGGAGGAGAAAATTAGGGGTATTTGGCAAATTTTTTGCCCAACACTTTAGCCAAATGTTACCTTTGTGTAAGCTGAAAGCTCACGGTAGGTGGGCTATCAACATTTTCGAAAAGCTCACTTTAAGGTAAGTAATATATATTCTTCCAAACCCTCACTATTTTATTCGTGTTCGATTTTTCCCTCAAAGCACTATTCATCTTCTATATGTAGTGAAGCTCTGTAGTGACTTACATGAGCCCGGCTGACAATCATCGACAATTGCTCGACTCAAGGTGGCAGTCGCCTGGGTTTCGGCTTGCCTAAGGTTGCCTAACCTCTATGAGGCTACTGGTCGCTAATCCTTCATTAGTTTTGAATTTTATTAACAAAAACAGTAAAATGCTTTATAAAATGTAATTTGTTTTTTTCAAACACCACTTAAATCAAAGTTGTTTCTTCGTGCATTTTCAAATTACAACTTACCAAAATCTACTTGCATTTCGAAAAACCCCTTAAACTTAAATGCCTTTATATCTTCTCAAAGACTTCCCAAAAGTCAAACTAAATGCACCCTTAGCTCAATGCGACCCCTTTGATTCTATTAAAGTGGGAGCGACTCTTTATGAATAGAAACCCCGAACCTACATTAATTTCGGATTCTATTTTCTATTTGGAAACTATGTCTACCCTAAAAGCTAACTCATTAACGGACATTAATAGCAACGTTTGTGATCTATTTTTAGATTGATTTTTTATGAGGTTTCAAATAGAAATACTAAAGATTTTTTCAACAAATGGTTGAGATTTATTTACTTGTATTCATCAACTACAAAGTTATTATTTTCTAAAATTAAAAGCATTGCAAAAAATAGATAACTGAATAATATAATAAACAATACAAAAAATATATATATATTAAACACCAGATTTACATAGGTCAATTAGTGGGACCTTCTCCACCGATTGAGCAATAGATCTCATTATAAATTAAGTGATATAACATAGATTACAACCACGTTCAAATCACTAAAACACTTTCAATTTATCCCAATCTCTAATTAACCTAACTTATACAGTATTTAACAATCACAATTCCTCACAAAATAATCTCTCAATTTCATAAATGAATTCACAAAATCTTAGCATGAAATTTTCATTGCCTCAAACACTCGGTATGTAATTCATGAGCATGCTGTCCAATTGATTGTCATAGCCAAATGCTCGTCTATGATACTATTCTTGAAGAAAATTTGCTTATTATATATAGAAGGTCTACTCAAGTTAGGAAATCTAATTGGATCAAGCTTCCTTCTTGGCTTCTAACTCGAGACATGTTCTCAACAATGTCTACTTTAACTCGATGTTTAAGTCAAGTCACAATAACTATATTGAAATCTGAACTTTGCTTCTACTCTCTCACACTCCTTGTGGACTCAACCAATATAGATAACTTCTAAATCAAAGCCATGTTGAACTTCGCTAGAACCATTGACCTCATCTTAAAATTTACTTAACCTACACCATTAACCGCTCTACAAAGATTTTTTACCGCAAATAGATTAAAAAAGGAAAATCATCTTTGTTTCTATATCTATTAGGAGATCGAGCACGAACCTTATTAAACTCAACAGTAATAGCAACTATAGGCTCTATTAGGTCCAACTCACTATAAGCACTATCCATGTTGTTACTCCGCTAGTACCCACTACCTTAGGAGTTTCTGGTCGTAATTTTACCTTGAAATTAAACACCATATGGGTCCTTTATAAACATTACCATAAACACTTTTACCTAGCAGCATTATAGACTCATTGAATGTAACTTCTCTACCAATAACATATGAATTTAATTTTGGACATCACAAACGATAATCCTACTCACTTTTTGCATAAACTAGGAATTGCACTTTCTTGCCTTTCTATCGAGGTTATCATCATTTGCTTGAACATAATACGATAGACCAAATACTCTTAACAATAAAATAATCAATAATGTTAGCCGACTACACTTCATTAAGAGTCAGACATCTGATCATGGTTAATGAAAACCTATCCACTAGGTAAATCATTGTACTAAGCACATCTACTAGGAATTTCCTAGTTATCCAAGCACTAGAAAATCAGTCATCTCCACTAATGTTTTGTTGATTCACTCGCAACCTATTGTCGTTCACCAATACTAGTGTGATACCTCAATATACCTCAATATGTCTTCCTTCATGTAGAATTTGTTTCACGGTTGTGACCAAAACTCCATACTATCGTTAGTCCACACATGCTTGATCTTCTTACTAGTTTCTCTTTCAATGAAAGTTCTCAATTGCATGATCTTGACAACATCATCAAACTTTTGACCAAACACAAACAATGAGGTCCTCCTCGAGTAGTCATCCACAATTATTGGCATAAATTTATCACTTTTTCTTGAAGGAAATCATGACAACTTGTGAACATATAAGTGAATCAACTTTGCCAATAATTGTTTCCCTAGATCTCGTGAGTGATTAGCTTAGAGACTAGCACTATAGGCGCGTCCATAAAAGGCCAAATTTATTTAATCAAAAACAAATTCTGAAAATTCAGGTTGTCACAATGCCTATCTATCAAACTACTTCCAATCAATTGGCTCCATTGAATATGGTTTCTGCCTAGACAAGGGTAAGTGGAAATTTCTTAGCTATAGATAATCCTAAATTTGCATTTTCCATAAACCAAAAATGTTTGTATCAAATATGTCGATTTTCACTTTTTCTTCTTCTATCGTCATTGATTGGCTTCAACTCAGTCAAGCTTAACTCTAATATTAATAAACAGAACAATGATATAACTCGAATGCTACATTTTACGTAATTGGTTTGATGAGACCTACTTTATGGGAAGAGTAGCATAGAATTCCCTTATAGATGAAGCGATACAATGGAGATTACAAGCACACTTGAATTTTTAAAATACTTCTAGTGTCTCTTAGTCCTTAATTACCCGAAACAACTTATACAGTGTTTAGCCTTCACAATTCCTCACAAATAATTTTTCAATCGTACAAATGAATTCACTAAATATTAACACAAGACTTTCATGACTTTGAACACTTGAGATGTAATTTATGAGCAAGCCATACAATTGATTGTCCTAATTAGAAACTATTCTTGGATACTATTCACCCAAAAAAATAGAAAAAATAGATAACCTACTTGAATTGGGCTTCTTCAGGAGCTCAAACTCAAGTTATATTCTCAACAAAAATAAATAGAGATGTGCATGGAATCTCCTCTAATAGGGGCAATATTACTTTAATAAATATCTTATTTGAATCATAACTCCTCAATTCATTATGATATTTGAGCTCGTCACTGCAATCTTATCAACATGTCAAGTTTATATGATGTAGTATGCAGTAAAATGCCAAAAGCAACAAATTGATCATTAAATTTGCTCACCGACAAATATTGTCAAATCTTGGAAAAGGTCAAGCTAGTCCTAGGATTGATTGCGAGACGTCATTGGACCACAAGCTTTTTTTTTTGAGAATAGACAAGATAATTACTTCCTTTTATGCACACCCTTTGTTTCGTCAAAAAAAGAAGTCTGTGGGTCCTAAATGTGGGGAAAGGATGGTTTGTCCTTTGCCCAAATATAAGAAAAGCACTGCAATAATGAAAGATACGTCTGACATGCCTTTAGGTGAGGAGATAGCCTCTCCAAGTAAAATTACCATTCTGCCATTGTTTTAAGCAAACCCTAGGCCTTGTCACTTCTTTTCTAAGCTTCCCGCTGGATTCAGCAAATCAAACCCGCCCACGTTATGATTCCTTAAACGATTCGATGGTCGTAAGAAGGGAAGCGTATGGTCCATTATTTATCATCGTCACCACGGCCTGTCTTATTTGACAGCTCAAAGTAGCCACTTATTATTGTAAAACTATTTCATTTGAACTCTGGGATGTAAAATTCGAGGGTATTCTCAAGGATGAGGAAAAAAAAAAAATTCTCTCCAATCAAAGAGACAGGGTGTGAGAGCACTAGTATATTAAAATAAAGAATGCATCTAAGCTGGGCAACGGATTACCGAACTACCGTTAGAAGCTCCTGTCGAAGGCTTGCTTTATACTAATTAAACACGTGATTCGCATAGTGTCTAGAACCGGTACATCTAATCAGTACCCCAGTTATAACTGAAGGCCATCCATTATGGATTTAGGAGTAGAAGCCCGTCCAATAGCTTAGTGATCCCAATTGTTGTTACACTTTGAAAACTATAGGTTCTCTGATCCTTCGAATGATGATTTCATTGGATTGGATATGACTCTAGCCACAAAAAAAAAAAAAGAAAGAAAAAGAAAAAAAAAACATGTTAACCTCGTGGACTAGAGCTTAGAGACAAGACGAATCTTGATGAGTAACCCCATACAAAGAGACTATGCAATTCTTTATGTGAGAAGTCAAATCTGTACTGTGTAGTAGATTAATTTACACACGCATCCACAGCATTGCTAAGCTAACTATTTATCCAAATTTTAGCAAGACACAGGAAACCTACTAGGTGATGATTCGCTTCATTGGATAAAACACAAGGAGATGGTTAGGTGGTTTTGCTTGCTCAATCGGTTATCACAATTCATTCCAAGCTGAACTATGGGTAGTCTATCTAGCTCTTGAGCTAGCACACTCCCTTGGTGGGAACCAGTTGATTTTAGAAGTTGATTTGCAGTTTGTAATTTCTCAAAATCTTTGATGGTAGTAGCAAGTTGAGGAATTCTAGAGAGTTTGCATGTGTAGATCTTCAAGACGGTTCATCTGTGTGGGGAAATCATTATTTGTCATCCATACAAGGAAGCTAATGCATGTGTGGGCTAGCTAGAAATTTCTCTCCTAGAATCTTCTCAAATAATCATATTGATTTGTTTTTCTGGACCTTAGTACGCTCTTAAACTATTACATCTGAACATTGGGACTTAAAAAAACAGGGCATTCCCTAGAGTGAGGAAAGAAAAAAAAACTTTCCTCTAATTTGGGTATTTCTCTTGTAGAAATGTATCGAATTATCATATCAAAGCCTGTCCTCCTCATGATTTTCTTCCTTTGATCTTAGGTGACCGAAGTAGTGCTTTAATTCCATGGATGAGTTTAGATATGTAGCTTTGATTGGCTTTAAGCCCGTTTAATTACCGTAAAAGTAGGATACAAAGGGAAACTTCATTATATTAGTCCAAAAGACACGAAATCATAGTTGATTCACTAATCCTGGCAAATCTTAGGCTTGCCTAGGAATATAACTAGAGAAACATGGATCTGGAGAGGGATTAGCGTGCCCCACAATCCCCACATTTTTTAATTATATCTTTAAATGCAACCATCGAAGTTATCTCCTAAAATATTGGATGTAATGCCTTTATTATTATTTTTCTCCTCAAGACATGTTTATGACTCCATGTATCGTGTATGCTTTGTGTTTTAAAAATATCCAAATGATGTGTAAGTGTATTATTAGTATTAGTTGTGATGTGTATGTAAAGTGCAGTTGACTAAACGGCATTCTATTTGATTATAAATGCTTAATGTTTGGCCAATTTAGACATAATTATCTTTGTCTGTTAAAAATATTATTAGAGAAAATAAGACTAATATTTTAGAAATAATTTATTTTGGGAAATTTATGACATGCAAGGCCTTGGTTCATTATCATGGGCCCCTTGGCTCTCTAGCTTTAGGCCCACCTAGACAGTGGTCCAGTATTGTGACCCAACGGTTGTTATCTAGGGTCTATATGCATGCGTTTCTATTTCTCCCAAATTCATTTTTTTGTTAAAACAAAAAAAAAAAAAAAGCAATCCATTTAAGCTAACGCTTAACTTATTTTTCTATTCCTCGGAATAGAAAAGTAGCTAGGAATAGATTTGAAAAAAACAAGAAACTAAAAAAAAAAAGTAGCTTCTTGTTCTCGAGAACAATTTCTAGAAATAAGTCAATTTTTTATTTTCTTATTTTCTTTTGTTCTCCTTGCTTGCTGCGGCCACTGCTGGCCACTTGCCAATCGTCGGCCACCTTCGGCTGCCGCCCGACCGACGGCAACTATTGTCGCTGTCATGCCCCTAACCTCGAGCGTGCACACATCCCTTGGTGGTTGACTAAAATTTGTGATGTTCCCAAGACGTGTCGCCGATACATTCGTTTTATGCACATGCGGAAACGAATTCATAAACATATATCCGGACAACAACAAATATGGGATAGAAAAACAGGACAGCCAAATTCATCAATCACACTTTATAAACATCTTAGGTTTATACACACTAGTCTGTCTCTAAAAAGAAACTACTAAACCACCTATGCTCTGGACCCTTCAACCTTGGGCTCCGAGTTCTCCACATTAGGGACCTGAAAAATTGTAAATCACGATGGGGTGAGAATAAATCTTAGCGAGTCAACACCCTAAACCCTGATTAGGATGATAATTCATCTAGAGACAGCCTAAACATATACCACTCAGAATTTACCTCGCCTCAACACCTACTTGCACATTAGTGCATCACATAAACACTTATGTATACAGCAAATGCATTCAAGAACTGGAACATATCATATCACTCATCAAACATTTCACAAGAGTCCCGATTATAAGGCTAAATTGTTATGACACGTCTCATTCCGTTCCACTCAATTTCATCCTATAATTAGGCGCGGGTAACTCATATCGGTGATTCAATCCACACCCGATATTTACTCTCAATATTCAAACTCCAAATTCAGACTCGAGTTCAAACTCAAGGTTCTAGAGGCACCCCCTTCTCGCGAAGTTTCGATATCGTGTGCCACTTAATCCCTAAGCACAATAAGTAATAGCTCGAGGTACTAGAGGTGGCTCCCACGAAGTCACGCTGTTGTGTAGCACTTAGTTCTCGACTATCATAAGCAATGGTACAAGGTTCTAAAGGTGGCTTATACAAAGTTTTGTTATCATGCACCCTTAGTCCTTTACCTGCTCACAACTATTCGTTTTTCTCAACACATCTCATCCTCTTTCAATATGCACTACATAAAGTAATAACAATAAACCACAATCCTGGCACAACCATTCGCGCCTCATCACGCATAACTTCTAAGCATATCACAAAGCAATCACATCCCCAAATAGGCATAGTTCAACAAGCATAGCATCAAGAACAATCACCAAAACTACTACTAGTACTAACCGGAAGAAACAGTCCACTCGCGCATCTCCAAGTTTAAATTCATAAATCTAATCAAACGAGTTTAGAAAATTCCCAAATTTGAATATGTTATAAGGGACACATAAAAAAACACTTTTCATGAAGACACCTTAAACCATATCCTTCTAGATTAAGCCTAGTAAATCGATCAATCCAGTACAAAAAAGTGGGTCTATTTCTAGAAAGTCTGTTTTCCAAAACTAGCTCGGTTCGAGATCCAAAACTTGTCCATTTGAACTGAAATATGACTATGTTAAACTACAAAATGTGACAAACAACTTTCGTGAAGAAACCATTTCAAAATTCTGTTGCAACCTACCTCTCGAGAGGAGGGAACAGATTTAGGGGTATCACCTAAAGGATGGACCTAAGGTTCATGATTAGGTGCGGGCTCTCCCAAGTCCATACCTCGCGTAACGTTGGGGTATTTTCAAAGATTTTTGTAATAAGGAGTCGCCACTAGCTTATTGAAGTCAGTTAGAAATCAAGTGAGATATGGAAGTGTACCTCACTTCCTACGCTACTAGAGAATTTAGGGTCGATGACTTGATTACACTAATTAACCAATTAGTGCCATTTCGGTACCTAATCCTATTCATTTTAATAGAAAATATTTTTGTATGATAGTTTGGATTGATTTTATACCTATCCATTAACATGTGAGGTGATCATACAGGTACGCAACCATTAAAGTAACAATCATAGCTACAAAACTCCTAATTGCAATAAGATTGAGCACATGCAATTAAACATAATTAAATATGCAAATTAAACACGCTAAATAATCCATATACGAGCAAATAAAAGCATGTTTACACTAATAATGTAAGACATGGCAATTCCTAACCAAATCCTATATTTTTCAATTTTCGATTTTTTTTTCAGAAAAAGATTTTTTTGTTTTTTTTGCTCGGGCCAAGTTGGGTCAAGTCAAGTCGAGTCTAACCCGATTCGACTCAATCGGGTTCGATCAACCAGACCCGAGTTCGGTCTGATCAGGGAGGGCTGCGTCTAGCCCGCCCAAGTCCAGCCTGATTGGGTTAGGCCTGATCGTCTCTAGTCGAGCCTAACCTTAGTCCGACTTGGGCCCAAGAACTGAGCCCAAGCAGAAACAAGAGTCGAGTGGGCCAGATCCACTTGGCCTGCACCCCTTGGTCGCAACTGCTCAATTGTGACTAAGGGTGCCAGGACGGCGCACACGTCGGCAACGGCACCACCTTGGCCAAGCGGGGGGACGGCCCGGCTTCCCTGGCCGTGGCGTTGTCACTCCAGCAACTAGGAGTCTTAGGGATCTACGTGAAGGAGCTTTGGGGAGGGAGAGCGGCGGCGTCCCTCCAACAACCGGGAGGCTTCTAACTTAAACAGGACTCGAGGTGGCGGTGGCGGTGACCAGCAAATGACTAACAATAAACGGGGACCTAAGGGGGACCTACGAAGGCCGAAGCTTGCCCAAAATGGACAAAACGAGCTCCGGCCAACTCAACTTCAAGAACTGCACACTAGGTGTTCGACGAAATACCAACTTGAGTTTCAGTGGGAATGGCGGCTTGGAGATGCGTCGGCGGCGACGGCTGTGACATGGAGACGCATTAGCAATGGTAGCAGTGATTGGTTCTCACCTCCCTTCCCTTCTATCTACCCCCGGTTCTTTCTTTTTTTCCGTTGTTCTCTCCCATTTTCTCTATGTTTTGTTTTTTCTCCCTCATTTCTTCTATTCTGCCCATGCCTTCTTTTTCCGTCGGCTCGCGCGCATCGCCTTGCCTCCCCAACCAGCTCTCCCTGCCACACCAGCTCCTGATGTCCACTATCACAGCTCCTTTCTATCCCGAGTGGCTAGTTTATGCTTCACTGCTTCCCTGCGTAGAAGACGATTGGAGGAGAAGACAAATTCGAGCGTAGGCCAAGCCAAAAAGGGAGAAGAGGCTGGGCCACGCGAGGGAAAAGACCTGGGGCGCATGTGGGGGAAGGGTAGGAAAGAGAGGCGGGCCGAGCCAACGCCGATCCGACCCGACCCAGCCTTTCTTGCCCTTTTTTTTTTATAAAAAAATTTTTCAATTATTTTTTTAAAAATAATTTTTATAATGTATTTGGATAGACAAATTAGGTGTTAACAAATTCGAACCCTAAGAGTTGATAAAAATCCCTTGAATCCCAAAAAGGTCCCCAGTTTTAGCACAAATAGAGGTTCTGTTTACAAATGACGAAACTGATATCTCATTCTTTTAAATCCCTAAAAGTCTTGAGTAAAATGTATGTTATAAATGAAGTTGTCTTAAACATTTCGCAAGAAGAAATTAACTTCAAAATCTTAACATATTTCGATCCACAAAAATGGCAAACGGTGAGGGTCTAGAAATCATAATTGAAGAAAGTCAATTGAATTGGACTAATCCCTCCTCATTAGTGTTAATCTCACTAATTAGATTAACACTTATCCATTTTAAGGTTAATCTAACCATTCTAGATTAGCATTTATCTATCTTAAGACTAATCTTACTTAGTACTAATCTAATTAAGCTAATTAACACTAAACTAACATCCTAAGTATAATTAACAACCTAATTAAGGATTATGGAGTTAACTCACAAGATTAGCGAGCCGATGGGTTTATGGTAACGACGATGCGAAGGCGGTGAAGACCCGTGTCTACAGGCTTAGAAGGTGTTGAAAAACCACCAACAAGCCTACTGCTTGAGCTGGAGTTTCTGGTTTTGTTTGGTTCTGCTTGAGGCTGGTCTCGGCGGCTGTTGGCGGACAGCACGAGTGCTGGTGATCGATGAAGGTGCTGTTGGACGGTGCAGAGTTGCTGGAGGCTCGGCTGGACTTTGGACCATGGCTGCTCGACAGGGATGATGGCTAAGGAGGTGAAGCAAGCGGCCTTGGTGGACGGCGACACTAGCAAGCTGTTGGTCCAATGGGCGGTTCGGCGGCTTGCAAGTTTTGCTGTGGAGTCGAGTGATTGAGGGACGATGGTTAGTTGGGCTGGCTTGGCTCTAAGTTGCAACAAGGAAGAAGATAAAGTGCAGAAGAAGAAGAAGAGTTGATGTTGCTGTCCTACAGGGGAGTTCACGCACCAAATGGAGAAGGGAGGAGAGAGGAAAGGAAGAGAAGGGCTGCTGCTGGCTTGAGGAGAACAAATAGCCACCAAAGTTTTCTCAAATATCCAATATACTCAAGTGGCTGCCCCACCTTCTTCAACCTCATCCATAGCCAACTTTCCTTCACCAATCTTCTCCAAGAAGCCACCAAAGGTACTGAAATGTTGCACCCCACCAAGGCTTGAGAATTTTGGTGCAATTCCCCTTTAAATCACTTCAATTCCTCTCCAAAACAATCTAAATAAGTGGTCAACTTGCCAAGGTAGGTGCCCACACCACTTTCCACATTTTTCCTTGTCAAATGATCCAACTTGGATGCTAAAAGTGCACTAAAAAATGGGCCTCCGAATTTACCGGTCCAAAATAGCCCAACTTTGATTTTTCGCTGAAATTCCGGACTCGCCAAAAATTCTTCAGATGATGAGTTGATGTTCCTAAAATAAATCGTGACAAGATAGAAATTTTCAATTTCTAAAATTGGGTTCAATTTCGTAGTTAATTTCAATTGGATGCAATTTTAGCATGACCTAACATACTGGGTAGTTTTTAGGAATTTTTAGCACATTTGACCCGTGATCGATTATTTTCGAATCACATCGTGCATCTTTGACTCATAGGTGACTTTTGGTTGTCGTGAAAATCTCAAGGTATCAAACACAGACACAAGATACATAAATGACAAAAAAATTGGTTTAGTGTCGTTCGACGAGAATTTTGCAATTAGGTGGAATTACCAACGCTTTAATTACATGCCTTTGTCGAATCGACCTAATACTTTAATTACATGCCTCTATCGAATCGACCTATCTTCTGTCTATAGTCGATTTTGACGGTGCCGTATTGACATTTGCAGATTAGCACGGTCGAATAGTTGATTTCTAGTTAAATTCTCAAGTCTTTTGCGTTTAGATTCCCTAATGGCTTCACTTGATAGACTAGTTATCTCGTAAGTGGCCAACTCAGAGAAAAAGGCCATAGGCGCGTCGATGAAAAACCCATTTCATTTAGTCAAAAGTAGAGTAAAAAATCAAGATGTCACAGTTGAGACCGCCGCCTAATCGTCATCGCTGCTGCCCACCGGCCACCTCGATCGCCGACGACTGCCATTAACCGCCATTACCGCCACCTCACTGTCGTTGCTGCCGCCCGACCACTGGCAACTTGCCGCCGCCATTGCCAACTGTCACATCCCGATCCGCAGACACGCACACATCCTTCTACTTGGTCAATTTTATAATGAGATATCCCAGGATTATGTATCGCCGACCCTTTCTTTTTATATAGCACATGTGGAAGTAGTTATAAATCCCCAGACAATAAAATGATGGGATAGAAAAGCAAGGCCATATTTTTCATATTGAAATTCACAACCATACTTTTATACAGAGCATAACTCAAAGTATTTCACAAACTATTCACGACTTTCTAAGTTCACTCTATTCACATATGAACACTGATCACAAAAAGGGATGGGATCTCAGCCCTCATCCGGGTCATATTTAGGATCATCCTGATCCTCTTCTGACTCATCTTCACCAAGCTCATTGCTTTCGAGCTCTTCATCTTTTTTTGGCTCATCGTAATCTTCAGACTCCTCCTCCTCAGGCTCATCCACAGGCCTGAAATGTTGTCCCACAACCGGGATGAGACTACGTCTCAGCAAATTCTACCCCACTAAGACTCGATTAGGAAACCAATACACCACATGATTGCCTAGGCACAACACAAGTCAGAAGACTTACCTTGGCATCAGTTCCAAACTGCAATTCAAGGTTATATACATATGCTTCATATATCACATCGAACAGTCAATCAAATCATGACATCAGATTAATTTTTGATCAATTAACCTAGTCGATTACATGTCAGTCAGACCTCTTTTGAGTCATTCACATCCCACTGTATAACCTCCAATAATACACTTAGTCATAGAGTTCCATTAATGCTCTCGGGCATCGCTTTTGCCAAGGTGACATAAGTAACAGATGGTCCACATGCGTTCTTTAAGGCGTCGTTTTCGCACAGTGATATCCTTAATCACCGAACCACATCCGTCATAGGTCACAGACAGTCTACGTGCGTTCTTTAAGGCGTCGTTTTTGCACAGTGATATCCTTAATCACCGAACCACGCCTATCACAAGTCATAGATAGTTTACATGTGTTCTTTAAGGCGCCGTTTTCGCATAGTGATATCCTTAATCACCGAACCATGCCTGTTTATACTTCATACCTGATCGATCTCAGCCAAGAGAATTCTCAGTTCACTCTCACGATTCTTTCCACTTTACAACTCATCAAAGCATTATAAAGGTTAAATAACCATACTCGGCCATCAACCAATCAATCATTCACTTCCACTAAATTTCAATCTATTAAGGAATAATTCCTCAAATTGCACAATTAAGTCAATTCCACTCAACGTAGAGTTCAAATAAATAAACGGACTGTACCACGACAATCAGCACAAAATTTCAGTCCTCGGCTATCCTTACCTAATTTTCGAAAAATAAATAATTAAATAATTAATTTCGAAAATTAATAAATAATTACTAAAAAATCTAATTTAGGCCCATAATGCCTAATTGAAGCCCGATAAGGGTCGGGAAAAATCCCTAGATGCATTCACTAAAAAGTATAGGCAGTTCTCTAGCTAAGTACACTAACGACCTAACTAATATGTAATGCAATTAACTAATAATCACTAATCCATGCTAATCTAACCATCTAATTGCACTTAATTAAATCTAATCAACCATTAAGAATCATTAGTCTACTAAGCAAGGATTAGTGAGATTACTCACTTGGTTAAAAGCGGGGACCGGGACACCGCGACGCCGACGCGATGGCAGCCGAAATTTGGCTTTCGACGACACCGGTGGGCTTGGACCGGGCCTTAAACTTAGGCCCAACAAATCTCAGCTCAACTGAGATTTGTTCTTGCACTGGAATGGGCTTGCTCTTGGGCTTGGGCCCGCTGAAACTGGACTGAACTAAACGGGCTTTGCTGAATGGGCTGAAAAATTCTTTGGGTGATGGGCTCGTGAGATTTGCTGGCCCAAAGAAGCTGTTCACTTGGGCTTCGGGCTGAATAGAATACTGGACTGGCTACCTTTGTGGATGGGCTGCTCATGGCTTGGGCTTCTCTAGGACTTGGATGGCAGCAGTAGCAACATGAGCTCGCGCGGCCCAATTGAAATAGAAACAGCGAAGGAATCGCTGGCGTTGAGCTGCAGGCAATGTTGGGTGAAGGGATCGACATGCGGCTGACATTGAGCTATGGAGAGAAGATGGGGACTTCTTTTATTGACCGAAGACTTGAATAGGAGTTGGCGATGGGGATTTGGTGAATTGAAGCCGCGTGGGCTTTGTTCTTTGTGGGCAAGCGGCAAAGGGGTCTTCTTCGCTAAGGGTTGCTTCGATTGAGAGGAGACACAAACTGAAGGTGGCTGGGACGTGGCAGAGACAGGGAGCAGCTGTTGGCGTCGATGAAGCTGCTGGGTGCTTGACCGAAATTTCGGTGGTTGTTGGCAGCGGAAAGACACGCGGCACAGAGTCCACGAACGGCTGAAGTTGATTGGATGTGCTGGCGCAGCTCCTTCAATGCTGGCTTCGTGCGGGGGAACGTTGTGGTGGACGAAACAGAGCCGAGGAGGGGTAGTCTTCAGTGAACTGCTCCGTTTCTCTTCAGCTGTGGCGTCGCACAAAATGGGGAGGATGGAGGAGAAACAATTCATGGCAACTAAAGAGAGAGGATGAGGGAGAGGTAGATGGATAGAGATGAGAGGTGAAGGGAGCCATGTATAAATATTTGACCTTCATTAGAAATGTCCCATATAACCTCCCAAGTGGTCTATTCTTACTAGGGTGAGGGGATGTTATGAATTTTTGCACAAACCTCTCTCAATTGGACACCGATCTCTGCTTGATTTAATCTCATTTGACCCCTACAAAATCAATTGGCACTTCAATGCATAATCCATCATACTTCTCAATTTCGAAATCGAAAATCATCTCGGTATTTTCTACACAAAAATAATCCGGCGACGATTTTTTCCCAAAAAGTGTCGGGTGTCGAAAAATCTTCTGAGACTGAGTCGTGGATCCTAAAATTTATTGTAACATGACAGAACCTTCAATTTCTGAAATCGGACTTGAATCGGCAGTTAATTTCCATTTGGCGCGTTTTTAGCGTGACCTAAGCTATCGAGTGATTTTCAGAACTTTTTAAGGCAAATGACCCATGGTCGTTTTTCTTTGAATCACTATGAACCCATTCGACTCAATGGCGACTCTTAATTATCGTGAAAATCTCGAGGATTCAAATACCGACACAAGTACCAAAACGACAGTAAAATCAGATTAGTGTCGGTTGATAAGAATTTTTCAATTTAGTAGAGTCACCCACGATCGGCCACACATCTCAGTCGACCAGACCTATCTCTGGTCTTAAATTGATTTTTAACTGTGCCACTATGGCTTCTAAAGATAAGCACGATCAAGAAGCCAATTCCTAATCGAATTCTCAAGTTTATTGCCCTAAAATTTCTTAATTACTTACCAAGACAATCTAGTTATCTCAAGAGTGATCGGCTCTGAGAATAGCCCTATAAACACGTTAATGAAATGCCCGATTGATTCAGTAGAAAACAGGTTGAGAAATTCAGAATGTCACACCAACCACCGCCCGACACCGCACGACCACCGACCACCGCCCGTAACCATTGACTGTCGCCCGCCACCGCATGATCGCTGGCCGTTGACCATTGCCACCAACTGCCACCGCACGACCGCCGCCCACAGTGTGACATCCTGATTTTCGAGTTTAATTTTGATGAGATGAAATTGGCTTTTCATTGATATGTCTATAGCCTTTTTCTCTAAGTTGACCACTCATGAATTAACTAGCCTATCAAGTGAAGCCGTTAAGGAATCTATATGCAATAGACATGAGAATTCGACCAAGAATCGATTGCTCGACCGTGTTAATCTGCAAAGGTCATTACGGCACCGTCAAAATCGATCAAAGACTGGAGATAAGTCGATTCGATAGAGATATGTGATTAGTGCGTGGATGATTCTACCTAATTGCAAAATTTCTATCGAACGGCACTAGACCGATTTTTCTGTCATTTTCGTACCCTATGTCCGTATTTGAAACCTTGAGATTTTCACGACAACCGAGAGTCGCCAATGTGTTGAAGATGTACATTGTGGCTCGAAAATAATCGATCATGGGTCAATTGCATTAAAATTTCCTAAAAGCTACCTAGTAGATTGGGATGCGCTAAAATCACGTCAAAGTGAAAATAATTGTGAAATTGAACTCGATTTCAGAAATTGAAAGTTCTGCTGTATCACGATTCATTTTAAGAACGTTGGCTCATCTTTCAAAAAGTTTTCGGAGATTCCGAAATTTTTACAGAAAGTTGATTCGGAAAATGAACGGAAATTTGGTTTAGCTCGTTTGAAGGGAATTTTGACTTCTAAGCCGAGTTATTGGATGATGGGAATTTGCGGAAATGTTTGGGATTTTTCTTAGATGAAATTGGACTTTGAATTTGAGAAATAGAGGATGAAATTGAAGTCTAAACTAAGTGAAATTCGGATCAAAATAGGAGGGTTGCATTTTGGCACCTAAATTGGATTTTTTTTGGGTGGAAATTAAATAATAAAGAATTAGGGGACATTGGGATATTTATGACGACCAAAGGGGGACCAAGTGATTAAGGGGTTGGATAGAATTCTTGACTTTTTGGCCCCAACCTTGGCTTCCCCATCATGTTCGACGTCGCCTCTTCCTCCTTCGGCCTTCTTCTCTTTCTCGATTTCTCTTGCTCTGTTTTTCATTTCATTTTTCCTCTGCAACTTTCATTCTCTTTCATTTCTCTCCACCGAAACCCTTTCCCCACTCACATGCGCACCACCTTCACCCACCATTTCTTCTCCGCACCAAACATTCGAAGCTACCTCAAATTCAGCCAACTAAAGGAGTTTTTCCCTAGCAAAGTTGACCCCATTTGTTCCAAGCCTGCAAGCCCACATGTCTTCATTCGAACAGCCCATTTTTCCCTTACCAAAGCCCACGCTCTTCATGTCCAGCCACGCTCGAAGGTTTTTCCCCTGTAGTCCACCGAAGATCGAAGACTGAAGCTGCTTCGCCGCGAGTCATCCACGCATCTCAGCCTCCACCGAAACTTTCCTCAGTTTTTGTTGCGGCCTGCTTCAACCCCTCACAATTCAAGATCGAATCCAGCAGTTTTTGTGTCGGTTTTCTCAGCTCGAACAGCAAGTTCGTTGGCCATTTTCAGCCGATCCGAGCGTCCCTTGACCTCACCGTGAGTTCAAGTTCCAACCGCCGTTGTGCCGCCATCGCCATGAGCCAATTTTCGTGCTAACCGGTGAGTTGTGTTCTAATCCTTAATTAGTGGGCTAATGACACTTAGAGGTGTGTTAGTTAGCTAATTGTTGGATTAATTAAGTTAATTAGGCTTAGGATGGCTTAGTTAGATTAAGAATATAGTTAGTATTTAGTTAGTTTAATTAGTTTAGTTAGGTTGATTAGTTAGGAATTAGTTAGTTTATTTAGTTAGTGCACTTAAATAAATTATATATGATGTTTAGATTTAATTGTTAGTTAGATTATTTAGTTTAGTTACTTTAGGTTAATTCAATTAAATGCTTTAAATTTATTTATTTTTTAATTTCCGGTAATTAATTTAATTATTAATTATTTTTCGAGAATTAGACTGAGATAGCCAGTGACTGGAATTTTGTGCTGATTGCAATGATGTGTTCAATTTCTGCAATTGAGTGTTAATTTATGCAAATTGAGTGCTAATTGGAATTTTGAGTATTTAATTCCAAAATTTGTTAAATTCATTATTTATTCAGAAAATCTCAAGTGTCGGGTTTCAACACCAAAACTGTTTTTATAAACTATATAAACCAGTGGGATTTTAAATTGGAGGATATCAATTTTTCTAGTGTGAATTGGCCGTGTACCCACACACTACTATTTTACCTTGTATTTCTAATTCGAAGAAAATAGACCAGGTTCACTATTTTAATTGAGGCATTCGAATGCAATGCACAGTATCCTAGGCCGAGATTGATTGGTTGTGTGTTGGTTAAGAGAAACCATCCTAGGTTGTTAAGTTGGATGTTACCCATTTGTTGGGACTCGGGTTGCAATAGATTATGGACCTACGCCCCTTCGAGGAAGCCATCTAATTAAGAGACGTCACCATGCTCAAAGGAGGTGAGACGACACCTAGTAATGCCAGAAGACCGCCAACTTTAGAGTTGGCCGTACCCTTAAGGGGTGTAATTAACAATTGGAACGCATGATTGTTGAGTTGATAAGGTGTTCCGATTGTTATGTGCACTGATTATATGCATTACGATATGAACTATACTAACGTGCAGGAAAAAAATTGAGGTGAGGTAAGTCCTCTGTGCCAATTAAGTGGTTGTGTGGTTAAGACAATTCTGGGTGTATTTCCTTCATAATCAGGGCTTAGACTGTGAATTCGCTGAGATTTATATCTCACCCCGATGTGGGCTTAAAATTTTCAAGGCCTTAGAGGGAGAACTTGGAGCTGAGCTAAGGTGACCTAAAGAGTAGTCAGATAAGACATCCTCTTTTTGAGAACTAGTCTTTTGGTTATAGACTAGTGTAAATGACTCAGTATGTTTATAAAAGTGTGGTTTATTGTTAATGTGATGTCCTGATGTTTTTTTATCCCGAGATGATTAATGTCAGGGATTTATTTTTGCTTTCGCATGTATAATAAAATGAAAGAGTCGGCGACTCGTCCTGGGAAGTTGCATAATTTTTATTGACTAGAGAGGGATGGGCACACGCTCGAGGATCGGGGCGTGACACACAACCCACTAGCCGCGGTTGACCACCGTCAACCACCATTGCCGCCGGCCACCCCATGACCGTCGGTCACCGATTGCTGACTGTCGCCGCTAACCGCTGCCACAAGACCACCGCCCACAGCCCACTAGCCGCCGCTAACCGCTAGCGAGTAGGTCCGCGAAATTTCTTTGATGAAAAATGTTAAATCTTCATAAAAAGAAAAAGAACACGCAAAAAATCAAGTTTTTCAAAAAATTACCAAGATTTACATTCAAATTTACATGTCCACATTTATTTGTTTCGCAAAAAATGAGTCATTTGGAAAATATTTTCTTAAAATAATCACTTGTCCCGGTTGAAGTGAATATTATCATTATCAATAAAAATTTATGTCTAAATATTTTCATGAACAGTGAAAATATATTTTTATATTTTCATTGTTATAAATGATATAAATGATTATATTCAGAAAAATATATTTCAAACCATTCATTTTTTACCAAACAAACGACGCTTTAATCTTGAGAAAAAGATCAAAATGTCCCCTACAAGAATTGGAATAAAAAAAAAAGAAATTTATTCCAATTCTAATTCTCAACTCATTACCAATACAAGCTCCAAGTTTCCTTTCAAAACTCCTGAAGCTTTTTTTTGTAGTAGTTTCTTTTCGTGCTTCATTTGATGGGCAATCTCAAAGTGGTTCTATTATCTCAATGGGTAATGAGTCAAGCTTGTGTTAGTAACCAACAATTCGTGTTTGTAAGTTGTGTTGGTGTTCAGTTGACAAAAGGCTAGAAAATTACCAAAACATAATCATAAATCTATTACAATTGTATTAATTTAGTCATAAACATTCTTTCTTTCAAAATGAGTCATAAGTCTTTGTATCTATGTCAATTCAATTTATCTGCCCAATTTTAACTAACCAACGTTGACATGAGTGCTAACCATCCTATATGACATCACCAATCTTGATGTAGATAATTTTTAATAATATTTTAATATATTTTTTTCAATTTTTACTTATTTTTTCGTAATTTTTGTATTCTTTTTTTTCCTCTTTTTTTTTTCTCACTCCTCTTTTTTTTTCCTTTCTCTTCCTTCTTCCTCTAGCCGACCGCTAGTTCGACAACCAGCCAGAGGTGAGCATTGATGAGCTTGGCCTCGCCACCCTTGGGTGAGCCTCGCTCACTTCTGGTGAGGCTCTACCCCTTGCTAGAGGCTACAAGGGTGGCCTCACCCAAGTTGTTCATTGGTCTAGCGAGGGTCAAGCCTCGTCTAGCCACTAATGAGGCTAACTGAAGGCTGGTAAGAGACCTTGCTAGCCCTACCTCTAACTAATTGCCAAGTTGGCAAGCAACTGGAGGCAGAAGGAAGAGAATAAGGAAAGAGAGAGAGAGAGAGAGAGAGAGAGAGAGAGAGAAACAAGAAAAACAAGAAAAACAAGAAAAACAAAATAAAAAATTCAAAAAAATTAAAATATTATTAAAAATTGTCTATATGATCGTTGGTGACTCCACGTTGGATCATTGGCTAAAATTAGCCGGATAAATTAAATTGATATAAATGCAAGAGATTTAAGATTTATTAAGGCTACAAAAATAAATTTAGAACTGAATTTGTACAATTGCAATAGTTTTAAAACATTTTCGTAATTTTCCCAACATAAGGCTATATTGCTAAAGGTCAACTCGCACGCATGTCTACCTAAACACTAGCATGATTTGAAAATTAACAGCCAACACGTGACAAATAGTATAACATTAACACAACACGAGTACACGCTAATCGACACACAAAATCAACCAATAGACAATTCGCCCCAATTAAGACCCGTTGACTTCATATCGCGTTCGTTTGGATCCGTTATCATGTCATTAAATTGTCCTGCTAATATTTGTATTCTAGCAAATACAAACCTTTTGATTATTTCTTCGTATGACTTTACAGTAGCATTTGAGTATTGATACTTCCAAATGACTTCTTGTTATGGCAAAACTATCACCTAGAGGGGGTGAATATGTGATTGTGCGGAAATGAAATAAGTTAATCCAAAATTCTAGTGAGACAACTTCTAATAAAGTGGTTAGATTACTAGTGCACAATTCTATCACAGAAAATTAAAAGTGTAAGGGATAAAGAATTGCACACTCAAGTTTATAGTGGTTCAGCTTTTGTAAGCATACGTCCACTCTCCCGCATTTCAGCCAATTGGTTGGAATCCATTGATGAGAACCGATCGGAGGTTATAAGATCTAAGCTCCGATACTCAAGCTCATTTGTATAGCTTTCTCACACAGTCTCAACCTCTAAAAGGTTATACTATTTTGCTCACTGAATCAAATGAAAAATGATCACAAACACCCTTAAGACTTTTAGAATTAAAAGCTCCAATACTCGTAAAGTGAATTATTATCTTTCTGCTATGAGATCTCCTTTTATACCTCTCTTAATACAAGCTGATCATTGGACATGTCTTTGAGAGGATCATCCAACCAATTCACCCATTGGTCCTCATTTGGTTGAAGAGGATCGCTGAGGTTGAAGCTTCCCATAAGATTTGCTGCCCATATAGTAAATCGGGTTTCCAAAAGTCGAGTGTCTATGTTTATAAAGAGTAGCTCGTCGTCGAAGATTGAGTAAAGATTGGAATTGTGAGGATTTTTTTATGAAAACCTTCCTTTTCAAGTTCCTCCAAAGAGATGGCAAGTTTTCTAGTCAAATTAGCCGTTGCACAAGAAATATATTCCTTCCTAGCCAGTTGATTGATTGTCTGTATAGTAAAGTATTATTAGCGACTTTGATTCTGATCGTAATCATCAGAATTTCCTTCCTGAAAAATACTTATAATTAAATTTCAAAGTCGGTAAGTTCTGTCGATCATCAAAACCAATAAGGAAATGTTTTCACAACAATCTTCCCTTTTTTGATGATGACAAAACAATTATCAAGCAAAACTTTTAGAAAAAATATTGTACGATAAATTGCTTCTTAAATAAAGCTAATTTAAACAATAAAGCACGAAAATAGGAGATAAGGGTCAAAGGAATTTTAACCAAATTCCTTAGCTTTTACGATGCTACATGTGTTATGCTGGACCTCCACTTTCTCCCCCATTTTGTCAACAATCAAAAAGGTAAGTTCCAAAACATTAGCTACAAACCATAGTACAAATGTCAAACAAAGTCATAATATCAAAGTCAAACATAGTGCAAAGTAACCAACAACAATCCACAAACAGAGCAGACCACAGCAAAAACAAACCAAAGTATGAAGAAACAACGAAAACAGAGAGTTATTTAGAAGAGGATGGTTGATTGGATGCAGGGTCTGGACCAAGTGCTGGAGAAGGAGCTAGAGATGACATCCTATGTTTTGGAGGCGGCTGAACTAGCACATAATATTGCGTATTCTCAAGAGTTCGCTCCATGGAGTTATTATATTATTCAGAGTAGGCATAGTATTCTCTAGAGTTTCAGCCTAAATATGGAAAAAAATAGATAATTTCTTCAGCGCTACTTCCATCTGATCCTTGTGTTTCATCATCCTAAGCAAAGTTTGAAGAGAAACCCTGTCTTCAGTGCTGTCAATAATAGGTATTTTTGAAGGATCTATCTCTAGCCCAAGCTTCATCACCATATCAATGTCCTCCTGCCTCTTTTTAGCAGCTTCAGACTCCCCCTCAACCTCTGCAATTCCACATGAAACTCCACCTCACTACTGACATCATGATCCATTTGCTTTGCTAGTTGAGTCTCGAAATTCATCTTTTGAAGCATAGCAATTTCAATAAAGATGATGTCTCTAATTACCGGAAACCAAGTGATATGTAATATGTGCACCATAGCCGGTAGCCTTTCACCTCTTGTGCATAACCCATAAATATGCACTTCTTCAACCTCTACTCAAGCTTACCATCACTTGTATGAGCATATGCAAGAAATCTTAATACGTGCAATTCAGTTAATAGGTTTCATCAACCATGCTTCCTTAGGAGTCTCTGACTCGGTAGTAGATGATAGAGATTGATTAACTAGATAATAGATCATGTTTATCACTTTGTCCAAAAATTACTTATCTATCCTGCATGCAAAAGTATGCACCAAGCGTGCTCAAGTAGAGTTATGCTCTTTCGTTCGACAACACCATTCTACTATGATGTCTCGGGAATTGTGTGGTGTCTCACGATCTCCTTTCTAACAAAATTTGGTAAAATTATTACCATCAAAATCCATGACATTGCTTAGGTACTTGATCTATCTACTTGACTGTTTTTTAATCAATTTCTTAAATTTCTTAATATGATTGAGCAAATCAAATTTATGCTTTAGGAAGTATACCCGAACCTTTTTGAAAAATGTCGATGAATGTCAACATTTATTGGGCACCTCCTTTAAAATAAAACAGTACAGACGACCCTGGATGTTTGAATTGGTTGCTTAGTTGAATGATTAGTTGTATTGAATTTTATCCTATGCTACTTCTCAAAGATGTACTGCTCTCATAAATCCAGCTTCCTTGTCTTATGACCTTTCAACAACCCCCTTCTCACTCAGCATTATCACACCTGTATCATTCATGTACCCCAACAGTATATGCTATAATTGAGTCAATTTTGTTTGACTCACTTGATGAAATTTCACCATAACTTGTCACAATTTTTTTCTAGTAAATGAAAGAAAATCACCTTTTTTTCCACTCATCATTATTATGGTACCTCAAGAGATCTTTAACACTCCACCTTTAGTAGTATACTTGCACCAATGTAATCGGGTATCCGTAGAGAAATAAGGTTCTTCTTGAGCTCCATTACATTTCTCACATCCATCAATGTGTGCTCTACGCCATTATACACCCGAATTTAGACTATCCCTATTCCCATAAATGAACAAGCTGTGTTGTTCCCCATAAGAACTCAACTACCATTTGTAGTATTGTAAGTAGTGAGTTAGTTCCTATGAGGAGTCATGTGATAGGAACTCACATAATCTAGTACCTACTCATCTTCTTGAGTTTCGGTACATGCCTCACATCTATCAGTGTGCAATCTACGCCTATACATTCGAATTCGAACTTCAAACAACCTAGCAAGCTATGTCGTTCCCCATAAGAACTCTCATCACCATTTGTAGTATTGTAAGTAGGGAGTTAGTTCATATGAGGATTCATGTGATAGGAGCACACAAAATCTAGCACCTACTTGTCTCCTAACAAACTAGTCACAAATGCTCTCCTTGGCTACGTTTGTCTCACTGCTTTAGGAATCTTGCTCTCCGCCTTTATTTCTTAACTTTGGATAATCCTTATAATACTTGAATTACTTCACGCAACCCTTGCACTTTCTGTGTTGCAACTTTGATATGCTTTTACCTCTATTGCTAGGCGTCCAATGTGTATCTCTACCTCCAATCATCGGCTCTTGCGTTACATCGTACTCTAGATTGTCATCACACAACTCTCTCTATCACTCTTTAGAGAACAACACAAAACTTTTTCGTGGTAATCATAGTATGCCCTTATAATAGTGAGTTGGTAAAATGCTCCCATATCTTTGGTGGATACGCTAACAATGTCATGCCTTATTTTCATCGATTGGGATCTCACTAACGTTTTCAGATCCATCATTAGTTTGTTAAACTCATTTAAGTGAACTCTGATAGATGTATCTTTAGCATATTGGAACTAACAATCATCTTCAACAAATATTGGCGATTATTCAAACCCTTTGTTACATGGAGGCTTGAAGTTTTACCCATAAATATGCAGCATGTTTCTCTTTAGCCACCTCTATTTATACCTCATCCTATAGGTTCAACAAGATTATACTCTTCGCCCTCTCCATTTGCTCATTTTTAATGGTATGTTTCATTGCTTTCGACAACTTATCATTACCATCCAATGCCTTGGCTAAACCTTAGGTTGTTAATAGCACACGTATATTAGTGCTCCACAACCCAAAGTTATTCCTTTCGTTAAATTTCTCAATTTCTACTTTCCCTCCAAACATAAAATGGCAAAACCTCAGCTCGAATTCCAATTGTTGAAATATTTTAATGTGGAAGCTACCATAATTTTAATTAATGTGGAAGCTACCAAAATTTTAATATCATGAGCGACAAAAATCAAGATAGATATAAAAGGAGAAATAATAAAAGATAAAAGAGATTTACTAATTAATCAAAGAATTACACAATAATAATCTATCATACGCTCAAATATTTTTTAAAAATTTTAAAATTACACCTAATGTCCACGGTGTACTTAGCACAAATCTCCTGATTAATTCACTAATTAATCAAAGAAGGTAAAAGATACAAGAGATTTATATGATTTGATCCTAGAAAGAACTAACTATAAATAATTTACTAATTAATCAAAGAATTACCCCATAATAATCTCGCATATACTCGAGTATTTTTTTTTTTTTTAATTTCAAAATTACACCTTATGTCCACGGTGTTTTCTGCACAAATCTCCCGATCCGCCAAAGAGGGAGTCCCTTCTGGTTGGATAAATAGAAGAAAGTAGAAGATAACCAAAGGACCAAGAGACCACTCCAATAAAATAATGATTCGGACTTTTCCTATAAACGTCAATGGATGTCCTCTCCGTGACTTCTGAGAGCTATACTCCTTTCATAGTACCAAAGCAAGGGGTCTCCATCCTTCCTGGTGGACCCTCTTCAATAAATGTCATGGTCTAAATGTCTCCGGCGTCTAAAGGGACCTGTCGTCTCCGCTGCCACCTCGTAAAAGATGTACCATCTCATTTATTTTCAATAGAATCATATCTCTCACATGATTTGTGATTGAAGGACAAATCTCTATTCTACGCCCAAACTTAAATGAAACCCATGAGCAGTTTGTCAGAGTTCAAGAAATTAACGTTAGAACTCTTATAATGCTTCTTTCTTCTACGCAAGTAGATAGAATTAACATTCGCAGGAAAAAATAACCAACTCTAAGATTTGAAGAAAGTCCAACTTGGACCTCATTTATTTGCATGTTATGGGTCATGTTTAATTGACAGGCTTAAATTTGAGACATGATTTTACAAGTTGAAATGAGATATTGGTTTTTGATTTTTTGATTTTTTAAAAAAGGTATTGGTTCGCTGAATTTTTTAACTTCCTACCCAACCACAGGCAATGTAGTTGGTGTGTATTCTCTCCCTTATTGCCGAGGTCGAGAGTTCAAACCCTCTTATTGCTAAAGTGTTTTAAGTAGAGGGGTCCTGGTGTTGGGATCCTATGCTAGCCTCCCTCGAGATTTTACGTCTAAATAACGGCTTGCGGCGAGACCCAATGGTACTACCAATCACCGGAGGGTCGTGTGATTCCTGAAGGGTGATCTCTAGCGGTTTCTTGATCATCAAAAAAAAAAAAAAATTACTTCCTTTGGAGTGTGGTGGATCATTTTTTTTTAATGGATTTGATGGGAGAGAAGGAAGTAGGCTTGTCAAAGGGGGGAACTAGGATTTCAAGAGAAGGTTGAGAAGTGGTAATCTTCTCATCTTCATTGAGGTAGAAAACCTCATAAAAAATAATGAATCTTAGAGGAATTTGATTTACATAATGGAATTGGAGAGTCTAAATAACAAGCGCATTGACACATAGAGGGGTGGTATTTTCCATAGATTCAGTCATGACGAAATGGATCTTTCTCTTAGTATAGACACATTTTAATTCACAGAGTTATAATCTTAGCCCAATCTAAATGAAGCTGTCTTTGATACCATGATGGGGCTACATCATAAGCTAATGATTCTTGAGATGCTTATGCTATCTCACAACACATGGCTCTTCTCTCAGCCTTTCAATGGAACTGCCTCTTAATCTTCATAAATGATTAATCTATTTTACAAGACTCTCAAAGTTTCGGAAACTTTCTAATTCACTAGATCCATAGAGTGGCAAATGAAGATTATATTTGTGGAACTAACTTATCGTATTGAACTAACAGTAGAAACCTAAGCTTCTTACTAACATTAGAGTTTGAGGAAGAAGAGAAAGTGTTGAGAATGCCATTAAGGAATTGCATATAAAAGAGATTTTCCAAACACTAATCTTGTTCTAACTTCTTACAGAAGTAACCTTTATATAGACCAAGCCAGGGGTAATATTGTAACGGTATAAACACATTATTACAATGATACAAGCATACTTAGGACCACTAGGCATAAAGGACCGCGTTATTGTGCAAGGTACTTTTACAAGAGGAAGGACACTAATAAGACACTTTGGCCAAAATCAATAGCCCTCATATAGAAGCAAAAGAGGTTTGCCAAAGTGACACCAAAGCAAGTCGTGCGTGAGCGTAATAGGCAACTCGGTCTCGTGCGTACTTTACCCATTTTATATATATGCAAAACAGCGAATTTTGATATTTAGTGTTGGTTAATGAGAATGTTAGTTAAAAGAATGGAAGTTACGAAACAATCCATACAAATGGTGGTCCGCGATAATGTCTGGACGCTGGACCAGTGAGTACCATACTGGCTATCTTTCTTTTCATTGCAAAAGAAATATGATTTTTCTAAATCGTTCGAAGTCCCCCTTGTTTTTTCTAGCTCTATGAAAAGATCCTCATTCCAAGATTCGACCCTGCAGACTGAAAGGTCGGAACCACGCGGAAAGAATCATATTGAACGTGGATCCATTTGTATTGTTGCGTATAGGAATAATCGACAATTAGATTAGTTGCAATCTTCCGCGGTATTTGACAACCCATGTAGATCTTCGTTTTTTGTGGAAAATGAAGGGGCACGTGGCTCCTAAAAGCACCGATGACAAAGTAGGACTTCGAGAGTGCTTAAAAACGTAATCTGAAAACTGTTCATGAAAAGCTTCAGAGAGAGAGAGAGAGAGAGAGAGAGAGAGAGAGAGAGAGAGGGAAGAGAGATGCAGAAAGGATCGTCGTTCGAATTGAGGAAAGGTTCGTGGACGGAAGAGGAAGATGTTCTCTTGAGGAGCTGTGTCCAGAGATACGGAGAAGGAGAGTGGCATCGAGTTCCACAGAGAGCAGGTATTATATCATTGTATGTGAAGGTTATTCTTGTTTTTTGACTTGCATATACTTGTGCGCGCGTAAATTTGTTTAATGATGGGGATCATTGTTTTCTTGCTGCATCCCCATCTGTGTAATCCACTTGGATTTGCCTATGTCAAATCATCTCGTGTCATCAATTTTATTTTTGTCAAATATTTGTGTCATCGTTGAGATACTTTCACTTTAGTGAAAAGTTTTTCTTTCGTTAAAATGGGTGGACGTGTCTTTGGTTATTTTTGAGATAGTGGTATCAAGTCGGATTAGATTTGACTTCTTTAAGTGAAACTTCTCGTGCTCTCCAATGATATTTCATTGATTTTTTAAAATTAGACAAAAAGGGGAGGTGTATAGATATTTTACTCATGTCAACGGATTGATTTGCACTAAGAGCATCTCTATACTATGTTTACACATGCGCGCAGAGAGAGAGAGGAAGATCGCTAAGTTCATGTTTGTATTTTCTTGAGCTTGTAGGTTTGAATAGGTGCAGGAAGAGCTGCAGATTGAGGTGGTTGAACTATCTGAAGCCCAACATTAAGAGAGGGAAATTCCAAGATGATGAGGTCGATATGATCATCAGGCTTCACAAACTTCTTGGGAACAGGCGAGTACATGCTAAGAAAAGGTCACATGTGAAGTGCATTTGTCTGTTTTAATAGTTACTTATATGGTGTTGAGCCTACCTGCGTTATTCACAACAGCCTCTCCCTCTTCCTTCTCCAAAATTGATTAGGGTTTGCATTGATCGAAAAAAATGACGACCACATGTATAAACTGTGTTAAGGATTAGGTTATTTCATTTTAGGAAAAGTTTAAAAAAAAAAAACTTAAACCTATTATAATTGTGCCAATTTAGTCTTGAACCTTTTAATTTGGCCAATCTAGTGCTAAACCTTTGACGTGTTATCAAATCAGTCCTACATCTTTTAATTTTGTTAATTTAATCATAAAACTTTCGACAATTTCTCAATTTAGTCATTGCAACAAATTTTGGTCGAAAATCGTTGATGTAGCAATCTAGTCAGTACCGGTTATTTTACATGATAGAGCCACTATTAATATAAACAATTTTTTTTAAAAATATTTATTTTCTTATATTTTCTTCTTTTCTTTATTTTCCTAACACTGGGTTAGTTGCCGGCTGATCCTTATTGGCGATACTCACCTAGTTGAGACGAGGCATCGGGGCCCTCACCCATGGCCTTAGTATCCTTGTCGACCACAAGTGAGGGCATCAACCCTTGCCTAAATCCAAGCGAGGGCTACAACTCTGTTGCTGGCTAGTGGGCTCGGGTCATGGCCCTCACCTTAATTTGGGCGAGGGCGTTGCGGCCTTCGCCTGTGACTGGTGAGGGCCACAATTCCCTTGTCTAGATTAGGTGATGGTTGTTAGCCCTTGCCAACCTTGGGTTGAGCGAAAAGAAAAGAAGAAAGTAATAAACAATTCAAGAAAAACAAAAATTTATCCACATCAACGCTTGCTATATCACATAAGACAATCGACACTGACTAGATTGTCACGTCAATGATTTTCAAGTAAATTTGTTCAATTAGACTAACTTGATAAATCATCAAAAAGTTTGACAATTCATCAAAAGTTTTAAGGTAAAATTGGCAAAATTGAAGGTTCAGAATTAAATTGGTCCAATTGAAAGGTTTAGAATTGAATTAATATCAATGCAATAAATTTAATAATTTTTTAGTAATTTTCCCTTTGATTTCTTTGTACGATTACCCTACTTGGAAAGGGACAAGTGTCCAACTTTGGTATATGTTTGGACAACGTCACTCGTGCATAGGCATAGCCATTTGTAGTGCACCTTGTCAAAGATGAAAACCGCTTGATGGGACAGGCTGATACGACCCCGATAATGTCCATACAAGAGTCACTATTTCGGAATTGTTCAATGAATAACCTACTGTAAATATGGGCCACACGCATGAGAGAGACGAAAGTTGCCGACTACAGCTCATGTCGTTCGGTTATTGATCTAACCAGTGAAACACGACCCTTCAAATCCAAACGTCTAGATACTGTTTAGTATATATTAGGGGTGATCATGGCTACATGGTATAACTGGGAACATGAGAACCTAATAAGTGGAAATCGGTCCGATTGTAAATTTTAGGACATGTATGGTAGGTTGTAGGTGAAGCCAAAAATCTAGAATTTGCTGCAAGTCATTGTGTCTTTTTTTTGTTCTATATCTTTGCACAATCTAGTAGTATTTTATGACGTTTAAATGATGAGTGTGTAATATGAAATCACTAACCCAAGCTTTCATTTCTAGCAATATACACGACTGTGAACCCTAGTACATATCGCACATTCTTCGACACTTGCTCACATGTGCAGATAGAGTCTCTCTCTAGCTCTCCCTACTTATTTCTTCAGACAACATTAACAGAGTACCAGTAATGGTTCTCATTAGCCGTCGTCGACTTCGGGAGGGATTGCTTACTAACTGCATGATTGTTCATGTATTGTTCTTAGATCTAGTCACTCCCGATCATGGTTACAGGTATAAGAAACTTAGAGAGATTATTCGTCTGATGTCGATTCTTTTTATGTAGTCCAAAGAAAGGTAGACTGAACAACAGAAGCTTGAATTCGATCACAAACATGCATTTCATTCTTTGGGCCAAAAAAAGAACGAGAGAGCAGGAATTAAACTATCATCTAGCAATTAAAATAACTATATCTTTGGATAGGGAGGCAAAGCATAATGGGCCGCATGCTCAGTAGGTGATTACTTAAATTCAATCATAGAAAATCAATTTATGAAAATCCGAATCTTGTTAAATATACTGATTTAACCTAACAACAGTCCTATTTTTTCTATGTTGGTAAGAGCTTAATGATATTCAGCTGTCAATTTTTAATTATCATCAAAAAAATATTAACTCCATTTCCATTATTAAAGATTATTAACACTAAAAATTTGGCACTTAAAATTTTTAGTTTACCCAACAGACCCTAAATCTTAGTCATTTAATCAATTTCACTAGCATTGTTGCATTTGATATGGATTAAAATCAGGCACCAACTTATTGATTAGTTATGGCTCTGAAGGGCCATTTTTCCACATTTAAAAGTAATAATAGGTGAATCAACGGAAATTTATAGAATTTAACATAAAGGTGTTAATGGTGCATACTTCAAATATATTAGAAGAGAAAGAAACTAATTGTTCGCAACTCACTTATAACACTTCGTAGATTGGAGAGAGCTTATGAAAATTCTCATTCCTTGGCTGTCGACATCAATTGGCCATTCCTACGATGGAAACCCTAAGGGCAGGATTGAACACTTATGGAAACAAAAAGAAATCACTACTTTGGATGGATTCATTTATTTATGAATCACTTGAGTGTCATAATTTTCTAAAAATATTCATCACAAGTATCATGCCATATTAGATTTTGGGTATTTGGGTGAATGTTTTTAAGAAGTTATGGCATGCAAACAATCAGTCAAAAGTTTCAATACTCAAATAAACATTTTTGAGAAATTACAGCAATTTTGTGGTAAAAAAAAAAATTATGACACTTAAGTGAGCATTGTATGAAAATTATTTTTGATATCTTTCCTCATAATTTAACATTTCGTTTAGTCGGAATTATTGATGCAGGTGGTCCCTAATTGCTGGGAGACTCCCGGGTCGAACTGCGAATGACGTGAAGAACTATTGGAATACCCATCTACGGAAATTGATGACTTGCCAAGGGAAGCCGGAGAACGAGAAACCGGAGAACGAGAAACCCCAAGATTTGGTAAAAGTTGAAGTCATAAGGCCTCGCCCTCGGACCATCTCCAAGAACTTCTCTTCCTTGGGGGTCGAAGCCTATAGGGAGCTGAATGAGTCCCGAGAGCCGCGCGTCCACGACGTGCCTCCAAATAGAAGCCCCTGGATCGATGATGACTTTGAGCTGCGTTCGGAGACGACGGAGGCATGGTTGGATTGTTGGAGCGGACTCTCCTTCGATGCAGAAAGCATCTGGGACTGGCCGGTGTGATAGGATCTTGCCGGGCCCTTGGATATTACTTATGCATGTGTTGCCTTCATATGATTGGGGTTTGTATGAATACGGACATGGGAGAACCAAGTGGTGTGTGTACTGCTTTTCTGCACGTGATCCCTTCGTACGCTTGTGGTCCGTATGACTGCGTACAAGGGAGAATAATGACTCTAGAACATCAACGGTGGCTATGAATCCTTCCGAGATTTGCTATATATTACGTTTCGAATAAAACGTCCCACATGCAAACATGACAAGATTTTCAGAATATCTACTGTGATTTTTAACGTTCGAGGAAATACTCGTTTGATGTTCCACCGTACCGTAAGTACCTTCGAAGGACGATTTCATTGGATTGGATATGACTTTAGCCACGAAAAAACATGTAAATTTCGTGGATTATAGCTTAAAGACGAGACGAATCTTGATGAGTAATCCGATGCAAAAAGACTAATGCAATTCATAATGTGAGAAGTCAAATCTGTACCGTGTAGCAAATTAATTTACACACGCATCCAAAACATTGCTAAGCTAACTATTTATCCAAAGTTTAGCAAGAAACAGAAAACCTGGTGGGTGATGATTCGCTTCTTTAGATAAAACACAAGGAGATGGTTAGGTGGTCTTGCTTGCTCAATCGGTTATCGCAATTCATTCCAACTGAACTATGGGTAGTCTATTTAGCTCTTGAGCTAATGCACTCCCCTAGTGTGAACTAGTTGATTTTGAAGTTGATTTGCAGTCTGTAATTTCTCAAAATCTTTGATGGTAGCAGCAAGTTGAGAAATTCAAGAGAGCTTGCTTGTGTGGATCTTCAAGACGGTTCATCTGTGTGGGGAAGTCATTATCCGTCGTCCATACAAGGAAGCTAATGCATGTGTGGACTGGCTAGAAATTTCTCTTCTAGGATCGTCTCAAATTATCATATTGATTTTTTTTTTTTTTAGATCTTAGTACGTCCTTAAACTACTACGTCTGAACTTTAGGACTTTAAAAAATAGGACATTCCTTAGGGTGAGGAAAGAAAAACTTTCTCTAATTTGGATATTTCTCTTTTAGAAGCATATCAAATTATAATATCAAAGCCTGTCCTCCTCATGATTTTCTTCCTTTGATCTTATGTCACTTCCTGATCCTCAAGCGTGTGCCTATCCCTCTATGGTTGATAATTTTGCAACTTCCCAAGACGAGTCGCCAACCTTTTCATTTTATTGCACATGTGGAAGCGAATAACAAATCCCTTGATAATAACTATCTCGGGATAGAAAAGCAGAACAAGACATTCACAAACAAACATGATTTTATATACACATTGAGTTAGTTACAAAAGTCCATAACCAAAAGACTTGTTCTCAAAAAGAGGCTGTCCACCTACTCTTCAGGTCGCTTCAGCTCAGCTCCAGACCTTCCACTCTATGGTCTTGAAAATTTAAGCCCATGATAGGGTGAGATATAAATCTCAACGAGCTCATGCTCTAAACCCCGATTAGGAGAGTAATACGCCTAGAAGCGTCCTAACCATACAACCACGCAAATAGAACATAGGACTCACCTTGCCTCAGTTTCTTCCTACACGTCAACTCGGTTCATATTGCAATGTATATAATCAATGCATATAACAATTGAAACACCTCATCAACTCAATTAATCACAAGGGTCCCGATTATAAGGCCAAACCGTTATGATACGTCTCATACCATGCCCCATAGTTTGGTCTCATAATCAGGCGCATCACACTCAATTAATCATGCGTTTCAATTGTTAATTAAGCCCCTCAAGGCACAGCTGACTCCCATGTTTGATTGTCTACTAGCGTAGCCAGGTATCGTCTCTTCCCCATTGAGCATGGCTTTGTCTCTCAAAGACAGCATTCCTAAAGGAGCATAGGTCCAGAATTTACTGTGACCCGTTACCCTAATGCATAGATAACCCGAAAAAGGGATTTAATAACGTCCGGCATAATCGCTCACCAACACACGACCAATAAATCTTTGCCTAGGACACCATGAATTATACTCAAATGCCTCAATTAAAATAGTGATTCTGGCATATTTTCTTTGTATTAAAAATACACGATAAAATAGTCGTGTGTGGGTACATGGTCAAATTGGACCCAGAAAATTCATAACTTCCAAATTTAAAATCCCATTGTTTTATATAATATATAAAACCATTTTCGGTGTTAAAATTCGATACTCGGGATTTTCTAAATAAATAACGAAATTCACAAATTTTGGAATTAAATACTCAAAATTCCATTTAGCACTCAATTTGCACAATTTAACATCCAATTGTAGAAATTAACCACACCATTACAAACAGCACAAAATTCCGATCACCGGCTATCTCGGTCTAATTTCCGGAAAATATTTAATAATTAAATAAATTATCGGCAAGTAAATAAATTACAAAATAAATAAATTAAATCACTTAATTAAATTAACTTAAACTAACTAGGCTAATTAATCTAACTAACAATTAAATCTAACCATTCTATCTAATTCAATCTAATTACACTAACTATATAAACTAACTAATTCCTAACTAAACTCACCTAACTATTCTAAGTGTCACTAACTATATAACTAACTATATACTTAATCTAACTAAATTACTCTAAGCTTAATTAACCTAACTAATCCACCTCTAAGTGTCATTAGCCTACTAATTAGGGATTAGAGTGCAACTCACCGGTTTAGCACGAAAACCGACTCACGGCGACGGCGGCACAACGGCGGTCGAGATTCGGGCTCACGGCGAGGCTGAGGGAAGCTCGGGCTGGTTGAAATCGGCCAAGATGGCTTGGCAAAGCTGAGTTTCGGTCTTGAATTGCGAAGGGCTGAAGCGAGCTTCGAGTGGCTGGCTTCGGATGGGCTGGGTTACGGACGAAGAGAGGAGCGACCATGGACTGGTGTGAGCTGCTTCGGAGTCAACGGCGTGGGCGCAGGAGGTGCTGTAGTTGACCGGTGGAGATGAAAACAGACATGTGGCAACTTGGATGGTGATTTGGTGGAGAGAGGGACGGTGGTGTGTGGCTGTGTGGCGTGAGGTGAGCGGATGCAGGGAAATGGAGGCTTCGGTGGATGGTAGAGGAGATCGAAGATGGAGCAGGCGGCAGAGATTGAAGGAGAACGGCTGGCAGAGGGGCTGAGTTTCGTCGAATGCAAAAGAAAGTGAGAAGCAGATGCAGTCGAGTAGGGAAACAGCGAAGGAGGGGGAACCAAATGAGGCGTGCAAGGGAAGCTTGGATGGAGGGGCCAAAAAGTCAAGATAAAATATCTAGGTGTTAATACTTGGTTCCCCTGGGCTTGCATAAATATCCCAATGTCCCCCAAATACTTTCTTGAATAGAATTTCCATAAATAAACAAATTTTGGTGTCAAAATTCCTGCCTCAAGCCTAGATCTGAATTTCCTCATTTTGACTCAAATTTCTTCACGAAATTTCCCAATTCGACATCCAAATTTTTGTTGAAGAAAAGCCTACAAAATTTCTACAAGTTCCCATTAGCACATAGCTCGGTTTAGAAGCCCAAATTTCCTTCAACTTGGCCCATCCGAATTTCCGTTTGTTTTCTGAATCGTCCGAATCGATTTTTCTGTAAAAATCTCCAAAAAATCTTTGAAGGATGAGTCGACGTTTCTAAAATGAATTGTGACACCACAGAACTTTCAATTACCGAAATCGAGTTCAATTTCACGATTAATTTCAATCTGACGTGATTTTAACGTGTCTTAATCTACCAAGTAGCTTTTAGGAATTTTTAATGCAATTAACCCGTAATTGATTATTTTCGAGCCACAACATACATCTTCGACACATTGGCGACTCTCAGTTGTCATGAAAATCTCAATGTTTTAAATACGGACATAGGGTATGAAAATGACAGAAAAATTGGTTTAGTACCCTTTGACAGAAATTTTGCAATTTGGTGGAATCATCCACGCACTAATTACATGCATCTATGGAATCGAATTATCTCCAGTTTCCAATCGATTTTGACGGTGTTATAATGACCCTAATAAATTAGCACGGTCAAGTAGTTGATTTTTGGTCGGATTCTCAAATCTATTGCGTTTAGATTCCTTAATGGCTTCACCTGATAGGCTAGTTAACTCATGAGTGGCTAACTCAGAGAAAAAGGCTATAGGCACTCGATGAAAAGCCCATTTCATCTCATTGAAATTAGACTCGAAAATCAGGATATCACATCTTAGGTGACCGAATTAGTGCTCTAACTCCGTGGATGAGTTTAGACGTGTAGCTTTGATGTGACATCCCGATTTTCCAATTCTGGTTTCAATTAAATAAGTCGGGCATTTCATCTTCGCGTCTATAGCTTTCTTCTCTGAGTTGGCCACTCACGAGATAACTAGTCTATCAGGTGAAGCCATTAAGGAATCTAAACGCAATAGACTTGAGAATTCGACCATGAATCGGCTACTCGACCGTATTAATCTGCAAGGATCATTACGACACTGTCAGAATCGAACAAAGATCAGAAATAGGTCGATTCGACTGAGATATGTGATTAGAGTGTGGGTGATTCCACCTGATCGCAATATCCTCGTTGATCGGCACTAGACCGATTCTTCTGTCGTTTTGGGTACCCTGTGTCCGTAATCGAAACCTCGAGATTTCTACGACAATCGAGAGTCGCCAAGGTGTCGAAGATGCACTTTGTGGCTTGAGAATAATCAACCACAGGTCAATTGCACAGAAAATTCCTAAAAGCTATCGGTAGATTAGGACGCGCTAAAGTCGCGCCAGATTGAATTTAACCGTGAAATTGAACCCGATTACAGAAATTGGAAGTTCGATCAAGTCACAATTCATTTTAGGAACGTCGACTCATCCTCAGAAGATTTTTCTACAAACCGAGATTTTTGGCGGAAAATCAAAGTAATGCCGTTTTTGTTCGGGATTGTCAGAGGGCCGTTTTTAATCGAATCTTCGGGATGCAAGTTGGATCATTTGACGGGGAAATGTCATGAGAAGGCTGAGGACACATGGGTTGGTTTAATTGAGCTTCAATTGGATGAAATTGATTGAGATTGAAGAGGGAAATGTAACAAATTCGTATGCCATGAGGGGAGAGCTATTTTGCACCTATTGGCAAGGTTGTGGAGGAAGCTTGAGGAGAGAGAGTGGCTGAGGTCATGTGATGTCATGGTGGGGGCAAAGCCAATGAGAGAATGGCAAGTGTTGAGCTCTAAAGAGCCCAAGGAAACCCCCCTTGCTAAGCAGCCTCCTTCTCCCTTAATTTGTGGCTTTCTCCATGGTTGAGGCTTAGGAAAAGCTCAAGAGAACCAGAGGAAACCGAGCTCACCAGCCCTCCATCGTCGCATGCCCGGAAGGCCATCGTCGGCCGTTTTCCTCCCCTGTTTTCTCCTCGTTCCAGTTTCTGTTCCAGCCGACCCTTCGCCAAAGATCCGAGTAAAAAGTTAACTTCCCGGTTGAATCAGCAAACGAGCCACCCATCTTCCCGAAGAGGACATCCAGACCGTTCCGAAGCACTTCGCCGCTTGCCGGAACGATTCTCCGGCCGTCCCGTACGGCCGCCCGAAGCTGCCGCTCGCCGGACCGTCTGGTTCCTCCCTGCTCCGCCTGTTTCGCGTTTTCTTGCTGTTTCGCCCCTTTCCGACCCTTCCTTTGCCCATCCCAACCTCCTATAAGATCCCCAAGACCCCCGGGAGCCATTGGTTGCCAACCACCCACTTGCCGGAGCTCCGATCGGCCCGTTTTCACCGTTGAAGTTGCTGGTTTCTTCTCTGCAGTTCAGCCCAGATCAGAAGCAGAAAACCAGAAAGCCGTGAGGTCTTTGAGGCCCGTTTTCAGTGTCTTCCCGGCCTCCGTTGGTGTCGCCGCTTTGGGGTTTATCGACCGCCTTGGTGTCGGGGTCGCCGTGAACTCACCGGCGCGCAAAACCGGTGAGTTTATCCTCTAATTCTTGCTTAGTGAGTTAATGACGCTTAAGGGGTGTTTAGATTAGTCTAATTAGGTTTATGTGATTAAATTAGATTATTTTAATGTAAATTAGATTAGTTGTATGATTAGTTTAATGGATGTTTAATTAGGGCTAATTGTATGATTAAATTACTGTAATCTTGTTTAAGCCCTAATTAATTATTTCGAATTTATAAATATTATTTTATTAAATTATATTATTATAATATAATATTTAATTATTTAATTTTCGGAATTAAATTTAATTATTTAATAATTTCGAAAATTATGCGGGATGGCCGGTCGTTAGAATTTCGCGCTGATCGTAGCAGTGCAGTCGGTTTGTGTTAATTGTATGTTTAAATTAAGAAATTGAGTGAATGATGATTATGGTTAATTATTCCTAAGTGAGGAATTGAATAAAATTGGAGAAGTTTTGGTATTTAACTTGAAAATACCCGGTGTTAGCTTCTAGCACCGTGATTGGTTTGTATGACCAGTTTGGATCGATTGGATTGATTGATTGATTGAATTGAGGTATGAGTTGGTTTATTATTGAATTATCAGCTTTGGCGAGCAATTAGTTTATAGATGTATAAGCCTGTGTGAGCATCATTGTCAGCTTGTGTGAGCATTGTATGTCAGCTTGTGAGAGCAATGATCATTTATCAGCTTGTGAGAGCAATGATCGTTTATCAGCTTGTGAGAGCAACGATCCATATATCAGCTTGTGCGAGCTATCATCTATGTATATATCAGCTTGTGCGAGCTACCATCTATATCAGCTTGTGAGAGCATTGCATCCATTTAAGCTTGTGCGAGCCGTAATTGTATTGATGGATGAATAGATGGTATGGTTTAATAGATGATATGAATTGATAGATGTGTGGATCGTATGATATCAATTGGATTGACTGAATTGATAGACCGATGGGTATGCCGGTAGTTTCAGCTTGTGCGAGCATTGTTGAATATGAATTGTACTGACGTGCAGGAAAGGGACTGAGACGAGGTAAATCCTCTATCCTATTTGTGTGGCTAGAGCGCCCTGAGGCGTATTTTCTTCCTAATTGAGTTTTAGAGGGTAGGACTCGCTGAGACGTAGTCTCATCCCGGTTGTGGGATAATATTTCAGGTCTTTAGATGACGGTCGTGGAGGACCGGAAGTCCTGGAGTTCGGAAGGTGGAGGCTGAAGAATCGGCGAACGTGTCTGACAAGTTGGTCATAGGACAGTTCACTAGTTGTTGAGCCTGTCTATTTTGTAGACAATCCAGTGTTGTATATAAACCTATGTGTTTATAGAAAGCTTGTTTGGTTGTGATTGATTGCCTGCTTTTCTATCCCAAGTTAAATGTTGTCAGGGGATTTGTTTCGCTTCCGCATGCATAATAAAATTTAATGGGTCGGCGACGTGTCCTGGGAAGTCGCATTTGTATCGACCAGAGTGGGATGTGCGCGCGCTCGAGGTTCGGGTCGTGACATTTGATTGGCTTTAAGCCTGTTTAATTACCGAAAAAGTAGGACACAAAGGGCAACTTCATTTATATTAGTCCAAACGACATGAAGTCTTAATTGATTCACTAATCCTGGCAAATATTATTCTTGCCTAGGAATATAACTAGAGAAACATAGATCTGGAGAGGGATTAGCGTCCCCCACAGTCCCCACATTTTTCAATTATATCTTTTAATGCAACCGTCAAAGTTATTTCCTAATATATTGGATGCAATGCCTTTATTATTATTTTTTTCCGAAGACATGTTTATGACTCCATGTATCGTGGATGCTTTGTGTTTTAAAAAGATTCAAATGATGTGTAAGTGTATTATTAGTATTCGTTGTGATGTGTGTGTAAAATGCAATTGACTAAAAGGCATTCTATTTGGTTATGCACGCTTAATGTTTGGCCAACTTAGACATAATTATCTTTGTCTGTTGAAAATATTATTAGAGAAAATAAGAATAATATTTTAGAAATAATTTATTTTGGGAAATTTATGACGTGTGAGACCTCGGTTCATTATCATGGGCCCCTCGGCTCTCCAGCTTTAGGCCCACCTAGACAATGGTCCAGTATTGTGACCTATTGGGTCGGTCACATGCAACGGTTGCTATCTAGTGCCCGTATTTAAACAAGCAAGACAATGATCTAGAAAAAAATTATTAAATTTTGTAGATTTTATTTCAGCAAAATGATGGTAATAAAGAATTTTTTTTATATACTTTTCGAAGACTAATTTTAGCACTGTGGACTTTACCAAAAAAAAAAAAAATTTTAGCACTGTGGAAATTCGGAAAATCCTCACGTGGTGTTTGTCCGATTTTTCTCGAATATCTACACGTCTGGGATAGGCCGGAATTTCGCCTTGTATCTCCAGAATTTTCTCTCCCCAAGAAATGATCGAAAGAGGTAGCAACTACAATTAGAGCTTATAACGTAATGAAGGAGAACTTTGTACATGATCTAAACTTAAGTTGCACAATGGCCAAAAAAGCCCGTTTAACTGCGAAACGGCCCTGGGCCAAGCAAGAGGGGCCCCCAGGCAAGGAAGAGGGGCCACTGGGCCAGGCCTTCAACGCATCGCACAAGCCCACCCGTTGTCCAGCGTGGGCCCACTGCTGCATAGCACCGGATCCTTTTTCTCTCTTTTTAAAAATTCAATATTGACCATTTCTTCCGTTTTTTCCTTCTTTTTTTTTTTTTTTTTTTCAAAATGTTAACAAAACTTTGATTGAACATTAACTTTTGACTCGGTTTTCGTGCCCCATGGAGAGCTTGTGAACCAAAATTTTCAAAAAACGCAGCTTGCTCACCGAAAAATGCTAAGAATTCATATTCTTGAGAATTAATTGAAATGGATGGCCGTGATGAAAAGTTATGATATTATCTTCGTCAAAAAGTGTAATCACCATGCTTCTTGTGGTGTTGGAAAGTTTATGACTTGATTTTTAAGGTGGAATTTATCGATTGGATCATATCATATATTCCAGACACCCATTGATCTGATGTTGATGGTTAAAAAATGTGATATCTTAACATCCAACAATCTAATTTGGGGAAATTGATTTTTTTTTTTTTTTTTTTTCTTTACTTTTTTTGGCAAAACTCTTTATGAGCACAACTCAATTGTACCAAAAATCAAACTTTTAAGGAAGTAAGATTCTCGGTCATCTTTGGTCCCACCCTTAGTAGTAAGGTGTCTACATTAGGCAAGGATTTGTGACCGGAACGCCGAATATGATTCATTGAGGATGAGTAAGAACCTTGTGGCCTTCTCTCTTTCCTTCATTGCACGATATTGTTGATGGGTGGCTTCTGGTCCTTCCAATTTTTCTTTGGCGGCTTCGAGTTAGTTCCATAACGCCAACAACCAATTGAAGCATGTAGTGACTGAAAGGTTGTTCTGCTTTAATTCGGACAAGGCTTGAGTTATTGTAAATAATTTTGCCCGATCTAACTTTCCGTATATCTCTCGTATATTATCCCAGATCGTCTTTGAATCTTCTATTGGAGGGAGGCCAGCCGCGACTTCGGATGTCAAGCAATGTCCGATCCATGTATAGACTAGCTGGTTGCACTATCGCCAGTGCCGCTATTGCCGCTTGTCAGTCGGAAAAGGTAAGGTGCCGTCGATGAAAACTTCTTTATCTTTCGTGATGAGGGCTCGACGGAGGTCCCGAGCCCAGGAGCTATAGTTCTTTGGTTCCGTAAGCAGCTGGCTAATGAGACGGAGTTCTGGCCCATCAACTGACGACGTATAAAGTGGGTCGCCAGGCTCAAGGCGTCTGCCACCGATGATCGGAAAAGGATACGGCAGAAAACTGGGTCCAATATTCAGGTAAGGATTTGGACCTGGCATGAATCCGGGTCTATAACCCTCTTAACTGGATGGGTATTCGGGTCCGTGACCCGACCTATCTTCTCGGTCGGTCTCTCTCGGGTATGATAGGACCCATCCATATTTTGCACCGGTAGTCCATTGTCCTTGGACAGGATACCAAGGGATCGGGGGCCAGTGTATTGGGCCAAAGGCCAAAGTTAGAACAGAGGGAAAACCGGTTGAGTTTCCCGCACCATCAAGATGTTGAACAGGAGGATTCTCCCTTTCTTAAATTGGATTGATCTGTTTTGATGAAGCTGGGGTTTGGTCCTGGGGAGTCTTGATATCTTTGTAATTCCTAATCGGTTTACTGATTTGTTTTGTAGAATAGGGACTTGCAACAACAGCTCAGAAAAGAAACTGAAGGCAATTCAATGAATGCGGAAGCTAGGCCAGGAAGGAAGCTCTGATACCATGACAGAAAAGGGATAAGAGGCGAGAGAACATTTTCTCTATTCATTGATTGTTTGTACAATTACATTGGTCCTATTTGTAATCTAAAAGAAGAAAGGAAAATAGGAAATAATGTACAGTAAATATACAGAGAATATGTAAAGAATTATATCTTTCCTATACATCAAGAAAATCACGGATTTACTCCACAATTAGAATCAGTGCCAGAATGAGAATCTTCAATCATATCTCCAACACTATGCATGGAGACTCCTTGCGGAGGTTTCCTTATCAGAGGAGAGTTTCCAAGAAGTGAAGGCTCAAATCTCAGAAGCAGCAGGATTGCGCGAGATAGATACATATAACTTGCATCAAAACGAAGAAGTTGTGTCCACATCTTCTGTTGCTACAACCACCTCGCATTTGCGTCAAGATTGTCTAGTCGTGAAAGGCAGGGCATGGCTCTTGCTGTGGTGGGTATGCACCGTGAATCGCTCCTTCTTTGAAGCACAAGGGCGAAGGCCGAGATGATCCTGACAAACTGTCCAGGACAAGATTCTGCATCTTGTGTCACTTTGTTTTGCATAGTTTGTCGCTTCGGTGGTGAGGAATGTGGTTCGGTAGATTTGCTGCACCGCAGGGCAGGTTACATTACTTACCAGACAGCGTTGCTTGGATTGACCATCTGGAAGATTGAAGTTTGACATGGAAATAGCTTCTGTCTTTGCCATTGCTATTAGAAACAGAGCTTTTGTACTTAATGGTGGCTTTCATGAGCACCTGGGCAGAAGTTGCCCTTTGTAGATTACTGATTGATTTATGATAGGTAACAAATGCCAATGTACTTGCATGATGGTGGCCACCGACCCTTGGCAGTTCTTGTAGGTTTTTCATGTACTAACCAAGAAGTTTGTTATAGGAATTTATTTTCCCTCCCGCCATTCGGGTGAATCTATGATCTTTTGAGCATCATATCCTTTCTTAATCTTTTCATAATTTGGAACGGCATGGATCGGTTTCAAGAATCGGTATTGTACTATACTAAATTAGGAAGCTAGTTGTGATCAATGCACACCTTTTATTCATTCAACGACCTGGGACAAGTGGAGTTTTCAGAAGGCAAAAATTATTTTTACCAATACTAATGAGTGCCGTTAGGGCAAGATTTGTTAAACATATTTGATGGAAGAAATATTTGATTTGAAAGCGTTGGCTGTCAGTATCACGATCCCGGTCAAGATATAGAAAATTTGCAATATTACTCTATTGTAATGCTTAATGAATCTCCCGAGACCTAGTCATTAATGTTCTTTATTCACTTTGCATCACTCTTTTAAGTAATATGTTGGAATTTTGTGGAGGTAAATTTAATGAGTTTTGCAAAGTTGAAGGTATTATGAGGCATTATACAACAGTGAATACACTATAATAAAATGGTATTGCATAACAAATGAGTAGAATCTTAATTGAAAAGACTAGATGTCTATTGTCTAACGCTGATTTAGGCAAGAAGTTTTGGGCTAAAGCAGTCAATATAGCTGCTTGGTTGATAAATCATTCTCCTTGCACATCTATTGAGTGCAAGACACTTGAGGAGGTTTGGTCAGGTAAACCTGTTGATTATTATTCTTTTTAGAGTATTTGGATTTTTAGCACATGCACATGTTAATAAAGGCAAATGAGAGCCTAGAGCAAAAAAATGCATCATTCTTGGTTATGCTTCTAGTGTAAAAGTTTATAAATTTTGGTATGCTAATTTATCTAAGATTATTATCAGCAAAGATATTACTTTTGATGAGTCTACTATGTTTCATCCTAAGAAAGAATAATCTATTTCTTGCGATGAAAATTCGGAAAGTATTGCAAAGAAAGTAGAGCTTGAAATAATTCTTTGCAACCAATTCAGTCATCTTCAAATAATATTGAGTTTGAAAAACCTAAAAAGGAACAATATTCTATTATCAGAGATAGATCAAGAATGACAGTGAAACCTCCATAGAAATATGGATTCTCAGATTTTGTTGCTTATGCTCTTTCCATTGTAGAGTCAATAGAGTATAGTGAACCTAAAACCTACAGAGAAGCCATCTCTTCAAAAAGTTTAGCAAAGTGGTCAGTTGCTATGAACGAATGATAGAATCTCTTGAAAAGAATTAAACTTGGGAGTTTGTCAAGCCACCAAAAGAAAAGAAAATTGTAGGTTGTAAATGGGTTTTCAAAAGAAATGAAGATACTCTTGGAGTTGAAAACATAAAGTTCAAAGTTCATCTAGTTGTTAAAGGCTATAGTCAGATTGAGGGAGTTGATTTTAATGACGTGTTATCACTTGTCGTTAAACACAGCTCTATTCAGGTTTTGATTGCGTTAATTGCTATGCATGATTTAGAGGTGAAACAACTCAATATGAAAACAGCTTTCTTGCGTGGTGAACTTGAAAAGAAAATCTATATGGGTCAACTAGAGGGTTTGCAATTTGAAGGAAAGGAAGATCATGTTTGTCTATTAAAAAAAGTCTATATATGGTTTGAAGCAATCTCGTAGACAATAGAATAAAAGGTTTGGTTCGTTTATGGTGCAAATTGGCTATTATAGGAGCAAATATGATAGCTATGTATATTTGCACAAACTTTCAAGTGGCTTTTTATTTATTAGTTATTATATGTTGATGACATGTTGATTGCAACAAAAAATAATTTGAAGGCATAGTTGAGCATTGAATTTGAGAAGAAGGAATTAGGTGCAATGAAAAAAATCCCAAGCATCGAAATTCAGTGAGATCGAAAAAGAGAAAAATTATATCTCTCCCAGAAAAGCTACATCGAGAAGGTGTTAGATTGTTTTGGCATGAAAGATACCAAACTAACAAGTACTCATCTTACTATATTTTAGATTATCAACTAATTTATGTCCACAAAGAGATGATGACCTAAAATATATGTCACATGTTCCATACTCTAGTGCAATTGGTAGCATTATGTATGTCATGGTTTGTACTTGACCAGACATTTCACATGATGTTAGCATGATAAGTAGATATTTATCATACCTAGGCAAAATTCATTGGCAAGCTATGAAGTGAATTTTGAAATATTTGAAGGGTACTTTTGATTTTGGTTTAGAGTTTGGGAAAACTAGTGACATTCTGATAGGATATGTTGATTCTGATTATACTGGCGACCTTGATAAGAGGAGGTCTTTGACTAGGTACATCTTTATTATTGGAGGTTGTACAGTCAGTTGGAAAGCTACTTTGCAACATGCAATTGCTTTGTCTACTACAGAAGCAAAGTATTTGTCTATTGTAGAGGTAGATAAAGAGGTCATAGGGTTAAAAGGCTTATTGATGAGCTCAATATGAATCATGGTGTGATTGTTGTCCATTGTGATAGTTAGAGGTCTATACATCTTACTAAAGACTAGATGTATCATAAGAGGATATAGCACATTGATGTACGGTATCATTTTATTCGATACATTCTTGCCGATAGCTATATTAATGTCTTGAAGATTGATATAGAAAACAATCCAGCTCATATGTTGACGACGCCTTTGCCTATTGCCAAATTCAAGCATTGCTTGATTTTGGTTAATGTTTGCTACAACTAAGTTTCACTCTAATAGGAGGAGAAGATTGTTTGTTACTTATGTAGAATTCACGCCAATGTGGAAATTTGTTGAGTATGTCTTGATTTTTTTTTTATTTTTTTATTTTTTTATTTTTTATATGGGCTTGGGGCAATGTTAGGGCTTGGGGACAATATAAATATTATTTTTCTCAAGTTATTAGGTCAAGAAGTTGCAACAGAAAAAGTCCTAGTTTTCAAAGTCACCTTTTGTAATCCTTGAAATTCTATAATGGATTTCACTTCTCCTCCCCCCATAGTTTTCTCGCAAGGGTTTCTAAGTAAATTAGGCATTCTTTTATTCTTCTCAATTACAATTTCATTTTAGTTTCCGCATCTGCCATAATAATTTATATATAGTATATGCATATCAATTAGAGACTCACTAAAATATGCACAATAATCTCTATACAAAAAATAATAAAAATGCGCCATGCAACACTTTTAAACATGTAATTTTTCTCTTTAATTTGTACTTTTCTTTTGGCAACTTAGATGTAGGAAAGTCTTATTAACATCTAAATTTTTCTTTTTCCTTTTATAACTTAGATGAAAGAACTTATTGTTTTTAGAAAAATTCAGGCTTACTTTTAAATAATTATTTCCAAGAATTCCTATTCACATGAGAAGAATTTCTTCTTCTTTTTCAGAAGGCCTTACATCTTCGTCTTCTAAAAGGGCTAGATAATGTTTGCATTGCTACTCTGCGTCCTAATAGCAATTACCTATATGAGGGTTTTTGAAGTAGACAAGAGGATCTACTTCAAAATTGAAAGACTCTATTTCAAGTCTTTCTCATTCAACTTCATATTGTGGGATGCATAGCTGCATCATCAAAATGGTAGGAGAAATGAAAGAATAAGGGTTTCATCCTTTTCCCTTTGAATAGTCAAGTTTAATGACCACGTTGCACTCTTTCTTCTTAATGAATTTAGATTCTAAAGAGTAAATTCTCGAGATATTCTGGTTAAGCTTCTCATACAAAGTCAATCATTCAAGTGTCTTAGAGAAGCTTAATCAACTATAAATGAGGGATCTACCTCAGAACATGAATGCACGAAGTTGGCTGATTATTATCTATAGAGATCAAAGGAGCATTCTGCTCTCGAAGGAGCCAATCAAGGGCATGATTTAGGACTCTGTACACCATCTAATGATGAAGGGTTGCATAACAAAGTCGGGAGTTCAGGGGGCTAGAGTGATTTGTAATTGGACATTCAAAGAATTGCCTAAATGAGGTTTGAAAGAGCCATATAAAGGTTCGAAAATAGTGTTACAAATATTGTCTTGGCATTGCAAGTGGTTTCGATTGTTCTAATACATGCATGTTGGTAGTCAAGAAACCAAGTGTAAAGTCGTGCTACACGGGCTGCTACCGAGAGACCTTTATGACCATGAAAGTTAAGTGCAAGGTTAATAGCATCAAAGTGGAGGTGCATATATACTTGTTGGAGCCACTATTGGAGAAATTATGAGGAATCACATCTAGTTGCTCCAACTTGAGATATTGTCTGGCAAATGAACCAAGTAATACATGAATAGAAATATGTCTTACAAAAGATAGAACCCATTATTTTAGTTAATGCCCTCTCGTTGAGTATACCACTTTGCAACAAGTCTTGCCTTATATTCACTACATCAACAACGGGATTTCCCTCATTTCATTTGTAGAGTAATTTGCACTTGACAATCTTCTATCTTTTGGGTAGTTTGATGAGTTAACATGTCCGATTCTAATGGAGTGATTTAATCTCTTTGCTCAAAGCTTCTAGCCACTGAGATGACTCAACTCCAACCATCACCTCAGAGTTAAACAATGGCTCATTTGTCTCTTCCTCATCACCTACATTCGATACATAAGTAATATAAGAATAATCGTAGCGTACCAGTGGTTTAAATTACATTCTCTGTGTGCTCATGGCTATACTATGATGTGGCCCTATTAGTTGTTTTATATCACCGACTTGCTGTCTTAGTCTCCATTACCTCTAAGGTCTCTAGAGGCTCCACTTGAAACTCCACCTCACTACTGACATCATGATCCAATTGCTTTGCTAGTTGAGTCTCAAATTCATCTTTCAAAGCATAGCAATTTCAATGAAGATAATGTCTCTAATTACTGGAAACCAAGTGATATGGAATATGTGCACCACAGCTAGTAGCCTTTCACCTCTTGTGCATAACCCATAAATATGCACTTCTTCAATCTCTGCTCAAGCTTACCATCACTTGTATGAGCATATGTAGGAAATTTGAATACTTGTAATTCAGTTAATAGGTTTCCTCAACCATGCTTCCTTAGGATTCTCCGACTTGATAGTAGATGATACAAATTGATTAACTAGGTAAAAGATCATGTTCATCACTTTGTCCCAAAATTACTTGTTTGTCCTACATGCAAAGCACGCGCCAAGCGTGCTCAAGTAGAGTTTTGCTCTTCCGTTCGACAACACCATTCTACTGTGATGTCTCGGGAATTGTGCGGTGTCTCACAATCTCCTTTCTAATAAAATTTGGTAAAATCATTACCATAGAAATCCATGCCATTGCTTAGGTTTTTGATCTATCTAGTTGACTACTTTTTAATCAATTTCTTAAATTTCTTAAACTAATTAAGCATCTCAAATTTGTGCTTTAGGAAGTATACCCGCACCTTTTTTCAAAAATTGTCAATGAATGTCAACCTATATTGGGCACCTCCTTTAAAATAAAACAATAGAGACGACCCTAGACGTTTAAATTGGTTGCTTAGTTGAATGATTAGTTGTACTGAATTTTATCCTATACTACTTTCAGAGATGTACTACTCTCTTAGGTCCAGCTTCCTTGTCTTATGACCTTTCAACAACCCCCTTCTCACTCAGCATTATCACACCTGTCTTATTCATGTGCCCCAACCGCAAATGCTATAATTGAGTCAACTTTGTTTGACTCACTTGATGAAACTTCACTAGAACCTATCATTATTTTTTTTCCCAATAAATGAGAGAAAATCACTTTTTTTTTTTCCATTCATCATTATTATGGTACCTCAAGAGATCTTTAACACTCCACCCTCAGTGGTGTACTTGCACCAATGTCATCGGTATCTATAAAGAAATAAGGTTCTTATTAAGCTCCATTACATGCCTCACATCTATCAATGTGCGCTCTATGCCATTGTACATCCATATTCAGACTATCCCTATTTCCATAGATGAACAAGCTGTGTTGTTCCCCATAAGAACTCATTTACCATTTGTAGTATTGTAAGTAGTGAGTTAGTTCCTATAAGGAGTCATATGATAGGAACTCATATAATCTAGTACCTACTCATCTTCTTGAGTTTCGATACATGCCTCACATCTATCAGTGTGCACTCTACGCTCATACATTCGAATTTGAACTTTAGACAACCAAGCAAGCTGTGTCGTTCATCATAAGAACTCTTATCACCATTTGTAGTATTGTAAGTAGAGAGCTAGTTCTCATGAGGAATCATGTGATAGGAACACACAAAATTTAGCACCTACTCATCTCTTGACAAACCAGTCACAAAGGACAACCTCAGCATCATTGATGCTCTCAATGGCTACATTTGTTGCACTGCTTGAGGAATCTTGCTCTCCGCCTTTATTTCTTAACTTTGGATAATCCTTATAATACTCGAAATACTTCACGCGACCCTTGGACTTTCTGTGTTGCAACTTTCATATGCTTTTACCTCTATTGCTTGGCCTCCAATGTGTATCTCTACCTCAAATCATTGGCTCTCGTGTTACATCGTACTCCAGATTGTCATTACACAACTCTCTCTATCACTCTTTAGAGAACAACACAAAATTTACTTCATTCGTGGTAATCATAGTATGCCCTTATAATAGTGAGTTGGTAAAATGCTCCAATAACTTTGGTGGATACACTAACAACGCCATGCCTTATTTTCATCAGTGGGATCTCACTAAGGTTCTTCAGATCCATCATTAGTTTGTTAAATTCATTTAAGTGGACTCTGATAGATGTATCTTCAGCATATTGGAACTGAACAATCATCTTCAACAAATATTGGCGATTATTCAAACCCTTTGTTATATAGAGGGGTTGAAGTTTTACCCACAAATATGCAGCATGCTTCTCTTTAGCCATCTCTATTAACACCTCATCCTATAGGTTCAACAAGATTATACTCTTCGCCTTCTCCATTTGCTCATTTTTATTGGTATGTTTCATTGCTTTCGGCAACTTATCATTGCCATCCAACGCCTTGGCTAAACCTTAGGTTGTTAATAGTACACATATATTAGTGCTCCACAACCCAAAGTTATTCCTTTTGTTAGATTTCTCAATTTCTACTTTCCCTCCAAACATAATTGCAAAACCTCAACTTGAATTCCAATTGTTGAAATATTTTAACGTGGAAGCTGCCAGAATCTTAATATTATGAGTGACAGAAATCAAGAGAGATATAAAAGGAGGAATAATAAAAGATACAAGAGATTTATATGATTCGATCCAAGTATCGATATCTGCATCTATAAAGCGAGCAAATTGCAAATAATTCACTAATTAATCAAAGAATTACACGATAACAATCTCTCATAAACTCAAGTATTTTTTTTTTAATTTTAAAATTACACCTTATGTCCACAGTGTTTTTAGCACAAATCTCCTGATTAATTCACTAATTAATCAAAGACTAATAAAAGATACAAGAGATTTATATGATTTGATCCTAGAGAGAGCCAACTACAAATAATTTACTAATTAATCAAAGAATTACATGATAATAATCTCTCCTACATTCGAGTATTTTTTTTTTTAATTTTAAAATTACACCTTATGTCCATGGTGTTTTCTGCACAAATCTCCCGATCCACCGGAGAGGGGGGTACCTTCTAATTGGATAAATAGAAGAAAGCAGAAGATAACAAAAGGGCCAAGAGACCACTCCAATAAAATAATGATTTGGATTTTTCCTTTTATCGTTAATGGCTTTCCTCTTCGTGTCTTCTGAGAGCTAATACTCCTTTCATAGTAGCAAAGCAAGGTGTCTCCATCATTGCCGGTGGACCCTCTTCAATAAAAGTCATGGTCTAAATGTCTAAGGCGTCTGACGGGAGTTGTCGTCTCCGCTGCCACCTCGTAAAAAATATACCATCTCATTTATTTTCAATAAAAACATCTCTCTCATAAGATTTGTGACTGAAGAACAAATCTCTCTCCTACGTCCAAACTTAAATGAAGCCCATGAGCAGTTTGTCACAGTTAAAGACATTAATGTTAGAACCCTTATAATGCTTCTTTCTTCTACACAAGCAAATAGGATTAATGTTGGCAGGAAAAAATAACCAACTCTAAGATTTCACGAAAGTCCAACTTGGACCTCATTTATTTGCATGTTATGGGCCATGTTTAATTGAAATGCTTAAATTTGAGACACAATTTAACAGGTTGAAATGAGGAATTGGTTTTTTTATAATAATAAAAAAAAGGTATTAGTTCGCTGAATTTTTTAACTTCCTTTGGAGTGTGGTGGATCATTTTTTTGATGGATTTGATGGGAGAGAAGGAAGTAGGCTTGTCAAAGGGGGAATAAGGATTTCAAGAGAAAATTGAAAAGTGGTAATCTTCTCATCTTCATTGAGGTAGAAAACCTTATAAAAAATAATCAATCTTAGAGGAATTTTATCTACATAATGGAATTGGAGAGTCTAAATAACAAGGGAATTGACACATTTAGGGGTGGTATTTTCCATAGATTCAGTCATGACGAAATGGATCTTTCTCTTAGTATAGACACCTTTTAATTCACAGAGTTATAATCTTAGCCCAATCTAAATGAAGCTGTCTTTGATAGCATGATGGGGCTACAGCATAAGCTAATGATTCCTGAGATGCTTATGCTATCTCACAACACATGGCCCTTCTCTCAGCCTTTCAAAGGAACTGCCTCTTTATCTTCATAAATGATTAATCTATTTTATAATGCTATCAAGTTTCAGAAACTTTCTAATTCCCTAGATCCATAGAGTGGTGAATGAAGGTTATATTTGTGGAACCGACTTATTGTATTGAACTAACAGTATAAACCTAAGCTTCTTACTAACATTAGACTTCGAGGAAGAAGAGAAAGTGTTGAGAAGGCCATTAAGGAATTGCATATAAAAGAGATTTTCAAAACACTAATCTTATTCTAACTTCTTACGGAAGTAACCATTATATAGACGAAGCCAAGGGTAATATTGTAACGGTATAAACACACTATTACAATAATACAAGCATACTTAGGACAACTAGGCATAAAAGACCGCGTTATTGTGCAAGACGCTTTTACAAGAGGAAGGACACTAATAAGACACTTTGGCCAAAAGCAATGGCCCTCGTATAGAAGCAAAAGAGGTTCGCCAAAGTGACATCAAAGCAAGTCGTGCGTGAGCGTAATAGGCAACTCGGTCTCGTGCGTATTTTACCCATTTTATATATATGCAAAACAGTGAATCTTGATATTTAGTGTTGGTTAATGAGAATGTTAGTTAAAAGAATGGAAGTTATGAAACAATTCATACAAATGGTGGTCGACGACGACGCCTGAACGCTGGACCAGTAGGTACCGTACTCGCTATCTTTCTTTTCATTGCAAAAGAAATATGATTTTTCTACATCGTTCGAAGTCCCCTTTGTGTTTTCTAGCTCTATGAAAAGATCCTTATTCCAAGATTCGACCCTGCAGACTGAAAGGTCGCAACCACGCGGAAAGAATCATATCGAACGTGGGAGATCCATTTGTACTGTCGCATATAGCGATAATTGACGATTAGAGGAATTGCAATCTTCCGCGGTATTTGACAACCGATGTAGATCTGCGTTTTTTGTGGAAAATGAAGGGGCACGTGGCTCCTAAAACCACCGATGACAACGTAGGACTTCGAGTGTGCTTGAAAACGTAATCCGCAAACTGTTCACGAAAAGCCTCAGAGAGAGAGAGAGAGAGAGAGAGAGAGAGAGAGAGAGAGAGAGAGAGCGGGAGAGGGAAGAGAGATGCAGAAAGGATCGTCGTTCGGATTGAGGAAAGGTTCGTGGACGGAAGAGGAAGATGTTTTCTTGAGGAGCTGTGTCCAGAGGTACGGAGAAGGAGAGTGACATCGAGTTCCTCAGAGAGCAGGTATCGTATCATTGTATGTGAAGGTTATTTTTGTTTTTTATTTGCATATACTTGTGCGCGAGTAAATTTGTATAGTGATGAGGATCATTGTTTTCTTGTTGCATCCCCATCTGTATAATCCACTTGGATTTGCGCGTGTCAAATCATCTTGTGTTATCATATTTTATTTTTTTCAAATATTTGTGTTATCGTTGACATACTTTTACTTGAGTGAAAAGTTTTTCATTCGTTAAAATGGGTGGACATGTCTTTCATTAGTTTTGAGATAGTGATATCAAGTTGGATTAGATTTGACTTCTTTAAGTGAAACTTCTCGCGCTTTCCAATGAGATTTCATCGATTTTTTAAAATTAGACAAAAGGGGGACGTGTATTGATATTTTACTCATGTCAACGGATTGATTTGCACTAAGAGCATCTCTATACTATGTATACACATGCGTGCAGAGAGAGAGAGAGAGAGAGAGATCGCTAAGTTCATGTTTGTATTTCTTGAGCTTGTAGGTTTGAATAGGTGCAGGAAGAGCTGCAGACTGAGGTGGTTGAACTATCTGAAGCCCAACATTAAGAGAGGGAAATTCCAAGATGATGAGGTCGATATGATAATGCGGCTTCACAAACTTCTTGGGAACAGGCGAGTACATGCTAAGAAAAGGTCACGTGTGAAGTGCATTTGCCTGTTTTAATAGAGTTAGTCATATGGTGTTGAGCCTACCTGCGTTATTCATAACAGCCTCTCCCTCTTCCTCCTCCAAAAATTGATTAAGGGTTGCATTGATCGAAACAAATGACAACCGCATGTATAAACTATGTTAAGGATTAGGTTATTTCATTTTAGGAAAAATTTTAAAAAAAAAATCTTAAACCTATTATTCTTGTGCCAATTCCATCTTGAACCTTTTAATTTGGTCATTCTAGTACTAAACCTTTGATGTGTTGTCAAATTAGTCATAAATCTTTTAATTTTGTCAATTTAATCATAAAAATTTCGACAATTTGTGAATTTAGTCATTGCAACAAATTTTGATAAAAAATCATTGATATGGCAATCTAGTCAACATCGGCCGTCTTACATGATACAACCGATATTAATATGGACAATTTTTCAAAAATATATTATTATTTTTTCTTCTTTTCTTTATTTTCCTAACACTAGGTCAGTTGCCAACTGATCCTTGTCGACGACCCTCACCTAGTTGAGACGAGGCATTGTGGTCCTCACCCATGGCCTAAGTATCCTTGTTGGCCACAAGTAAGGGTGTCGACCCTTGCCCAAATCCAAGCAAGGGCAGTGACTCCGTTGCTGGCCAACGGGCGAGGGTCTTGGCCCTTGCCTTGATTTTGGCAAGGGTGTTGCAGCCTTTGCTATGACCAATGAGGGCCGCAATGCCCTTGCCTAGATTAGGCAACGATTGTTGGCCCTTATATTGTCAAGATTGAACACTTATGGAAACAAAATGAATTCACATCTTGAATGTCATAATTTTCTAAAAATATTCATCACAAGTGTCATGTCATATTGGATTTTGGGTATTTGGGTGAATGTTTTTAAGAAGTTATGGCATGCAAACCATCAGTCAAAATTATTGATGCAGGTGGTCCCTAATTGCTGGGAGACTCCCGGGTCGAACTGCGAATGACGTGAAGAAGTATTGGAATACCCATCTAAGGAAATTGATGACTTACCAAGGGAAGCCGGAGAACGAGAAACCCCAAGATTTGGTAAAAGTTGAAGTCATAAGGCCTCGCCCTCGGACCATCTCCAATAACTTCTCTTCCTTGGGGGTCGAAACCTATAGGGAGCTGAACGAGTCCCGAGAGCCGCGCGTCCACGACGTGCCTCCAAACAGAAGCCCCTGGATCGATGATGACTTTGAGCTGCGTTCGGGGACGACGGAGGCATGGTTGGATTGTTGGAGCGGACTCTCCTTCGATGCAGAAAGCATCTGGGACTGGCCGGTGTGATAGGATCTTGCCGGGCCCTTGGATATTACTTATGCATGTGTTGCCTTCATATGATTGGGGTTTGTATGAATACGGACATGGGAGAACCAAGTGGTGTGTGTACTGCTTTTCTGCGTGTGATCCCCTCGTATGCTTGTGGTCCATATGACTGCGTAAAAGGGAGAATAATGACTCTAGAACATCAACGGTGACTATGAATCCTTCCGATATTTGCTATATATTTGGATACGTTTCGAATAAAACAACCACATGCATACATGACAAAGTTTTCAGAATATCAACCGTGATTTTTAACGTTCGAGGAAATACTCGGTTGATGTTCCACCGTACCGTAAGTAGAACCTTTTTCAATAGTTAAAACCCTTCATCTGCATCAAAAGTTTCTGGTCTGTCTCGAATGGCGGTGAAGGACACAATTTGTGAAGAAACATGACGTGAAAGTTGGCCGAACAAAGAAGAAGAATTATGGCGATCAGAATCCTACCGTGACAGGAGAAAATACTAGTAAAGAATCTAGTTTTGAATTTTCATGATGGTGCTCAAGGACATAAATGATCTGAAGGCCGGTACTTAACATGCAAACAAACAAACAAAATAAGCTCGTTGAATTAATTTCATAGCTTGAGATAAAAAATAAGATGATCCGTTTTGCTCTTAGTTGAGTTTGTCGTTCTGATGAATCGGTTCTATGGTAATGTGGGATCCTAGTTAGAACGAATGCTGGTAAACAAGACATTTCGTGCAGAAAGTCAGAGAAACAATGTAGGATTTAAAGGGGCTGGAGGGGGGAAAAAGAACAGATCAATGGGAGAAAATAGTGGTAAATCTTGCCAAACGATTTTGTCTTCTTTATCATCTGTATATTTCTGCAACTACAATCAGGGATGCCGCTTCAATTATAATTAGTGGATGCAAGTGCTGCCGTTGAACTTTTAAATTTCACATGTATTGCTCTTTCGAGAAAAGTTGGATTTGCTTTAATAATCATGTTCTTGCCCTTACTAGAGAATAAAGTATACTGACATTGAACCTACGTTTTTGTTATGAGTTAGCATAGTCGGATTATAGTGAGAAGAAAATCCAAACCTCGCACAACAATAATGTCTCTCTTTCTCTCTCTCCCTCTCTCTCAACTTAATTTACGTCATTGTTGATGGCAGTCTTGTTGTTTATGACTATTGGAGGGATTCCTTCTGTTGACACAAAAAATTTCCTTAAGTCCCTGAGAGACCGAGTGAGATATGATCATACTAAGTGTTGAGCCACGAACGGCGGTAAATGAGACTTGGTTTTAGTTGACAAAAGAACCAACTGAAATGAAGATCGATGGATTAAGAACAAGATAAATGTTCAAGTGATGAAACAAACAATCTCGGCTACAATGATGATGACCCATTCAATCATGAAGCCATCACGATTGTCAAATCGCGGTGTCATAAATCTCAAAGCCACTGATTATAGTGGCTGAGAAACACGGATTGTTATAACCGTAAGGAAGTGGAGTTGTAAGTTACAAAAGAAATTGTTGACATGAGGTGAGTGATAAGGCTTTGATCATTGACTAGAGGTCTTTTGGTAACCATTTGTAAATACATGTTGCTAAATTCTAAGACTTGGGTAGAATATTATTTTTTTTTTTTTTTTTCAAACTATCGTTAATCGTTACTGGTGGTTGTAAGTATTGGAATTGTAATTTGAGCAAGGGACCACCGATCAATCAATGACACCATTTGGTCAATTTTATGTTCTTGTTATCTTTGCATTTCAGTATTCTTTTACATAGCCGGCCATTATTATCTCTAATCTTTGTATTTTTAATTTTCTCACCGGCTTGCGTTTTCTATCTAAGAATTAACAAAAAAACCTTCACACGTTTTGTCGATTTCTATATAGATTCACATTTTGAAAGGGGCTTTGTCCGCATTTTATAGGGAAACGGTTACGTTCGATAAAATCTCGCACTTAGTTTTGGACACACACTCACCAACCAATGCATCTATGCAACTGACAAGTTCTGGCCCTAAGGCTTCATTTCCCACTGCATGTTTAGTGACATTTATACCACTCAGCGAAAAACTATACTTAGGCTCCCTTTGGGACCACTTTTCTGAACAGCTTTGGAGGGGAAAAATTAGGGGTGTTTGGCATATTTTTTGCCAAACACTTTAGCCAAATGTTGCCTTTGTGAAAGTTGAAAGCCCAAGATAGGTGGGCTTTCAACATTTTCTAAAAGCTATCTTTAAAGTTAGTTAAAAAAAAAACTTCCAAACCTTCACTATCTTTTTTTTCGTTTCCAATTTTTTCCTCAAAGCATTATTCACCCTTCTCTATGTAGTGAAGCTCTGTAGTGAGTTGCACGAGCCTGACTGACATCACCGACAATTGCTCGACTCAAGGTTGTGGTCACCTAGGTCATGGCTTGCTAAAGGTTGCTTGACCTCTATGAGGCTACCAATCGCTAATCCTTTGCAGCTATTGAATCTTATTAACAAAAATAGTAAAGTGCTTTATAAAGTGTAATTTTCTTTTTCAAACACCGTTTAAATCAAAGTTGTTTCTCAATGTATTTTCATATTACAACTTACCAAAGTCTACTTGCATTTCAAAAAACCCCTTAAATGCCTTTATATTTTCTCAAAGACTTCCCAAAAGTCAAACTAAATGCACCCTTAGCTCAATGCGACCCCTTTGGTTCTATTAAAGCAGGAGTGACTCTCTATGAATAGAAACCATGCACCTGCATTAACTTCAAATCCTATTTTCTATTTGGAATCTATGTCTACCCTAAAGTCTAACATCATTAAAGGACATTAATAGCAACATTTGTGATCTATTTTTATATTGATTTTCTACGAGGTTTCAAATAGAAATACTAAAGATTTTTTCCACAGATGGTTGAGATTTATTTACTTGTATTTCATCAACTACAGAGTTAATCTTTTCTAAAATTAAAAGTGTTGCAAAAACTAGATAACTGAATAATATAATAAACAATACAAGAAAATATATTAAATACCAGATTTATGTAGGTCAATTAGTGGGACCTTCTCCACCGATTGAGCAATAAATTTCATTATAAATTAAGCGATATAATATAGATTATAACCACGTTCATATCACTAAAACACTCTCAATTTATCCCAGCCTCTAATTACACCTAACTTATATAGTTTTTATCAATCACAATTCCTCATGAAATTATTTCTCAATTGAGTTTGTCGTTCTGATGAATCGGTTCTATGGTAATGTGGGATCCTAGTTAGAACAAATGCTGATAAACAAGACATTTCGTGCAGAAAGTCGGAGAAACAATGTAGGATTTAAAGGGGCCAGAGGGGGGAAAAAGAACAGATCAATGGGAGAAAACAGTAGTAAATCTTGCCAAAAGATTTTGTCTTCTTCGTCATCTGTATATTTCTGCAACTACAATCAGGGATGCCGCTTCAATTATAATTAGTGGACGCAAGTGCTGCCGTTGAACTTTCGAAATTTCACATCTAGTGCTCTTCCGAGAAAAGTTGGATTTGCTTTAATAATCATGTTCTTGCCCTTACTTGACAATAAAATATACTGACATTGAAATCACGTTTTTGTTATGAGTTAGCATAGTCGGATTACAGTGAGAAGAAAATCTAAACCTCGCACAACAATAATGTCTCTCTTTTTCTCTCTCCCCCTCTCTCCAGTTAATTTACGTCATTGTTGATGGCAGTCTTGTTGTTCATGAATATTGGTGGGATTCCTTTTGTTGACACAAAAAATTGCCCTAAGTCCCTGAGAGACCGAGCGAGATATGATCGTACTAGGTGTTGAGCCACAAACGGTGGTAAATAAGACTTGGTTCAGTTGACAAAAGGACCAACTGAAATGAAGATCGATGGATTAAGAACAAGATAAATGTTCAAGTGACGAAACAACAATTTCGGCTACAATGATGATGGCCCATTCAATCATGAAGCCATCAAGATTGTCAAATCGCAGTGTCATAAATCTCAAAGGCACTGATTATAGTGGCTGAGAAACATGGATTGTTATAACCGTAAGGAAGTGGAGTTGTAGGTTACAAAAGAAATTGTCGACATGGGGTGAGTGATAAGGCTTTGATCGTTGACTAGAGGTCTTTTGGTAACCATTTGTAAATACATCTTGCTAAATTATAAGAGTCGCATAGAATATTATTTGCTTTTTTTTTTTTTTTTTTTTTAAACTGTTGTTAATCGTTACTAGTGGCTGTAAGTATTGGAATTGTAATTTGAGGAAGGGACCACCGATCAATCAATGAACACCATTTGGTCAATTTTATGTTCTTGTTATCTTTGCATTTCAATACTCTTTTACATAGCCACTCATGATTATCTCTAACCTTTGTATCTTTAGTTTTCTCGTCGGCTCGTGTTTCCTATCTAAGAATTAACAAAGGACCATTCACACATTTTGTCGATTTCTATATCGATTCACATTTTCAAAGAGGTTTTGTCCACATTTTATAGGGAACGGTTTCATTCGAATATATCTCACACATAGTTTTGGACGCGCACTCACCAACCAATGCATTTATGCAACCTGTCAAGTTCTGGCCCTAAGGCATCATTTTCCACCGCATGTTTACTGACCTGATGCCACTCAGCAAGAAACTATACTTAGGCTCCCTTTGGGACCACTTTCCTAAACAGCTTTGGAGGAGAAAAATTAGGGGTATTTGGCAAATTTTTTGCCCAACACTTTAGCCAAATGTTACCTTTGTGTAAGCTGAAAGCTCACGGTAGGTGGGCTATCAACATTTTCGAAAAGCTCACTTTAAGGTAAGTAATATATATATATATATTATTCGTGTTCGATTTTTCCCTCAAAGCACTATTCATCTTCTCTATGTAGTGAAGCTCTGTAGTGACTTACATGAGCTCGGCTGACTATCATCGACAATTGCTCGACTCAAGGTGGCAGTCACCTGGGTTTCGGCTTGCCTAAGGTTGCCTAACCTCTACGAGGCTACTCGTCGCTAATCCTTCATTAGTTTTGAATTTTATTAACAAAAACAGTAAAATGCTTTATAAAATGTAATTTGTTTTTCTCAAACACCATTTAAATCAAAGTTGTTTCTTCGTGCATTTTCAAATTACAACTTACCAAAATCTACTTACATTTTGAAAAACCCCTTAAACTTAAATGCCTTTATATCTTCTCAAAGACTTCCCAAAAGTCAAACTAAATGCACCCTTAGCTCAATGCGACCCCTTCGATTCTATTAAAGTGGGAGCGACTCTTTACGAATAGAAACCCCAAACCTGCATTAAATTTGGATTCTATTTTCTATTTGGAAACTATGTCTACCCTAAAAGCTAACTCATTAACGGACATTAATAGCAACGTTTGTGATCTATTTTTAGATTGATTTTTATGAGGTTTCAAATAGAAATACTAAAGATTTTTTTCAACAAATGGTTGAGATTTATTTACTTGTATTCATCAACTACAAAGTTATTATTTTCTAAAATTAAAAGCATTGCAAAAAATAGATAACTGAATAATATAATAAACAATACAAAAAATATATATATTAAACACCAGATTTACATAGGTCAATTAGTGGGACCTTCTCCACCAATTGAGCAATAGATCTCATTATAAATTAAGTGATATAACATAGATTACAACCACGTTCAAATCACTAAAACACTTTCAATTTATCCCAATCTCTAATTAACCTAACTTATACAGTATTTAACAATCACAATTCCTCACGAAATAATCTCTCAATTTCATAAATGAATTCACAAAATCTTAGCATGAAATTTCCATTGCCTCAAACACTCGGTATGTAATTCATGAGCATCCTGTCCAATTGATTGTCATAGCCAAATGCTCGTCTATGATACTATACTTGAAGAAAATTTTCTTCTTATATATAGAAGTCTACTCAAGTTAGGAAATCTAATTGGATCAAGCTTCCTTCTTGGCTTCTAACTCGAGACATGTTCTCAACAATGTCTACTTTAACTCGATGTTTAAGTCAAGTCACAATAACTATATTGAAATCTGAACTTCGCTTCTACTCTCTCACACTCCTTGTGGACTCAACCAATATAGATAACTTCTAAATCAAAGCCATGTTGAACTTGGCTAGAACCATTGACCTCATCTTAACATTTACTTAACCTACACCATTAACCGTTCTACAAAGATTTTTTACCGCAAATAGATTAAAAAAGGAAAATCATCTTTGTTTCTATATCTATTAGGAGATCGAGCACGAACCTTATTAAACTCAACAGTAATAGCAACTATAGGCTCTATTAGGTCCAACTCACTATAAGCATCATCCATGTTGTTACTCCACTAGTACCCACTACCTTAGGAGTTTCTGGTCGTAATTTTACCTTGAAATTAAACACCATATGGGTCCTTTATAAACATTACCATAAACACTTTTACCTAGCAGCATTATACTCATTGAATGTAACTTCTCTACCAATAACATATGAATTTAATTTTGGACATCGCAAATGATAATCCTACTCACTTTTTGCATAAACTAGGAATTGCACTTTCTTGCCTTTCTATCGAGGTTATCATCATTTGCTTGAACATAATACGATAGACCAAATACTCTAACAATAAAATAATCAATAATGTTAGCCGACTACACTTCATTAAGAGTCAAACATCTGATCATGGTTAATGAAAACCTATCCACTAGGTAAATCATCATACTAAGCACATCTACTAGGAATTTCCCAGTTATCCAAGCACTAGAAAATGAGTCATCTCCACTAATGTTTTGTTGATTCACTCGCAACCTATTGTTGTTCACCAATACTAGTGTGATACCTCAATATACCTAAATATGTCTTCCTTCATGTAGAATTTGTTTCACGGTTGTGACCAAAACTCCATACTATTGTTAGTCCACACATGCTTGATCTTCTTACTAGTTTCTCTTTCAATGAAAGTTCTCAATTGCATGATCTTGACAACGTCATCAAACTTTTGACCAAACACAAACAATGAGGTCCTCATCGAGTAGTCATCCACAATTATTGGCATAAATTTATCACTTTTTCTTGAAGGAAATCATGACAACTTGTGAACATATAAGTGAATCAACTTTGCCTCCGAATTTCCTTAAAATAAGCTTCAATTTTTTCTCCAATTTCTCCAATCTGAGGAGCAATTTTGATGAAGAAAAATCTCGTACAATTTTCTGCAAGTCCCTGACACTCAAAGGCTTGGCTTGGAAGTCCAAATTTCCTTTAATTTGGCCTATCCGAATTTCAATTAATTTCCTCAACGTCCGAAACGATTGTCCATAAAAATCTCAGAATTTCCGAAAAATCTTCAAAGGATGAATTGACATTCTTAAAATAAATCGTGACATGACATAACTTTCAATTTATGAAATCGCGTTCAAATTTGCAGTTAATTTCAGTCTGATGCGATTTTAGCATGACCTAGTCTACTAGGTAGCTTTTAGGAATTTTTGGTGCAATTGACCCGTGATCGATTTATCTCGAGTCACAATGTACATCTTCGACACATTGGTGACCATTGGTTATTGTACAATCTCAAGGTTTCAATTACGGACACTGGGTACCAAAACGATAGAAAAATCGATCTAGTGCTGATCGATGAGTATTTTGCAATTAGCTGGAATCACCCACACTTTGATCACATATCTCAGTCAAATCGACCTATCTTCGGTTTCTGATCAATTTCGACAATGCCGTAATAACCCTTGCAGATCAACGCGGTTGAGCAGTCAAATCCTGGTCAAATTCTCAAGTCCATTGCATTTAAATTCCTTAATTGTTTCCCCAGATCTCGTGAGTGATTAGCTTAGAGACTAGCACTATAGGCGCGCCCATAAAAGGCCTAATTTATTTAATCGAAAACAAATTCTGAAAATTCAGTCTGTCACAATGCCTATCTATCAAACTACTTCCAATCAATTGGCTCCATTGAATATGGTTTTTGCCTAGACAAGGGTAAGTGAAAATTTCTTAGCTATAGATAATCCTAAATTTGCATTTTCCATAAACCAAAAATGTTTGTATCAAATATGTCGATTTTGACTTTTTCTTCTTCTATCGTCATTGATTGGCTTCAACTTAATCAAGCTTAACTCTAATATTAATTGGTGCAAAAAATAAGTGATCCAACAATATAATAAACAGAACAAGGATATAACTCAAATGCTACATTTTACGTAATTGGTTTGATGAGACCTACTTTATGGGAATAGTAGCATAGAATTCCCTTATAGATGAAGCGATACAATGGAGATTACAAGCACACTTGAATTTTTAAAATACTTTTAGTGTTTCTCAGTCCTTGATTACCCGAAACAACTTATACAGTGTTTAGCCCTCACAATTCCTCACAAATAATTTTTCAATCGTACAAATGAATTCACTAAATATTAACACAAGACTTTCATGACTTTGAACACTTGAGATGTAATTGATGAGCAAGCAATACAATTGATTGTCCTAATTAGAATCTATTCTTGGATACTATTCACCCAAAAAAATAAAAGAAAAAATAGAAAACCTACTTGAATTGGGCTTCTTCAGGAGCTCAAACTCAAGTTATATTCTCAACAAAAATAAATAGAGATGTGCATGGAATCTCCTCTAATAGGGGCAATATCACTTTAATAAATATCTTATTTGAATCATAACTCCTCAATTCATTTATGATATTTGAGCTCGTCACTGCAATCTTATCAACATGTCAAGTTCATACGATGTAGTACGCAGTAAAATGCCAAAAGCAACAAATTGATCGTTAAATTTGCTCACCGACAAATATTGTCAAATCTTGGAAAAGGTCAAGCTAGTCCTAGAATTTATTGCGAGACGTCATTGGACCACAAGCTTTTTTTTTAGAATAGACAAGATAATTACTTCCTTTTATGCACACCCTTTGTTTCGTCAAAAAAAGAAGTCTGTGGGTCCTAAATGTGGGGAAAGGATGGTTTGTCCTTTGCCCAAATATAAGAAAAGCACTGCAATAATAAAAGATACGTCTGACATGCCTTTAGGTGAGGAGATAGCCTCTCCAAGTAAAATTACCATTCTGCCATTGTTTTAAGCAAACCCTAGGCCTTGTCACTTCTTTTCCAAGCTTCCCGCTGGATTCAGCAAATCAAACACGCCCACGTTATGATTCCTTAATCGATTCGATGGTCGTAAGAAGGGAAGCGTATGGTCCATTGTTTATCATCGTCACCACGGCCTGTCTTATTTGACAGCTCAAAGTAGCCACTTATTATTGTAAAATTATTTCATTTGAACTCTGGGATGTAAAATTCGAGGGTATTCTTGGGATGAGGAAAAAAAAAGTCTTTCCAATCAAAAAGACAGGGTGTGAGAGCACTAGTATATTAAAATAAAGAATGCATCTAGACTAGGCAACGGATTACCGAACTACCATTAGAAGCTCCTGTCGAAGGCTTGCTTTATACTAATTAAACACGTGATTCGCATAGTGTCTAGAACCGGTACATCTAATCAGTACCTCAGTTATAACTGAAGGCCATCCATTATGGATTTAGGAGTAGAAGCCCATCCAATAGCTTAGTGATCCCAATTGTTGTTACACTTTGAAAACTATAGGTTCTCTGATCCTTCGAATGATGATTTCATTGGATTCTAGCCACCAAAAAAAAAAAAAAAAAACATGTTAACCTCGTGGACTAGAGCTTAGAGACAAGACGAATCTTGATGAGTAATCCCATACAAAGAGACTATGCAATTCTTTATGTGAGAAGTCAAATCTATACTGTGTAGTAGATTAATTTACACACGCATCCACAACATTGCTAAGCTAACTATTTATCCAAATTTTAGCAAGACATAGAAAACCTACTAGGTGATGATTCGCTTCATTAGATAAACACACAAGGAGATGGTCAGGTGGTTTTGCTTGCTCAATCGGTTATCACAATTCATTCCAAGCTGAACTATGGGTAGTCTATCTAGCTCTTGAGCTAGCACACTCCCTTGGTGGGAACCAGTTGATTTTAGAAGTTGATTTGCAGTTTGTAATTTCTCAAAATCTTTGATGGTAGTAGCAAGTTGAGAAATTCTAGAGAGTTTGCATGTGTAGATCTTCAAGACGGTTCATCTGTGTGGGGAAATCATTATTTGTCATCCATACAAGGAAGCTAATGCATGTGTGGGCTAGCTAGAAATTTCTCTCCTGGAATCTTCTCAAATTATCATATTGATTTGTTTTTCTGGACCTTAGTACGCTCTTAAACTATTACATCTGAACTTGGGACTTAAAAAAACAGGGCATTCCCTAGAGTGAGGAAAGAAAAAAAAAACTTTCCTCCAATTTGGGTATTTCTCTTGTAGAAATGTATCGAATTATCATATCAGAGCCTGTCCTCCTCATGATTTTCTTCCTTTGATCTTAGGTGACCGAAGTAGTGCTTTAACTCCATGGATGAGTTTAGATATGTAGCTTTGATTGGCTTTAAGCCCGTTTAATTACCGTAAAAGTAGGATACAAAGGGAAACTTCATTATATTAGTCCAAAAGACACGAAATCATAGTTGATTCACTAATCCTGGCAAATCTTAGTCTTGCCTAGGAATATAACTAGAGAAACATGGATCTGGAGAGGGATTAGCGTGCCCCACAATCCCCACATTTTTCAATTATATCTTTAAATGCAACCATCGAAGTTATCTCCTAAAATATTGGATGTAATGCCTTTATTATTATTTTTCTCCCCAAGACATGTTTATGACTCCATGTATCGTGTATGCTTTGTGTTTTAAAAAGATTCAAATGATGTGTAAGTGTATTATTAGTATTAGTTGTGATGTGTATGTAAAGTGCAATTGACTAAACGGCATTCTATTTGATTATAAATGCTTAATGTTTGGCCAATTTAGACATAATTATCTTTGTCTGTTAAAAATATTATTAGAGAAAATAAGAATAATATTTTAGAAATAATTTATTTTGGGAAATTTATGACGTGCAAGGCCTTGGTTCATTATCATGGGCCCCTCAGCTCTCTAGCTTTAGGCCACCTAGACAGTGGTCCAGTATTGTGACCCAACGGTTGTTATCTAGGGTCTATATGGTACCGTTTCTATTTCTCCCAAATTCTATTTTTTTGTTCCCCGAAACAAAAACAAAAAAAAGGAATAGAAATCCATTTAGTAATGCCAACTTATTTTCCTATTCCCTGGAATAGAAAAGTAGCTGGGGAATAGATTTGGAAAAGAAACAAGAAACAAAAAAAAAAGTAGCTTCTTGTTCCCGATAACAATTTCTAGAAATAAGTTAATTTTTTATTTTCTTATTTTCTTTTGTTCTCCTTGCTTGCTGCGGCCACTGCCGGCCACTTGCCAATCGTCGGCCACCTCCGGCTGCCGCCCGACCGGCAGCAACCATCGTCGCTGTCATGCCCCTAACCTCGAGCGTGCGCACTTCCCTTGGCGGTTGACTAAAATTTGCGATGTTCCCAAGACGTGTCACCGATACATTCGTTTTATGCACATGCAGAAACGAACTCATAAACATATATCCGGACAACAACAAACATGGGATAGAAAAACAGGACAACCAAATTCATCAATCACACTTTATAAACATCTTAGGTTTATACACACTAGTCTGTCTCTAAAAAGAAACTACTAAACCACCTATGCTCTGGACCCTTCAACCTTGGGCTCCGGGTTCTCCACATTAGGGACCTGAAAAATTGTAAAGCACGATGGGGTGAGAATAAATCTCAGCGAGTCAACACCCTAAACCCCGATTAGGATGATAATTCATCTAGAGACAGCCTAAACATACACCACTCAGAACTTACCTCGCCTCAGCACCTACTTGCACATTAGTGCGTCACATAAACACTTATGCATACATCAAATGCATTCAAGAACTGGAACATATCATATCACTCATCAAACAGTTTACAAGAGTCCTGATTATAAGGCTAAATTGTTATGACACATTTCATTTCGTGCCACACAATTTCACCCTATAATCAAGCGCGAGTAACTCATATCGGTGATTCAATCCACACCCGATATTTACTTTCAATATTCAAACTCCAAATTCAGACTTGAGTTCAAACTCAAGGTTCTAGAGGCACCCCCTTCTCGCGAATTTCCGATATCATGTGGTACTTGGTCCCTCACCACAATAAGTAATAGCTCAAGGTACTAGAGGTGGCTCCCACAAAGTCACACTGTCGTGTAACACTTAGTTCTCAACTATCGTAAGCAATAGCTCAAGGTACTAGAGGTGGCTCTCACGAAGTCACGCTGTCGTGTAGCACTTAGTTCTCGACTATCATAAGCAATGGTACAAGGTTCTAAAGGTGGCTTATACAAAGTTTTATCATCATGCACACTTAGTCCTTTACCTGTTCACAACTATTCGGTTTTCTCTACACATCTCATCCTCTTTTAATATGCACTACATAAAGTAATAACAATAAACCACAATCATGGCACAACCATTCACGCCTCATCACGCATAACTTCTAAGCATATCACAAAGCAACCACATCCCCAAATAGGCATAGTTCAGCAAGCACAGCATCAAGAACAATCACCAAAACTACTACTAGTCCTAACCGGTAGAAACGGTCCACTCGCGCATCTCCGAGTTTAAATTCATAAATCTAATCAAACGAGTTTGGAAAATTCCCAAATTTGAATATGTTGTAAGGGACACATAAAAAAAAACACTTTTCATGAAGACACCTTAAGCTAGATCCTTCTAGATTAAGCCTAGTAAATCGATCAATCCAGTACCAAAAAGTGGGTATGTTTCCAGAAAGTCTATTTTCCAAAACCAGCTCGGTTCGAGATCCAAAACTTGTCCATTTGAACTGAAATATGACTATGTTAAACTACAAGATGTGACAAACAACTTTCATGAAGAAACCATTTCGAAATTCTATTGCAACCTACTTCTCGAGAGAAGGGAACAGATTTAGGGGTATTGCCTAAAGGATGGACCTAAGGTTCATAATTAGGTGCGGGCTCTCCCAAGCTCATACCTCGTGTAACGTTGGGGTATTTTCAAAGATTTTTGTAATAACAAGTCGCCACTAGCTTATTGAAGTTAGCTAGAAATCAAGTGAGATATGGGAGTGTACCTCACTTCCTATGCTACTAGAGAATTTAGGGTCGATGACTTGATTACACTAATTAACCAATTAGTGCCATTTCGGTACCTAATCCTATTCATTTTAATAGAAAATATTTTTGTATGATAGTTTGGATTGATTTTATACCTATCTACTAACATGTGAGGTGATCATACAGGTACTCAATCATTAAAGTAACAATCATAGCTACCAAACTTTTAATTGCAATAAAATTGAGCACATGCAATTAAACATAATTAACTATGCAAATTAAACACGTGATATAATCCATATACGAGCAAATAAAAGCCCGTTTACACTAATAATGCAAGACATGGCAATTCCTAACCAAATCCTATATTTTTCAATTTTCGATTTTTTTTTTCAGAAATATATATATATATATATATTTTTTTTTTTGCGGGCTAGGTTGGGTCGGGTCAAGTCGAGTCTAACCCTATTCGACTCAATAAGGTTCGATCAACCAGACCCGAGTTCAGTCTGATCAGGGAGGGCCGCGTCCAGCTCGCCCAAGTCCAACCCGGTTGGGTTAGGCCTGATCATCCCTAGTCGAGCCTAACCTTAGCCCGACTTGGGCCCAAGAACCGAGCCCAAGCAAAAACAAGAGTCGAGTGGGCCAGATCCACTTGGCCTGCATCCCTTGGTCGTAACTGCTCAATTGTGACTAGGGGTGCCAGGACAGCGCACGTCGGTGACGGCACCGCCGTGGCCAAGCAGGGGGACGGCCCGGCTTCCCTGGCCGTGGCGACATCACTCCAGCAATTAGGAGTCCTAGGGCTCTACGTGAAGGAGCTTTGGGGAGGGAGAGCGGCGGCGTCCCTCTAACAACCGAGAGGCTTCGACTTAAACAGGACTCGAGGTGGCAGCGGCGATGACCAGCAAATGACCAACAATAAAAGGGGACCTAAGGGGGACCTACGAAGGCCGGAGCTTGCCCGAAATGGACGAAACGAGCTTCGACCAACTCGACTTCAAGAACTGCACACTAGGTGTTCAACGAAATACCAACTTGAGTTCCGGTGGGAATGGCTGCTTGGAGACGCGTCGGCGGCGACGGCTGTGACACAGAGATGCATTAGCGGTGGTAGTAGTGATTGGTTCTCACCTCCCCTCCTTGCTCTCTACCCCTAGTTCTTTCTTTTTTCCGTTGTTCTCTCCCATTTTCTCTATGTTTTGTTTTTTCTCCCTCATTTCTTCTATGTTGACACCTATTTTAAAATTTAATTTATTTTTAGAAAATAATAATATAGCATTTGGTTGTAGAAGGAAAAGAGGTCGAGAGGAAATTTTGAAAAAAAAAAAAAAATTTGAATTCAAAATAATTCAACGGCCGGACTTTGGAGCCATTTCTTTGTTGAAGAGGTTGAGTGAATATCGCCGGATCTTCAACAATTTCAAGTTTTTCTTCTATAAAAAGAGAAGCCGAGGCTTCGGTTTAGGGGTCGAAGAAAAAAGGAAAAACTGAAGAAGAAGAGAAAAAGTCAAAAAAAGTGAAAAGAGAGGAGAGAAAGGGTTCGTTTCTTTGGAAATGGGAAGTCAGAAAAAGGGGAGTTTTCTTGTTCCCTTTTGCTGATTTGTGGCAGAAGGAAAAGAGGTCTGAGGGAAAAGAGAGCAGGAGGAGAAGACGTGAGAGTGACAGGAGAGAGAGAAAAGGTAAAAAAAGAGAAAAAAAATTTACTGTTCATCTTCTCTGGAGCCTCCCCCGTTCGCATCTGCTCAACCGGTCATCCAGACCTCCGCCACTGCACGCCTCAGCGTCCCGCGATCGCCGCGCCGCCCGACTTCCTGCCGAGCCGCGTCGCTCGCCGCCCCGAAGCCAGCCGCGACCGCCGCGCCGCCCGACGTCCCGCCGACCAGTGTCGCTCGCCGCCCCGAAGCCAGCCGCAACCTGCTGCTCGCAACCACCGTGCGCCACCCCGCCTCTGTACCAGCCTCATCCCCGAACGCCGGAGCGGCCCGCAAGCTCGCCCTACCGCACCGGTTTCGCCGCGACGCTGCTGCAACTCGACGTTGTTGCTTCCATCCGCCGCCCTCAACGACTCGAACCGAGCTCCGCCGTTGGCCCGCGCCACCGCGATTCCGCACCCTCGCCGTTCAGCAAGCCGCGCCTCCGCCCGTCCATGGCACCTGCCGCGCCTCACTTCACCAGCACCGCCTCACACCGGCCCGCGACCCTCCTGCTGCCTCTTCCCCGTGCTGGTCGTCGCTGCATCTTCCCTAGAGCCGGCGACCCACGAGCCCTTCTGCTCCGACGACGCTGCTGTTGTCCCTGTCTCGTCTCTGCTTGCAGCTCTCCGCCGGTGCTACTCCGGCCACCTCAGCTCCGGTCACGGGACCTCTCACCCTTGGCGAGCCACCATCGCAGTTCAGCCATTCTTGCTTCCTCGCCATTTCTTCAAGTCTACCGAGAGTTAGACTAGGTAAATTCTTAAGTATTTGGCTTCATAGTTTCTTTTATATTTACTTATAATATATTCTAACTTGATTTGTTTTGATTTATTTTTATCATTATGAAATTTGTCATATTAAGTTATGATAATAAAAAATATTGACCCGTGAGACGTCGGGTTAGATTTTTGATTATTTCGACTTTTTATGGCAAAATTCATGAATTACTTTGCATCATTGATCCATATTAAAATGCCATTGATTTACATGGATGGATTTTTATTTTGGCGTGTTATTATTTATTTGTTCATCACATATCATGCATCATATTAAGTATATAGGTCTACACATTTCACATTTGAGGCAACACATTTTAGTTTTTTTTTTTTTTTTTAATAAAACCAAAACACAAAAAAAATATTTTAAAAAATGTTATTTAGGTTATATAGATTTCATAATGTGCACACCACATGTTGCGCTTTAGTTAGTGGGTTATAAGTTAATGTTTTAACATTCTCATTATGTAGTTAAATATATATATATATATATATATATAATGCCAAAAATATTAGTATTGCATCATTACGTTACTTTCTTTTTAATAAAAATTACTAGGTCATTTCAAATAAAAAAAACACAAAAGTCTTTTACTCGGTTAATTAATAGGTTAGTTCATAGTTAATCCAATGTCATGTCATTGTTGTTTAATATAGGTTGCATATGTAATAAAAAAATCATAAAAAAAAATTCACAAAAAGAACATGCATATAGAATTATTATGTCATTCATCCCATGTCATGAAACACATGCATATTTAGGATTATATAAATAAGATTGCATACATATAGTGATAGTTCTAGTTAGGCCATACGAATTGCATTTCCATATCATTAAAGTAAAATCCATGCATATTAAATTTAGATCAAGTTTGCATATTATTAACATTTTTCAAAAAAAAAAGAAAAAAGAAAAATTAGGTGTCCGGTCATTTAGAAATCATGTTTAGGGCATGCACTTTTGTTAATATTTTTCATTGAATGTTACTTTATTGATTGTGCACCCACATGGCCACCATTTGCATGTTAGTAGCTTAGATTAAAATTAATCAACATTGTTTGCAAAATATTTTTAAAAATTAAAATAAAAAGGTACCGAAAGGGCGTTAGACTAGTCTAGCGTAACCATGTCCCCTGACCTATTGAATCTCTGGTTCGCAATAGTAAAGTATTCTCCCATACTTTACTTGGGTTTCTAACCAGCCCTAATTGGTTAGTGGCGGCTCCAAATTGAATATAATTGCATGTTTAAATGAGTTAATTTCTATCAAGTCGCGATTGGTAGGACTTGGGAGGGTCCGTGCCAAGTCTTCGGACTTAGTAATCCATTAGCCCTTTCGAATAATTCACCTTCAAAAAAAATTCGGGAAGGTCGCGACATTCTATTCTGCCCATGCCTTCTTTTTCCGTCAGCTCGCGCGCATCGCCTTGCCTCCCCAACCAGCTCTCCCTGCCACACCAGCTCCTGCTGTCCCGTCGCAGCTCCTTTCTATCCTAAGTGTCTAGTTTATGCTTCATTGCTTCCCTGCGCAGAAGACGACTGGAGGAGAAGACAAATTCGAGCGCAGGCCAAGCCAAAAAGGGAGAAGGGGCTGGGCCACGCGAGGGAAAAGACCTGGGCCGCATGTTGGGGAAGGGCAGGAAAGAGAGGTGGGCCGAGCCAACGCCAGATTCGACCCGACCCAGCCTTTCTCGCCGTTTTTATTTTTTAAATAAAATTTTTAATTATTTTTTAAATAAAATTTTTAATTATTTTTTTAAATAAAATTTTTAATTATTTTTTAAAAATAATTTTTATAATGTATTTGGAAAGACAAATTAAGTGTCAACAAATTCGAACCATAAGAGTTGATAAAAATCACTTGAATCCCAAAAAGGTCACCAGTTTTAGCACAAATAGAGGTTCTGTTTACAAATGACGAAACTGATATCTCATTATTTTAAATCCCTAAAAATTTTGAGTAAAATATATGTTATAGCTGAAGATGTCTAAAACATTTCTCAATAAGAAATCAACTTCAAAATCTTAACATATTTCGATTCACAAAAATGGCAAACGGTGAGAGTCTAGAAATCATAATTGATGAAAGTCAATTGAATTGGACTAATCCCTCCTCATTAGTGCTAATATCACTAATTAGATCAACACTTATCCATTTTAAGGTTAATCTAACCATTCTAGATTAACATTTATCTATCTTAAGACTAATCTCACTTAGTACTAATCTAATTAAGCTAATTAACACTAAACTAACCTCATAAGTACAATTAACAACCTAATTAAGGATAATGGAGTTAACTCATAGGATTAGCGAGCCGATAGGTTTATGTCGATGATGATGTGAAGGCGGTGAAGACCAGTGTCTACAGCGGCTCCAAGGGAGGCTTAGAAGGCATTGAAAAACCACCAACAAGCCTACTGCTTGAGTTGGAATTTTTGGTTTTGTTTGGTTCTGCTTGGGGCTGGTCTCGGCGGCTGTTGGCGGATAGCACAAGTGCTGGTGACCAGTGAAGGTGCTATTGGACGGTGCGGAGTTGCTGGAGGCTCAGCTGGACTTTGGACCATGGCTGCTCGACAGGGATGATGGCTAAGGAGGCGAAGCAAGCGGCCTTGGTGGATGGCGACACTAGCAAGCTGTTGGTCCAATGGGCGGTTCGGCGGCTTGCAGGTATTGCTGTGGAGTTGAGTGATTGAGGGATGATGGTTAGTTGGGCTGGCTTGGCTCTAAGTTGCAACAAGGAAGAAGATGAAGTGCAAAAGAAGAAGAAGAGTTGATGTTGCTGTTCTGCAGGGGAGTTCACGCACCAAATGGAGAAGCGAGGAGAGAGGGAATGAAGAGAAGGGTTGCTGCTGGCTTGAGGAGAACAAATAGCCACCAAAGTTTTCTCAAATATCCAATATACTTAAGTGGCTGCCCCACCTTCTTCAACCTCATCCATAGCCAACTTTCCTTCACCAATCTTCTCCAAGAAGCCACTAAATGTACTGAAATGTTGCACCCCACCAAGGCTTGAGAATTTTGGTGCAATTCCCCTTTAAATCATTTCAATTCCTCTCCAAAACAATCTAAATAAGAGGTCAACTTGCCAAGGTAGGTGCCCACACCACTTTCCACATTTTTCCTTGCCAAATGATCCAACTTGGATGCTAAAAGCGCACTAAAAAACGGGCCTCCGAATTTACCGGTCCAAAATAGCCCAACTTTGATTTTTCGCCGAAATTCCGGATTTGCGAAAAAATTTTCAGAGGATGAGTCGATGTTCCTAAAATAAATCGTGACATGATAGAAACTTTCAATTTCTAAAATTGGGTTCAATTACGTAGTTAATTTTAACCGGACACAATTTTAACATGACTTAACCTACTGGATAGTTTTTAGGAATTTTTAGCACGTTTGACCCGTGATCGATTATTTTCGAACCACATCGTGCATCTTTGACTCATAGGCGACTCTTGGTTGTCGTGAAAATCTCAAGGTATCAAACACAAACACAAGGTACATAAATGATAGAAAAATTGGTTTAGTGCCATTCGATGAGAATTTTGCAATTAAGTGGAATCACTAACACTTTAATTACATACCTCTGTCGAATCGACCTATCTCCTGTCTATAGTCGATTTTGATGGTGCCGTATTGACCCTTGCAGATTAGCATAGTCGAATAGTCGATTTCTAGTTGAATTCTTAAGTCTTTTGCGTTTAGATTCCCTAACGGCTTTACCTGATAAACTAGTTATCTCATAAGTGGCTAACTCAGAGAAAAAGGCCATAGGCGCGTCGATGAAAAGCCCATTTCATTGAGTTGAAAGCAGACTCGAAAATCAAGATGTCACAGTCGAGACCGCCGCCTAATCGTCATCGCTGCTACCCACTGGCCTCCTCGATCGCCAACAACTGCCACTAACCGCCATTATCGCCACTTGGTTGTCGTCACTGCCGCCCGACCACTGGCAGCCTGCCGCCGCCACTGCCAATTGTCACGCCCCGATCTTCAGGCATGCACACATCCTTCTACTTGGTCAATTTTATAATGCGATATCCTAGGACTATGTATCGCCGACCCTTTCTTTTTATATAGCACATGTGAAAGTAGTTATAAATCCCCAGACAATAAAACGATGGGATAGAAAAGTAAGGCCATATTTTTCATATTAAAATTCACAACCCTACTTTTATATAGAGCATAACTCAAAGTATTTCACAAACTATTCACGACTTTCTAAGTTCACTCTATTCACATTTGAACACTGATCAAAAAAAGGGATGGGATCTCAGCCCTCATCCGGGTCATATTTAGGATCATCTTGATCCTCTTCTGACTCATCTTCACCAAGCTCATTTCCTTCGAGCTCTTCATCTTTTTTTAGCTCATCGTCATCTCCAGGCTCCTCCTCCTCAAGCTCATCTATGGGCCTGAAATGTTGTCCCACAATCGAGATGAGACTACGTCTCAGCAAGTTCTACCACATTAAGACTCGATTAGGAAACCAATACACCACATGGTTGCCTAGGCACAGCACAAGTCAGAAGACTTACCTTGGCATCGGTTCCAACCTGCAATTCAAGGTTATATACAGATGCTTCATATATCACGTCGAATAGTCAATCAAATCTCGACATCAGATTAATCTTTGATCAATCGACCTAGTCGATTACATGTTAGTTAGACCTCTTCTGAGTCATTCACATCCCACTGTATAACCTCCAATAATACACTTAGTCATAGAGCTCCATTAATGCTCTCAGGCGTCGTTTTCGCCAAGGTGACATAAGTAACAGACGGTCCACATGCATTCTTTAAGGTGTCATTTTCGCACAGTGATATCCTTAATCATCGAACCACGCCCGTCATAGGTCATAAACAGTCTATGTGTGTTTTTTAAGGCGTCGTTTTTGTACAGTGATATCCTTAATCACCGAAACACACCTGTCACAAGTCATAGATAGTCTACATGTGTTCTTTAAGGCGCTGTTTTCGCACAGTGATATCCTTAATCACCGAACTACGCCTGTCTATATTTCGTACTTGATCGATCTCAGCCAAGAGAATTCTCAATTCACTCTCATGATTCTTTCCACTTTACAACTCATCAAAGCGTTATAAAGGTTAAATAACCATAGTCGGCCATCCACCAATCAATCATTCACTTCCACTCAATTTCAATTAATTTAGGAATAATTCCTCAAATTGCACAATTAAGTCAATTCCACTCAACATAGAGTTCAAATAAATAAACGGATTGTACCACGACAATCAGCACGAAATTCCAGTCGTCGACTATTCCTACCTAATTTCTGGAAAATAAATAATTAAATAATTAATTTCGAAAATTAATAAATAATTACTAAAAAATCCAAATTTATGCCCGTAATGCCTAATTAAAGCCCGATAAGGGTCGGGAAAAATCCCGAGATGCATTCAATAAATAGTATAGGTAGTTCCCTAGCTAAGTACACTAACCACCTAACTAATATGCAATGCAATTAACTAATAATCACTAATCCATGCTAATCTAACCACTTAATTGCACTTAATTAAATCTAATCAATCATTAAGCATCATTAGTCTACTAAGCAAGGATTAGTGAGATTACTCACTTGGTTAAAAGCGGGGATCGGGACACCACGACGCTGACGCGACGGCGACCGAAATTGGGCTTTCGACGACACCGGTGGGTTTGGACCGGGCCTTAAACTTAGGCCCAACAAATCTCAGCCCAACTGAGATTTGTTCTTGCACTAGAATGGGCTTGCTCTTGGGCTTGGGCTCGCTGAAACTGGACTGAACTAAACGGGCTTCGCTGAACTGGGCTGAAAAATTGCTGGACTGATGGGCTCGTGAGATTTGCTGGCCCAAAGAAGCTGTTCACTTGGGCTTCGGGCTGAACAGAATACTGGATTGGCTGCCTTCATGGATGGGTTGCTCACGGCTTAGGCTTCTCGAGGACTTGGATGGCAGCAGCAGCAACGTGAGCTGGCACGGCCCAATTGAAACAGAAACAGTGAAGGAATCGCTGGCGTTGAGTTGCGGGCAATGTTGGGCGAAGGGATCGACGTGCGGCTAACATTGAGCTATGGAGAGAAGATGGGGACTTCTTTTATTGACCGAAGACTTGAACAGGAGTTGGTGATGGGGATTTGGTGAATTGAAGCCATGTGGGCTTCGGTCTTCGTGGGCAAGCGGCAGAGGGGTCTTCTTTGCTGAGGGTTGCTTCGATTGACAGGAGGAGACACAAACTGAAGGTGGCTGGGACGTGGCAGAGATAGGGAGTAGCTGTTGGCGTCGATGAAGCTGCTGGGTGCTCGACTGAAATTTCGTTGGTCGCTGGTAGCGGAAAGACACGCGGCACAGAGTCCACGAACGGTTGAAGTTGATCGGATGTGCTGGCGCAGCTCCTTCAATGCTGGCTTCGTGCGGGGGAATGTAGCGGTGGACAAAACAGAGCCGAGGAGGGGTAGTCTTCGGTGAATTGCTCCATTTCTCTTTAGCTGTGGCGTCGCACATAATGGGGAGGATGGAGGAGAAACAATTCAAGGCAACTAGAGAGAGAGGATGAGGGAGAGGTAGATGGATAGAGATGAGAGGTGAAGAGGCTCCACTTGGCTTGATATTTTGCAAAATATCTCCCTTAAATCAATCTAGGCCACGTATAAATATTTGACCTTCATTAGGCTATCAAAAATGTCCCATATAACCTCCCAAGTGGTCCATTCTTGCTAGGGTGAGGGGATGTTACGAATTTTGGCACAAACCTCTCTCAATTGGACACCGATCTTTGCTTGATTTAATCTCATTTGACCCCTACAAAATCAATTGGCACTTCAATGCCTCAATTGACAATTTTACTCATCCAAATCCATCATGCTTCTCAATTTCAAAATCGAAAATCATCTTCGGCATTTTCTGCACAAAAATAATCCGGCGACGACTTTTTCCCATAAAGTGTCGGGTGTCAGAAAAATCTTCTGAGACTGAGTCGTGGATCCTAAAATTTATTGTGACATGACAGAACATTCAATTTCTGAAATCGGATTTGAATCGGCGGTTAATTTTCATTTGGTGTGTTTTTAACGTGACCTAGGCTATCGAGTGATTTTCAAAACTTTTTAAGGCAAATGACCCGTGGTTGATTTTCTTCGAACCACTATGAACCCATTCGACTCAATGGCGACTCTCAATTGTCATGAAAATCCCAAAGATTCAAATACCGACACAGGGTACCAAAACGATAGTAAAATCAGATTAGTGTCAGTTGATGACAATTTTCCAATTTAGTGGAGTCACCCACGATCGGCCACACATCTCAGTCGACTAGAGCTATCTCTGGTCCTCAATCGATTTTTAACTGTGCCACAATGACTTCTAAAGATGAGCACAGTCGAGAAGCCAATTCCTGATCGAATTCTCAAGTTTATTGCCCTAAAATTTCTTAATTACTTACCCAGACAATCTATTTATCTCAAGAGTGATCGGCTCTGAGAATAACCCTATAAATGCGTTAATAAAATGCCCGATTGATTTAGTAAAAAATAGGTTCAGAAATTCAGGATGTCACACCAACCGCCGCCCGACACCGCACGACCACCAACCACCGCCCGTAACCATTGACTGTCGCCCGCCACCGCATGACTGCTGGCCGTCGACCGTTGCTACCAACTGCCACCGCACGACCGCCGCCCACAGTGTGACATCCTGATTTTCGAATCTAATTTCGATGAGATGAAATGGGCTTTTCATTGACATGTATATAGCCTTTTTCTCTGAGTTGACCACTCACGAGTTAACTAGCTTTTCAAGTAAAGCCGTTATGGAATCTAAATGCAATAGATATGAGAATTCGACCAAGAATTGACTGCTCGACCGTGCTAATCTGTAAAGGTTATTACGGCACCATCAAAATCGATCAGAGACCGAAGATAGGTCGATTCGATAGAGATATGTAATTAGTGCGTGGATGATTCTGCCTAATTGCAAAATTTCTATCAAACGGCACTAGACCGATTTTTCTGTCATTCTCGTACCCTATGTCCGTATTTGAAACCTCGAGATTTTCACGACAACCAATAGTTGCCAATGTGTCGAAGATGTACATTTTGGCTCGAAAATAATCGATCATGGGTCAATTGCATTAAAATTTCCTAAAAGCTACCTAGTAGATTGGGACGTGCTAAAATCACGTCATAGTGAAATTAATTGTGAAATTGAACTCGATTTCAGAAATTGAAAGTTCTGTTGTATCACGATTCATTTTAAGAACGTTGGCTCATCTTTCGAAAAATTTTCGGAGATTCTGAGATTTTTACGGAAAGTTGATTTGGAAAATGAACGGAAATTCGGTTTAGCTCGTTTGAAGGGAATTTTGACTTCTAAGCCGAGTTATTGGGCGATAGGAATTTGCGGAAATGTTTGGGATTTTTCTTAGATGAAATTCGATTTTGAATTTGAGTAATAGAGGATGAAATTGAAGTCTAAACTAAGTGAAATTCGGATCAAGAGAGGAGGGTTGCATTTTGGCGCCTAAATTGGATTTTTTTTGGGTGGAAATTAAACAATAAAGAATTAGGAGACATTGGGATATTTATGAGGACCAAAGGGGGACCAAGCAATTAAGGGGTTGGATAGAATTCTTGACTTTTTGGCCCCAACCGTGGCTTCCCCATCACGTTCAACGCCGCCTCTTCCTCCTTCGGCCTTCTTCTCTTTCTCGATCTCTCTTGCTCTATTTTTCATTTCATTTTTCCTTTGCAACTTTCATTCTCTTTCATTTCTCTCCACCGAAACCCTTTCCCCACTCACATGCGCACCACCTTCACCCACCGTTTCTTCTCTGCACCACACATCCGAAGCCACCTCAAATTCAGCCAACTAAAGGAGTTTTTCCCTAGCAAAGTTGACCCCATTTGTTCCAAGCCTGCAAACCCACATGTCTTCATTCGAACAGCCCATTTTTCCCTTACCAAAGCCCACGCTCTTCATGTCCAGCCACGCTCGAAGGTTTTTCCCCTGTAGTCCACCGAAGATCGAAGACTGAAGCTGCTTCGCCGCGAGTCATCCACGCATCTTAGCCTCCAACGAAACTTTCCTTAGTTTTTGCTGCGGCCTGCTTCAACCCCTCACAATTCAAGACCGAATCCAGCAGTTTTTGTGCCGGTTTTCTCAGCCCGAACAATAAGTTCGTTAGCCATTTTCAGCCGATCCAAGCATCCCTTGACCTCACCGTGAGTTCAAGTTCCAGCCGCCGTTGTGCTGCCATCGCCATGAGCCAATTTTCATGCTAACCGGTGAGTTGCGTTCTAATCCTTAATTAGTGGGTTAATGACACTTAGAGGTGTGTTAGTTAGCTAATTGTTGGATTAATTAAGTTACTTAGGCTTAGGATGGCTTAGTTAGATTAAGTATATAGTTAGTATTTAGTTAGTTTAATTAGTTTAGTTAGGTGGATTAGTTAGGAATTAGTTAGTTTATTTAGTTAGTGTACTTAAATTAAATTATATAGGATGTTTAGATTTAATTGTTAGTTAGATTATTTAGTTTAGTTACTTTAGGTTAATTCAATTAAATGCTTTAAATTTATTTATTTTTAAATTTATTTAATTTCCGGTAATTCATTTAATTATTAATTATTTTTCGGGAATTAGACTGAGATAGCCGGTGACTGGAATTTTGTGCTGATTGCAATGATGTGTTCACTTTCTGCAATTGAGTGTTAATTTATGCAAATTGAGTGCTGATTGGAATTTTGAGTATTTAATTCCAAAATTTGTTAAATTCATTATTTATTCATAAAATCTCAGGTGTCGGGTTTTAACACTAAAATTTTTTTTATATACTATATAAACCAGTTGGATTTTAAATTGGAGGATATCAATTTTTCTAGTGTGAATTGACTGTGTACCCACACACTACTATTTTACTGTGTATTTCTAATACGAAGAAAATAGGCCAGGTTCACTATTTTAATTAAGGCATTCGAATGTAATGCACAGTATCCTAGGCCGAGATCGATTGGTCGTGTGTTGGTTAAGAGAAACCATCCTGGGTTGTTAAGCTGGACGTTACCCATTTATTGGGACTTGGGTTGCAATAGATTATGCAGCTATGCCCCTTTGAGGAAGCCATCTAATTAAGAGACGTCACCATGCTCAAAGGAGGTGAGACAACGCATAGTAATGCCAAAAGACCGCCAAATTTAGAGTTGGCCGTACCCTTAAGGGGTGTAATTAACAATTGGAATGCATGATTGTTGAGTTGATGAGGTGTTTCGATTGTTATGTGCATTGATTATATGCATTGCAATATGAACTATACTAACGTGCAGGAAAAAAATTGAGGCAAGGTAAGTCCTCTGTGCCAATTGAGTGGTTGTGTGGTTAGGACACTTCTGAGCGTATTTCCCTCATAATTGGGGCTTAGACCGTGAATTCGCTGAGATTTATATCTCACCCCGTTGTGGGCTTAAAATTTTCAGGGCCTTAGAGGGAGAATTTGGAGCTGAGCTGAGGTGACCTAAAGAGCAGTCAAATAGGACAGCCTCTTTTTGAGAACTAGTCTTTTGCTTATAGACTAGTGTAAATGACTCAGTATGTTTATAAAAGTATGGTTTATTGTTAATGTGATGTCTTGTTTTTTTATCCCGAGATGATTACTGTCAAGGGATTTATTTTTGCTTCCGCATGTATAATAAAATGAAAGGGTCAGCGACTCGTCCTGGGAAGTCGCATAATTTTTATCGACCAGAGAGGGATGGGTACACGCTTGAGGATCGGGGTGTGACACACAACCCACCAACCGCGGTTGATCGTAGTCAACCACCATTGCCGCCGGCCACACCATGACCGTCGGTCGTTGACTGCTGATCGTCGCCGTCGACCGCCGCCACAAGACCGCCGCCCACAGCCCACCGGCCGCCGCCAACCGCTAGCGAGTAGGTCCGCGAAATTTCTTTGACGAAAAATGTTAAATCTTCATAAAAAGAAAAAGAACACGCAAAAATCAATTTTTTTCAAAAAATCAATTTTTTTCAAAAAATCAATTTTTTTTCAAAAAATTACCAAGATTTACATTCAAATTTACATGTCCACATTTATTTGTTTCGCAAAAAATGAGTCATTTGGAAAATATTTTCTTAAAATAATCACTTGTCCCGATTGAAGTGAATATTATCATTATCAATAACGATTTATGTCTAAATATTTTCATGAACAGTGAAAATATATTTTTATATTTTCATTGTTATAAATGATATAAATGATTATCTTTAGAAAAATATATTTCAAATCATTTATTTTTTACAAAACAAACGACGCTTTAATCTTGAGAAAAAGATCAAAATGCCCCCTACAAGAATTGGAATAAAAAAAAAGAAATTTATTCCAATTCTAATTCTCAACTCATTACCAATACAAGCTCCAAGTTTCCTTTCAAAACTCCTGAAACTTTTTTGTAGTAGTTTCTTTTCGTGCTTCATTTGATGGGCAATCTCAAAGTGGTTCTATTATCTCAATGGGTAATGAGTCAAGCTTGTATTAGTAACCAACAATTTGTGTTTGTAAGTTGTGTTGGTGTTCAGTTGACAAAAGGCTAGAAAATTACCAATATTACAATTGTATTAATTCAGGCTCCGTTCGTTTCACGGAAAATATCATGTTTCCGGAAAACATTTTCCTGGAAGTTATTTTCCAGGAAAATGACTATTTTCCGGTGTTCGGCCAAAATCTAAAATTTGAGAGGAAAATATTTTCCATTGTTCGTTAGCTCAAACATTTTCCTGAAAAAATTATCAAAAATTGAATTTTAATATTTTTAATTGACCAAAAATTTTATTTTATTTATTTATATTTTCTTAAAAAATGATTTTTTAATTATTTATATTTTTAAAATATAAATTTTATTATTTATTATTTCTTTTTTTTTCCTTCCTTCTTCCTCCCGATTCCTCCCGAGCAGCTTCGTCCATCGTCCGCCGTCGCCTCCTTCCTCCTCCTTCTTCCTCCTCCTTCCGCCGCCGCCACCTCCTTCTTCCTCCTCCTTCCGCCGCCGCCGCCTCCTTCCGCCGCCGTCACCTCCTTCCTCCTCCTTCTTCCTCCTCCTTCCGCCGCCGCCTCCTCCTTCGGCCGATCTCACCCGAGCTCGCCGGATTTGGCGACAGAGCTCGAGCTCGCCCGGATCCGGCGAGCCGCGAGCTCCGCCACTAGATCCGGCGAGCCGCGAGCTCCGCCGCTAGATCCGGCGAGCTCGAGGCTCGGCCGATCTCACCCGAGCTCGTCGGATCGGCGCGCGAGCTCCGCCACCAGATCCGACGAGTTCACGGCTCGCCACCGCACGACGAGTGGCCTGGACGGCGGGCTCCCCGCGAGCCTCCTGGCGCCGCCGCGGTGCTCCCTCTTGAGCCGGATCCTCCCGAGCGGCTTCGAGCCGCCGAGGAAGCGGAGCGCGGCGGTGGCGGCGGTGGCGGCGGCGCCCCGGCCGGAGTAGGCGGGCAGGAGCGGCCAGGGAGGGCGGAGGCTGGTTGTCGTCGAAGCCGACTTCGCAGCAGGGAGAGCAAGAGAGAGAGAGAGACCGAGAACCGAAGGAAGAGAAGAAGCGAGAGGCTTGGAAAATGTTTTCCTCTTTTCAAAAGAGGAAAACATTTTCCAAGCTGCAAAGAACGAATTTTCCGGTCAACGGAAAATGTTTTCCGTTGACCGTGATTTTCCGCCCACCCGAACACCGGAAAATATGGAAAATATTTTCCTGGAAGTTATTTTCCGCGAAACGAACGGAGCGTCAGTCATAAACATTTTTTCTTTCAAAATGAGTCATAAGTCTTTGTATCTGTGTCAATTCAATTTATCTGCCCAATTTTAACTAACCAACGTTGAAATGAGTGCCAACCATCTTATATGACATCACCGACCTTGATGTAGATAATTTTTAATAATGTTTTTATATATTTTTTTGAATTTTAACTTATTTTTTCTTATTTTTGTATTCTTTTTTTTTTCTCTTTTTTTTCTCATTCTTTTTTTTTTTTCCCTTTCTCTTCCTTCTTTCTCTAGCTGGTCGCTAGTTCGACAACCAACCAGAGGTGAGCATTGATGAGCTTGGCCTTGCCACCCTTGGGTGAGCCTCGCCCGCTTCTAGTGAGGCTCTACCCCTTGCTAGAGGCTGCAAGGGTGGCCTCGCCCAAGTTGTTGGTTGGTCTAGCGAGGGTTGAGGCTCATCTAGCCACTAATGAGGCTAACTGAAGGCTGGTAAGAGACCTTGCTAGCCCTACCTCTAACTAATTGCCAAGTTGGCAAGCAACTGGAGGCAGAAGGAAGAGAAGAAGGAAAAAGAGAGAGAGAGAGAGAGAGAGAGAGAGAGAGAAACAAGAAAAACAAGAAAAACAAAATAAAAAATTCAAAAAAATTAAAATATTATTAAAAATTGTCTATATCATCGTTGGTGGCTCCACGTTTGATCATTGGCTAAAATTAGCCGGATAAATTAAATTGGTATAAATGCAAGAGATTTAAGATTTATTAAGGCTACAAAAATAAATTTAGAACTGAATTTGTACAATTACAATAGTTTTAAAACATTTTCGTAATTTTCCCAACATAAGGCTATATTACTAAAGGTCAACTCGCACACATGTCTACCTAAACACTAGCATGATTTGAAAATTAACAGCCAACACTTAACAAATAGTATAACATTAACACAACACAAGTACACGGTAATCGACTCACAATCAACCAATAGACAATTCACCCCAATTAAGACCTGTTGACTTCATATCGCGTTCGTTTGGATCCGTTATCATGTCATTAAATTGTCCTGCTAATATTTGTAGCATATATGATAACTCCCCATTGTCTAGCAAATACAAACCTTATGATTATTTCTTTGTATGACTCTACAGTAGCATTTGAGTATTGATACTCCCAAATGACTTCTTGTTATGGCAAAACTATCACCTAGAGGGGGGTGAATATGTGATTGTGCGGAAATGAAATAAGTTAATCTAAAATTCTAGTGAGACAACTTCTGATAAAGTGGTCAGATTTTACTAGTGCACAATTTTATTACAGAGAATTAAAAGTGTAAGGGATAGAGAATTGCACACTCAAGTTTATAGTGGTTCGGCTTTTGTAAGCGTACGTCCACTCTCCCGCATTTCAGCCAATTGGTTGGAATCCATTGATGAGAACCGATAAGAGGTTATAAGATCTAAGCTCCGATACTCAAGCTCATTTGTATAGCTTTCTCACACAGTCTCAACCTCTAAAAGGTTATACTATTTTGCTCACTGAATCAAATGAAAAATGATCACAAACACCCTTAAGACTTTTAGAATTAAAAGCTCCAATGAGATCTCCTTTTATACCCCTCCTAATACAAGCTGATCATTGGACATGTCTTCAAGAGGATCATCCAACCAATTCACCCGTTGGTCCTCATTTGGTTGAAGAGGATCGCCGAGGTTGAAGCTTCCCATAAGATTTGCTGCCCATATAGTAAATCGGGTTTCCAAAAGTCGAGTGTCTATGTTTATAAAGAGTAGCTCATTGTCGAAGATTGAGTAAAGATTGGAATTGTGAGGATTTTTTATGAAAACCTTCCTTTTCAAGTTCCTCCAAAGAGATGGCAAGTTTTCTAGTCAAATTAGCCGTTGCACAAGAAATATATTCCTTCCTAGCCAGTTGATTGATTGTCCGTGTAGTAAAGTATTATTAGCGACTTTGATTCTGATCGTAATCATCAGAATTTCCTTCCTGAAAAATACTTATAATTAAATTTCAAAGTCGGCAAGTTTTGTCAATCATCAAAACCAATAAGGAAATGTTTTCACAACAATCTTCCCTTTTTTGATGATGACAATACATTTATCAAGCAAAACTTTTAGAAAAAATATTGTACGATAAATTGCTTCTTAAATAAAGCTAATTTAAACAATAAAGCACGAAATAGGAGATAAGGGTCAAAGGAATTTTAACCAATTCCCTTAGCTTTTACGATGCTACATGTGTTATGTTGGACCTCCACTTTCTCCCCCATTTTGTCAACAATCAAAAAGGTAAGTTCCAAAATATTAGCTACAAACCATAGTACAGATGTCAAACAAAGTCATAATATCAAAGTCAAACATAGTGCACAGTAACCAACAACAATCCACAAACAGAGTAGACCATAGCAAAAACAAACCAAAGTATGAAGAAATAACGAAAACAGAGAGTTATTTAGAAGAGGATGGTTGATTGGATGCAGGGTTTGGACCAAGTGCTGGAGAAGGAGCTAGAGATGGCATCCTATGTTCTGGAGGCGGCTGAACTAGCACATAATATTGTGTATTCTCAAGAGTTCGCTCCATGGAAGTTATTCTATTGTCCAGAGTAGGCATAGTATTCTCTAGAGTTTCAGCCTGAGTATGGACAAAAATAGGTAATTTCTTCAGCACTACTTCCATCTGATCCTTGTGTTTCATCATCCTAAGCAAAGTTTGAAGAGAAACCCTATCTTTAGTGCTGTCAATAACAAGTATTTTTGAAGGATCTATCTCTAGCCCAAGCTTCATCACCATATCAATGTCCTCCTGCCTCTTTTTAGCAGCTTCATACTCCCCCTCAACCTCTGCAATTCCACATGAAACTCCACCTCACTACTGACATCATGATTCGTTTGCTTTGCTAGTTGAGTCTCAAAATTCATCTTTTGAAGCATAGCAATTTCAATAAAGATGATGTCTCTAATTACTAGAAACCAAGTGATATGGAATATGTGCACCATAGCCAATAGCCTTTCACCTCTTGTGCATAACCCATAAATATGCACTTCTTCAACCTTTACTCAAGCTTACCATCACTTGTATGAGCATATGTAAAAAATCTTAATACGTGCAATTCAGTTAATAGGTGTCATCAACCATGCTTCCTTAGGAGTCTCTGACTCGGTAGTAGATGATAGAGATTGATTAACTAGGTAATAGATCATGTTTATCACTTTGTGCCAAAATTAATTATCTGTCCTACATGCAAAAGTATGCACCAAGTGTGCTCAAGTAGAGTTATGCTCTTCCGTTCGACAACACCATTCTACTATGATGTATCGGGAATTGTGTGGTGTCTCACGATCTCCTTTCTAACAAAATTTGGTAAAATTATTACCATCGAAATCCATGCCATTGCTTAGGTACTTGATCTATCTACTTGACTATTTTTTAATCAATTTCTTAAATTTCTTAAACTGATTGAGCAAATCAAATTTATACTTTAGGAAGTATACCCGAACCTTTTTGAAAAATGTCGATGAATGTCAACATTTATTGGGCACCTCCTTTAAAATAAAACAGTACAGACGACCCTGGATGTTTGAATTGGTTGCTTAGTTGAATGATTAGTTGTATTGAATTTTATCCTATGCTACTTCTCAAAGATGTACTGCTCTCATAAATCCAGCTTCCTTGTCTTATGACCTTTCAACAACCCCCTTCTCACTCAGCATTATCACACCTGTATCATTCATGTACCCCAACTGTATATGCTATAATTGAGTCAATTTTGTTTGACTCACTTGATGAAATTTCACCAGAACTTGTCACAATTTTTTTCTAGTAAATGAAAGAAAATCACCTTTTTTTTTCCACTCATCATTATTATGGTACCTCAAGAGATCTTTAACACTCCACCCTTAGTAGTATACTTGCACCAATGTAATCGGGTATCCATAGAGAAATAAGGTTCTTCTTGAGCTCCATTACATTCCTCACATCCATCAATGTGTGCTCTACGCCATTATACACCCAAATTCAGACTATCCCTATTCCCATAAATGAACAAGCTGTGTTGTTCCCCATAAGAACTCAACTACCATTTGTAGTATTGTAAGTAGTGAGTTAGTTCCTATGAGGAGTCATGTGATAGGAACTCACATAATCTAGTACCTACTCATCTTCTTGAGTTTCGGTACATGCCTCACATCTATCAGTGTGCAATCTACGCCTATACATTCGAATTCGAACTTCAAACAACCTAGCAAGCTATGTCATTCCCCATAAGAACTCTCATCACCATTTGTAGTATTGTAAGTAGGGAGTTAGTTCTTATGAGGAGTCATGTGATAGGAGCACACAAAATCTAGCACCTACTTGCCTCCTAACGAACTAGTCACAAATTTTCTCCTTGGCTACGTTTGTCTCATTGCTTTAGGTATCTTGTTCTCCGCCTTTATTTCTTAACTTTGGATAATCCTTATAATACTTGAAATACTTCATGCAACCCTTGCACTTTCTGTGTTGCAACTTTGATATGCTTTTACCTCTATTGCTAGGCGTCCAATGTGTATCTCTACCTCCAATCATCGGCTCTCACGTTACATCGTACTCTAGATTGTCATCACGCAACTCTCTCTATCACTCTTTAGAGAACAACACAAAACTTTTTCGTGGTAATCATAGTATGCCCTTATAATAGTGAGTTGGTAAAATGCTCCCATAACTTTGGTGGATACGCTAACAATGTCATGCCTTATTTTCATCGATTGGGATCTCACTAACGTTTTTCAGATCCATCATTAGTTTGTTAAACTCATTTAAGTGAACTCTGATAGATGTATCTTTAGCATATTGGAACTAACAATCATCTTCAACAAATATTGGCGATTATTCAAACCCTTTGTTACATGGAGGGCTTGAAGTTTTACCCATAAATATGCAGCATGTTTCTCTTTAGCCACCTCTATTTATACCTCATCCTATAGGTTCAACAAGATTATACTCTTCGCCCTCTCCATTTGCTCATTTTATGTTTCATTGCTTTTGACAACTTATCATTACCATCCAATGCCTTGGCTAAACCTTAGGTTGTTAATAGCACACGTATATTAGTGCTCCACAACCCAAAGTTATTCCTTTCGTTAAATTTCTCAATTTCTACTTTCCCTCCAAACATAATTGCAAAACCTCAGCTCGAATTCCAATTGTTGAAATATTTTAATGTGGAAGCTACCAAAATTTTAATATCATGAGCGACAAAAATCAAGATAGATATAAAAGGAGAAATAATAAAAGATAATAGAGATTTACTAATTAATCAAAGAATTACACAATAATAATCTCTCATACGCTCAAGTATTTTTTTTTTTAGATTTTAAAATTACAGCTAATGTCCACGGTGTATTTAGCACAAATCTCCCGATTAATTCACTAATTAATCAAAGAAGGTAAAAGATACAAGAGATTTATTTGATTTGATCCTAGAAAGAACTAACTATAAATAATTTACTAATTAATCAAAGAATTACCCCGTAATAATCTCGCATACACTCGAGTATTTTTTTTTTTAATTTCAAAATTACACCTTATGTCCACGGTGTTTTCTGCACAAATCTCCCGATCCGCCAAAGAGGGAGTCCCTTCTGGTTGGATAAATAGAAGAAAGTAGAAGATAACAAAAGGACCAAGAGACCACTCCAATAAAATAATGATTCGGACTTTTCCTATAAACGTCAATGGATGTCCTCTCCGTATCTTCTGAGAGCTATACTCCTTTCATAGTATCAAAGCAAGGGGTCTCCATCCTTGCTGGTGGACCCTCTTCAATAAATGTCATGGTCTAAATGTCTCCGGCGTCTAAAGGGAGCCGTCGTCTCCGCTGCCACCTCGTAAAAGATGTACCATCTCATTTATTTTCAATAGAAACATATCTCTCACATGATTTGTGATTGAAGGACAAATCTCTATCCTACGCCCAAACTCAAATGAAACCCATGAGCAGTTTGTCACAGTTCAAGAAATTAACGTTAGAACCCTTATAATGCTTCTTCCTTCTACACAAGTAGATAGAATTAACATTCGCAGGAAAAAATAACCAACTCTAAGATTTGAAGAAAGTCCAACTTGGACCTCATTTATTTGCATGTTATGGGTCATGTTTAATTGACAGGCTGAATTTTTTAACTTCCTACCCAACCACAGGCAACGTAGTTGGTGTGTATTCTCTCCCTTATTGCCGAGGTCGAGAGTTCAAACCCTCTTATTGCTAAAGTGTCTTAAGTAGAGGGGTTTTGGTGTTGGGATCCTATGCTAGCCTCCCTCGAGGTTTTACGTCTAAATAGCGGCTTGCGGCGAGGCCCGATGCTACTACCAATCACCGGATGGTCGTGTGATTCCCGAAGGGTGATCTCCAACGGTTTCTTAATCATCAAAAAAAAAAAAATTACTTCCTTTGGAGTGTGGTGGATCATTTTTTTTTTTTAATGGATTTGATGGGAGAGAAGGAAGTAGGCTTGTCAAAGGGGGGAATTAGGATTTCAAGAGAAAGTTGAGAAGTGGTAATCTTCTCATCTTCATTGAGGTAGAAAACCTCATAAAAAATAATCAATCTTAGAGGAATTTGATTTACATAATGGAATTGGAGAGTCTAAATAACAAGGGCATTGACACATAGAGGGGTGGTATTTTCCATAGATTCAGTCATGACGAAATGGATCTTTCTTTTAGTATAGACACATTTTAATTCACAGAGTTATAATCTTAGCCCAATCTAAATGAAGCTGTCTTTGATACCATGATGGGGCTACAGCATAAGCTAATGATTCTTGAGATGCTTATGCTATCTCACAACACATGGCCCTTCTCTCAGCCTTTCAATGGAACTGCCTCTTAATCTTCATAAATGATTAATCTATTTTACAAGGCTCTCAAAGTTTCGGAAACTTTCTAATTCACTAGATCCATAGAGTGGCGAATGAAGATTATATTTGCGGAACTAACTTATTGTATTGAACTAACAGTAGAAACCTAAGCTTCTTACTAACATTAGAGTTTGAGGAAGAAGAGAAAGTGTTGAGAATGCCATTAAGGAATTGCATATAAAAGATATTTTCCAAACACTAATCTTGTTCTAACTTCTTACAGAAGTAACCTTTATATAGACCAAGCCAAGGGTAATATTGTAATGGTATAAACACATTATTACAATGATACAAGCATACTTAGGACCACTAGGCATAAAGGACCGCGTTATTGTGCAAGGTACTTTTACAAGAGGAAGGACACTAATAAGACACTTTGGCCAAAATCAATAGCCCTCATATAGAAGCAAAAGAGGTTTGCCAAAGTGACACCAAAGCAAGTCGTGCGTGAGCGTAATAGGCAACTCGGTCTCGTGCGTACTTTACCCATTTTATATATATGCAAAACAGCGAATTTTGATATTTAGTGTTGGTTAATGAGAACGTTAGTTAAAAGAATGGAAGTTACGAAACAATCCATGCAAATGGTGGTCCGCGATAATGTCTGGACGCTGGACCAGTAAGTACCATACTCGCTATCTTTCTTTTCATTGCAAAAGAAATATGATTTTTCTAAATCGTTCGAAGTCCCCCTTGTTTTTTCTAGCTCTATGAAAAGATCCTCATTCCAAGATTCGACCCTGCAGACTGAAAGGTCGGAACCACGCGGAAAGAATCATATTGAACGTGGGAGATCCATTTGTACTGTTGCGTATAGGAATAATCGACAATTAGAGTAGTTGCAATCTTCCGCGGTATTTGACAACCGATGTAGATCTTCGTTTTTTTGTGGAAAATGAAGGGGCACGTGGCTCCTAAAAGCACCGATGAAAACGTAGGACTTCGAGAGTGCTTAAAAAGTAATCTGCAAACTGTTCATGAAAAGCCTCAGAGAGAGAGAGAGAGAGAGAGAGAGAGAGAGAGGGAAGAGAGATGCAGAAAGGATCGTCGTTCGAATTGAGGAAAGGTTCGTGGACGGAAGAGGAAGATGTTCTCTTGAGGAGCTGTGTCCAGAGATACGGAGAAGGAGAATGGCATCGAGTTCCACAGAGAGCAGGTATTGTATCATTGTATGTGAAGGTTATTCTTGTTTTTTGATTTGCATATACTTGTGCGCGCGTAAATTTGTTTAATGATGGGGATCATTGTTTTCTTGTTGCATCCCCATCTGTGTAATCCACTTGGATTTGCCTATGTCAAATCATCTCGTGTCATCAATTTTATTTTTGTCAAATATTTGTGTCATGGTTGAGATACTTTCACTTTTGTGAGAAGTTTTTCTTTCGTTAAAATGGGTGGACGTGTCTTTGGTTAGTTTTGAGATAGTGGTATCAAGTCGGATTAGATTTGACTTCTTTAAGTGAAACTTCTCATGCTCTCCAATGATATTTCATTGATTTTCTAAAATTAGACAAAAAGGGGAGGTGTATAGATATTTTACTCATGTCAACGGATTGATTTGCACTAAGAGCATCTCTATACTATGTTTACACATGCGCGCAGAGAGAGAGAGAGGAAGATCGCTAAGTTCATGTTTGTATTTTCTTGAGCTTGTAGGTTTGAATAGGTGCAGGAAGAGCTGCAGATTGAGGTGGTTGAACTATCTGAAGCCCAACATTAAGAGAGGGAAATTCCAAGATGATGAGGTCGATATGATCATCAGGCTTCACAAACTTCTTGGGAACAGGCGAGTACATGCTAAGAAAAGGTCACATGAGAAGTGCATTTGTCTGTTTTGATAGTTACTTATATGGTGTTGAGCCTACCTGCGTTATTCACAACAGCCTCTCCCTCTTCCTTCTCCAAAATTGATTAGGGTTGCATTGATCGAAAAAAATGACGACCGCATGTATAAACTGTGTTAAGGATTAGGTTATTTCATTTTAGGAAAAGTTTTTAAAAAAAACTTAAACCTATTATAATTGTGCCAATTTAGTCTTGAACATTTTAATTTAGCCAATCTAGTGCTAAACCTTTGACATGTTATCAAATCAGTTCTACATCTTTTAATTTTGTCAATTTAAGCATAAAACTTTCAACAATTTCTCAATTTAGTCATTGCAACAAATTTTGGTCGAAAATCGTTGATGTGGCAATCTAGTTAGTACCGGTCATTTTACATGATAGAGCCACTATTATTATAAACAAATTTTTTTAAATATTTATTTTCTTATATTTTCTTCTTTTCTTTATTTTCCTAACACTGGGTTAGTTGTCGGATGATCCTTATTGGCGATACTCACCTAGTTGAGATGAGGCATCGGGGCCCTCACCCATGGCCTTAGTATCCTTGTCGGCCACAAGTAAGGGCGTCAATCCTTGCCCAAATCCAAGCGAGGGCTACGACTCCGTTGCCAGCTAGTGGGCTAGGGTCATGGCCCTCACCTTAATTTGGGCGAGGGCTCTGCGGCCTTCGCCTGTGACTAGTGAGGGCCACAATTCCCTCGTCTAGATTAGGTGATGGTTGTAAGCCCTCGCCAACCTTGGGTTGAGCGAAAAGAAAAGAAGAAAGTAATAAACAATTCAAGAAAAACAAAAAGTTATCTACATCAACGCTTGCTATATCACATAAGACAATCGACACTGATTAGATTGTCACGTCAATGGTTTCCGAGTAAATTTGTTCAATTAGATTAACTTGATAAATCATCAAAAAGTTTGACAATTCATCAAAAGTTTTAAGGTAAAATTGGCAAAATTGAAGGTTCAGAATTAAATTGGTCCAATTGAAAGGTTTAGAATTGAATTAATATCAGTGCAATAAATTTAACAATTTTTTAGTAATTTTTCCTTTGATTTTTTTGTACGATTACCCTACTTGGAAAGGGACAAGTGTCCAACTTTGGTATATGTTTGGACAACGTCACTCGTGCATAGGCATAGCCATTTGTAGTGCACCTTGTCAAAGATGAAAACCGCTTGATGGGACAGGCTGATACGACCCCGATAAAGTCCATACAAGAGTCACTATTTTGGAATTGTTCAATGAATAACCTACTGTAAATATGGGCCACACGCATGAGAGAGACGAAAGTTGCCGACTACAGCTCATGTCGTTCGGTTATTGATCTAACCAGTAAAACACGACCCTTCAAATCCAACCGTCTAGATACTGTTTAGTATATATTAGGGGTGATCATGGCCATATGGTATAACTGGGAACATGAGAAACTAATCAGTGGAACTCGGTCCGATTGTAAATTCTAGGACATGAATGGTAGGTTGTAGGTGAAGCCAAAAATTTAGAATTTGCTGCAAGTCATTGTGTCTTTTTTTTGTTCTATATCTTTGCACAATCTAGTAGTATTTTATGACGTTTAATGATGAGTGTATAATATGAAATCACTAACCCGAGCTTTCATTTCTAGCAATATACACGACTGTGAACCCTAGTACATATCGCACATTCTTCGACACTTGCTCACATGTGAAGATAGAGTCTCTCTCTAGCTCTCCCTACCTATTTCTTCAGACAACATTAACTGAGTACCAGTAATGTTTCTCATTAGCCATCGTCGACTTCGGGAGGGATTGCTTACTAACTGCATGGTTGTTCATGTATTGCTCTTAGATCTAGTCACTCCCGATCATGGTTACAGGTATAAGAAACTCAGAGAGATTATTCGTCTGATGTCGATTCTTTTTATGTAGTCCAAAGAAAGGTAGACTGAACAACAGAAGCTTGAATTCGATCACAAACATGCATTTCATTCTTTGGGCCAACAAAAGAACGAGAGAGCAGGAATTAAACTATCATCTAGCAATTAAAATAACTATATCTTTGGATAGGGAGGCAAAGCATAATGGGCCGCATGCTCAGTAGGTGATTACTTAAATTCAATCATAGAAAATCAATTTATGAAAATCCGAATCTTGCTAAATATACTGATTTAACCTAACAACAGTCCTCTTTTTTCTATGTTGGTAAGAGTTTAATTATATTCAGCTGTCAATTTTTAATTATCATCAAAAAAATATTAACTCCATTTCCATTATTAGAGATTATTAACACTAAAAATTTGGCACTTAAAATTTTTAGTTTACCCAACAGACCCTAAATCTTAGTCATTTAATCAATTTCACTAGCATTGTTGCATTTGATATGGATTAAAATCAGGCACCAACTTATTGATTAGTTATGGCTCTAAAGGGCCATTTTTCCACATCTAAAAGTAATAATAGGTGAATCGATGGAAATTTATAGAATTTAACATAAAGGTGTTAACGGTGCGTACTTCAAATATATTAGAAGAGAAAGAAACTAATTGTTCGCAACTCATTTATAACACTTCGCAGATTGGAGAGAGCTTATGAAAATTCTCATTCCTTGATTGTCGACATCAATTGGCCATTCCCACGGTGGAAACCCTTATTTTGTCAAGATAGAACACTTATGGAAACAAAAAGAAATCACTACTTTGGATTGATTCATTTATTTATGAATTACTTGAGTGTTATAATTTTTTAAAAATATTCATCACAAATGTCATGCCATATTAGATTTTGGGTATTTGGGTGAATGTTGTGAAAGCTAGTACGAACACCTAGATGGGGTGAATAGGTGTAAAAACAAATTTCCCCAAGTGAAGTGTGCAACTTAAATCAGCAATAGATTATGAAAAGGAAATTAGACTTTTGTAAACAAATCGAGTTACGATCAAAGTGAAAGAGCTTAGGGAAGATAATAAGAACATAGGGTTTATAGTGGTTCGGCTTAATCCAAACCTACGTCCACTCTTCCGTACTGACAGCTCATCGGCTAGATTTTACTATGAAACAAAAGAGTTATTACAGTAAAGCTATTCCTTGATTCCACAGTGTAGAGACTCTGCTACACTTCCTCAAGGTCTCACAACAATATAGACTCTCTTTTTAGTACAAGATTTCGCCCAATCAATTAATTGACAAAGAACAAGGAACTTTAGACTTTGGAATTTTTCTATTGTGCACTCTTTCGAACAACTGGAACATCTTCATTATATACTTCTTCATGCCATCACACCCGTTGGCACTTACCAAAGGAATTCTTCCAATCTACCCGTTGGACAGAATCAATTAGGAAGATTTTGAGCTATTTAAGGAACATGACGATAGCCCACCAATCCTGCTCATCCATACAATCAGGATCTAGGTTTTCATAAGTAGAACCTTCCGAGTATACTTCGCCAATCAACGGATCCAAAATCCCTAAATCAATGTTAATTTGAATAATGTATTCCGACATGCTATATTCAGCCAAGAGATCTTCTTTAGTCGACAGAATCAAATCCTTAACAAAATACCTTGTTTCAGATAAGCCTTCTTCGACGGTCTAGAAACTATCAATGAGGATAGACTTTGGGTCTTGAGTCTAGCAGTCCGGAGGTCTTTAAACTTTGATGGAAGAGTCTGCAATTCTTCAGACTAGACTGATGGAAACGTTTTGTCAACTTCAAAACACTCAATGAAGTTTTCTCCAACAATCTCCCCCTTTTTTATGGTGACAAAACTTTCCTGCAAATTTGGATAACTTTGACCTGCAAAACATTACTTAAGCAAACATGGATATCTCATAAAAGATAAATGGCTTAGTAAAGATAACATTAGAATCTGCATTCACAGAAAGTAGGTTAGTTCTGTAAATGAGCAAAGCCATGAGATATCAATAGTGCTTAAGATAAACAAACGTTTAAACAGTCAAATCCAAATCCAGTCCAAATCCAAACAGCCAAACACAAAAGTCAAGTCAATCTAATATAATCGTCACAAAAGTCAAGAGTTCAAAGTTCAAAGTCAAATCTGCACCACATCTCTCCCCCTTTTTGTCATTATTAAAAAGGTAGAGATCAAAAGAGGATGGAATTAAGATTGCTTGAGAACACGAACAAGCTGGAAATCTCCCATTGACTGGACAATCCCTTCTAGATTTTTCAAATCCTCCTTCAGTTGAGTCACATCTTCACCCTTAGCATTTGCTTGAACTTGAAGAGCAAGGGTATGGAGTTGATCATGCAAAGAAACTAAAGAGGTTTGACCTGCATTTTGCAAGTTCTGTACTTCGCATCCCAGAGCATAAATTTGGCATCGCATCTCCAAGAGAACATCAAACACTCTGCGAAAGTCTGCTGAATTATCAGTCTGGGTATTGGCTTCTGCTCGATCAGATGGTGTATTGGCAGATGATGGCAAATCAGCATGATCACGCAGATTGGGCGATGAAACATCATGTCTCTCCTCAGGAAATTGAGAGGCATGGATGTCCTCTGGATCTGCTGGAAAACGACTTACTCCTTCACTGGTGGCAGGAAATGAGGACGTACCCCTTTTCTCAGGATCTCCCCCTGTTTCAATGCCTTCAGGTGGAGAAAAATATTCCTCATGTTCTGCTTCTGCTTGTTCTTCTCTGCCCTCTTCTTCTTCTTCCTCAATCCTTTCCTCCTCTACTTCTTTTTCCAATTCTTCTCTCTCTCCAGTCCTTTGTTCTATCTCATCCTTGTCTTGTTCCTGTCTTTCCTCTGCCTTTGGAACAGAACAACTCAAGTTCTTCAATGCAAGCGCAGAAATAGTGATATCATCCTCATCCTTTTCATCTTCCAAGATAAGTGCTCTTCTTTTCGTCAATGAAGCAACCATGGGCTCCTTCCCTCTTCGCTTTGTAGCCGAAGAGACTGGATGAGTCTTGACAGGGGTTTTCACCTTGAATTTCTCCAAAGCCTTGTTAAGTTCATTCAGACGCATTTTAGAGACCATCTTCAGTCCTACCACCATTTGATCGCATATTTGAACATAGAGAATACGGGGAGGCTGAATGTTCAAATGTTTGAATAACTTGGTCACAAGTGCTGAGTAAGGAAGTTGACCCTTGTCCTTCATCATTGTTATGTACATGTGGAACACAATGGTGTATGGAAGAGAGAACTTCTTGCCAACGTTAATGGCATACATCAGCTTTGCCTCCGAGTTTGAAACATTGGTCTTCGAAGTTGATTTTGATCTGAGGTAGTTTATCACAATCTTGTGAAGCAAAATATTGGATGCATTCATCCTCGAATAGGAAATCTTTCCTTCTATTGTTCTATCCTGAACAAGCTCTATTGTTGCACGAGCAACAGACATACTGATAGGTTGATATCTCCCTCTTTCAACCCCAATCACATCAGCCAATGTATTCATGTCAACCGCATAGTCTTGATCTCGAACATTGAAAGAGAATCTATTCGCATCCAAGAAACTAAGTTTGTTTGAGCGAAACAAATCTGTCCTTTTGCTTCGGATTTTTGCTGCAACACCCATTCTAGGTTTAAACTGACTATACATCATATCATCATCATTCCCATAAGGTTGACTCAACCCTCCAACACGTGGATCGCTTGGGATATTTGCCAATGCTTCTTCCGCCGACCCAGCAGGGGCAATTCCCAATTATTCCATTGTGCGTAAAAAGAAAGTTTCATTTCTATACCCTTTGTCTTTTAGAAATTCATCAATATAGTTCAACGGAGTACCACTCTTCTTCAAAGCATGATAAAGCTTATAGGTAAAAACGGGCTTATGAGTTCTTACGGGTTCTACATCTTCGATGATTTCTTCAACTTCTTAATGTGCAACATTATGAGGTCTAGATGGAGGAGATGGACGCTGCTGAGAATGTTGTGGGCTCTACTATTGTCTAGGAGATTCTTCTTCCTCGGTGAGATCAAAGTGTGTAGGCCCCTCACGCATTTGCTGTGGTCTCCTGTTCGCGATCCTCGAAGACTTTCTTTGAGATGACATCTTTCACAGTCTTTGAGAGATTCCAAGCTTGTTTCCCAAGAAAGATGAAAACTTTTCGAGGATTAAACAATAGAAGAAAACAGAAGTGGAAAATCTGTGCTCTCTTAGGGTTTTTGTGAGTAAAATGAAGAAGAACCAACAGTATATAAGGCAGTCAAAGTGAGGCATACGAAACGTCGTAAAAAGGAAATATAAAAATGTCTTTTAAAAATAACTGCATTTTCAAAAATTAGATAACTGTCATTTCAAAAATAACTTCTTTTTCGAAAAGATAAGATTGTAATAATCACGGAAATTGAAAATAACACCAATCAATTTCGGATGGATGATCGTACCTTTTTGGGATTTGATCTAAGAGATAATTCTTTAAAATAAAAGTAACTTACGGTCGTAAATCTTGATTGTCTGAGACTGAGTGTCTTTAGACTTTCAATCCTGAGTCTGAACTTCCTCAAACTTTAAGATGTTGAGTCTGGAACGAATAACTTCAAATTGATTTTTCTCCAAAGGCTTTGTAAATATATCCGCCAGTTGATTCTTTGAATCAATAAACTGAATCGAAACTTCTCCATTTTGAACATGATCTCTAATGAAATGATGTCGAATCTCTATATGTTTTGCTCTTGAGTGAAGAATCAAATTCTTGGTGAGATTGATTGCACTGGTGTTGTCACATTTGATCTCAGTACATGAATCTTCAATTCCAAAGTCTCTTAGTTGTTGTTTTATCCATAGAATTTGTGAACAACAACTTCCAAAAGTTATTTATTCTGCTTCCGCTGTAGAAAGAGTTACTGTACTTTGCTTCCTTGAAAACCAAGATACTGTCCTGTTTCCAAGTAATTAACAAGTGCCCGAGATACTCCTTCTATCAACTCTGAATCCGGCTAGGTTTGCATCTAAGTATCCAAGAAGAGTGAAGTCTCAAATTTGAAGTTGAGGCAATGTATTTGATAACACGCTTTGCAGCACTTAAATGAGATTCTTTAGGGTCTGATTGAAATTTGGCACAAATACAAACACTAAACATAATGTCAGGTCTAGAAGCAGTTAAATAAAGAAGTGAACTACTTTACCAAAAAAATAAATAAATAAATAAAGAAGTGAACTAATGATACTCCTGTATAATTTCTGGTCAACTTTATTTCCTTCTTCATCTTTGTCCAGCTTCAAAGAACTTAACATTGGTATATCTGTCTTTTTGCAATTCTCCAATCCAAACTTTTTGACAAGTTCTTTAGCATATTTTTCTTGATGAATAAAGGGTCCCTCTTTCAGTTGTTTCACCTGAAACCCGAGAAAGAAGGTTAGTTCACACATCATGCTCATTTCAAATTCATCCTGCATAGACTTAGAGAATTTCTTGCACAGATTTTCATTAGAAGATCCAAAAATAATATCATCAACATAAATTTGAACAAGTAGAAAACTTTTGTTCTCTCTTTTGATAAACAATGTAGTATCTACTTTACCTTTGACAAAGCCATTTTGAATTAAAAACTTACTTAGTCTGTTGTACCAAGCTCGAGGTGCTTGCTTTAAACCGTATAGAGCCTTTTTTCAGTTTGAATACAAAGTCTGGTTTCCTTGGGTCTTCAAAACCGGGTGGTTGTTCCACATAGACTTCCTCTTGGATAAATGCATTTAGGAAAGCACTTTTGACATCCATTTGGAATAACCTGAAATTCTTATGACAAGCAAAAGCAAGTAATAATCTAATTGTTTCTAACCTTGCTACTGGCTCATAAGTCTCATCATAGTCTATCCCTTCTTCTTGCGTATATCCCTTGGCCGCGAGTCTTGCTTTGTTTCTTACGACTTTTCCTTTCTCGTTCATCTTGTTTCTGAAAACCCATTTAGCTCCAATAATGGATTTTCCCTTTTGTTTAGGAGTCAATTCCCAGACATCATTGATACTGAATTACCTGAGAACCTCTTACATAGCTTCAGTCCATCTTTCATCAGATAAAGCTTTTTCTATGCTTTTGGGTTCTATTTCAGAAATAAGAACCACAGCACTAGACTCTTCACACCTTTTGGATCTTGTGCGAATTCCTTCATTAATATCACCAATAATGAGATCTTTGGGATGACTGGACTTATGCTTCCAGTTGCTGGTTGATATGTTAGACTGCTGATCTTTTTCCTCATTTGAATCTTCATTGATTATTTGTTGCTTGTCTTCTAAAGTTTGAGCTGCTTTTGGAGATTTAGACTTTGTAGAATCTGGAGCAGGTTCAGATTCTTCAAGATGAGTGTGAATCGATTGATTTTGCATAAAGTCTTGAAATTTGACATTCATCGATTACTCCACAGATTGAGTTTTTTTTTTTTTTTTTTTTTTTGTAAACTCTGTAAGCTTTGCTTGAGATAGAATATCCAAGGAAAATATCTTCATCTGATTTTTCTTCAAACTTACAAACTCGATCATTTGCATTTTTCAATATAAAACATTTACATCCAAACACAAGAAAATATGAAACAATTGGCTTCTTTCCTTTGAATAACTCATAGGGAGTTTTCTCCAGAATAGGCCTTAAAAAGACTCTATTAATAATATAACACGCTGTAGAAATTGCTTCAGCCCAAAAACGAGAAGAGATGTTACTTTCAATTAAAAGAGTTCTAGCCATTTTCTGAAGTGACATATTCTTTCTTTCCACGACTCCATTTTGCTCTGGAGTAGATGGTGAAGAGAACACATGCTAAAAACCAAATTCATCACAAAATTTTGTAAAGTCTTGGTTTTCAAATTCACCTTCATGGTCTGTCTGTATACTTGAAATAATATATCATTTCTCATTTTGGACCATTTTAGCAAACTTTATAAAATAAGAAAAGATTTCAGACTTACTTGCAAGGAAATATACTCAAGTGAATCGAGAGTAGTCATCCACAATTACTAGGCGGTATTTCTTACCTCTAATGCTCTGAGTTCTGGTTTGTCCAAAGAGATCCATATGCAGGAGCTACAGTACATAATTAGTGGATACTTGATTTATTGGTTTGAATGAGTTTCTTACCTATTTTCCCAACACACAGGCTGTGCATAGATCAGACTTTTAATATGTCAGTTTGGGTAGTCCACTAACAAGCTTCTTTGCTGAGATTTTGGCTATTTGCTTCATGTTGATGTGCCCAAGTTTTCTGTGACATAAGTTTGCTTCCTCTTGAATTGAAATTAGACATTGGGTTTCATCTGGTTTTATATCCAAGAGGTAGATATTCCCATGTCTTCGCCCCGTGAAAGACTGAGAGGAAGCTTTACTGGTTCCTAAACATATTCCTTCTTGAAAGTTGATTTTGAAACCAGTGTCACACGGTTGACTGATGCTCAGCAAGTTGTAGTTGAGTCATTCTACTAAGGAAACATTACTGATCGTGAGGCTTCCGATCTTTATAGTTCCGTATCCCACAATTCTTCCTTTGCTATTTCCTTTAAAAGAAACTTTTCCACCATTAAATTGTACAAGTTTTATGAAACAATTTGAATCTCCTGTCATATGTCTTGAGCATCCACTATCCAGGTATCATTTAATCTTTTTCTTGATAGTGACCTGCATTTAGAGAAAAGACTCAAGTTTTCTTTGGTACCCATATTTTCTTGGGTCCATTAGTGTTAGTGTAATATACGGTCTTTGCCCATACCTTCTTAACAGGTTTCCAAACCATAAGACATTCTTTCTCAAAATGATCTGAGCTATTGCACTTAGAACATTTAAGAGCATTGCGACCTACTAGTTTTACAAAAACTTTTTGGAAGTGATTTTTGTAAGAATCTCTTGTAGGTCTTTGCTTAATTCTTTCATTTACTTTAGGAAAATCAATTAGATGAATGATTTTAGCAGTCATTTCTAAACCTGATTTGTTGAAGTAAGGTCTTTGTGCTGAAAGAATTTTTTCAAGTTTCTCAGATCCTATAGAAAATCTTTTAGAAATACTTGAGATATCATTTTTCAAGAATGCATTTTCTTTTGAAAGATTGTTTGCATTTTCTTTCAAAGTAGTAACACTTTTGTCTAAACTTTTGACATTTTCTTTCCAAACATTTTCCTGTTGTTTCAGTGCAGAATTTTCTCTTTTAAGTTCGGAAATCCTTTTGAGAGAAGTTTTGAGACTAAGACATAATTCATTGTCTAAATCTGAGTCTGATTGTGCCATTAGACAAATATTAGCACAATCATCATCACTTTCCTCACATTTTGTATCACTCCAAGTTTCTACTTTAAGTGCCTTTCGATATTTCTCAGTTTTTCCTTTCTTTTTCCTCAAAAGGGGACAGTTGGGTCTGATGTGTCCATTTTTCTTGCATTCAAAGCAGACTACATCTTTATTGGATTCATCATCCTCAACTGACTTAGTCTGTTGCTTTTGAAAATTTTGTTTCTTTGGATTGAATCTTCTCCCATTTCTGTTTAGTTTTCTGAATCTTCTTATCATGAAAGCAAGCTCTTCATCATCCATATCGTCTTCAGAATCTGTGACATCAGAATCATCATTAGATTTTAATGCAATGGATTTCTTACCTTTAGGATCTTCATCTTCGTTGATTTGCTCCACTTCATAAGACTGAAGAATCCCAAACAATTCGTCAACAGAGAGTGGCATGATTCTTTGTGTCTCCTTTATTGAGATCTTTATGTGATTCCAATCCTTGGATAGTCCACGCAGTAGCTTGTTTACCTTCATGGGTCCAGAAATTGGTTGACCTTAATATTCAAGACCATTCACGATTTCTATAAAATGACTAAACATGTCAGTGATATATTCTCCTAATTTCATTTTGAATGTTTCGTATTGACCGAGCAGAATGTTGATTCTGGTTTCTTTCACTCGATTAGTTCCTTCATAAGTGATGTGTAATTTATCTCAGACTTCTTTAGCTATTTCACAAGAAGATATTATATTATATTTAGTGGGAGATAATGCACAATATAAATAATAAATTGCTTTTGCATCAAGAGCTTGTCTCTTGGTTATCTCTTCTTGAGTCATTTCACTAAACTCAATGGCTTATTTTCCTCTTTCTGAGACTGGTGCAGCTTTAGGAATGATTCCTTTGTCTACCACATCCCATTCCAGAGGATCATGTGATCTTAGGAATGCCTTCATCTTGTTTTTCTATATGTTGTATTCCTTTCCATCAAAATAAAGCGGTCTAGTATTGTTTTGCCCTTCAACCAGTCCTGAAGCCAACATACTAGCCATGGATCTTTAACTCTGAAGTAAAATACTTCAACTTAAGTGAGTACACAAGCTCTGATACCAATTGTGAAAGCTAGTACGAGCACCTAGAGGGAGGTGAATAGGTGTAAAAACAAATTTCCCCAGGTGAAGTGTGCAACTTAAATCAACAATAGATTATGAAAAGGAAATTAGACTCTTGTAAACAAATTGAGTTACGATCAAAGTAAGAGAGTGTAGGGAAGAGAATAAGAACACAGGGTTTATAGTGATTCGGCTTAATCCAAGTCTACGTCCACTCTTCGACACTGACAGCCCACCGGCTGGATTTCACTATGAAACAAAAGAGTTGTTATAGTAAAGCTCTTCCTTAATTCCACAATGTAGAAACTCTACTACACTTCCTCAAGATTGAGTACAAGATTTCGCTCAATCAATTTAATTGACAAAGAATAAGGAGTTTCAGACTTTGGAATTCTTTTATCGCGCACTCTCTTGAACAACTGGAACGTCTTCCTTATATACTCCTTCATACCATCACACCCGTTGACACTTACCAAAGGAATTCTTCCAATCTACCCGTTGGATAGAATCAATTAGGAAGATTTTGAGCTATTTAAGGAACATGACGATAGCCCACCAATCCTGCTCGCCCATACAATCAGGATCTGGGTTTTCATAAGTAGAACCTTCCAAGTATACTTCGCTAATCAACGGATCCAAAATCCCTGAATCAATCTTAATTTGAATAATGGATTCCGGAATGCTATATCCAGCCAAGAGATCTTCTTTAGTCGACAGAATCAAATCCTTAATGAAATACTCTGTTTCGGATAAGCCTTCTTCGACGGTCTTGAAACTGTCAAAGAGGATAAACTTTGGGTCTTGAGTCTGGCAGTCCGGAGGTCTTTATACTTTGATGGAAGAGTCTGCAAGTCTTTAGACTAGATTGATGGAATCGTTTTGTTAACTTCAAAATACTCAAGGAAGTTTTCTCCAACAAATGTTACTCTGTTTCGGATAAGCCTTCTTCGACGGTCTAGAAACTGTCAAAGAGGATAAACTTTGGGTCTTGAGTCTGGCAGTCCGGAGGTCTTTATACTTTGATGGAAGAGTCTGCAAGTCTTTAGACTAGATTGATGGAATCGTTTTGTTAACTTCAAAATACTCAAGGAAGTTTTCTCCAACAAATGTTTTTAAGAAGTTATGGCATACAAACAATCAATCGAAAGTTTCCTTACCAAAAAAAAAAAAAAAAAAAAAACAATCAATCGAAAGTTTCAATAATCAAATAAATGTTTCTGAGAAATTACAGCAATTTTGTGGTCGAAAAAAAAGTTATGACACTCAAGTAAGCACCATATGAAAATTATTTTCGATATCTTTCCTCATAATTTAACATTTCGTTTAGTTGAAATTATTGATGCAGGTGGTCCCTAATTGCTGGGAGACTCCCGGGTCGAACTGCGAATGACGTGAAGAACTATTGGAATACCCATCTACGGAAATTGATGACTTGCCAAGGGAAGCCGGGGAACGAGAAACCACAAGATTTGGTAAAAGTTGAAGTCAAAAGGCCTCGCCCTCGGACCATCTCCAAGAACTTCTCTTCCTTGGGGGTCAAAGCCTATAGGGAGCTGAACGAGTCCCGAGAGCCGCGCGTCCACGACGTGCCTCTAAACAGAAGCCCCTGGATCGATGATGACTTTGAGTTGCGTTCGGAGACGACGGAGGCATGGTTGGATTGTTGGAGCGGACTCTCCTTCGATGCGAAAGCATCCGGGGCGGCCGGTGGGATAGGATCTTGCCAGGCCCTTGGATATTACTTATGCATGTGTTGCCTTCATATGATTGGGGTTTGTATGAATACGGACATGGGAGAACCAAGTGGTGTGTGTACTGCTTTTCTGTGCGTGATCCCTTCGTATGCTTGTGGTCCATATGACTGCGTAAAAGGGAGAATAATGACTCTAGAACATCAACGGTGACTATGAATCCTTCCGAGATTTGCTATATAATTGGATACGTTTCGAATAAAACAACCACATGCATACATGACAAGATTTTCAGAATATCAACTGTGATTTTTAACGTTTGAGGAAATACTCGGTTGATGTTCCACAGTACCGTAAGTAGAACCTCTTTCAATAGTTAAAACCCTTCATCTGCATCAAAAGTTTCTGGTATGTCTCGAATGGCAGTGAAGGACACAATTTCTCAAGAAACATGACGTGAAAGTTGGCCAAACAAAGAAGAAGAATTATGGCGATCAGAATCCTACCGTGACAGAAGAGAAAATGTTAGTAAAGAATCTAGTTTTGAATTTTCATGATGGTGCTCAAGGATATAAATGATCTGAAGGCCAGTACTTAACATGCAAACAAACAAACAAAATAAGCTCGTTGAATTAATTTCATAGCTTAGATTTCTAGCCCAGATCTTCTGGCTTTGATGCTCTCTCTCTCCGTAATGGCGAGTCTTCTCCTACCGCTGGGTAGGTTTCCATCTCCCTGGTGAGATTCTCGAACACCTTGATTGCTGTGATGAACCTGCTCTCTCTCCGTAATGGCGAGTCTTCTCCTACCACTGGGTAGGTTTCCATCTCCCTGACCCGTAGAAACCCTAGCTCGATCATACCCCCTCCCAGTCGGATGCTATGGCCGAATTTCCTCCCCATTGAATCTGTTTCGAAACACCCACGACCTTAAAATCTAAATGACACTATCAACAAAGCCATCTGTTTGATTCATCATGGGTCACTCCAGAAAACCCATTGATGCCGACTGAAACCCATTGTCCGACTACTATGTTTATTGACCTCATCTCCACAGTGGTGCTGCCGATTGAAACCCACAGGTGAGTCCATCAACATAGTGGGTGTTATTCCCCATTCGGAGCTCCCTTCAAATCAAATCCTAGCGGAACTATGGCTGAGCAGCTTGATGAAGAAAGGCGGGTTACAGCCCTGTGCAAAAGCTTAGGTGAGTTATGGTCTGATAATGATGTTGTAGATATACAAAGTGCTATCCCAGAAGACAAACTGATCGAATGCCGGAAAACTTTGTTTGGGAAACTATGTTCCAAACCAAATGTGCACTTCTCGTCTTTTGTTGGAACTATGACCCGGGTGTGGAAAGTGGATAGGGTAAATTGCTCTCAACTCGGAACAGGACATTTCTCCTTTACTTTCCTATCGGAAGAAGATAAGCAGAGAGTGTTAGATACAGGGCCATGGTGCTTCTCCACTAATTTACTAGTATTAAAAGAATGTGATCCAGATACCCCGGACATCTGTTATGACTTCAATAACTGTGCGTTTTGGGTCAACTTCTATGGGTTGCCGTTTGGGAGAGTTACCAACGAAGTCATTGGAGAAATAGCTTCAAAACTGGGGGAAGTGATAGAGGTGAAATTGGAAGCAAGAGGAAACAGCCACTATAAAATGGGAAAAGCCAAGGTGATGCTGAACTTGGAGAACCCTTTAAAAACGGGAATACTTGTGAAGTTGGAAAAGAAGAAAGTATGGGTAGAGTGCAAATATGAGCGATTACCGCATTATTGTTACTCATGCGGAAGAATGGGGCATTATACTACTGTATGCAAGGAGATCCCATATGAGAAATCAGGGCTGCCGGATGATTTACCAGGAAGATATGGGCATTGGCTGAGAGCGGATGTGCAAGAATTAAGCCCGTATGGGAAAATCTTTTATGGCAAACAAGCACCGGTCCTTGATGACATAGAGAGCGTACCAGAGACTCCTATGCATTCTGTATCAGAGAATGAAAACCAGCAGCTGGATCAGCACTTGAAAAGTATAAGGGGACTGGAAAAAGCTGAACAGAAAACTCAGAAGGCAACCAGTTCAACCATCCAGCAGGTACCAATACAACTCGCGGGGGATAGTGGCTGCATTGATGAAGCATCAGCAATGGTCCTGTATGAAGAACAGCAAAAGGAGGAAGAAAGAGCAATATTTGAGGTTGATACAGGGGAGAAAAGGCTGATTAGGCACAAATCTAAAGGCCCTAAACATCAATCAGCAAAAAAAGGCAAACGTTTTTGCCCTTACGGTGTGCAAAGTTCCAGAACACTGGAGATTGATACTACTCAGCTGATAGAGACCCCAATTGAGGAAATGCAAAAGACATGTCAGTGGGCTTTGGTGGCTAGCCCTAATAAGCCACCAACAGAGCCATGAAACTATTAAGTTGGAATTGTCAGGGGTTGGGCACACCCCTGACAATTCAGGCGCTGCGAGTCCTAGTGACTCAAGAAAGGCCCAGTGTTTTATTTTTAATGGAGACTAAGAATAGGCAACAAAAGGTTCAACAGTTAAGGAGGAGGCTTAAATTTCAGCAGTGTTTTGTCGTGAACCCAGAAGGAATTGCAGGGGGTTTGGCTGTGTTTTGGGATGACCAAGTTGAGATATCAGTCGAATCATTTTCCAACAACCAGATAAGTGTTTTATGTCAAGTTATAGAAAACAGACAGCAAATGCAAATTACCTTCATACATGCACCTAATGCTTTCAGAGAAAGATTACTTCTATGGGAGGACCTTTATAAAGCAAGTACCCACCACCACTTACCATGGCTATGCGTGGGAGACTTTAATGAAGTCTTGTATCATTGGGAAAAAGTAGGCGGTAGACGAGCGGAAAACTATCGGTTGACAGCCTTCAGGGACTTTCTTGGGAAATGTGCATTAATGGACTTGGAATCCAAAGGCTGCGCTTTCACCTGGACCAACAACCGAACAGGAGATCAATTTGTTAAGGAAAGACTAGACCGGGGATTATGCAATCTCGAATGGAGATTATCCTATCCTAATGCAGAAAGCATAGCACTTCCAGCTATAGGGGCTGATCACAGCCCTATTCTAATTCGTTTACAAACGAGGAGAGCAAAGAAGAGGAGGATTTTTCGTTATGAAGCGTTCTGGGCTGAAGATGATGAAATCGGACCGTTAGTTAGAAAGGGCTGGGCTGAAGGGATATCTAAAGGGTTGAACATGGCTCAAAAACTGCAGAAGGTGGCAAAGCAACTGGCACAATGGAGTAAAAATAGATTTCAGAATGCTAAACGGAGATTAGATGAGCTGAAAAGTGAACTACAAAGCCTTACAAATGCAACTGAAGTTTATAATGGATGTGAGGCAGCAAAGAGAATAAATCAGGAGATTGAAAAGTTGTGGCGGCAAGAGGAGATGTACTGGGGGATGCGGTCAAGAATCAGCTGGTTAAAATGGGGAGACAGAAATACAAAATTTTTCCATGCAACAACCATTCAGAGAAGAAATAGAAACAGAATTACCATACTCAAGGATGCCAACGGTGAGTGGGTTAAAGAGGATCAACCTTTAAAAGAAATGACAGCAACTTTCTTCAGGAACCTTTATTTGTCAATGGGGGTTCGCGACTTCCAACCTGTCATACAACAAATACCAATCTTAGTAGACGATAGAATGAATCAAAGATTGGTGAAAGCTGTCACAATAGAGGAGATAACAGAGGCAATGCAACAATTAGGAGCTAATAAGGCTCCTGGACCGGATGGGTTAAATGGGCTGTTCTACAGAAATCATTGGCCAGATCTAAGTCAGGGGATTTTAAGTGAAGTCCAGAATTTCTTTGATATAGGACTCTTAAACCCAGACCTAAACAGAACCCTCATTACCCTCATTCCCAAAGTTAAAAACCCAGAAAAGTTAGAACAATTCCGACCCATCAGCCTATGTAATTTTATTTACAAAATTATCTCCAAAGTGATGACCAATAGATTGAAACCCTTACTTCCCAGCCTTATTGCCGATGAACAAAGTGCCTTTGTGGGAGGCCGACAAATCCAAGATAATATCTTGATCGTACAGGAGGTGCTACATAAGCTGCGAACTCGGGAGAGGAGGAGTAAATTTCAAGCGGTCCTTAAGCTTGATATGCAAAAAGCATACGACAGAATCGAATGGGACTTCCTACAAGCAAGCTTAAAGAAGATGGGATTTTGTGATCAATGGGTTAAATGGGTGATGCAATGTGTATCTACGGTGTCCTTTAGCATAAACTTCAACGGGGAATCCCTACCTTTTTTCAAGCCATCAAGAGGACTACGACAAGGTGACCCACTCTCCCCATATCTATTCATTCTAGTGGCCAATGTTATTTCCTTCCTCATGAAACAAGCAATTTCTAATGGCACTCTACGAGGAATAAAGCTAAACAGATGCTGTCCCAACTCTTTCACACCTGCTATTCGCGGATGATTCGATATTCTTCCTTCACGGTACTGTTGTAGAATGTCAAAATTTGGCAGCCATCCTACACCAATACTGCTTTGCCACAGGGCAGGCTATTAATCTCAACAAGTCAGGTATCCATTTCAGCAAAGGCTGCCCCACGACTTTGAGAAGAAACATGGCGGAGATGCTAAGAGTTCAAGAAATTGATAAAACAGGAAAATATTTAGGGATGCCCTCAGATTGGGGAGGTTCGAAAAAAGATGTATTTGCATGGATTCTTGCAAGAGTAAACATGAAGCTGGAGAGTTGGAAAGAAAACTTGCTGTCAAAACCAGGGAAGGAAACATTGATCAAGTCTGTTGTGCAGGCAATCCCACAATATGCTATGTCCATCTTTAAACTCCCTGTCTCAATTTGCAAAGCTATTGAGAAGAAAATAGCAAATTTTTGGTGGCGGAGTGGTAACAAGGCTGCTGGAATTCACTGGAAAAATTGGGAGCACCTCAAACTCAGAAAGGAAGAAGGTGGGCTCGGATTTAAAGATCTATTATCCTTCAATAAGGCGATGTTGAGCAAGCAAGCTTGGAGGATATCCCAACAACCTTCCTTACTCCTAAGTCAACTTCTAAAGGGTCTATACTACCCACAAGGTGACTTTTGGAACGCTGGAAAAGGATCTAGACCGTCGTGGGGATGGCAAAGTATCGTCGTGGGAAGAGATTTGATAGCTCCTCAAGTGATGTGGGCGGTGGGTAACGGACATACTATATCAATCAGAGGAGATAAATGGCTGAAAAGTGGAACTATTGGAGGGCCAGCATCAAGAAACGAGCCGGAAAAGGTGGCAGCTTTAATACAACAACAGGAAGGAAAATGGAATGTGGAAATACTAAGATCCTTGTTCGATGATAAAAGAGTCAAGGAAATCCTACAAACCCCTATAGGATTACCGTCTACAGCAGACAGGATGGTATGGATGAGCAACAAATCAGGGGATTATTCAGTAAAAAGCGGATATATCTATTGCAGAAATCAAACAGCCAACCCGAAAAACACATCAGCATCCTCCTCTCATCAAACAAGGCCAGATCTCTGGAACCTCATATGGAAATCTAATTCGCTACCTAGAGTGAAACAATTCCTATGGAACGTGTGTCAGAATGCCATACCAACTGTGGAAAACCTATACAAGAGGAGAATTGTACCTGATCCCCTATGCCCAATCTGCAAAAAAGAAGCCGAAACAATTGAACACGCACTACTGCTCTGCCCCTGGACCACAGAGTTATGGAGATCGAGCCCCCTACATATCCAAATTTCCAGAATTGGGTTAACAAGAATAGAGGAATGGCTACACTCGAACAGGGAGAATCCAAGTAATGCTCAAGATTTTAACCTGATTGCCATGGTTTTATGGTGCATTTGGAAGGATAGAAACCGATTTGTCTTTGAACACCATCCCCTGTCTCCATTTCAGACCCTGTCCAAAGCCATAGCTCTACATGTGAATTACACGAGCTGTAACAACAAGCAAACAGCAGCAACAAAGAACAATACCCATAAGCACAGGTGGATTCCACCAACACCAAACACACTGACCATCAATATAGATGCTTCTTTTGTCGGGGACGGAGTCGATGGTTCAGATCTGGAAAAGAGTAACGGGACTGAGTGCAGAGCAAGTCCAGCAGAGGTGGATAATAGAGAAGAAATTTGTGCAGATGAAACAGCTGATACTCCTCCGGAATGTTACAGGGAGAACGAACCACAAAGAAGCACATCATCTTCGGAGGAATGGTACGCAAAGCCTTCAATTGGAAGACTCCAAAGAAGAGTAGATCTGGACAAAACACGAAAACGGGTCACTCAACTTACCGAGATAGCATCCGTAGGGACCTTGAACAGCACTGAATTAGAAGCTCACCCCAACGAAGAGGAAACGCTATCACCAGATCAGGCGGATTCTGGGTATACAGCAACAAAAAGCTGGAACGAACCAGCGTGCAGGGCAAACAGATCCATCTTCATGAACAGAGCAGGAGGGGAAGGGGATGCGAACGTCTTCTCTGTTGAACCGGAGGAGAGAAGGGCCACCGGAAAAAACCGATTAATCCAAGCCCGCGAGGAACACCCAGGCGGGTCGGCGAACCGGAGCACCTTCAGCACCTCCTCTGTCGGGCATGAACGAGAGCCACCAGATCTGGAGTTGCAGAGAAATACTACACCAGCCTTTCGGCCAAACAGAGGACAGATCGACTTCGGATGCGCCATCGCTTGCATATGCCGCGACTCGCGAGGATGCCTCGTTGACGGATTCTCAAAATCAATTGAAGCCTCTTCTGCAGAACAAGCTGAAGCTGAAGCCCTCTGGGAAACCCTAAAATATCTATCAAGTAGATCAACCGAAGTAATGCAAGTACAATCTGACTCTCTCCTGCTCGTGCAAGCAGTTCAGCAAAAGACAAAACCAGGTTGGCAAGTGGCAGCGCTGGTGGACCGGATCCGTGAAAGAATTGAAAAATTTCCGGCCCTCACTTTGGCCCACTGTAGCAGAGAAGCGAACAAGCCTGTGGATTGGGTGGCAAGAGCCCATCGGAAACGAAGCCTTCCCCGAAACTGGGTAATATACCCCCCGAGAGCCTTACTAGATTTACTTACTGCTGATGTTTCTAATGTAGTAGCTTCGAACTTATCCAAGTAAATGAAAGTAGAAGCAATTTCGACAAAAAAAAAAAGAATTAATTTCATAGCTTGAGAAAAAAATAAGATGATCCGTTTTGCTCTTAGTTGAGTTTCTCGTTCTGATGAATCGGTTCTATGGTAATGTGGGATCCTAGTTAGAACGAATGCTGATAAACAAGACATTTCGTGCAGAAAGTCAGAGAAACAATGTAGGATTTAAAGGGGCTGGAGGGGGGAAAAAGAACAGATCAATGGGACAAAACAGTAGTAAATCTTGCCAAATGATTTTGTCTTCTTTATCATCTGTTTATTTCTGCAACTACAATCAGGGATGCCGCTTCAATTATAATTAGTGGATGCAAGTGCTGCCGTTGAACTTTTTAATTTCACATGTATTGCTCTTTCGAGAAAAGTTGGATTTGCTTTAATAATCATGTTCTTGCCCTTACTGGAGAATAAAGTATACTGACATTGAACCTACGTTTTTGTTATGAGTTAGCATAGTCGGATTACAGTGAGAAGAAAATCCAAACCTCGCACAACAATAATGTCTCTGTTTCTCTCTCTCCCTCTCTCTCAAGTTAATTTACGTCATTGTTGATGGCAGTCTTGTTGTTTATGACTATTGGAGGGATTCCTTCTGTTGACACAAAAAATTGCCCTAAGTCCCTGAGAGACCGAGTGAGATATGATCATACTAAGTGTTGAACCACGAACGGCGGTAAATGAGACTTGGTTTCAGTTGACAAAAGAACCAACTGAAATGAAGATCGATGGATTAAGAACAAGATAAATGTTCAAGTGACAAAACAAACAATCTCGGCTACAATGATGATGACCCATTCAATCATGAAGCCATCACGATTGTCAAATCGCGGCGTCGTAAATCTTAAAGCCACTGATTATAGTGGCTGTTGACACCTAAATTTTGGCGACCCGTTTAGTCATTTATTGCATTAAAAATTAAGGGTTAATTTTATCCCTAAAAAAAAAAAAAAGTCAATTGCATAGCATATAGTTTTAGGTGCATTTGTTTTTTATTTGCATTTGCATTGGGCTAGTGACGGATGGATTCGAATTGATGGTTCGGAAACTTTAAGTTGATGAGTAAGGCTAAGCCCACGAAGAAAGCAAATCGGTTCAAGCCCGTATCCTCAGAGATATTTTAAGGATTTATCTTTGTGAGATTTCAATTCAAAAGCAAATATTACGTTTGGAAAAAAACAAATATTGCGTTTCGAAAAGAAATCATCATAGATATGAATTTGGAAAATTTAAAAACCCTAATCCGTGCGCTATAAATAAGTAAACATACATAGGGTTAAAAAGGCCACACAATCAATACATACGGCCACAATTCTGAGAGCATAGGGAGACACACATGAGAAGGGACGATTGAGGAGAACACAAGAACGAAAGACCAGATAGAGAGATGCCATCGGAGAGGGAAACCGTGAGTTCTCTTGGCTGAGCCGTGCCGAGATTCCTGACGCACTGCCCCCTGTCCCAACGCACTATTGCTTGATCCACCTCCCGATCTGCTGCTTGAGCTTGCTGCTCTATGCCATCTGGAGCCCAACGACCAGCCCTGAGCGTTGACGACGAAGCTGCTAGCCACTTTACGACGATATCGTTGTCGCCGATCATACGCCTGCTGTGGTTGTCCACAAGCCGTGGAGACCCGATCCTTGCTGCACGGTACCCTCACCGCGATGAAATTTTGAGTCGTTTCCAGGAATTTTATGGCGGCATCCGAGTTCTTCAAAGAGTCGTAGGCTTCCACTCATTCACGTGATTCCCACGCTTGACCAACATCCAATGCATGATGGGTGGAATCGAGAACAGAGATCCACTCACATTGACCATGTACAGAACGTGCCTAAAGAAGGGACAATAAAAAAGAGACTTCGAAGTCCCCACGCTTGGTGACTTTTGCTCTTACTTGCTGATTGTTTGATTTTCCATCATCACGAGCACCACCACATCCAATCGCGTGTAGCCGCACCGCAAAATCCTGAGCATTGTGTCTGCGGGAGAGTTGTTGCTAAAACAGAAAAAGAAGGAACTTATTTTGTGCAGGTTTCTGAGCGACCCAAGCACCGTGGAGCCGTGCTTCGTGTCAACCTATATCGTCGCCGTGCACATAACGCTTGCCGCCGTTCGCCGTCGAGAAGCTGGTCACGATCCCTATCCGATTGCGCAAAGTCCACATTTGGAAGCCAATAGTCGGATTAGGTAAAAATTTTATCTAATTTGATTTCCGAATATTCTGTTTCTTTATTTAAAATATCTCGATGCGCATGATCGAGGTTCATGATATATACTCATATTTGCAATTCGAGTTGCCTCTCAAATTAGTGATTGTCAGTCCGATTTTCGAGCTCGAAATCCGACTCGCAATTACTTAAAAAATTGCCAATCCGATCTCCCGCTCGAGATCCGATTCGTGATTTATGTGAAATTGGCCAACCCGATCTCATGCTCGAGATATGGTTCGTCGATTTGGGTATCAATATGGCTTGATTTGCTGTGGTGTTACTTAAATTAGTTTTCTTTTTAAAAAAAATCAAAAAATGTAGTTTTAGGGTTTTGCATGCTCATAATAGGTTTTTTATTTCGAATTTTCAAAAAATAAAAAAATCAAATCAATTAATTTAGGTTGAGTTTTTTTTTAAACTTGGATTGCATGTTTAATTATTTGGCGATTATAAATTTCGAAATTAAAAAAAAAAAAAGGAAAAAAGGAAAAACACAAAAAAGTCATTATGCATATGTCATGTAAAATTAATGCATCTTTTGCACGTCATTGCATATTAGAATAAATTGCATGCTTATTTAGAATAAAAACCATGTGCACGTCATATAGAATTAGGTTCATACAATGCACGTCATTTAGTGATTTTTATTAGGTCCATTTAATTAGAAATTGTCAGTCATTAGATTAATTTAGATTGCATATTTAAATGTTGCATTTCCTTAATTTCGAATCTCATAGAAAATACAAAGAATTATTTAGAATAAATCATCTCATGCTTAGGATAGACTACATGCTTAGTTATGTCATATTGCTTAGGTCATATAGCTAAGTCATGTTGCCATGTCATATCATTTCATGTTAAATTAGTGGCATGCATTGCATATTGCATGATTTTCATTAATTAAGTGAAAACAAAACAAAAATTGCGTGTTAATTAGAAATCATATTTAGGACTGCTGATGTGAATTCTAAACTAATAACGCAGATGCTTTCGTTGCTATGAGGTAAGTCTTGCAATTTATTCATTTGCTTTCTTGAGTGTTAAATTGGTGGTTTGCGCACCTGCATGGTCACCTCACATGTTAAGGAATTAAAATCAATTCAAGTTGCTTGCCAAACAATTTTTTCAAAATAAAAGATAAAGGTACCGAAAGGGCGTTAGAGAAATCTAACGTAACCAAGTCCCCGAACTCACAAATCTCTGGTTCGTAGGAATAAAGTAAATCTCCCGTTACTTTATTTGGGTTTCTAATCGACCCACCAAAAAATAGATTAGTGGCGACTCCTGATTGAAAATCATTTGCATGTTAAGAACTTGAACCGAAAGTCGCGAATTGGTATGGGCTTGGGAGAGCCCGAGTTAAGTCTAGGCTTAACAATCCATTAGTCAAACCTTAGGTGGTTCACACCCCGAAAAATTCGGTCGCGACAGCTTGGCGACTCCACTGGGGACTTGAGTTAAAAGTCTTAGTGGACTTAGGCCAATTTTCTTTTAAAAAAATATTTTTATTTGGCAGCAAGGATTCCAGGTACGCCCCTAACTTTTAAGGTGTTAAATGTTCTTACAGGATGGGAGGTATAAGGGGAAGTGTTTGCTGACCTTTGTTTTGCAGGAAGGTGTAGGAATGTATGGTTTATTTTCATGAATGAAGTGTTGCTTGATATAAACTGTTGTGCATGCCTTGCATTTAGCACTACACTATTGCACACACAACCCGCCGCCGGACCTAGGCCGCATTAGGATCATCTAGGATGGTATTGAGATGTTTGCCACTCCGACCGCATGCTTGCGGTATGAGTCGCCCATCTCAATCCCGAAGTTTCTTTCATGGTGTCAAGAGTACCCACCTCGGTCCGCATGCTCGCGACCCGGGTCGGCTCTTTGACTAAGCCGGAGTCATGAGGACCCGACATAGTCCACAAGCTCGTGGCTAGTCCGATCATCCTTGTGGCTCCACTTTGATAAGCCTTATAGAGTAGAAATCGAGCCACTTACCATGCGCATGTCTATGTGATTGCCATTGATTTTCCTTGGCGAAGTAAGTCTTCTATCCCTATACTATGCAATTTACTTTTGGTCCATCCATGAAAGTTAGTCGTTTGATCTAATTCATTTGTCAATTAGAAATAAAATGAGGAAATTGCGATGCAATCAATCATTTTAAAAAAACTTTCGAGAATTTGTCTTCGATTCATGTCTATGAAATTTGATGAACTTTTAAAAAAAAACAATGAAAAAATTGATTAGTTCATTGTCATGGATTGACTTTCTATTTACCCTCATTCTTACATGTTCCCGTTCATTTGGATTAGGTGATTATGGAGCGATCCTGCTCACCCATCCGTACACGGTCGAAAGCTAAAATGGCAGATCGAAACAATGTACTGGACCATATCATTGACAATATGAACAAGCGAATTGCACACCACCAAAGTCAAGTCGATGAATTGTCTGCTACTATGGCTTTTCTCATCAAACAAAAGGGCTGCGATGATATAGGTAGTCTATTTTCAGTAGGAAACTATGACTCAAAGAAAAGAGCCAAGAGGACTTTCGAACCGTCCTATTTTCCTAAGGTAGCTGAATTTGATGCCACTATGAAGAGACTAGTGATATATGTAGAAGGAATAATCTCTGACCTAGAGGATTTGCATCACAAGATCAAGGAGGGTGAAGAACTCAAGCACACATGATTTATGATCCTAAGTAGTTTGCTTTCCTTATTTAATTAGGGGCATGTTCAATTGCACCTTCCCCTGTGTGGGAATTCTTATTGCTTTTTAGGGATTGGTAAAAATTTCTTCTGTTTTGTTTTAGTGCTTGAGCATCACATTCCAATAAATGTAATTTGATTGATGAATATCAATAGAATTACAAGTTTTGTTTTGAGGACATGATGGGGTACACCAAACTAGCCCGGTGACGATATCCAACAATGAAAAGAAAATATCATCCAATGAGAATTCTGAGGACTAGGCTTCTTCATGCTTCCTCATCCAAAAAAATTGCAAAAGAACAAAAAGAAAATCATTTTTCAAGCCATTTCCAAAAGGCATGCATTAGATCAGCCTTGTTCAATTTTCTGACTCATTTACTTCATGTTTCAGAGCATTACTTTCTTGACCCGATAAGAAAGCATATGAAAAAGGCACATCAAGTTGCAATTGGTTCAATTGTTACTCAACAAGTTTCTATAGAGTTAATGTCGGTCACATCTCGATACTACTTTAAATATCCATCTTGAAGGGCCAAACAAACTATGTTCCATTTCCATGCTTGACGGAATTTTCATTCTTGCCCATTAAACGAGGGGCAAGTTAAGAGAGGATCATCCATCTTTGGCGAAAGAGATGACGAATTGGGGGCACTACAGATTCTAGTAGTGACATGACTGAGACAAAATCTCGATCCGAGCCAAAATGGTTGTGCAATTTGAATTTATTTTGAGTTGCATAGTATCCTATTCATGCACGTTGTTTCGTGCAGGGGCAAAAGAGGATATCCACTTTTGATGGTTAGAGACGATCTAAGGACATCCATTGCTAAGGCGATTCTTTTGTGGAGTGATTCCCCTGAATGAGTGCTTAAAATCATGTTTTGAGTGCGATAAATTGTTTGCTTTGAAGTCACAAAAAGTGTTTCATGTTTAAAGTTGCTGAACTCTTTTGAAAAGAAAATTTTCATATTGATTTAGCTCACCAATTTCATGTGGAGATTTGTCAAGATAGACAATTTAATGGAGTGACATCAATGCTTAAGAATGCTGAATGAGACGTGTCAGTATGATGAAAGGCAAGCCTTATCCTATACACAGTCCCCTACTTATACACTTGTGAGATGAGTGTAGGAAGTCCCATATCTACAAGGTAAAGAGTTCTCTCGCAAAAGGTATGATGACCGAAATGATGAGGGGCAATTTATTTCTCTATCCCAAACACAGCATGTGATACATTGCTTAACCACTTTGAGCCTTATACACTTGTGGAGATTTTTTTCAAATTATCCATGTCAAGAACCACCCCACATTGGGGCAAATTGGAGGGTAAGACAACACCATAAAGTGAAGAAAATGGATTGAAATTTTCTTACTTTCACTTGCATCAATTTTCAAGTTGTGCTATTACATTGAATTCATATGGTAATTTAAGTGCTTTAGGATGACGAAGAGCATTTCTTTCTCTATCCTACATACTTATAACCTTTGCATAGCCCACTTGAGCCTGTAATTTCATTTCTTTAAACCAGGTTGGTGATCATCCCCACACTTTGGGGCAAGGCTAGAGACAGATGAAGACCTTTGAAAGTTTGAATGTCATTCAAAGTATAATTGCTTGACACATGCATAGAAATCAAAATAGAATTAAGGGGCATGAAAAAGCAGTGTGCCTGGTAAAAGCAAGGCCAATACCCATGAAAAAAAGTAAAAAAAAAAATGAATAAGAACTTGGGGCATGAAAAAGCAGTATGCCTGGTAAAAGGAAGGCCAATGCCCATAGATGAAAAAAGAGAGTCAAGATAAGGTGACTGTCAATTACAAGAATTGAATCCCAATGGAGCAATAGTTAAAAAACTCAAATGCTGAGTTTTTACAATCAATGGGGGCACTTCATGAAGACAATCCCCGATGATGGAAAAGAAAAACTGGTGGCAATGCCAGGATGATCACCAACTCTCATCCTTTACACATCTTTGAGCCTAAGGATCCTTTCATTTCTCAACCCATGAACCCAGCCTACATTACGTCCCTTGTAAAGTCTCTTCTAATTAGGGCACTTGAATTAGTGTATGGATTCACATGTCATAAGCATCGCTCGAAGAAGTACGAGCAAGATTATTTCTTTCTCATTTTGCAGAGTTCTTGACTTGTAAACCCGGAGATAATTAAAGAGTTGTTCTTTCAATAGCCTTGACTCAAAGAGTCCCTTTTTTGTTAAGCCATTGACCAAGCCCACATTACGGTCCCTATTAAAGACCTCTTAGATTGGTAAGGTCGTACCGCTTGCGAGAATACTTGGACCTTTGTTGGTATGATGATAGTGAGATGGAGTGATTCTCATAAAATAGCCTCTAAATGAGAGTGAGTGAAAGTCCTTTCTAACTGAAGGTCCCTCATTTGGTATTCTTAGGAAATCCATGTCATGAGTAAAGATTGTCTTGAATGATAATTCTCTCCAGTGGAAATTTGGGTGATGCAAAGGTCATTATGCATGAACCCCGATTGAGTTGATGAAAACCTCACTGAATTTTGAAATGTGCATTCTAGAGTAGCTCAGTTTGTCTATCTCTTTGATGAATGCATATCAGTTTTTGCTCTAAATCATGTCTGACAGGTAATTCAAGTTCCTTTCATAATGTTTCATGATAGTAGGAGATGAGAAACCTCCACCATGAGGTGAAAGACCTCCACGGGATATCTAAATTCCAAAAGACATTTTTCTCCAAGAATCAGAGATATTACCAGGTAAGTATATCTCTACCATACTCTAAAATACTTGTCATTGTGCATGTATGCTCTCTCAAGTGCATCGACACTTGACTTGGTCAAGCTGTCCAGTTATATCGACCTGGCGTGCTTTCGTAGCCCAGAGTCCTTTACACCGACACTCAATGGAGTTGTCCCCCAAAGATTTTTCCTCCAGATTCAATCTGATTAAGGCGACCGAAGAATGGTTCGAGTCCTGGTCGGATGATTTCTGTCGCAAGGTTAGGCAACCGAAGAATGGTTCGGGTCCTAGCCAAACAAAACCTCAGTCTAGGCGACCGTAGAATGGTACGGGTCCTAGACAACATTTATTACTCTAACATGCGACCGTAGAATGGTACGGGTCCTGGAAAAGCAATTTCCTCATTCAGGCGACCGTAGAATGATACGGGTCCTGGAAAAATAATTTTCTTCGTCGAGGCGACCGTAGAATGGTACGGGTCCTTGACAACACCTATTCCTTATTCAGGCGATCGTAGAATGGTACGGGTCCTGTAAAATGAATCCCCTTTTAGGCGACCGTAGAATGGTACGGGTCCTAGACAAAACCTTTCGCCGTCGGGCGGACCGTAGAATGGTACGGGTCCTAGGAAAGCAGTTCCTTACAAAACATTTCTGCCGTATTGGGCGACCGTAGAATGGTACGAGTCCTGAGAAAGCAGCTCCTTTCTGCCATACTGGGCGACCGTAGAATGGTACGGGTCCTGGGAAAGCAGTTCCTTCACAAAGTCATGTTACTATTCTAGGCGACCGTAGAATGGTACGGGTCCTGGACAGGTAACACCCACTACCTCGAATTACTCTATCATCCTCGAAGGTAAGTTATTCCATATAGGTTCATCTATCATTTGCATTAGCATTTCCATGCATCATACAAATTGCATTAAAAAATGGAATTCATGTTCCGACAAAAAATCATTCACTGCATGTGCATGGTCAAAATTTAGGTCTCAGTTTGTCTTTGAAGGCAACCTCTACGAGCTCACCTTCAAAGAGGGGCAGCTATTGACACCTAAATTTTGGCAACCCGTTTAGTCATTTATTGCATTAAAAATTAAGGGTTAATTTTATCCCTAAAAAAAAAAAAAAAAAGTCAATTGCATAGCATATAGTTTTAGGTGCATTTGTTTTTTATTTGCATTTACATTGGGCTAGTCACGGATGGATTCGAATTGATGGTTCGGAAACTTTAAGTTGATGAGTAAGGCTAACCATGAAGAAAGCAAATCGGTTCAAGCCCGTATCCTCAGAGATATTTTCAACATTTTCTAAAAGCTCACTTTAAAGTTAGTAAAAGAAAGAAAAAAATTCCAAACCCTCACTATTTTTTTCGTTTTCGGTTTTTTCCTCAAAGCATTATTCATCTTCTCTATGTAGTGAAGCTTTGTAGTGAGTTGCACGAGCCTGACTGACATCATCGACAATTGCTCGACTCAAGGTTGCGGTCGCCTAGGTCACGGATTGCCTAAGGTTGCCTGACCTCTATGAGGCTACCAGTCGCTAATCCTTCGTAGGTATTGAATCTTATTAACAAAAATAAGAAAAGTGCTTTATAAAGTGTATTTTTTTTTCAAACACCGAAAAAATCAAAGTTGTTTCTCAATGTATTTTCATATTACAACTTACCAAAGTCTACTTGCATTTCAAAAAACCCCTTAAATGCCTTTATATTTTCTCAAATACTTCCCAAAAGTCAAACTAAATGCACCCTTAGCTCAATGCGACCCCTTTGGTTCTATTAAAGCAAGAGCGACTCTCTATGAATAGAAACCATGCACCTGCATTAACTTCAAATCCTATTTTCTATTTGGAATCTATGTCTACCCTAAAGTCTAACATCATTAAAGGACATTAATAGCAACATTTGTGATCTATTTTTAGATTGATTTTCTATGAGGTTTCAAATAGAAATACTAAAGATTTTTTCAACAGATGGTTGAGATTTATTTACTTGTATTTCATCAACTACAAAGTTAATCTTTTCTATAATTAAAAGCGTTGCAAAAACTAGATAACTGAATAATATAATAAACAATACAAGAAAATATATTAAATACCAGATTTATGTAGGTCAATTAGTGGGACCTTCTCCACCAATTGAGCAATAAATTTCATTATAAATCAAGCGATATAATATAGATTATAACCACGTTCATATCACTAAAACACTCTCAATTTATCCCTGCCTCTAATTACACCTAACTTATATAGTATTTATCAATCACAATTCCTCATGAAATTATTTCTCAATTTCATCGATGAATTCACAAAATCTTAGCATGAGATTTTCATCGCTTCAAACACTTGGTATGTAATTTGCGAGCATGCCATCCAATTGATTGTCATGGCCAAATGCTTGTCTATGATACTATTCTTGAAGAAAATTTTCTTCTTATATTAAAAAAAAAATGGATTCCACATAGAAAGTCTACTCAAGTTAGGAAATCTAATTGTATCAAGCTTCCTTCCTAGGTTCAAACTCAAGACATGTTCTCAACAATCTCTACTTTAGCTCGACATTTAAGTCAAGTCACAATAATCGCATTGAAATCTCAACTTCGTTTCTACTCTCTCACACTCCTCGTGGACTCAACCAATATAGATAACTTCTAAATCAAGGCCATGTTGAACTTTGCTAGAACCGTTGACTTCATCTTAACATTAACTCAACCTACACCACTAACCGCTCTACAAGGATTTTCTAACACAAATAGATTAAAAAAGGAAAACCATCTTTGCATCTATATCTATTAGGAGATCGGGCACGAACTTATTAAACTCGACAGTTACAACAACGATAGGCTCTATTAGCTCCAGCTCACTATAAGTACCATCCATATTGATTACTCCACTAATACCCATTACCTCAAGAGTTTCTTGTCGTAACTTTACCTTGAAACTAAACACTGTCTGAGTCCTTTATAAACACTACCATAAACACTTTCACCCAACAACATTAGAGACTCATCAAATGTAACTTCTCCACCAATAACATGTGAATTTAATTTTTGTATAAACTAGGAATTGGCACTTTCTTGCCCTTCTATCAAGGTTACCATCATTTACTTGAGTATAACACAATAGACCAAATGCTATAACAATAAAATAATCAGTAATGTTAGCCGACTACACTTCATTAAGAGTCAAATATCCGATCGTGGTTAAAGAAAACCTATTCACTAGGTAACTCATCGTACTAAGCACATCTACTAAAAATTTCCTAGTTATCCAAGCACTAGAAAATGAGTCGTCTCTAATATTTTATTGATTCACTTGCAACCTATTGTGTTTCACTAGTACTAGTGCAAAACCTTCATGTAGAATTTGTTTCATAGTTGTGACCAGAACTCCATACTGTTATTAGTCTACACGTGCTTGATCTTCTTACTAGTTTCTCTTTTAATGAAAGTCTCAACTGCAAGATCTTGACAACATTATCGAACTTGTGACCAAACACAAACAATAAGGTGCTCCTCTAGTAGTCATCCACAATTATTTTCATAAATTTATCACTTTTTTCTTGAAGAAAATCATGACAACCTGTGAACATATAAGCAAATCAACTTTGCAATATTCACGATTTCTCTAAAAATTGTATTGATTGCACTTTCGCTTTTTGTGTAAGTAACATCACCTACATAAATTCGGTTTATCATCCACGTAACCATAGAACAATTCTTTTTGCTCAAAATCTTCAAGCTTCTCTCACTAGTGTGCCCCAAACTTAAATGCCACAATTGAGACTATCGAACACATGCATCCAATGTTTCTATGGTGAGATCCGTTATTATCTCTCTCTATGAAGCTCATACAAGCAACTATGCTTGATTTCTCTCATTACCACCAAGACACATCAAACAACTTTTAGAAATCCACATTCTTAAGTATACCAACACCCAACTAAATCTAGGGCACTTAAGAAAATTAAGTTTTTTCTTTAACTCTAGAGCATGCCTCTCTCCAATTAAGGTCCTCACGATACCATCTTGCATTATGATTCTAACATCACCAATATTTACAACATTATGATCAACGATAATTCTCAACTGCACTTTACCATTATTTGTGCACTGATAATTATTAATCTAGTTTATGTTTCACATATTGTGAAACAAACTACCAAGATTCATAATCCATCTGTTAAATGATGAATCGTTATTGATAGACAAGACATTATCATTACCATCGAGACACCATCATCAATTGCACCAATATCATCAATAGACTCAATTATAATTCCCTTACCTTACCTTTCTCAATCTTTAGTTTAAGGCAATCCCTTCAAAAATGCATTTCTAGCCACAATTCGAACAAACAACACCACCAATCCTAGACTGCCAAAGTCTATTCAAGTTTACACTACTCTTGCTAACAAAACACTAGTTTTTCCTTTAACTTTATATACCAAACCAGTAAATATAAGTTCACCAAATTCCCTTCTATGGATGTCTTCACTTAGAATCAAGTCGAGAACCTCATCAAATATCAAACTTATTGACCCAACGAAATTACTAATATCATTAACAATATTATTCCCGTTATTAGACAATGAAATTAATAGAATTAAAAAAAAAAAATACCTCATCATCAAAGTGGATATAAACTAAACTCAATTGACTAATGGTTACATTGAATTCAATGGTATAATTAGCAACTAAAGCATCTATGTTCATCTTTACGTAAAACGGATGTTGCATTAAGTAGACCTTAATGATCGCAAAAGGAGGGTTTCTTGTACATGTTGCACAGGGCATTCATTGAATTCGCAATGATCTTCTTTTTCATAATTTTGAATGGGATGTTATGAGCCAATACCAACCAAATAATACCTTATGCCTATCTATCCAACTACTTCCAATCAGTTTGCTCCATTGAATATGGTTTCCGCCTAGACAAGGGTAAGTGTAGATTTCTTAGCTATAGATAATCCTAAATTTGCATTTTCCATAAACCAAAAATGCTTGCATCAAATTTGTTGATTTTCACTTTTCCTTCTTCTATCATCATCAATTGGCTTCAACTCAGTCAAGCCTAGCGCTAATATTAATTGTTGCAAAAAATAAAGGATCCAACAATATAATAAACAAAACAAGGATATAACTCGAACGCTAGATTTTACGTAATTGGTTCGATGAGACCTACTATATGGGAAGAGTAGCATAGAATTCCCTTATAGATGAAGCGATACAATGGGGATAACAAGTACACTTGAATTTTTAAAATACTTATTGTGTTTCTTAGTCCTTAATTACCTCAAACAACTTATACAGTGTTTAGCCCTCACAATTCCTCACAAATAATTTTTCAATCGTACAAATGAATTCACTAAATATTAACACAAGACTTTTGTGACTTTGAACACTTGAGATGTAATTTATGAGCAAGCCATACAATTGATTGTCCTGATCAGAAACTATTCTTGGATACTCTTCACCAAAATAAAAATAAAAAATAGAAAACCTACTTGGATTGGGCTTCTTTGAGGAGCTCAAACTCAAGTTATATTCTCCGCAAAAATAAATAGATATGTGCATGGAATATTCTATAATAGGGGCAATATCACTTTAATAAATACTTGATTTGCACCATAACTTCTCAGTTCATCCATAATATCTAAATTCGTAGCAACCTTATCAATGTGTCAAAAGGCTAGGAACTCCCTTCAAGTTCATATGATGTAGTATGTAGTAAAATTGCGAAAGTAACAAATTGATCATTAAATTTGCTCACCCACAAATGCTTTCAAATCTTCAAAAAGGTACGGCTGGTCCTGGGTTTGATTGCGAGACTTCATTGGACCATTAGCTTATTTTCGAGAATAGACAAGATAATTACTTTCATTTTTGCCCACCCTTCATTCCGTCGAAAACAAAAGTCTGTGTGTCCCATATGTGGGGAAAGAACGGTTTGTCCTTTCCCCAAATATAGGGAAAGCACTGCAATAACGAAAGAGATTGCAACGTGACATGCCTTTTGGTGAGGAGACAGCCTCTCTGAGTAAAATTACCGTTCTGCCGTTCTTTTAAGAAAACCCTAGGTCTTGTCACTTCTTTTCTAAGCTTCCTGCAGGATTCAGTAAATCGAAGCCCGCCTACGTTATGATTCCTTAAACGATTCAATAGTCGTAAGAAGGGAAGCGAACGGTCTATTGTTTATCATCGTTTGCGGCTTGTCTTATTTGCCAGCTCAAAGTAGTTATATATTATCGTAAAACTGCTTTGTTTGAATTCTAAAATGTATAATTAAGAGTGAGGGAAAAGAAAAATTTCTCTCCAATTAGGGATACAAGGCATGTGGGCACTAGAATATTAAAATAAATAATACATCCGGGCACTGGGTTACTAGACTATCACTGAAAGCTCCTATCAAAAGCTTCCTTCCTGTTAATTGGACATGTGATTCACACATGTTTAAAACCGGTATATCTAATCATTACCCTAGTGATAACTGAAGGCCATCCATTATGGATTTGGTAGTAGAAGCCCGTCCGGTAGCTAAGTGATCCCAATTGTACTTTGAAAATTGTAGGTTCTCTTATCCTTCGAATGATGATTTCATTGGATTGGATATGACTCTAGCCACGAAAAACATGTTAACTTCGTGGATTATAGCTTAGAGACAAGACGAATCTTGATGAGTAATCCAATACAAAAAGACTATGCAATTCATAATGTGAGAAGTCAAATCTATATTGTGTAGAAGATTAATTTACACACATCCGCAACACTGCTAAGCTAACTATTTATCCAAATTTTAGCAAGAAACAGAAAACCTACCGAGTGATGATTCGCTTCATTAGATAAAACACAAGGAGATGGTCAGGTGGTTTTTCTTGCTCAATCGATTATTGCAATTCATTCCAATTCAACTATTGGTAGTCTATCTAGCTCTTGAGCTAGCGCACTCCCTTAGTGTGAACTAGTTGATTTTAGAAGTTGATTTGCAGTATGTAATTTCTCAAAATCTCAAATGGTAGTGGCAAGTTGAGAAGTTCAAGAGAGTTGCTTGTGCAGATCTTCAAGACCGTTCATCTGTGTGGGGAAGTCATTATCCGTCGTCCATACAAGGAAGCTAATGCATGTGTGGATTGGCTAGAAATTTCTCTTCTAGAATCGTCTCAAATTATCATATTAATTTTTTTTTTATTTTTTGGACCTTAGTACGTCCTTAAACTACTACGTCTAAACTCTGGGACTTACAAAAATAGGGCATTCCCTAGGGTGAGGAAAGTAACTTTCCTCTAATTTGGGTATTTCTCTTTTAGAAGCGTATCAAATCATAATATCAGGGCCTGTCCTCCTCATGATTTTCTTCCTTTGATCTTAGGTGACCGAATTAGTGCTCTAACTCCATGGATGAGTTTAGATGTGTAGCTTTGATTGGCTTTAAGCCCGTTTAATTACCGAAAAAGTAGGACACAAAGGGAGACTTCATTTATATTAGTCCAAAAGGCACGAAGTCTTAATTGATTCACTAGTCCTGGCAAATCTTATTCTTGCCTAGGAATATAACTAGAGACACATAGATCTAGAGAGGGATTAGCATCCCCCACAATCCCCACATTTTTCAATTATATCTTTAAATGCAACCGTCAAAGTTATTTCCTAATATATTGGATGTAATGCCTTTATTATTTTTTTTTTCCGAAGACATGTTTATGACTCCATGTATCGTGGATGCTTTGTGTTTTAAAAAGATTCAAATGATGTGTGAGTGTATTATTAGTATTTGTTGTGATGTGTATGTAAAGTGCAATTGACTAAACAGCATTCTATTTGGTTATACGCGCTTAATGTTTGACCAACTTAGATATAATTATCTTTGTCTATTGAAAATATTATTTGAGAAAATAAGAGTAATATTTTAGAAAAATTTATTTTGGGAAATTTATGACGTGTGGGACCTCGCTTCATTATCATGGGCCCCTCGGCTCTCCAGCTTTAAGCCCACCTAGACAATGGTCCAGTATTGTGACCTATAGATTCGGTGACATGCAACGGTTGCTATCTAGTGGCCGTATTTAGACAAGCACGACAATGATCTAGAAAAAAAACAATCATTAAATTTTGTAGATTTTATTTCAGCAGAACGATGGTAATAAAGAATTTTTTTTTTTATATACTTTCGAAGACTAATTTTAGCACTGTGGAAATTCAGAAAATCCTCACGATGTTTGTCCGATTTTTCTCAAATATCTACACGTCTGGGATAGGCCGGAATTTCGCCTTGTTTTTCTCCAGAATTTTCTCTCCCCAAGAAAAGATCGAAAGAGGTAGCAACTAGAATTGGAGAGCTTATAACGCAATGAAGGAGAACATTGTACATGATCTAAACTTAAGTTGCACAATGGCCAAAAAGCCTGTTCAACTGCGAAACGGCCCTGGGCCAAGCAAGAGGGGCCCCCAGGCAAGGAAGAAGGGGAACTGGGCCGGGCCTTCGATGCATCGCAAATGCCCACCCGTTGTCCAGCGCGGGGCCCACTGCTGCATAGCACCGGATCCTTTTTCTCTCTTTTTAAAAATTTAATATTGACCAGTTCTTCTTCTTTTTCTTTGTTTCTTTTTTTCTTTTCAAAATGTTAACAAAACTTTGATTGAACATAACTTTTGACTCGGTTTTCACGCCCCACGGAGAGCTTGTGAACCAAAATTTCCGAAAAACGCAGCTTGATCACTGAAAAATGTTGAGAATTCATATTCTTGAAAATTAAGTGGAATGGATGGCCGTGATGAAAAGTTATGATATTATTTTCGTCAAAAAGTGTAATCACCATGATTCTTGGGTCGTTGGAAAGATTATGACTTGATTTTTTGGGTGGAATTTATTGATTAGATCATATCATATATTCTAGACACCATTGATCTAATATTGATGGTTAAAAAATGTGATATCTTAACATCCAACAATCTAATTTAGGGAAGTTGGATTTCTTTTTCTTTTATTTTCTTTCCTTTTTTTTTGGTAAAACTCTTTATGAGCACAACTCAATTGTACCAAAAATCAAACTTTCTAAGGAAGTAACATTCTCGGTCATCTTTGTAACCCTTAGTAAAAAGTAAGGTGTCTACATTAGTAGTTCTTCTTCAAGATTGTCCCAAGCTTCCTAGCTGGGTTTGCTCTTAGAGAGATTGGTTTGGAATTGGTGGCGTTTTAGCTTGTAGAAGGGAGAGCTCGTGTCTTTGTATGTTCTCGATGTGGTTGAACCTCTTGTAATTCTTGATTGAAGTGGATTACTAGATTCGTCGTACTGTGGCTTTTCTACGTAGAAAATGTTCTCAAATAAATGCTCTCTTATTGCTGTAACAGTTTTATCGTGGTCGAGGTTGATTGCTCAAGTAATTAGAGGTTCTAATGGATGACTCATTATGGATTATTGAAAAGTAATGTAAAGGATGAAAACACAAAATAAGATCTTGTAGTTATCTCCACTTAAGAAACCTGACAATAGGCGAGTAGGTTTCGCGAAATTTCTTTGACGATAAATGTTAAATCTTCATAAAAAGAATAAGAACACGCAAAAAATCAATATTTTTGAGAAAATTACCAAGAATTACATTCAAATTTACATGTCCACATTTATTTGTTTTACAAAAAAATGAGTGATTTGAAAAATAGTTTACTAAAAATAATCACTTGTCCCGGTTGAAATGATTAATCGATAGAAAACATTATCATTATCGACAATTTATATCTAAATATTTTCATGAATAGTGAAAATATATTTTTATGTATTTATTGTTATAAATGATATAAATGACTATCTTCAGAAAAATATTTTTCAAATCATTCATTTTTTACAAAACAAACGACGCTTTAATCTTGAGAAAAAGATCAAAACGCCCCCTACAAGAATTGGAAAAAATAGAAGAATTATTCCAATTCTAATTCTCAACTCATTACTAATACAAGCTCCGAGTTTCCTTTCGAAACTCCTGAAACTTTTTCGTAGTAGTTTCTTTACGTGCTTCATTTGATGGGCAATCTCAAAGTGGTTCTATTATCTTGGCGGGTAATGAGTCAAGCTTGTGTTAGTTACCAACAATTCGTGTCCGTAAGTTGTGTTAGTGTCCAGTTGACAAAAGGCTAGAAAATTACAAAAACAAAATCATAAATGCATTACAATTGTGTTAATTTAGTCATAAACCTTTTTTTTCTTTCAAAATGAGTCATAAATCTTTTGTATTTGTGACCCTGTTGTCTATGTATTGCAGAAACTGAAGACTCGTGCTGTGAGGAAGAATCTCAATCCCGAGTGGAACGAAAACTTGACTCTATGTGTTGCTGATCCAGATCTGCCTGTGAAGCTCGTAAGTGACTACTGCAACTGCATCAAATTAGTGAAGCGACAGAGATGCATATCGAGGATTTTTTATTCTTCGTAATGACTGTTTCCATTCACTGCAGGCCGTGTATGACGGACAGATTCAGCCTCGATGACAAAATGGGGGACGCGGAGTTTGATATCAGGCCACTCCTGGAAGCCGTGAGGATGGCGGCGGACTTGCAAGGCCTCGAAGATGGGACTGTGGTCAAGAGAATCCTGCCGAGCCGGCAAAATTGCCTGGCTGAGGAGAGCTGCATCATAGTGAGCAACGGCAAAGTGGTGCAGCACATGTTCCTCAGGCTCCGCAACGTGGAGTGCGGAGAGATCCAACTCCAATTGCAGTGGGTTCCTGTTAATCCTTCCAGGGAATTGTGAAAGTTCTCTCTCTCTCTCTCTCTCTCTCTCTCTCTCTCTTTCTCTCTCTCATATGTACATTCATAGGACAAGCTTCTTGATCTAGTGTTTTCTTTCTCGTGCTCCTTTTTCTGCTGAATGAAATACTCAGGTTTCTCAATTCGAAGAAGGAAACATGTCATTAGTCATTTTAGAATATTATTCCTCTCTCTTAGACCTACAATTTTATAGATTTTGAAACTGTTAATACGGAGATGTAAGACTGCAATAAGTAATTCTTGACTCGTTAGAACGCTTGCTAACCCACTCAGTGGCCGAGTCGCTCTAAAAGGACATTAATGAACTGAAAGTGGTCAACTGAGTAAGGTGCGGTGCGGACGATACATAGCCCAAGGAGTTCAGAGATCATTTCTTCCTCTTGAGACAAGCCCGCACCCTTTAATGCGGGCATTAGCGAGAATCATGCCTAATTATCAAAACTTAGCACTTTACTAAACATTTGCATACGATAACTTAGCCCGAAAACACGGACAGCTTAGTGTTCCCTCCTCCGACCTCCGCACATCATGGCTCTTGCCGCCGTCCTCCTCTTATTCCTCCGTGGCTGGCCAGCTCCTTGCCACCACTATGAACCCCTCTCCCATTGTGTTCACGACAAGCTTTGTTCGCTTCCCTTCCGGTTCACGCATGTCACCATCCGATGTGCTACTTCTGTGGGTCGCCGGAGAAAGCGACACCGGTGCTGCCTTACACATGGGCAATTCGTTGGCGACTCCATGGATTGGACCTTTCAAGACCACGGCCTATGTAGTATGTGTTGCATCTGGTTTCTGTAACTTTTATCGTTGTGCCGTGGTCCAGGTCTTGGAAGCCATAGCCCATATACCTAAAATTCATTTTTAAGGCTGAATCCAACATGAAAAGACACTGTTCGGTAATCATTCTATTTTTCCAAATAATTTTTACTTATAAATAGTTTTTTCTAATTCTATACCATGAACGAGTCTCTAAACATTTGAATGTATTTTGTAACTATACAAAAAATATATTCGCGAAATAAAAAAAGAATAGAAATGCGTTTAGTATGACACTTAAATTTTTTTGTGACTAAGAACTTCCTTTAATTTTTTTAATAATTTTGTGAGATTTTTCTTTTTTCCTTCTCTTCTTTTTGTCCTCTAGCCGATAACCTTGCTCGCCTTAGGGGAGCCTCGTTGGCCTTGGCGAGGTTGATTCTCGCCCAACCACTAGTGAGGCTGGACCTTGCTAGATTTGGGCGAGGTCAAGCCCAACCCAGCCAAAGCGAAAATAACCTCACCCAACCATCGCAAGGCTTCGACGAGGTCATTGGATCTCACATCTGGCCGCCCGCTGGCCATTGTCGGCCCGATGATTGGCTAGAGGAGGAAAAAAAAAGAAATTAAAAGAGAAAAAGAAAGAAAATGCTTAATTCTAGAGTTATTTTCGGAAATAAAGAAGTAACTTTTTTTTATACTTTTTTATTCTATTCCCAATCTATTCCTAAGAGTAGAAAACTTAGCTAGTATTACTGAATGGATTTCTTTGTTTTTTGCTAAGAAGAATAAAAAATTTGGCCCTGTGTGTTAACGTTCTTTTTTTTCTGTTTATGAACAAAAATCCTGTTTTTTTGTTCCAGGGAACAAAAAAAGGACAGAAACGCGTTTGTTTGCGTTTTTGTTCCAAATCTATTTTTTGTTCGGGAACACATTTGGAACGTAAACGAGAAATAAGAAAAACATGTTTATTGTTTTGGAACAATTTTTAAGAACAAATTTTCTCTCTCTCTCTTTTTCTTCTTTTTTTTTTCTTCTTTTCTTTTTCTTTTTTTCTTTAGCCGGCGACACCATCGAGGTCCGGTGACCTTGCCGGAGCGTCGCTGGCCCCTAGCGAGGCTCGGCCTCGCCTTGGCTGGGCGAGCTCGGGCTCGCCGGATCGGGTGAGCTCGCCCAACCAAGGCGAGGCCGCCGGCCCTTGACGGCCGGTCGTCGGTCATGGCCGAGGCCGGCAACCGGCCAAAAGAAGAAAAAAAGAAAAAAGAAAAAAAGAAACAAAAAAATTAAAAAATTAAAAGAAACAAAAAAAGAATACAAATTTACTAAACGTGTTTTGTTCATTTTTTATTTCCGAAACAAGTTTACCAAACGCCTTCTTCTGTTAAAAAATTATTCCCCGGAGCAGAAATAATTTTTTTCTATTTCTGTTCCTTTGAACAATTTTTAAATAGAAACGTTACCAAACGCGCTCTTACTAAACATGCTGCACGAAAAATTTGCCTCGCCTTTCAAACTTATAAGGGGAATAAAAACACAGAGTTATCATTTCAGGAGAAAAGCAAGCACACTTTTAACAGGAACCAAAATAAAGGCACCAACTTTTACTCAAGGACAAAAATAGCACGGTTGACTTGTATGTTCAAAGAAGCTCATGTGACGATCTAACTTGGCAGGCGGCTATGACATGTAAAATGAATACTATAGTTGAGTCGAACTGATGGCGTCTCTTTAGAAACAAACCTGGCATTGTCTGAGTATGATTCTATTCCCTTACCCGACAACCGAGAGGAAAAGAGTTCAGTATCAAATTGAATCTGCAAATTGGATGGTCATGGTTTCGTGATTCATGGAGTTCGAGCAATGGACCATGCAAGATGACCTTAACCTCTCGTTGCCACAGTTGCATCGGGTCTCGTAGTTGGATTCACGATCGACTACCCTCCAAGTTAACAACATCTAGGGTTTCAATCTCGCCGACAAACCAAACACGATTTAATGTCAACTCATTTTTTTTTCCTTTTTTTGGTTTATTTCCTTATGTTCTCCTTTTATTTTAGGGTTAATACTACGAAAAATCTTAAACAGGTATACTTATGACAAATATACCCTAAACTAATTTTTTGACCAACAAAAATCATCAAATTTGTAAACATGCGATAAATTTATCCTCTGTTAATTTCTGTTAAATTTTATGGTCAGATTATTGAATTGGATGGTGTGTTAACAGACATACCAATTTGGGGTTTTACCCTTCCTTTATCATAGGTGTAATAGTTTGTAATTTTTCGTGATATAAATCTAATTTAACGGAAATTAATGGATGGTAAATCTGTTATAGATACACTAGTTTCAAGTTTTTCGTTATCAAAAAAATTATTTTTGGATAAATTTGTCATGTGTATCAATTTGAGATTTTTCGTGATATTAACTCTTTGTTTTATTTAATTTTTTCTAAAATGGCTAACATGACTACAACATTAGTGCATATCACTTCGAAAAATAATAAAAAGTCAAGTCAACTTCTTCAATCAATGAAATTAACAAAGTTAATGAATAGACACGATTAGGATTTTGTAGCACTTATTGAAATTTTAAAACTCAATTGTATTTTAGCAACAAATTTTAGAACTTCCAGTGCACTTATTTATTTATTTAGTATAGTTATTCATTGAATTTGTAACATTCATTTGTTTGTAAGCGATGGGCTATAATTCTTTAGTGATTAATTTCTTTTATTGAACCTCTGATGTTATTTATTAGTCAGATCGATGGCGTCATGTTATTAACTTTTTAAAAGATCCTTTAACACAATATATTGATGATATATGCACTATTATGTCATAGAAACCTTTTGAGTTTTCTTCAATAAATTGCTTGTTTTAGGCTCCGTTTGTTTCACGGAAAATAATTTCTGAGAAAACATTTTCCAAATTTTCCGGTGTTCATTTCACCGAAAATGAATCACCTGGGGAAAACATTTTCCATGAAGAGAAAAAAATTCTTCTAAACTAGGGAAAATGTTTTCCACTTTTGAAATGTGGAAAACATTTTCCTTACTTGATCTCTCTTATCTCACACTCTTATAAGCCCTCACTTCCTCCTCCTCATTTTTTTTTTTAATTCGAATTATTTTGTTATTTTCTTTGTTTTCCCTCTTCTTCTTTATTTTTATGTTTTTTTTTTTAATTGAGTTTTTAATTCTTTTTCTTTTTCTTCCCTTTCCTTTTTCTTCTTCCTTGGCCAGCGCTGACCACGACGATGGCTAGCAATTGGCCACAGGCCAACTCCAGTCTCGCCCAAGGCCAAATCTGGCGAGCCACGAGCTTGCTGGTCTCAGTGGAGCTCGGGCTCCCTTGGATCGGGCGAGCCACGAGCTTGCTGGCCTTGGGAGCTTGAGCTTACCAAGATCGGTCGACAAACTCGAGGCTTGGCCGATCCAGGTGAGCCGCATTCATTGGCCAGTGAGCTCATGGCTCGCCTAGCCTCGAGTCTCAAGCATGGATTGGCCAAGCCTCGAGCTTGCCGGATCTAGTGATTGTGTCTTGGTCAACCGCTAGGTAGTCGGCCACGTCGAGGCACACCGCGGCGGAGGAAGGAGGGGGAAGAAGGAGGGGAAAAAGAAAAAGAAAAAAAAAAAAAAAATTAAAAATTTGAATTTTTAAAAATATATATAAAGTAAAATTTAATTTTTTTGGTCAATTAAAATATTAAAATTTAATTTTTTTGGGTAATTTTTCCAAAAAATCAAATTTAGATAACAAATAATGGAAAACATTTTTCACACAAATTTCAGATTTCAGCTCAACACCAGAAAATATAGTCATTTTCTTAGAAAATACGTGATATTTTCTATGAAACGAACAAACCCTTAATTAGTAGTTCTTTTTCAACCAAAAAAAAAATAGCAGTTCTTCTTTAATTTGCTAATGTTCATATTATTAAATAGGCGCAACCATGGAATATTACTTTCAGCCTATATGTATATTTTAAAATAGTATATATCTATAGACAAGTACGAGAACCTTTAAATATTATCACAAACTATAAATTTTTCATTTAAATATATATTAATATTGCAAAATATAGCATATATACTTATATATCTTACAAAAATAGAGTCAAGTACAAGAACATTTAAATATTAATTACCAAGATAGTTGCAACCACAGACTATAACTTTTTCATCTAACTTTATATTAATATTGCAAAGTATAGCATATATATATGTATGTATCTTACAAAAATAGAGTTTGTGTTAAGTATGTCTTGATTTTTTTTTTATGGGCTTGGGCTAATGTTAGGGCTTGAGGACAATATAAATATCATTTTTCTCAAGTTATTAGTTCAAGAAGTTGAGATAGAAAAAGTTTTAGTTTTTTATAGCCATCTTTTGTAATCCTTGAAATTCTACAGTGGATTTTGCTTCTCCTCCCCCCGTGGTTTTTCCCGCAAGGGTTTCCATGAAAATCCGATGTTCTTTTATTGTTCTCAATTTCAATTTCATTTTAGTTTCCGCATCTATCATAACAAATTAATATTAGAGCCCTACGGTTTTCTTAATCTTCTGGTTATGGCTTCAAGTTCAACATTGAAATTTGATATTGGGAAGTTTGATTAGAGTAGTAATTTCAATCTATGGCAAGTTCATATGTTGGTTGTTCTTACATAGTAGGGTTTGAAGAAAACTCTGTTTGGAAAAGGGAAGAAATTGGAAAGCACTCTAGATGAAACATGAGAAGAATTGGATGAAAGAGGCCTATCTGCTATTTAGTTGTGCCTCATGAATGAAGTTATGTAGGAGATATTAGATTAGAAGATAGTTATAGGTTTATACCATAAATTAGAAAGTATTTTTTCATAACATCCCTTACCAATTGGTTGAGGCTCAAGCAACGACTCTTCACTCCTCAGATGGCTGAAGGTGCTTCCTTTAAATCTAATATTTCTGAATTCAATGCTATCATCTCTGAATTAAGAAGTATTGATATTAAGGTTGGAAATGAGAATTAGGCTCTCTTATTGTTAGTTTCACTATTTTCTTCTTATAAGAATTTTAGAGAAACCAAGACTGTTAGTATAGAAACTATTGATGTTGAAGATGTCAAGACTAGTCTTCTAAATAAGCAGAAACTAGATACATAATTGACTTTTGAAGGAAGGAATGATCATGTGGTTGGTTTAGTTGCTAGAGGAAAGTCTGTTGAGAGAAGTAATGGTGGCAGGTTCAGATCAAAATCAAAGCATAGGGATTTGATTTGCAACTATTGTAAGTCTAAAGGGCATATCAAGATAAATTGTCTAACATTAAAAGCAAAACAACAAAGAGAAAACATGAATAAGCAAAATCAAAGGAATGCAAATCAACAAAACAATAAGAATTACTAAATTAGACAGAATCAAGGAAACGAAAACCCTGCTTAAGTTGGTGTTGCTTGAAAAAGAAAAAAAAGATTGATTATTGGTTGTAGATGATAAATAAAAATACAAATTCAATGATAGCTAGATTCTTGATTTAGAATGTTCGTATCACATGTGCCATAATCGTGACTAGTTCTTCACTTACAAAGATTTAATGGTGGAATTATTCTAATGGGAAACAATGCTAAATGCAAAGCGGTTGGGATTGGGATTGTCAACATTAAGATTTACAACGGCATCATCAGGACTTTGGATAATGTTAGACACATTCTTGATTGGAAGAAAAACCTCATTTCTTTGGGTACACTTAATGCTAGTGGTTGTAAGTTTACAGCTAAAGGTAGAGTTATGAAGATTATGAGAGGTTCATTTTTATTGATGAAAGGATTGAAAACTGACACCTTGCATCAACTGCAATGCACTACAGTTATCGATTCAATTGTAATATCATCCACTATGACAGAATCAAACAATATTAAATTATGGTATATAAGATTAGGCCATATGAGTATTAGAGGAATGGAGGAGTTGAGTAAGAGAGGTTTCTTCTTCTTCTTCTTCTTCTTTTTTTTTTTTTTTTTTTTCGTGTGATTAGAAAATTGAAAAAATGGGTTTCTGTGAACATTGTGTCTTTGGAAAATAGAAAATGATCAGTTTCAAGACAAGAATTCACACAACAAAGGGCACTTAGAATTATATTCACCTTGATTTTTAGGGCCTATGAAAGTTCCTTTGAAAGGCCTTGGTTCGAGGTATTTACTCACTTTCATTGATGATTTTTAACAAAAGGTTTAGGTTTAATTTTTAAAACAAAAAAGTGATTTTTTCATTACACTTAAATAATGGAAAACATTAATTGAGAAACAAACTGATAAGAAGATTAAGTGGTTGAGAATAAATAATGGGTTGGAATTTTGTGAAGGTGAGTTTAATGAATTTTGCAAAGTTGAAGGTATTATGAGGCATTATACAACGGTGAATACATTACAATAGAATGGTATTGCAAAACACATGAGCATAATCTTATTAGAAAAGACTAGATGTCTATTGTCTAATGCTAGTTTAGGCAAGAAGTTTTGGGCTAAAGCAGTTAATATAGCTGCTTGGTTGATAAATAATTCTCCTTGCACATCTATTGAGTGTAAGACACTTGAGGAGGTTTGGTTAGGTAAACCTGTCGATTATTATTCTTTCCAAGTATTTGGATTTTCAGCATATGCACATGTTAATGAAGGCAAATTAGAGCCTAGAGCAAAAAAAATGCATCATTCTTGATTATGCTTATGGTGTAAAAGGCTATAGATTCTGGTGGGAGTAAGTACACTATCAGTGCCAAAACTTGTGTACGACACTTACTTTGGTACCAAAACTTTATTTTGGATCACTTAAATGCCAACACTTTTGAAAAATAATCATTTTAGTGCCAACGCCGATCTGGTTGGTTGGAAATCCGACGTGACACTTTTTTTATTAATTTTTAAAGTTGATGTGGCTCGCCGGAGAGTACAGTAAGCATTTAAACAACAAAACGACGTCGTTTGGTGTCTTTCCCCCAATTCAAAACTCTAAATCCCCAAATTGAGAGAGAGAGAGAGAGAGAGAGAGAGAGAGAGAAGGCATGGTGTGGGCTTCCCGTCGTCTTCTTCCTCGAAGAACAATACTAGCACTAGCTAGCAACGACACTAGCAGCGCACCAGCACCAGCACCAGCACCAACACAACTCCGCCTCCGGTTCGTCTGACATTGTTGACAAGTCCAAGCTCTTGTCATCCTCCTCCTCTCCTCCTCCTTCTTCTTCCCCCTTCAAAAGGACCCACTTCAGCCGCTCCTTGAGTAGAGCCCAATCCGCCATCTTCATTTGTGCCCTTCTTGTTTCCCTCGCCCTCCTCGTCTTCGCTCTCTCTACCTTCGACCCCCCTTCTTCCTCCTCCTCCTCCACCCTTGCCTCCTATTCTTCCTACCGCTTCTTGCTCGAGCAACAACCTCAGTCTCTCCTTACTCGCCTAGTCGACCAACTACGACGGAGGCCAAGCGACGGTGGTGAGCAACTACGACGGTGGCCGAGCGACGGCGGTCGAGCGAGCTAGGTTGGCGTTAGGCGAGGATCGGACAAAAAACCCTAATTTCAATCCCCAAATAATAATAATAATAAATTCCCAAATGAGTTGTGCGGTGTCATATTTGTGAGACCATCCACTTAGGATGGCAAAACGACGTTGTTTTTTTAAGGAGGACGAAAAACGATGTCGTTTAAAAGCCATGTTGATTTTTTTTTTTTTAAATTGTGAAGGATAATTGTTTTCTGATAATCAAAATGAAAAAGGGTTACAAATATATATATATATATGCGCTTAACCCTACTCATAACTAAGTTACTATTTTACCCTTATTACTCACAATATTTCTCAACACTCCCCCTCAAGTTGGGATATATATATCAAATAATCCCAACTTGTTACATAAGAAGCTCACTCTATTCCCCCGTAGAGATTTCGTAAAAATGTCTGCGAGTTAATCCTCCGACTTTGTGTGTTGAAGAATAACATCGCCTTTATAAACTTTTTCTCGCACAAAATGACAATCAACCTCAATGTGCTTAGTTCGCTCGTGGAAGACTGGATTAGATGCAATATGAATAGCAGATTGATTATCACAATACAACACTGATGGATTTGACTGTGACATTCCAATCTCTGATAGTAACATTCTCAACCATAGTAATTCACTTGTCACATGTGCCATAGCACGATATTCAGCTTCAGCGCTTGATCGGGAAACTACATGTTGTTTCTTGCTTTTCCATGCAACTAAATTACCCCCAAGAAACACACAATAGCTTGAAGTAGATCTCCTATCCACAAGACATCCGGCCCAATCAGCATCAGAAAAACCTGTAGTATTTAGATGGCCATAATTCTTGAACTATAGTCCTTTACCTGGTGCTCCCTTCAAATATTTGACAATCCGAAGTACAGCATCCCAATGAGTGGTACGAGGAGAACTCATGAACTAACTTACTACACTAACCGCGAAGGATATATCAGGTCTTGTAATAGTAAGATAGTTTAACTTACCAACTAATCTTCTATACTTTGCTGGATCATGTAGTAATTCTCCATGTTCTACATCAAGTTTCATATTGGGATCCATAGGGGTATCGACTAGCTTTACTCCAAGAAATCCAACCTCGCCAAGGATATCCAATATATACTTTCGTTGCGATAAATTGATAACAGCATGTGAATAGGATACTTCAATACCAAGAAAGTATCGAAGACGTCCCAGATCTTTAGTACTGAATTCTTTATGTAGAAATTGCTTAAGTTTTTTAATACCACCTGAATCACTTCCAGTAATGATGATATCATCCACATATACAACAAGAAGGATACAACCAGTCGAAGACACAGAGCTGAAAACTGAATGATCTACCTGACACCGCTTTAATCCAAATTTGATAACTACATCACTAAATCTACCAAACCAAGCACGAGGAGATTGTTTAAGTCCATACAAAGCTTTGTGTAAATGACATACCACATTCTCCCCCTGAGCAATAAACCCAGGTGGTTGCTCCATGTAGACCTCCTCAGCCAGATCACCGTGTAAAAATGCATTTTTGACATCCAATTGATGAAGGATCCAGCCAAATTGCACAGCCAATGAAATGAAGACACGGACAGAGGGAATTTTGGCCACGGGAGAGAAGGTGTCACTATAGTCGACACCATAAGTTTGCGTATACCCCTTCGCAACTAATTATGCCTTCAATCGATCAAGGGTACCATCCGGGTGAACTTTAACAGTGAAAACCCAACGACAACCAACAGGTTGCTTATCAGTAGGTAAGGAAGTAAGCTGCCAAGTTTTGTTCTGAATTAGTGCTTGCATTTCATCTTCCATGGCACGACGCCAACCCGGATGAGCAAGAGCTTCAGAAACACTGCTAGGCACAGAAATAGAAGACAACGACGAGACAAAGGCGGAGAAGGTAGGAGATAAACGATCATAGGACAAAAAATTTGAAATAGGATGATGCGTACTAACACAATCAGAAAGGCCAGAATAATGATCAATAGGACGACCAACACAAGAACGTGTACCTTTTCGAGAAGCAATGGGCGGATCAGGATCAGAGGTTGGCACTGCAACTGATGGGGGAACAGATGAATCGGGTGCTGATGAAGGCTGTACTGTCATAGTTGGAACTGTACGTCGTCGATGATAGGTGCGGTCAGCAAACTAAAATTTTCTGGAGGTAGCTGGAGAGATGGAAGGCAGTGGAAGCATTGGTAGTACACAATCATCACTATCACCAGGTGTTTGTGGAACATTCTAAGAGGAAAAATATGACTGATCTTCAAAGAACGTCACATCTGTAGACACGAACATACGACGACGGGTAGGACTGTAACATTTGTATCCCTTATGAGTTCGAGAGTATCCAACAAAGACACATTTTTCAGCACGAGGATCCAGTTTATCAAGACCTGGAGTAAGACTATGTACAAAACAAACACACCCAAAGACCCGAAGAGGTAAGGAAAAGAGAGGACGATTTGGATGTAAAATTGAGAATGGTGTCTTCCCTTGAAGAACAGAAGTTGGAAGCCTATTAATTAAATAACATGCCGTAAGAATAGCATGGCCCCAATAATGTTTAGGCAGATGCATATGAAACATGAGGCAGCGGGCAACATCAAGAAGATGGCGATTTTTACGTTCAGCTATGCCATTTTGTTGTGGAATGTATGAGCAGGACGTCTGATGAATAATACCATGAGATTCCAAAAAGGGCTGGAAACCAGAAGTTGTAGCAAGATATTCTCTAGCATTATCTGACCGTAAATGTTTGACAGAGATATTATATTGATTCAACACTTCGAAATAGAACAATTGAAAACAATGAAAAATCTCTATACGATCTTTTATTAAGAATAACCAAGTCATTCGGGAAAAAGCATCCCCGAATGTAACAAAATATCTGAATCCAGAGACATCAGACACACGACATGGACCCCATACATCTGAGTGAACCAACTCAAATGGACTAGACACACGACTCTGAACATGAGAAGGAAAAGAAGCTCTATGATGTTTACCAAACTGACAAGCTTCACATTGAAAGGAACTCACAAACTTAGACTCAGGAAATAAACGTCGAAGTAGGTTTGGTGGTGGATGACCAGCACGACAATGCATCCGATATACATCAGTGGATGTCTGTTTTACCGCTGTAGCAGCTAACACCTTCTTATCAAGGTAGTACAGGCCATTGGATTCATGTCCCCCACCAATCATCTGTCCAGTCCTCAGATCCTGAAAAACACAACGGGAAGAGTAAAAGGTCACAGAACAATTTAGTTATTTGGTCAACGAGCTAACAGAAATCAAATTATAAGGAGATTTTGATAGGTGAAGGACAGATGATAAACAAAGAGAGGGACTCAAATGAGCAACTCCCAAACCAGTAACTTGAGGCTGTGAACCATTTGCTAATGTAATTGAATTCGATAATGAAGGAGATGTAGAGTGAAAAGAAGAAAGTAAGTTAAGAGTTACCAGTCATGTGATTGGTAGCTCCAGAGTCTATAACCCAAGAATCAGACGATGCAGACAACAAACGTGATGAACTAACTTTAGAGGTTTGTGCCAGAGTAGCAGTAGGAGCTGAAGATCCTGTCACTTGTTGGGAGCCAACCAATGTATCATACTCAGCACGTGTTAATGTAATTGAATCGCCTATCTTTAGAATTTGAGTTGAACTTGGTGGAGCTATTGAGGGAGGACTAAGAGAATCCTCAACTTCTGCATATGTAGCAATAGGTGGTTTGAGCTCTGGGTGAAGTGTATAGCAATAAGCTTCTGTATGTCCAGCTCTTTGACAATGATGGCAATAGCGGGAACCACGACTATTCCCATAATTGATGGTACCACGAGTCCCAACTCCCCCTTCACGGCCTCCACGACTTCCACCATGAACAACACCGCGTCCACGACCTCGATAACCACGACCTCGAGCTCCACGTCCACTAGAACCACGAGAAAGCATAGCACTAATCTCCACTGCCGGCGTGGGAGAACTCTTCTTAGGAATTGTAGAACGGAGAGCCTGGGAGAAGACTTCATCTACTGTGGGAAGAGAACTCTGAGATGTAATATGCTGACGAAGAGAGGAATACTCAGGCCCCAATGACTTGAGATATAATATTACCCTCAAATCTTCTTGGCGTTTAGCCAAAACATCGGGATCGTTTGAGGCAGGAAGATAAGTATCCAATTGTTGATAGAGAGTGGTGAACCGAGCATAATGATCAGACAATGTTTGATCGCCACGTTGAATATCAAATAACTTTTCCCATGTGTCACAGACTCGCATCATATTATTTTGCCCCGAATAGAGTATTGCACACTTATCCCAAACTGCTTTATCGGAGTCACATTGAATAAAGTGAGGACTAACCTTAGGGTCCATGCTATTCCACAATAGAGTCCGAATCATCGCATCTCCTGCAATCCAATCGGCAGCTTTACTCATGTTAGACGGTATTGTAGACGTGAGATAGTCCAGTTGTCTGGTGGCGGTAAGATAGACCTCGACCGCTTTAGACCAAGATGGATAATTAGTTCCATCTAACTTGACAGATGTTAATTGGAAATGACCAAAAGGAGATCCGTAAGTCGATCCATTGGTCGCCATTAGTGAATAAAGAATGATTGAGCCCAAGAAATGAACTTCACAGTCGCCAATACTTAATTCCAATAATTCAATCAAAGATGCACAAAAAATTCCAAACAGAAAGGCTTCAATCGAATCACCATACGAATCACCAAAGCACTAGTATACTTATCAATGCAAATAACTTCCAAGTGCAGAACAACAACTCTGTCCTTTATAATCACTAGCAAATCTATCATCCACAATGGCCACTTCTAAAATTTTGTGCAGTACACATAATAGAGTGAGTTACCGTCCACCATCAGAAAATATCCCATCATGTCCAGTAGTTAGGATATCTAGCTTTCACACGATAGACCCGAGTCCCTGTGCATCTAAACCTCAATAAAGCAAAGGAGAAATTTACACTGCAAAGCCAATTATAGCTTCCGAGGATGGTAACGAATCAGACAAATAGCTTTTCAGCAACTTGAGGAGTATGCACCGACTCCGACCGAGAATGGCCGACGAGATTGTGGGGGCCTTCAATTCTCGAAGACCAATTTGATGCTTACAAGTTTTGGGTGCTGCGCCTTGTCCTTATCGGGTAAAATCATAACATCACCACCATGACCATAGAAACCACGACACTTTGGACCCACCTAATAACTCCTCACATCACAAATGTGAACTTAAAAAAAAAAAAATATATATATCCAAAGCGAAGACCGACGACGAACTCGGTTCCTCCAGTCACACACTTCTTGTGGAAGAAATTGATGTGGGCAGCGCCCGGAATCGATGCCCTCCGCACGAATCCTCAAGTCGAAACGTCGAGCTTGACAGACATCAAAACTTCGATCTCCACAACAACGATCGGGGACAATATATCAAGCGCCCAGCTTTTTCCGAAACTCAGCCAATCTGATCAATACTCTATAGATCTTCACGCGCACAGATAGGGCCTCGATTCTCTTCACACGAGCCACGCGAGGCGGTAAAATCAAAATAGGGTTTTAGCAGGGGAAGCCGTTCACAAAGGGCATCATCATGGCCAGACCATAAGATGCATGTCGTCTTCTAAGATTTTCGTCGGAGGACTCTCATATGGAACCGATCAGCAAGGTTTGTGAAGGATTTGCGATGATGGGAAACGAGCAAAGAAGCAACCACAAGGCTGATCAATGCGTTCCCAAGGCGGGACTCGAACGATGACAGCTGGGATCACTGATCAACGTCGTAGGTTGCCGGCCGGAGGCACGGCCTTTTCCGGTGACGGAACAGTGGTCTCCGGTAATCTGGCGGCTAGGGTTTTTATTTTTAATTTTTTTTAAAGTGTGGCTCTGATACCATGTAAAGGATAATTGTTTTCTGATAATCAAAATGAAAAAGGGTTACAAATATATATATGCTCTTAACCCTACTCATAACTAAGTTACTATTTTACCCTTATTACTCACAATATTTCTCAACATAAATATAAAAGTCACGTAATCATTTTGGCTGGAATTTCTTGCTGGTGACACCAAAGTGATCGTTTTTCTTCCAATTTGGCACTTAAGTGATCCAAAATAAAGTTTTGGCACCAAAGTGAGCATCGTACACAAGTTTTGGCACTGATAGTGTATTTACCCCGATTTTGGTGTGCTAATTTATCTAAGATTGTTATCAGCAGAGATATTACTTTTGACGAGTCTACTATGTTTCATCCTAAGAAAGAATCATATATTTCTTGTGATGAAAATTCGAAAAGTGTTGCGAAGAAAGTAGAGCTTGAAATAATTTCTTTGCAACAAATTCAATCATCTTCAGATAATATTGAGTTTGAAAAACCTGAAGAGGAACAATATTCTATTATCAGAGATAGACCAAGAAAGACGGTGAAACCTCCATAGAAATATGGATTCTCAGATTTTGTTGCTTATGCTATTTCCATTGCAGAGTCAATAGAGTATAGTGAACCTAAAACCTACAAAGAAGCCGGCTCTTTAAAAAATTTAGCAAAGTGGTTAGTTGCTATGAACGAAGGATGGAATCTTTTGAAAAGAATTAAACTTGCGAGCTTGTCAAGCCACCAAAAGAAAAGAAAATTGTAGGTTGTAAATGGGTTTTCAAAAGAAATGAAGGTACTCTTGGAGTTGAAAACATCAAGTTCAAAGTTTGTCTAGTTGCTAAAGGCTATAGTCAGATTGAGGGAGCTAATTTTAATGGCGTGTTCTCACTTGTCATTAAACATAGCTCTATTCGGGTTCTGCTTGCCTTAATTGCTATGCATGATTTAGAGGTGAAACAACTCGATATGAAAACAACTTTCTTGCGTGGTGAACTTGAAAAGAAAATCTATATGGGTCAATTAGAGGGTTTTCAATTTGAAGGTAAGGAAGATCATATTTGTCTATTAAAAAAGTCTATATATGGTTTGAAGCAATCACCTAAACAATAGAATAAAAGGTTTGGTTAGTTTATGGTGCAAATTGGCTATTATAGGAGCAAATATGATAGCTATATATATTTGCGCAAACTTTCAAGTGACTTTTCATTTATTTGTTATTATATGTTGATGATATGTTGATTGTGGCAAAAGATAAATTTGATATACATAATTTGAAGGCATAGTTGAACATTGAATTTGAGATGAAGGAATTAGGTACAGTGAAGAAAATCCAAAGCATTGAAATTCAATGAGATTGAAAAAGAGAAAAATTATATCTCTCCTAAAAAAGCTACATCGAGAAGGTGTTAGATTGTTTTGGCATGAAAGATACCAAACTAATAAGTACTCGTCTTACTGTATTTTAGATTATCAACTAATTTATGTCCACAAATAAATGATGACCTAAAATATATGTCACATGTTCCATACTCTAGTGCAGTTGGTAGCATTATGTATGCCATGGTTTGTACTTGACCAGACATTTCACATAATGTTAGCATGATAAGTAGATATTTATCATACATAGGCAAAATTCATTGGCAAGCTATGAAGTGAATTTTGAAATATTTGAAGGGTACTTTTGATTTTAGTTTAGAGTTTGGAAAAACCGGTGACATTTTGACTAGATATGTTGATTCTGATTATACAGGTGACCTTGATAAGAGAAGGTCTTTGACTAGGTACATCTTTATTATTGGAGGTTGTGCAATCAAAAAGCTACTTCGTAGAGGTAGTTAAAGAGGTCATATGGTTAAAAGGCTTATTGAAGAGCTCAATATGAATCATGGTGTGACTATTGTCCATTGTGATAGTTAGAGGTTTGTACATCTTACTAAAGACTAGATGTATCATAAGAGGACAAAGCACATTGATGTACGATATCATTTTATTCAAGACATTATTGCCGATGGCTATATTAATGTCTTGAAAATTGATACAAAAAACAATCTAGCTGATATGTTGACGAAGCCTTTGCCTATTGCCAAATTCAAGCATTGCTTGATTTTGGTTAATGTTTGCTACAACTAAGTTTCACTCTAATAAGAGGAGAAGATTGTTTGTTACTTATGTAGAATTCGAGCCAAGGTGGAAATTTATTGAGTATGTCTTGATTTTTTTTTTTTTGGGCATGGGCCAATGTTAGGGCTTGGGGACAATATAAATATTGTTTTTATCAAGTTATTAGGTCAAAAAGTTGCGATAGAAAAAGTCCTAGTTTTTCAAAGTCACCTTTTGTAATCCTTGAAATTCTATAATGGATTTTGCTTCTCCTCCCCCCGTAGTTTTTCTCGCAAGGGTTTGTACGTAAATTAGGCATTCTTTTATTCTTCTCAATTTCAAATTCGTTTTAGTTTCCACATTTGCCATAACAATTTATATATAGTATATGCATATCAATTAAAGACTGACTAAAATATGCACAATAATCTCTATACAAAATATAATAAAAATGCGCCATGCAACACTTTTAAACATGTAGTTTTTCTCTTTAATTTGTACTTTTCTTTTGGCAACTTAGATGTAGGAAAGTCTTATTAACATCTAAATTTTTCTTTTTCCTTTTATAACTTTGATGTAAGAACTTATTGTTTTTAGAAAAATTCAGGCTTACTTTTAAATAATTATTTCAAAGAATTCCTATTCGCATGAGAAGAATTTCTTCTTCTTTTTCATAAGGCCTTACATCTTTGTCTTCTAAAAGGGCTAGATAATGTTTGCATTGGTAGTCTACATCCTAATAACAATTACTTGTATGAGGGTTTTTGAAGTAGACAAGAGGATGTACTTCAAAATTGAAAGACTCTATTTCAAGTCTTTCTCCTTCAACTTCATCTTGTGAGATGCATAGCTGCATCATCAAAATGGTAGGAGAAATGGAAGAAGAAGGGTTTCATCCTTTTTCCTTTGAATAGTCAAATTTAATGACCACGTTGCACTCTTTCTTCTTAGTGAATTTAGATTCTAGAGACTGAATTCTCAGGATATTCTGGTGAAGCGTCTCATACAAAGTCAATCATTCAAGTGTCTAAGAGAAGCTTAATTAACTATAATGGAGGGATCTACCTCAGAACATGAATGCATGAAGTTGTCTGATTATTATCTGCAGAGATCAAAGGAGCATCTTTTGCTCTCGAAAGAGCCAATCAAGGGTGTGATTTAGGACTATGTACACCATCTAATAATGAAGGGTTGCATAACAAAGTCGGGAGTTTAGGGGTCTAGAGTAATTTGTAACTAGACTTTCAAAACATTGCCTAAATGAGGTTTGAAAGAGCCATATAAGGGTTTAAAAATAGTGTTACAAATATTGTCTTGGCATTGCAAGTGGTTTCGGTTGTTCTGATACATGCATGTTGGTACTCAAGAAACCAAGTGTAAGGTTGTGCTACAAGGGCTGCTACCGAGAGACCTTTATGACCATGAAAGTTAAGTGCAAGGTTAATAGCACCATAGTGGAGGTGCATATATACTTGTTGGAGCCACTATTGGAGAAATGATGAGGAATCACATCTAGTTGCTCCAACTTGAGATATTATCCAGCAAATGAGCCAAGTAATACACGAATAAAAATATGTCTTACAAAAGAGAGAACACATTATTTTAGTTAATGCCCTCTTGCTGAGTATACCTCTTTGCAATAAGTCCTGCCTTATATTTCACTACATCGACAATGGGATTTCCCTCATTTCATTTGTAGACTAATTTGCACTCGACAATCTTTTATCTTCTGGGTAGTTTGATGAATTCACATGTTTGATTCTGATGGAGTGATTCAATCTCTTTGCTCAAAGCTTCTAACCACTGAGATGACTCAACACCAACCATCGGCTTAGAGTTAAACAAAGGCTCATTTGTCTCTACCTCATCACCTACATTCAATACATAAGTAATATAACAATAATCGTAACATACCAGCGGTTTAAATTACATTCTCCGTCTGCTCATGGCTATACTATGATGTGGCTCTATTAGTTGTTTTGTATCACCGACTTGCAATCTTAGTCTCCATTACCTCTAAGATCTCTGGAGGCTCCACTTGAAACTTTACCTCACTACTGCCATCATGAGCTGTTTGCTTTGCTAGTAAAATTCATCTTTTGAAGCATAGCAAGTTCAATGAAGATAATGTCTATAATTACTGGAAACCAAGTGATATGGAATATGTGCACCATAGCTAGTAGCCTTTCACCTCTTGTGCATAACCCATAAATATGCACTCCTTCAATCTCTGCTCAAGCTTACCATCACTTGTATGAGCATATGCAGGAAATTTGAATACTTGTTAGTTAGTTAATAGGTTTCCTCAACCATGCTTTCTTAGGAGTCTTCGGCTTGATGGTAGATGATACATATTGATTAACTAGGTAATAGATCATGTTTATCACTTTGTCCCAAAAGTACTTGTTTGGCATGCATTCGAAAGCATGCACCAAGCATGCTAAAGTAGAGTTTTGCTCTTCCATTTGACAACGCAATTCTACTATGATGTCTCGAGAATTGTGCGGTGTCTCACAATCTCTTTTCTAACAAAATTTGGTAAAATCATTACCATAGAAATCCACGCCATTGCTTAGGTACTTGATCTATCTAGTTGACTGCTCTTTAATCAATTTCTTAAATTTCTTAAACTAATTGAGCATCTCAAATTTGTGCTTTAGGAAGTATACCCGCACCTTTTTTGAAAAAAAATGTCGATGGATGTTAATATATATTGGGCACCTTCTTTAGGCTCCTTTTGTTTCATGGAAAGTGGGCCATTTCCGGAAAATATTTTCCCATAAGTCTTTTTTCAGGAAAATGACAATATTTTTTGGTTTCGGCTAAAACCTGAAAATGTTTTGGAAAATATTTTCTGGTGTTTGGCAAGAAAAATATTTTCTAAGACTTCACCATCTAGGCATGCATCACTTATTGACCTATAAATCCATCAAATATGCTTGCCTTTAAATCCAGGCAAACTTACTTCATATCTTTGTTTCCTCATTGTTACCAAATGCTCATCTACTCTAAAAAATATTTGTATGGATTTTAAAAAGAAGCAAAAGAGAAAAGAAGCAAAGCATGTATAGCTCTTATGAGAATCTTCCAGTTGAGTAGCATGTTCTTCCCCTGTGTCTTTTGTGTTCCAATAAACAAAAGAGAAAAGAAGCAAAGCATGTAGAACCCTTTGCTTGAGCAATGCACAACCGCATGGTAGAATAGATAAAGAAAAGGATAAGCAAGAGTGCAAAGTGCGAGCTTGAGATTGACGAGCTCGAGGTTCACCTAGCAACAGTTGACGAATAGCCAAGAAAGAAGAAGATGGGAAACAAAGAAAAAAAAAAAAAATAAAAGAAAAGAAAAGAAATAGAAAAGAAAAAAGGAAATTAAAAATAATTCCAATTAAAAAAAAAAAGAAAATTAAAAATAATTCTAACAAAAAAAGAAAAAAAGAAAAAGAAAGGGGAGGAGGAAGTGAGGATTTGTAGAGGTGTGAGATAAAAGAAATCAAGTGAGGAAAATGTTTTCCACTTTTCAAAAGTGGAAAACATTTTTCCTTAATTTAGAATACTTTTTTTCTTTTATGGAAAACATTTTCCCCAAAGAATTCATTTTTCGTGAAACGAATGCCGGAAAATCCGGAAAACATTTTCCCGTAAATTATTTTCCGCGAAACGAACGGAGCCTTAAAATAAAACAGTAGAGACGACCCTAGACGTTTGAATTGGTTGCGTAGTTGAATGATTAGTTGTATTGAATTTTATCCTATGCTACTTCTTAAAGATGTACTGCTCTCATAGGTCCAACTCCCTTGTCTTATGACCTTTAAACAACCCCCTTCTCACTCAACATAGTCACACCTGTCTTATTCATGTGTCCCAACCGCATATGCTATAATTGAGTCAACTTTGTTTGACTCACTTGATGAAACTTCACCCGAACCTGTCATGATTTTTTTTTCCAATAAATGAAAGAAAATCACATTTTTTTTTTCCATTCATCATTCTTATGGTACCTCAAGAGATCTTTAACACTCTACCCTCAGTGGTGTACTTGCACTAATGTCATTGGGCATCCGTAGAGAAATAAAGTTCTTCTTGAGCTCCATTACATGCCTCACATCTATCAATGTGTTCTCTACGCCATTGTACATCTGAATTTAGACTATCCCTATTCCCACAAACGAACAAGTTGTGTTGTTCCCCATAAGAACTCAACTATCATTTGTAGTATTGTAAGTAGTGAGTTAGTTCCTACAAGGAGTCATGTGATAGGAACTCACATAACCTAGTACCTACTCATCTTCTTGAGTTTTGGTACATGCCTCATGTCTATTAGTGTGCACTCTATGCTCATACATTCAAATTCGAACTTCAAACAACCAAGCAAGTTGTGTCGTTCCCCATAAGAACTCTTATCACCATTTGTAGTATTGTAAGTAGGGAGCTAGTTCCCATGAGGAGTCATGTGATAGGAACACACGAAATCTAGCACCTACTCATCTCCTGACGAACCAGTCACAAAGAACAACCTCGGCATCATTGATGCTCTCCTTGGCTACGTTTGTCACATTGCTTGAGGAATCTTGCTCTTCGCCTTTATGTCTTAACTTTGGATAATCCTTATTGTCAAGCCCCAAACCCCAGGTACACGCACATTCCTCAGCGGTCGATTAAAATGAGACGTGCCCAGGACGTGTCGCTAACCCTTTTCTTTTTATCTTTCAATTAAGCACATGCGGAAGCGAATTAAATAAACCCTGGACAACAAACAACACAAGGATAATAAAAGCAGGACAACAATTTTCACAAACCACACTTTATATACATGCCAAGTTAAACCTACATGTTCATATACAAAAGGTCTGTCCCAAAAAGAGGTCCTAACCAACCTATACCCTAGATCCCACCGACTCCGGTGCTGGGTCCTCCACGACACCATATGGGATGTCGATGTCCATGGGGGTGAGCTACCTCCCCATCCTTGATTTCCATGGTAGGCCCGTTAAAACCCTGCAATGGACCCTCTTGAGCCCCATTACACTCGTTAATGTATCACGCTTTGAAGCAACAACCCAAATAGTGGTCACAACTCACTCATGGGTCTCAGTGGTCCTAGGAATAGGGAATAAGGTAGACTCGTAGTCTATTTCCTTCGGGACCCTAAAACAGACTAGTCGCCTCTCCATACTAAGGACCTGAAAAAGGGTTACCATGACGAGGTGAGATAAATCTCAGTGAATCAAAATCCTAAACTTCGATTAGGATGCAAATTCACTTAGAGGCAGCCTAAATAGATGTCACAAACAAACTTACCTTGCCTCGACACATCCTTGCATATTAGTGTGTCACATATATCATATGAATACAACAAGCCTATTTAATAACCGGATAACCTCATTTCATCTTGCAAACAATCACCGGGGTCTCGATTATAAAGTAAAACCGTTATGAAACGTCTTATTTTATGCCACACAATTTTACCCCATAATCAGGCGCAGCTATCACAACCACTCAGGCGTGTTCTAGTTATTACAACCCATTGGCCACAACCAGCTCAATAGTCGACGGTCATCCGGTATAATCGGACGTTGTCCCACTCCGTCAGGCACGGCAACATCTACGCCTAGACAACATTCCACATAGGAGCATCAACCCAGCCTCCACTGTGACCGGCATCCGTTGACATGGGGCATTCGAACTTAATCATGCATCGCCTCCCCAACTCCCGTTGGGTGACGGGTTCTGATAGTGACCACACGCGCGCACATACTTGGCCAAAAACACCGTGCTTTGCATCCAAATACCTTGTATTAAATAATGAACTTGGCCCATTTTCTCCGTATTAAAAATTCCAAGTAAATAATTGTGCGTGGTCACGTATTTAAATCGAACCATTAAACATGGTACACTCCCATTTCAAAATTCCACGATTTTATATAGTATATAAACATTTTTGGCCTCAGAAACCGACACATGGTATTTTTCTAATTAAATACCCATAAAATCAAATTTTGTAATAATAATCAATAATCACCACTAGCACTCAATTGCACAAATAGGCAATCAAATTCACAGATAAATTCAATCACGAGAATCGGCATAAAATATCACTAAACAGCTAATCCGTCACAATTTACGCTAATTAAAATTAATTAAATAAGTTGCGATTAATTAAAATTAATCTAATTGAATTAGCCTAATCATGATTAATTAAACTAACCATGGTTAACTAACCATGATTAACTAACTAACCCAAATTAATTAAACTAACCTAGGGTAGACTAACTAAACTAACCACCTAACCTAACTAAACTAACCAACCTAGCTAACTAGTTACTCTAACTAGATTAACCACTAATCTTTAATTAACACTGACCCAACCTACTAAGTGTAATTAACTACCTAATCCGGGATTAGGGAGCTAACTCATTAGATTAGGACGGCGACGGCGGCACGACGAACGAGTTGGCTGGACAACAACTCGATGGAAGCTGTTGGTGTCTCAGCACTGATGGCACGGTGAGGGAGGCGTGAGGCGGACTGGTGTGGAGATGAATGTTGCTGGGTGGTGTAGTCATGGAGGGGGAGGCGTGAGGGGCTGACTGGTGGATGGTAATGGAGTTAAGGTGGAAATGGGGATGGTGCAGTGGACGGTAGTAGCAAAATAAGGAGAAGCAAAACTAGAGGGGAGAAGGAAGGCATGCGTGAGAGTGAGGGGGGTTCGGTCGGCTGAGTAGGGAGAGGAGAGAGTGAAACCAAGTCAAACTTGTGGCCAATCACAAGGCTTGTAAAATATCAAGCCACTCAAGGCATTGGCCTCAAAGTCTTGAGCCTATAATGTCAAGGCTTCCTCTAATGGCAAATTTCCTTCCATTTCTTCACAAAATAAATCATTTTGGTGACCAAATAGGCAAATGAACCAGCCCATCCGAATTTCCATAATTCCTTATTGCCGAAATTGATTTTTTCGCAAAATTCCGAGCTTGACAAAAATTCTCCGAAAGATGAGACGATGTCCTAAAAATTAATCGTGAAATGCTTGAACGTCCGATTCCCGAAAACGAATTCAATTTTGTGGTTAAAATTGACCTAACACAATTTTATTACAACCTAACTTATCAAGTTGTTTTTGGGGATTTTAGCGCGTTTGACTCATGATCAATAATTTTCGATCCATGTTTGTGCATCTCTAACTTGTAGGTGACTCTCGGTTGTCGTAAAAATCGCAAGGTTTCAATTACATGTCCCAAGGGTTAGTGCCATTCGACGCGAATTTTGCAATCACGCAGAATCACTCGCAATTCAATTACATGATTCCATCGAATCAACCTATATCTGATCACAATTCAATTATAAGGTTGTCATATTGATCCTTATTGATTATGGTTGAGCGACTGATTTCTAATCGAATTATCTAGTCTACCGCGTTTATATCCATTAAAGGCCTCATTGAGCAAAATGACCATAGGCGTGTCGGCGAAACAATCATTTCCTATTATCGAGATGGGGTCGAATTTCAGAATGTCACACTTATAATACTTGAAATACTTTACGCCACCCTTGAACTTTTTGTGTTACGACTTTGATATGCTTTTTACCTCTATTGCTGGGCCTCCAATGTGTATCTCTACCTCATATCATTAGCTCTCGAATTACATCGTACTCTAGATTGTCATCACACAACTCTCTCTACCGGTCTTTAGAGAACAACACAAAATTTACTTCTTTTGTGGTAATCATAGTATGCCTTTATAATAGTAAGTTGGTAAAATGCTCCCATAACTTTGGTGGATACGCTAATAATGTCATGCCTTATTTTCATCGGTTGGGATCTCACTAACATTCTTCACATTCATCATTAGTTTGTTAAATTCATTTTAAAAAGTGGACTTTGATAGATGTATCTTCAGCATATTGGAAATAAACAATCATCTTCAACAAATATTCGCGATTATTCAAACCCTTTGTTACATAGAGGGCTTGAAGTTTTACCCACAAATATGCAGCATGCTTATCTTTAGCCACCTCTATTAACACCTCAACCTATAGGTTCAACAAGATTATACTCTTCGCCCCCTCTATTTGCTCATTTTATTGGTATGTTTCAATGATTTCGGCAACTTATCATTACCATCCAACGCCTTGGCTAAACCTTAGGTTGTTAATAGCGCACGTATATTAGTGCTCCACAACCCAAAGTTATTCATTTCATTAGATTTCTCAATTTCTACTTTCCCTCCAAACATAATTGCAAAACCTCAGCTCAAATTCCAATTGTTGAAATATTTTAATGTGGAAGCTGCTAGAATCTTAATATCATGAGTGACATAAATCAAGAGAGATATAAAAGGAGGAATAATAAAAGATACAAGAGATTTATATGATCCGATCCAAGTATCGATATCTACATCTATAAAGAGAGCAAACTGCAAATAATTCACTAATTAATCAATGAATTACATGATAACAATCTCTCATATGCTCAAGTTATTTTATTTTTTTTTAAATTACACCTTATGTTCACAGTCTTTTTAGCACAAATCTCCCGATTAATTCACTAATTAATCAAAGAATAATAACAGATACAAGAGATTTATATGGTTTGATCCTAGAGAGAGCCAATTACAAATAATCTACTAATTAATCAAAGAATTACATGATAATAATGTCTCATACACTCGAGTATTTTTTTAATTTTAAAATTACACCTTATGTCCATGGTGTTTTTCTGCACAAATCTCCCGATCCACCAAAGAGGAGGGTTCCCTCTAGTTGGATAAATAGAAGAAAATAGAAGATAACAAAAGGACCAAGAGACTAAGGGTGAGCACTATGCGAGTTGGTCCTCAGTCCTGAGAATTTAGTTTTGGTCCAGGTTGAACCAACCCTAACTATATATATAATACCTAATATGTTATTTATAATTTTTTTAGATGAATAAAACCTTAAAATAAACGGCATCAACAACATTAAACAGCTCTTTAGTGATGAGTTCAAGTAATTTTACATTGTTCTTTAATAACTTAGAATTTTAATGTCTTTTATAGCGTCAATAGTCATAATTTACGAATGAGGAAAATGTTTTTGTGATGAGTCATCACAGCGTCCAAAATGACATAAATAGTTCTTTATGGCATCATCTTCTAGTATTTGTTCTCTTCTATCTTATTTGTCCTCTTAATCTTCAATTTGCCAAAATTGAAAAAAACAACTTCTCTACTTGCCACTCGACATTCGCCTGTCGCGACCCGATCTCGCCGCCCTCGAGTCCCTCATCATCACGAGGAGAGAAAATGGGGAAAGGTCGGGTTTAGAGGTACTTGATCACGAGAGTTCCCTTATGGCTCGCGTTCCAAAAGACGTCATCACATTGGCTTTTGGATCAAGCCTCTCGTGAGTTCCTTCTATGAGATCATGAGCTCTCCCAAGCTCGTACCCCGCATGATAGCAAAGTGTCGCGATCCATACCCACATGAGTAGCACATCTTAGAAGAAGGGGTCAAGTGTGGATATCGGATTAAATGGTACCTTTATCATGGTAGCCCTCTCGACAGTATGCCTCGCCTATAAGGATGACATCACTTCATCTTTTGGGTTACTCCCATATCGAGTATGCTAAACCATGGTGAATTTCACTGAAACTCATACCCTGCGTGACGGGTTTATTTTATACAGTCTAGTTATTTATGACAAACTAAAAATAAGACAAGAGTCGCCACTAGCCTCATTTTGGGGGTCGGCTAGAAAACCCAATCGAGGGTTGGGAGTGTTTCCTCAATTCCTACGCAACCAAATATCTAGGTTCGGGACTTGGATTACGCTAATATTTCTATTAGCGCCCTTTCGGTACCTAAACAATACATTGTGTTTTCCTAACATGTCCATGCGTTTCTTTTTACATTTTCGAAATTATTTGTCCTAAACTAAGTGATCATGCGTGATTGGTCATTTTCATTTTATTCTATTTCTAGAAAAACAATAAAAGAAAGCAATCAATGGAATTGAAATTACGAGACAATAAGTAAACAATCAAGGAAGGCGATAAATTTGCCAAGCAATCCTAGAAAATATAAAAGATAAACACAATTGAAAAAAGATGAAAGAAAGAGAGAAAATCAGCAACTCGTCGGGTTTTATACAACAAATGGAACTCGAGACATATGTTAGGGAAATGAATAATACATGATAATGGTTGGAATGGACATCGGCATCCGCCATCTTCGCACTTTCTCTATCTTCGGGTCCTAATCTAAACCTAATATAAGAAACTTATAACTAGGTGCATACAATGGAAAGAAACAAGCGTACATATCAAAACAATAATAAAAAAAAAACAATACATCATGTCGAGATCAATCATTTGAAGGAAGTGCAATATGAAAGTAAAATTTTGGGGCCTCGGGGTTGGCCTTTGTCTTTCATGCAATGGTCCCATTAAAACACCTACCCAATCCTTTTTTTTTTTTTTGACTTATAGCAATTATTGATCAATTGTATTCTCGCATGGCTAATAACGCCACTAAGTCTCCTAATCAAGCGATTTATATGATCCCAGGGTTTTCCCTTGATATCATGCATCGATCTTACCATTCATCTAAAAATCACATGCATTGCAAAAAATTTAAACATACATTCAGGTCTTTTGAACCTTGTTTCTCAACCAATTAAGTAAGAAAGTGAACCGTCGGTGGGTCACTTAATAACAAGGGTATGCGCCAATCACAAACAAAAACAATTTCTAATGCATGATGGGATTATATCATTGAAGGGTACATGTGATATTTCAAAAACATATATAAAATCATTCATGAAAAGTTTTGAGACAAGATGATGTCTCGGCTATGAAAGGCATTCAATTGCCATGGCTAGCCTGGGGCTCGCATTAGAAATCACAAGCATCGCAAGCATTTTGGATACAATTCAAACCGTGAATTTCTCAATGTCAAATCAGGATTTTAAAAATGTTTGAAAATATTTAGGATTAAGAAATATTTAGGCTATGGAACACATTCAATTGCCAAGGCTAGCTCGGGGCTCACATTAGAACTCACAAACATCGCAGGCATTTTGAATATGGTCCAAACCATGATTTTTCGTTAAGCCAAATCGACCTTTGGAGAATAATCTTTTTAGGAATCGTTTTTGAGAAACATCACATGTACCAAAACATTTTTTAAAAGATGCAATTTGAAAATGTCGATTATTTAACAACAAAAGATCAAAGCATTTAGAACAATTTTCATGAAGAAGGCATGTCCTAATTTCATGAACAAACTAACCTAAAAGATATAGCTAAACAATCACAATCATGTTTATATTAGGAAATTTCAGAACAAACGTGCAAGGATAGCAAAATTGGGCAATACCTAACGATAATTTGGCAATGAAAAAATTCTCTAACATGCATGACATGATGATGAACAACTTTCGTGAAGGGAGTTTCTCAAACAATGTACACATGATTTTACAAAAATCAAACAACAAATAACAACACATTAGAAATTTGTCAAAACAACATGACATTTAGCTAATATCATGAGAATTTGTCATATCAGAATGTCTAAAAATCATTAAATTTATACACAACATAGCTAACATAATGACAAGTAAGTTTCTTTAAAAGGCCAAGTTCAAATTCCAAATAAAAAAAATGGAACAAAAATATCAAAAGTCTGTCCAAACATGGGTTAAAATAGGGGTTCGAATTTAATCCCTTGTCCAGATTGTGATATAGCTTTGAAAAAATGGAAAAATAGTCCAAATGATAAGCGATTGGCATGAAATCAGCAACATTAGAATCGTCTAAGTGTGTTCTGTATCTTCCTAGAAGAGCTCAAGTCCAAACCATGTCAATTTGGTATCCTAAAATTGAGATCTCTAAAAGTACGCACATAAGTAATTGAGAAAATAGAACATAAGCACTCATTAGAAAACCTTAAAATCACTTAAAGAATGCCCAAACAGCATGAAGAAATCACACGGGACTTAGGATTAGATGCGACGGAAAGTTTGGATAGTCATCTAATCCTAAGTCGGCATGTAAAATGTCATACAATTTAAATGACATTATGAGATGATTCATGATTCCTAATGATATGCTTGGGGATTCTAAGTGTGATGAACACTTTTTGTGAGATAAATTTAAAGTGCAAGATGAAACTCAAATGACATGACATAAACACGTATGCAAACCTTGCAACATGCGGTTCAATCAATAAGAAAGCATGATCGTAAGATTTGATCCCTAAATGACTCAAACAAACATGGAAAGGTGCACATATAACAAGGTTTCATTTTAGAATCGAGTTTACAGAACAGGTATGATATCAGTCATCTTTATAACATGCATAAATCTTACCAAAATTATCATATACAGAGCATACGATGATGAAAGTTTCTCGTTAAGAGATCGAAACTCAACTAAGATCATATGAATCATGACAAAATGGCAAAACATACCACACTATATGTCCAACACATGTTGCTGCAGTACCTTTTACTCTAATACATGCAATTGATTCACATTGCCAATGTAAAAACTTTGCAAAGCATGCATCAATTGAACATATATATATCATGTATTTTAACTTTCATAAAGGATTTGAGTCCAAATAGGTGCATTTATGGACTCAATTTCACTAATACAAATCTCGAATTAATGCAGGACAGACTGACCTTTGTCTAGATCTAAGAAATTTTGACGAAGCTAATCATGTCTAAAAATTTTGAAAAAAACACAGAACATACAAAACACTTGTACAAGAAATTTTCATGAAAGAAAGTTGTTCTAGAAATCAACACAAAAATAGCAAAATCAGAGATTGTTATGGAACATATTGACCTAAACTTAGATCTAAGCAGATCTGACTTAGTTGAACACATCCAAAAATCATGAAAAAATTACATAAGATGCATGATGTGATTTGAAACAAAACTCATGTAGAAAATTTTATCAAAAAATGATCATGAAAGTCGGCACAAAAATAATGAAGTCAGAAGGCGGAACCAGATCAGAACCGAAAAAAAAAAACCTAAACTACTACAGAATTGTTAATCTTCGGAGGTGTTTTTGGAGGCCCAAGCGATGGTCGTTTTGGGCGTGTGACCTATCGATTCGAAGTTTGGGATGTCTATTATCTAATCCTAGCAAGACTCGAGATGAAATGAGATCGTTTTGAACCTCGTTTTGGCCAAAACAGCCTACGAAAATCATAGATTAGGCTTAAAATCACAATCATCATTTAAATCATCAACAACTCATTGTAGCATTCATACTCATCAATATTAAGCATGTAAAAGCTCCTAATCTTGAATCCTAGCCCCAATCAACTAACTCAATCTCGCTTCATTAGATTCGAGTTTTGAATTGTTACATTTGTTGCGATTTTTGTTGGTTTCTATCATGATTAGTCGGATCAAATCGCCAAATCACAATTGGGACTCCAAGGACCTAGATCAGGTCACTATGACTTTGATTGGGACCAATCGAACCTCCGGCACAAGGAAAAAGGGAAGAACCAGTCCAAAACGGATCGGTTTTGACTCGCTAGCGAAGATCGGGCCGTCGGTGAAGATCCGGCCACCAATCCGATCTCCTCTTTCCACAGCAGCGTCAAAAACTATTGCTACAGTAGATCGGGAGTAGCTTGAAGGTTTGGGAGATTCGATGACCGCTAGTTTTAACCTAGAACGAGACCGGTCCAAGAAGCGAACCAAATCTAGAGAGAGAAATTGTGATCTATTTGAGTAGCATTTTGAAGGGAGAAATGAGAGAGAGAGAGAGAGAGAGAGAGAGAGAGAGAGATAAATTGTGATCTATTTGTGCAACATTTTGAAGGGAGAAATGAGAGAGAGAGAGAGAGAGAGAGAGGTTGAGGATAGAGTAAAATTCATGCAAATGAAACCTCCTCTATGAAAATAGAAGAGATTTTACTTATATACTCCCACATTAAGTAATTTTGGCAATCGATTTGACACTACGGCCAAAATCACAATCCAACAGTCAAAATTCCATTTCGAATGCTCCATTATGATCTTGAGGTTTCGGGTAATTGATCTAGTGGGTTTGATTTACAAAAACCCCAACCAAAATTGGGAATTGCGTCAAAATTTCTAATTAGGGGTTAATTTGCAATTTGACGAAATTCGATGACCAATTTGTAAAATTTTAGGAAATTGAAGGTGTAGAAATGAAATTGGGAGTGAGAGGGTTCCAGAACCGGTGGCTAGAGGCCAAGAACCGACCGAAAAGGGCCTGAATTGGCCAGTCTCGCTGGTGGCCGGTTAGACTGGCTAGACTGATTCGGCTAGATTTTGATCAGTTCTTCACCAGTTTGGTTCGGTTCCTACTATTTTGTCCACTTGGGACCCCTGTGGGTCAAAAATTTATGCAATTTGACCCCTAAATGACCTAATTGAAAATGAATAATATCATTTTTATGAAGAAATTGACCAATTAAGGTACAATTAAGCTAATCAAACCTTATGACTGTGATCTAGGGGTCTATTATTGACCTAATTGAATGATTATCGTGGAAAAAAAATGAGTCGAAACCATAGGTGCTTTGAATTGGGCCTAAAGGGCTAATATGGTAAAATTTTCAATTCAATGGGCAAAATTGTAAATTAACTAAAATTAAACTCAATTAGTGTCGCAATTGCCCTATCTAATGAGCTACCCATAGGTAAGATCACTTACCACATTCAAATTGACCTTGAATTGAAATGCTCGAGCTTAGGTCAAAAATGGATCTAGGCCTAATATTAAAATGGAACCTAGATTTATGAAATTAAACCATAGTCATGAATGGGTCAATTTGAATTTGGTCAATTGAAGCTTAATTGCTTGACTTTCTAATGCTTGGGAGGATAAAATTCTTTAAATTGATGAATTCTTGTGTGAATTTCATAAAATCGATCTCAAATTTGGACTTATCTCAAGAAAATGAGTGAAAAACAATTGTCCATTCACAAGTTATGAAGGATCAATTTTGGTCTCCTAATGAGGGCTCAAAACTGCAATTCATATTTTGACTTGATAAATTGTGAAACTGAATGTTCAAACAGATTTTAGATAGTCCCTACATCAAATGTTAAAGAAGGAACTACACCTAATTATGACTAGAATAAAAGTAATTTTATTTTTGGTCGATTTAGAAACTAAAACTGAAAAATTCAGAAATCATGGTTCTTAATCGGATTTTGTGAAATTTTTTATACAAAAGTCAAATTAGCATTAAAAGAAATATATTAGTGCATTTTTTTTTTTTTGGGTCAAAGGTTTGACCAAAAGTCAATAATTTAGTTAACATTTCCTAAAATGTTGATTTTTTGATCAAATCTTTGAATTTTCAAGAAATTGATTTGAAAAAAGTGATATTAAAGTTAAGTGGAATTTTTTTTTTTGGGTAAAAAGTTAATTTTTGACTCGGGGTTGACTGGGTTGACTTTTTGGTCAACCCTTTGACAAAAAGTCAACCCGAAGGTCAACCGTTTGACTTTCTGGTTTTTTTTTTCTTGAAAATGAACTAAAAAATGCATAAAAATGACAATGCAAAAGAAAGAAATGAAAAACGACATTTTTTTGGTCGAGAGATAAGGTTCCGTCGCTATTTGAAACTTAAATCTCACTTTTTTATGTTTTGATGATATATCGACTAAAAATCAGGTGTCAATATCGCCTTGCTTGCTTTGGGTTACTCGTGCTGCTTGCTGCTTGATGCTCGCTTGGCTTATTGCTCCCCACTCAACACTTGATGCTCACTCGTTCGATGCTCACCCCACTTGACCTTCACCGCTTGCCTTTCTTAACTGACCTCACTTGTTATCGAATCCATTGGGTCCGTTCAGTTCTCGGTTGCCATTTTAAGGAGTACAAAAAATGAAATAAAAAAATTATTGATTAGTTCTGGGTTGAACCTAGAACCGGACCGAACCGATTGGGTCGGTCCGGTCTTCAATCGCTTTTTCAATGAGTACAACAAATGAAATAAAAAATTATTAGTTAGTTTCGGGTTAATCCTAGAACCGGATTGAACCCACTGAGTCGGTCCGGTCATCGGTTTCAAAAATTGAGGATCAGCACTGTGCGAGTTGGTCCTAGGGTTAGGGGTGGACCAACTCAACCCAAACCATGTTCACCCCTACAAGAGACCACTCCGATAAAATAATGATTTGGACTTTTCCTTTTATTGTTAATGGCTTTCCTCTTCGTGTCTTTTAAGAGCTAATACTCCTTTCATAGTAGCAAAGCAAGGCGTCTTCATCATTGCTGGTGGACCCTCTTCAATAAATGTCAGGGTCTAAATGTCTACGAGGACATGGCATCTGACGGGAGTTGTCGTCTCCACTGCCACCTCGTAAAAAAATATAACATCTCATTTATTTTCAATAGAAACATATCTCTCACATGATTTGTGACTGAAGAACAAATCTCTCTCCTACGCCCAAACTTAAATTAAGCCCATGAGCAGTTTGTCACAGTTAAAGAAATTAATGTTAGAACCCTTATAATGCTTCTTTCTTCTACGCAAGTAGATCGAAGTAACGTTGGCAGGAAAAAATAACCAACTCTAAGATCTCACGAAAGTCCAACTTGGACCTCATTTATTTGCATGTTATGGGCCATGTTTAATTGACAATTTTAAATTTGAGACATAATTTAGCAGATTGAAATGAGGTATTGGTTTTTGATAATTAAAAAAAAGGGGGTATTGATTCGCTGAATTTTTTTTAACTTCCTTTGGAGTGTGGTAGATCATTTTTTTGATGGATTTGATGGGAGAGAAGGAAGTAGGCTTGTCAAAAGGGGGAATAAGGATTTCAAGAGAAAGTTGAGAAGTGGTAATCTTCTCATCTTTATTGAGGTAGAAAACCTCATAAAATATAATCAAACTTAGAGGAATTCGATTTACATAATGGAATTAATTGGAGAGTCTAAATAACAAGGACATTGACACATACAAGGGTGGTATTTTCCATGGATTCAGTCATGACGAAATGGCTCTTTCTCTTAGTATAGACACATCTTAATTCACAGAGTTATAATCTTAGCCCAATCTAAATGAAGCTGTCTTTGATACCGTTATGGGGCTACAGCATAAGCTAATGATTCCTGAGATGCTTATGCTATCTCACAACACATGGCCCTTCTCTCAGCCTTTCAATGGAACTACCTCTTAATCTTCATAAATGATTAATCTATTTTATAAGGCTCTCAAGTTTCGGAAACTTTCCAATTCACTAGATCCATAGAGTGGTGAATGAAGGTTATATCTGTGGAACCGATTTATCGTATTGAACTAACGGTATAAACCTAAGCTTCTTACTAACATTAGAGTTCGAGGAAGAAGAGAAAGTGTTAAGCAGGCCATTAAGGAATTGCATATAAAAGAGATTTTCAATACACTAATCTTGTTCTAACTTCTCACAAAAGTTACCTTTATATAGACGAAGCCGAGGGTAATATTGTAACGGTATAAACACAGTATTACAATAATACAAGCATACTTAGGACCACTAGGCATAAAGGACCGCGTTATCATGCAAGATGCTTTTACAAGAGGAAGGACACTAATAAGACACTTTGGCCAAAAGCAATAGCCCTCATATAGAAGCAAAAGAGGTTTGCCAAAGTGACATCAAAGCAAGTCGTGCATGAGCGTAATAGGCAACTTGGTCTCGTGCGTATTTTACCCATTTTATATATATGCAAAACAGTGAATCTTGATATTTAGTGTTGGTTAATGAGAATGTTAGTTAAAAGAATGGAAGTTACGAAACAATTCATACAAATGGTGGTCCGTGACAATGCCTGGACGCTGGACTAGTAAATACCATACCCGCTATCTTTCTTTTCATTGCAAAAGAAATATGATTTTTTAAAGGGAAAATACCACCAAAAACCCAAACTTTGCTCTAAGTGACACATTTACCAAAAACTTTTTTTTTTGTGACGTGAAAAATCCAAAACTTTTCAAATTGTGACACATTCACTCCATCAAGAGTATTTTTATCTTATTTTTTCTATTTTTCCTTTTTTCCTTTTTTTTTTCCTTTTTTTCTTCTTCTTCTCTCTGCCGGCCATGGCGGAGGGAAGCCGGCATCCAACGAGGGCTACCCTCGCCGGCGTCGGGCGAGGGTTGCCCTCGCTTGGGCAGGCTAGGGCTGCCCTCGCCGGTGTTCGGCGAGGGTCGCCCTTGGCTAGGTCGGGGGAGGGCCTCCCTCGCCAAATCGGGGGCGGGCCTCGCCCGACGCCGGCAAGGGCACCCCTCGCCCGATTTGGCGAGGGCTGTCCTTGCCTATTGCCGGCGAGGGCACCCCTTGCCCTGGACGTCGGTGAGGGCCTGGCGAGGGATGCCCTCGCCGGACTCAAGCGAGGGCGCCCTCGTCAGCGTCAAGCGAGAGCCTCCCTTGCCAGATCTGGTGAGGGCACGAGGGAGGCCCTTGCCCGACCTAGCCGAGGGCCGCCCTCACCCGATGCCAGCAAGGGCGGCCCTAGCCAGCCCAGACGAGGGTGGCCCACGCCGGACGTTGACGGAGGGAAGAGAGAACGAAAAAAAAAAATGTAAAAAGACCAAAATGCCCTATAATTTAGGACAAATGTGTCACACGATATAAGTTCATGATTTTTTGTGTTACAAAAAAAAGTTTTCGATAAATGTGTCACTTTAGCAAAGTTCAAGATTTTTCACGTTACAAAAAAAGTTTGGGGCTAAATTTGTCACTTTGAGTAAAGTTTAGGGTTTTTCGTTGTTTTTTCCCTTTTTTAAAATCGTTCGAAGTCCCCTTTGTGTTTTCTATCTCTATGAAAAGATCCTCATTCCAAGATTCGACCCCGCAGACTGAAAGGTCGCAACCACGCGGAAAGAATCATATCGAACGTGGGAGATCCATTTGTACTGTTGCGTATAGTAATAATTGACGAATAGAGTCGCTGCAATGTTCCGCGGTATTTGACAACCGACGTAGATCTGCGTTTTTTGTGGAAAATGAAGGGGCACGTGGCTCCTAAAAGCACCGATGGCAACGTAGGACTTCGAGTGTGCTTAGATATGTAATCCGCAAACTGTTCACGAAAAGCCTCAGAGAGAGAGAGAGAGAGAGAGAGCGAGAGAGGGAAGAGAGATGCAGAAAGGATCGTCGTTCGGATTGAGGAAAGGTTCGTGGACGGAAGAGGAAGATGTTCTCTTGAGGAGCTGTGTCCAGAGGTACGGAGAAGGAGAGTGGCATCGAGTTCCTCAGAGAGCAGGTATTGTATCATTGTATGCGAAGGTTATTCTCGTTTTTTATTTGCATATACTTGTGCGCGCGTAAGTTCGTATAGTGATGGGCATCATTGTTTTCTTGTTGCATCCCCATCTGTATAATCCACTTGGATTTGCGTGTGTGAGATCATCTCGTGTCATCATATTTTATTTTTTTTCAAATATTTGTGTTATCATTGACATACTTTTACTTGAGTGAAAAGTTTTTCTTTCGTTAAAATGGGTGGATGTGTCTTTCATTAGTTTTGAGATAGTGATATCAAGTTGGATTAGATTTGACTTCTTCAAGTGAAACTTCTTGTCCTTTCCAATGATATTTCATCGATTTTTTAAAATTAGACAAAAAGGGGACGTGTATTGATATTTTACTCATGTCAACGGATTGATTTGCACTAAGAGCATCTCTATACTATGTATACACATGCGCGCAGAGAGAGAGAGAGAGAGAGAGAGAGAGAGATCGCTAAGTTCATGTTTGTATTTCTTGAGCTTGTAGGTTTGAATAGGTGCAGGAAGAGCTGTAGATTGAGGTGGTTGAACTATCTGAAGCCCAACATTAAGAGAGGGAAATTCCAAGATGATGAGGTCGATATGATCATGAGGCTTCACAAACTTCTTGGGAACAGGCGAGTACATGCTAAGAAAAGGTCACATGCGAAGTGCATTTGTCAGTTTTAATAGAGTTAGTCATATGGTGTTGAGCCTACCTGCTTTATTCACAATAGCCTCTCCCTCTTCCTCCTCCAAAAACTGATTAAGGGTTGCATTGATCGAAACAAATGACGACTGCATGTATAAACTGTGTTAAAGATTAGGTTATTTCATTTTAGGAAAAATTAAAAAAAAAATCTTAAACCTATTATACTTATGTCAATTCAGTCTTGAACATTTTAATTTGGCCAATCTAGTACTTAACTTTTGACGTGCTGTTAAATCAGTCCTAAATCTTTTATTTTTGTCAATTTAATCATAAAACTTTCAATAATTTGTCAATTTAGTCATTGGAACAAATTTTGGTCGAAAATCGTTGATGTAGCAATCTAGTCAGCACAAACTGTCTTACATGATACAGCCGATACTGATATGAACAATTTTTTAAAAATATTTTATTAGTTTTTCTCCTTTTCTTTATTTTCCTAACACTAGGTCAGTTGCCAACTGATCCTTGTCGGCGACCCTCACCTAGTTGAGATGAGGTATCGTGGCCCTCGCCCATGGCCTAAGTATCCTTGTCGGCCACAAGTGAGGGCGTTGACCCTCACCCAAATCCAAGCGAGGGCTATGACTCCATTGTTGATCAATGGGTGAGGGTCATGGCCCTCACCTTGATTTGGGCGAGGGCGTTGCAGCCTTCGCCTATGACGGTGATGGCCACAATGCCCTCGCCCAGATTAGGTGATGGTTGTTAGCCCTCGCCAACCTTGGATTGGGAAAAAAGAAAAGAATAAAGTAATAAAAAATTCAAAAAATATGAAAAATTATCTACATCAATACCAGCTATATCACATAGGACAAATAACACTGACTAGACTGTCACGTCAGTAATTTTCAATTATCAAAAGGTTTAGCAATTCATCAAAAGTTTTAAGGTAAAATTGGGAAAATTGAAGGTCTAAAATTAAATTGGCCCAATTGGAAGATTTAAAATTGAATTAGTATCGGTGCAGTAAATTTAATAACTTTTTAGTAATTTTCCCTTTGATTTTTTGTATGACCACCCTTCTTGGAAAGGGACAAGTGTAACTTTGGTATATGTTTGGACAACGTTACTCGTGCATAGGCATAGCCATTTGCAGTGCACCTTGTCTCCGATGACAACCGCTTGATGGGACAGGCTGATACAACCCCGATAAAGTCCATACAAGAGTCACTATTTCGGAACTGTTCAATGAATAACCTACTGTAAATATGGGCCACACGCATGAGAGAGACGAAAGTTGCCGACTACAGCTCATGTTGTTCGGTTATTGATCTTACCAGTGAATCGCGACCCTTCAAATCCAACCGTCTAGATACTGTTTATAATATATTAGGGGTGATCATGACTATATGGTATAACTAGGAACCTAAGAACTCAATCAATGGGAATCGGTTCGGTTCTAGATTTTAGGATATGCAGGGTAAGTTGTAAGTGAAGTTGAAAATCTAAAACTTATAGTAAGTTTTTGTGTTTTTTTTTTTGTTCTATATCTTCGTGCAATCTAGAGGCATTTTATAATGTTCAATGATGAGTATGTAATATGAAATCACTAGCCCGAGTTTTCATTTCTATCTATATATATGACTATGACCTCTAGTGCATATCGCACATTCTTTGATACTTGCTCACATGTGAAGATAGAGTCTCTCTCTAGCTCCCCCTACCTATTTCTTCGGACAACATTAACTAAGTAGCAGTAATGGTTCTCATTAGCCGTCGTTGACTTCGGGAGGGATTGCTTACTAACTGCATGGTTGTTCATGTATTGTTCTTACATCTAGTCACTCCCGATCATGGTTACAGGTATAAGAAACTCAGAGAGATTTTTCGTTTGACGTCGATTCTGTTTATGTAGTCCAAAGAAAGGTGGACTGAACAACAGAAGCTTGAATTCGATCACAAACATGCATTTCATTCTTTGGGCCATAAAAAGAACGAGAGTGCAGGAATTAAACTATCATCTAGCAATTAAAATAAGTATATCTTTGGATAGGGAGGCAAAGCATAATGGGCCACATGCTCAGTAGGTGATTACTTAAATTCAATCAATAGAAAATCAATTTACGAAAATCCGAATCTTGCTAAATATACTGATTTAACCTAACAACAGTCTTCTTTTTTCTATGTTGGTAAGAGCTTAATGATATTCAGCTGTCAATTTTTAATTATTATCAAGCAAATATTAATTCCATTTCCATTATTAAAGATTATTAACACTTAAAATTCGGCACTTAAAATTTTTAGTTTACCCAACAGACCCTAAATCTTAGTCATTTTATCAACTTCACTAGCATAGTTGCATTTGACATGGATTAAAATCACGCACCAACTTATTGATTAGTTATGGCTCTGAAGGACCATTTTTCCACATTTAAAAGTAATAATAGGTGAATAGACGGAAATTTATAGAATTTAACATAAAGGTGTTAGTGGTGCATACTTCAAATATATTACAAGAGAAAGAAACTACTTGTTCGCAACTCATTTATAGCAGTTCGCGGATTGGAGAGAGCTTATGAAAATTCTCATTCCTTGACTATCGACATCAATTGGCCATTCCCACAATGGAAACCCTTATTTTGTCAGGATTGAACACTTATGGAAACAAAAGTAAATCACTACTTTGGATTGATAGGTTTATTTATGGATCACTTGAGTGTCACAATTTTCTAAAAATATTCATCACAAGTGTCATGTCATATTGGATTGGGTATTTGGGTGAATGTTTTCTGGAAGTTATGGCATGAAAATGATCAATCGAAAGTTTCAATACTCAAATAAATGTTTTTGAGAAATTACGGTAATTTTGTGATCGAAAAAAAAAAATTATGACACTCAAGTGAGCATCGTATCAAAATTATTTTCGATATCTTTCCTCATAATTTAACATTTCGTTTAGTCGAAATTATTGATGCAGGTGGTCCCTAATTGCTGGGAGACTCCCGGGTCGAACTGCGAATGACGTGAAGAACTATTGGAACACCCATCTACGGAAATTGATGACTTGCCAAGGGAAGCCGGAGAACGAGAAAACCCAAGATTTGGTAAAAGTTGAAGTCATAAGGCCTCGCCCTCGGACCATCTCCAAGAACTTCTCTTCCTTGGGGGTCGAAGCCTATAGAGAGCTGAACAAGTCCCGAGAGCCGCGCGTCCACGACGTGCCTCCAAACAGAAGCCCCTGGATCGATGATGACTTTGAGCTGCGTTCGGAGACGACGGAGGCATGGTTGGATTGTTGGAGCGGACTCTCCTTCGATGCAGAAAGCATTTGGGACTGGCCGGTGTGATAGGATCTTGCCGGGCCCTTGGATATTACTTATGCATGTGTTGCCTTCATATGATTGGGGTTTGTATGAATACGGACATGGGAGAGCCAAGCGGTGTGTGTACTGCTTTTCTGCACGTGATCCCTTCGTACGCTTGTGGTCCGTATGACTGCGTACAAGGGAGAATAATGACTCTAGAACATCAACGGTGACTATGAATCCTTCCGAGATTTGCTATATATTTGGATACGTTTCGAAGAAAACAACCACATGCATACATGACAAGATTTTCAGAATATCAACTGTGATTTTTAACGTTCGAGGAAATACTCGGTTGATGTTCCACCGTACCGTAAGTAGAACCTTTTTCAATAATTAAAACCCTTCATCTGCATCTAAAGTTTCTGGTCTGTCTCGAATGGCGGTGAAGGACACAATTTCTCAAGAAACATGACGTGAAAGTTGTCCGACCAAAGAAGAAGAATTACGGCGATCAGAATCCTACCGTGACAGAAGAGAAAATGTTAGTTAAGAATCTGGTTTTAATTTTCATGATGGTGCTCAAGGATATAAATGATCTGAAGGCCCGTACTTAACATGCAAACAAACAAACAAAATGAGCTCGTTGAACTAATTTCATAGCTTGAGAAAAAAACTAAGATGATCCGTTTTCCTTCTTCTATCATCATCAATTGGCTTCAACTTAGTCAAGCCTAGCTCTAATATTAATTGTTGCAACAAAAAAGCAATCCAACGATATAATAACAAAACAAAGATATAACTCAAACACTAGATTTTACGTAATTGGTTCAATGAGACCTACTATATGGGAAGAGTAGCATAGAATTCCCTTATAGATAAAGCGATACAACGGAGATAACAAGCACACTTGAATTTTTAAAATACTTCTAGTATTTCTTAGTCCTTAATTACCTCAAACAATTTATACAGTGTTTAGCCCTCACAATTCCTCACAAATAATTTTTCAATCGTACAAATAAATTCACTAAATATTAACACAAGACTTTCATGACTTCGAACACATGAGATGTAATTTATGAACAAGCCATACAATTGTTTGTCCTGATCAGAAACAATTCTTGGATACTCTTCACCCAAAAAATAAAAAATGAAAAACCTACTTGGACTGGGCTTCTTTCGGGAGCTCAAACTCAAGTTATATTCTCAACAAAAATAAATAGAGGTGTGCATAGAATATTCTCTAATAGGGGCAATATCACTTTAATAAGTACTTGCTTTACACCATAACTCCTCAGTTCATCCATGATGTCTGAATTCGTCACTGCAACCTTATGGGCATTTCAAAAGGCTAGGAAGTCTCTTCAGGTTCATATGATGCAGTATGCAGTAAAATTGCGACAGCGACAAATTGATCATTAAATTTACTCACCCACGGATACTTTCAAATCTTCAAAAAGGTAGGGCTGGTCCTGGCATTGATTGCGAGACGTTATTGGACCATCTGCTTATTTTGGAGAATAGACAAGATAATTACTTCCACTTTTGCCCACCCTTCATTCCGTGAAAAATAGAAGTCTGTGTGTCCCATATGTGGGGAAAGGACGGTTTGTCCTTTGCCCAGATATAGGAAAAGCACTGCAATAATGAAAGAGATTGCAACGTCCGACATGTCCTTCGGTGAGGGGACAGCCTCTCCGAGTAAAATTAAAATTCTGCCATTGTTTTAAGCAAACTCTAGGTGTTCACTTCTTTTCTAAGCTTCCCGCAGGATTTATGATTCCTTAAACGATTCGATGGTTGTAAGCAGGGAAGCGAACGGTCTGTTGTTTATCATGGTCTGCAGCTTGTCTTATTTGACAGCTCAAAGTAGTTGCGTATCATCATAAAGCTAATTCGTCTTTAACTTTGGAACGTAAAATTTGATAGTATTTTACCACCCACTTAGGTGGCGCTGCTGGTGGCGAGCTTCTCTCCCTAACGCAAGGGGAGGAGTTCGATTCCTAGACATCGCAGGATGACTTACTCGGTAGCGCGTGTGTGGTGGCTAGTATGTATTGCCCTCAGAGTTTACCCCCCATTACCCTAGGCCCTTCAGACTGTCCGTGTTGCTACGGTGCGCGGGTTCCTTGAGTCATAAAAAAAAAAATTGAAAGTATTTTTAAGAGTGAGAAAAAAAAATTCTCTCTAATTAGGGATACAGGGTGTGCAGGCACTTATATATTAAAATAAATAATGCATCTAGACTAGGCGCTAGGTTATTGGACTACTACTGAAAGATCTTATCAAAAGCTTGCTTTTACTAATTGGACATGTGATTCGTACAGTAATTAAAACCAGTACATCTAATCATACCCTAGTTATAACTTAAGGCCATCCATTATGGATTTGGGAGTAGAAGCCCATTCGGTAGCTTAGTGATCCCAATTGTTGTTACACTTTGAAAACTGTAGTTTCTCTGATCCTTGATCCTTCGAATGATGATATCATTGGATTGGATATGACTCTAGCCACGAAAAATATGTTAACTTCGTGGATTATAGGTTAAAGACGAGACAAATTTTGACGAGTAATCCGATGCAAAAAGACTAATGCAATTCATAATGTGAGAAGTCAAATCTGTACTGTGTAGCAAATTAATTTACACACGCATCCGCAACATTGCTAACTAACTATTTATCCAAATTTTAGCAAGAAACAGAAAACCTGCTGGGTGATGATTCGCTTCATTAGATAAAACACAAGGAGATGGTTAGGCGGTCTTGCTTGCTCAATCGGTTATCGCAATTCATTCCAACTGAACTATGGGTAGTCTATTTAGCTCTTGAGCTAACGCACTCCCCTAGTGTGAACTAGTTGATTTTGAAGTTGATTTGCAGTCTGAAATTTCTCAAAATCTTTGATGGTAGCAGCAAGTTGAGAAATTCAAGAAAGTTTGCTTGTGCGGATCTTCAAGACGATTCATCCGTGTAGGGAAGTCATTATCTGTCGTCCATACAAGGAAGCTAATGCATGTGTGGACTGGCTAGAAATTTCTCTTCTAGGATCGTCTCAAATTATCATATTGATTTTTTTTTTTTGGACCTTAGTACGTCCTTAAACTACTACGTCTGAACTTTGGGACTTAGAAAAATAGGACATTCCTTAGGGTGAGGAAAGAAAAACTTTCTCTAATTTGGGTATTTCTCTTTTAGAAGCATATCAGATTATAATATCAAAGCCTATCCTCCTCATGATTTTCTTCCTTTGATCTTATGTCACTTCCGGATCCTCAAGCGCGTGCCTATCCCTCTATGGTTGATCATTTTGCGACTTCCTAGGATGAGTCGCCGACCTTTTCATTTTATTGCACATGCGGAAGTGAATAACAAATCCCTTGATAATAACTATCTCGGGATAGAAAAGCAGAATAACACATTCACAAACAAACATGATTTTATATACACATTGAGGGTGCGAATGGTAACACTTCTTGGCTAGGGAAAAGTTTTTTTTTTTTTTCAAAATATTTCTTTTCTATTTCTATTTTGGGGAATAATTTATGTGTAAAAAAACCCATTTGATAACTACACAAAATTTTTACTCTAGAAATAGAAAAATAATAGAAATGCATTTGGTAAAAAATAGTTTCTTTTTTATATTTATTTTTTTTTATTTTTGCCGGCCGATTGCCGCCGGAGACGGTTGACGGAGGCGGCGGCGACTAGAGGCGGCGGTGGCGGTGGCGGCAGTGGCAACGATCGGCGGCGGGGGGCGGTGGTCGGCGGCGACAGCAAGAGATGAATAAAAGAAAAAAAAATTTCACTTATTTCTGAAACTTATTCCTGGGAACAAGAAACAACTTTTTTTAACTTCTCATTTCTATTCCAAAACCATTCTCGGGCTAACTTTTTGTTCCCAAGAACAAAAAACTAACTAGTCGTTATCAAACGGGTTTCTATTCTTTGTTTTGTTCCAGGGAAGAAAAGAATAGAAATTCTTGGGCTGGGGAATGTTACTATGCGCAACTTGAGTTAGTTACAAAAGTCCATAACCAAAATACTTGTTCTCAAAAAGAGATTGTCCTATCTGACCTACTCTTCAGGTTGCCTCAACTCGACTCCAGACCCTCCACTCTATGGTCCTGAAAATTTAAGCCCACGACGGAGTGAGATATAAATCTCAGCGAGCTCATGCTCTAAACCCCGATTAGGAGAGTAATACGCCTAGAAGCGTCCAAACCATACAACCACACAAATAGAACATAGGACTCACCTCAGCTCAGTTTCTTCCTACACGTCAACTCGGTTCATATTGCAATGTATATAATCAATGCATATAACAATTGAAACACATCATCAACTCAATTAATCACAAGGGTCCTAATTATAAGGCTAAACCGTTATGATACGTCTCATACCATGCCCCACAGTTTTGTCTCATAATCAAGCGCATCACACTTAATTAATCATGTGTTTCAATTGTTAATTAAGCCCCTCAAGGCACAGCCGACTCCCATGTTCGATTGTCTACTAGCGTAGCCAGGCATCGTCTCTTCCCCATTGAGCATGGCTTCATCTCTCAAAGACAACATTCCCGAAGGAGTATAGGTCCAGAATTTACTGCGACCTGCTACCCTAATGCATAGATAACCCGAAAAGGGATTCAATAACATCCGGCATAATCGCTCACCAACACACGACCAATCAATCTCGGCCTAGGACATCATGCATTGTACTCAAATGCCTCAATTAAAATAGTGATTCCGGCATATTTTCTTTGTATTAAAAATATACGATAAAATAGTCGTGTGTGGGTACACGGTCAGATTGGACCCAAAAAGTTCATAACCTCCAAATTTAAAATCCCATTGTTTTATATAATATATAAAACCAATTTCGGTGTTAAAATTCGATACTCTGGATTTTCTAAATAAATAACGAAATTCACAAATTTTGAAATTAAATACTCAAAATTCCATTCAGCACTCAATTTGCACAATTTAACATCCAATTGCAGAAATTAACCACACCATTACAAATAGCACAAAATTCCGATTACCGGTTATACCGGTCTAATTTCCAGAAAATATTTAATAATTAAATAAATTATCGGCAAGTAAATAAATTACAAGATAAATAAATTAAAGCACTTAATTAAATTAACTTAAACTAACTAGGCTAATTAATCTAACTAACAATTAAATCTAACCATTCTCTCTAAATCAATCTAATTACACTAACTATATAAACTAACTAATTCCTAACTAAATCCACCTAACTATTCTAACTAAACTAACTATATAACTAACTATATACTTAATCTAACTAAATTACTCTAAGCTTAATTAACCTAACTAATCCACCAATTAGCTAACTAATCCACCTCTAAGTGTCATTAGCCTATTAATTAAGGGTTAGAGCGTAACTCACCGGTTTAGCACGAAAACCGACTCACGGTGACGGCGGCGCAACGGCAGCCGAGATTTGGGCTCACGGCGAGGCCGAGGGAAGCTCAGGCTGGTTGAAATCGGCCAAGACGGCTAGGCAAAGCTGAGTTTAGGTCTTGAATTGCGAAGGGCAGAAGCAAGCTTCGAGTGGCTGGCTTCGGATGGGCTGGGTTACGAACGAAGAGAGGAGCGACCGTGGATTGGTGTGAGCTGCTTCGGAGTCAACGGCGTGGGCGCAGGAGGTGCCGTAGTTGACCGGTGGAGATGAAAACAGACATGTGGCAACTTGGATTGTGATTTGGTGGAGAGAGGGACGGTGGTGTGTGGCTGTGTGGCGTGAGGTGAGCGTGTTGGAATATAATACGCGGAAATGACAGGATCTTGCAATTTACGTCAACGTGAAATCATCAGAGAATTAAACGAGAAAATTATGACACCAGAAATTTACGTGATTCGGTCTGAGTATCGGTACCTACGTCCACGGGGAGAGCCAGCAGCAAATAATCCACTAAAATTGAAGAATCAGAGTTTACAATCGCTCAATCGCTCAAGTGTTTTCCACACCTAGATTTAACCCAAAACCTTAAGTGTTTATAAATAACAATTCGCTTGGGTATAAACTCACGGCACAAAAATACCACGCGCTCAAGTCGCATGCTAAAAAAGAAAACTCCAGCTTCTCTTCGGCGACGTGCGACTTCTTATTGGTTCGCGCGGCTCCTGGATCCTTGTGGCTACGTAGGTTTTCTTTCGGCAAGCTAAACATACGAAGAGAAGACCTTTCCCTTTTATACGCGTGGCTGTGGGTGTGTGTGTGGGCCCAACAAGTCAAAGTCTTGACTTGGGCCCCCACGAAGATAATTCGGCTTCTTTCTTTCCGTATGGTTCCAGTGGCGTCCTTCAGAAAGCAAAGAAGACTTTGGCGATTTCACAATTCCACAGCTAAGAGGAAACTTTCCTCCAAATTTAAATATTATTTTATTTTTTCTCTTTTGTGATCCTTCGCGAGTCCAGCGAATTTCAAACTCGAGTCATAATTTAACAGAGCGGATGCAGGGAAATGGAGGCTTCGGTGGATGGTAGAGGAGACCGAAGATGCGGCAGGCGACAGAGATTGAAGGAGAACGGTTGGCAGAGGGGTTGAGTTTTGTCGAATGCAAAAGAAAGTGAGAAGCAGATGCGGTCGAGTAGGGAAACAGCGAAGGAGGGGGAACCAAATGAGGCGGGCAAGAGAAGCTTGGATGGAGGGGCCAAAAAGTCAAGATAAAATATCTAGGTGTTAATACTTGGTTCCCCCTAGGCTTGCATAAATATCCCAATGTCCCCAAAATACTTTCTTAAATAGAATTTCCATAAATAAACAAATTTTGGTGTCAAAATTCCAGCCTCAAGCCTAGATCTGAATTTCCTCATTTTGACTCTAATTTCTTCATGAAATTTCCCAATTCGACATCCAAATTTTTGTTGAAGAAAAGCCCACAAAATTTCTACAAGTTCCCATTAGCACATAGCTCGGCTTAGAAGCCCAAATTTCCTTCGACTTGGCCCATCCGAATTTCTGTTCGTTTTCTGAATCGTCCGAATTGATTTTTCTATAAAAATCCCGGAATCTCTGAAAAATCTTCGAAGGATGAGTCGACGTTCCTAAAATGAATTGTGACACGACAGAACTTTCAATTACTGAAATCGAGTTCAATTTCGCAATTAATTTCAATCTGACGTGATTTTAGCGCGTCCTAATCTACCGAATAACTTTTAGGAATTTTTAATACAATTGACCCGTGGTTGATTATTTTCGAGTCACAACATACATCTTTGACATATTTGTGACTCTCAGTTGTCGTGAAAATCTAAAGGTTTTAAATACGGACACGGGATTCAAAAATGACAGAAAAATCGGTTTAGTGCCGTTCGACAGAAATTTTGCAATTAGGTGGAATCACCCACGCACTAATTACATACCTCTATCAAATTGAACTATCTCCGATCTCTAATCGATTTTGACGGTGTCATAATGACCTTAATAGATTAGCACGGTCAAGTAGTTGATTTTTGGTCAGATTCTTAAATCTATTGCATTTAGATTCCTTTATGGCTTCACCTGATAGATTAGTTAACTCATGAGTGGCTAACTCAGAGAAAAAGGCTATAGGCACTCGATGAAAAGCCCATTTCATCTTATCGAAATTAGACTCGAAAATCAGGATATCACATCTTAGGTTACCGAATTAGTGCTCTAACTCCGTAGATGAGTTTAGACGTGTAGCTTTGATTGGCTTTAAGCCCGTTTAATTACCGAAAAAGTAGGACACAAAGGGCGACTTCATTTATATTAGTCCAAAAGACACGAAGTCTTAATTGATTCACTAATCCTGGCAAATCTTATTCTTGCCTAGGAATATAACTAGAGAAACATAGATCTGGAGAGGGATTAGCGTCCCCTACGGTCCCCACATTTTTCAATTATATCTTTAATGCAACCGTCAAAGTTATTTCCTAATATATTGGATGTAATGCCTTTATTATTTTTTTTTTCCGAAGACATGTATCGTGGATGCTTTGTGTTTTAAAAAGATTCAAATGATGTGTAAGTGTATTATTAGTATTCGCTGCGACGTGTATGTAAAATGCAATTGACTAAAAGGCATTCTATTTGGTTATACACGCTTAATGTTTGGCCAACTTAGACATAATTATCTTTGTTTGTTGAAAATATTATTAGAGAAAATAAGAATAATATTTTAGAAATAATTTATTTTGGGAAATTTATGAAGTGTGGGACCTCGGTTCATTATCATGGGCCCCTCGGCTCTCTAGCTTTAGGCCCACCTAGACAATGGTCCAGTATTGTGACCTATTGGGTCGGTCACATGCAACGGTTCCTATCTAGTGCCCATTTTTAAACAAGCACGACAATGATCTAGAAAAAAAAATTATTAAATTTTGTAGATTTTATTTCAGCAAAATGATGGTAATAAGATTTTTTTTTTTATATATACTTTTCGAAGACTAATTTTAGCACTGAAAATTCAGAAAATCCTCACGTGGTGTTTGTCCGATTTTTCTCGAATATCTACACGTCTGGATCTCCAGAATTTTCTCTCCTCAAGAAATGATCGAAAGAGGTAGCAACTAGAATTAGAGCTTATAACGCAATGAAGGAGAACTTTGTACATGATCTAAACTTAAGTAGCGCAATGGCCAAAAAAGCCCGTTCAACTGCGAAACTGCCCTGGGCCAAGTAAGAGGGGCCCTAGGCAAGGAAGAGGGGGCACTAGGCCAGACCTTCAAGGCATCGCACAAGCCCACCCGTTATCCAGCGTGGGCCCACTGCTGCATAGCACCGGATCCTTTTTCTCTCTTTTTAAAAATTCAATATTGACCATTTCTTCCTTTTTTCCCTTTGTTTCTTTGTTTCTTTTTTTTTTTTTTTTCAAAATGTTAACAAAAGACAACTAACGACTAAAAAAAGAAAAGGGAGTAAACAATCAAATCATGCCAATCGACCTCCACCCTCTTCGTGCCTTCTCCATCTTTTTGGATCCTATTCTAAACCAGAAATCTGGATGATTAGATGCATACAAATGAAGGAAACACCGTATCAAAACAATCAAAAGCAAGACATTTCTTTTATGTTCACAAAGAGTGACTTAAGGTATCCCAAGATTCACGCTCAATAAAAACGCAATCGATTCACGAAATGCGGTAAGACACAAGCATTGCAACTTTAATGGGACATCGGAACGTAGGTAAACATAATTTTTTTTTTGAGCCAAAAATAGAGAAAATTAGGAAATCAGCCAAAAGCTAAAGAGACATATAAAAAGGGTGATCAATTCATGAACAAGCAAGAGATGATATATCTCTACCCATCTAAATCTAATATCCAATCATACCGAATGTAACAACTAGAAAACAAAATTTTGATTCAATGCATCATCAAATTTGAAAGAAATATGCTGGAGATAAAACTCATAAACCCAACAATGTCTCTCCACAAAGATCATCGATATAGGTAAAGGCGGTTTGTCATGCACTCGGTTTTCTCGGCCAATAGCGAAGATGTTATCCAATCGAACCAAAGATAGGGCCCAGATTGCTAAAATGCATTCATGACACCTTTGCATCAGGCGGTTTGTCATGCACTCAGTTTTCGCTAGATTGCTAAAATGCATTCATGACACTGCATCACTATTAGATTGTTTCATCATGTCCCTAATGTTGACTATGCTTTTAGAGGTTTGAGGCCATTAATGGCGACCGTAATGAAGTATTTGTATTGACAACGCAATTGTGGAAACTCACACATGAATCATCGAGTAGTATCTAACATTATCTCCATATCGAACCACAATGATGTCCAACTGATGATGGGATTGAGGAAACAAGCAGCACATAGGATTATTGTGTATTTACCTAGCTCGCGGCACCAGACGGGAGATAAGACCCGAGAAATCGTCCAGAGAGCGAGCCTCCGATCGAGAGAGTTACTAATCTCCGGGAGCGATCCTCAACCGGTCGTAACAGAGAGAATCTCGATTCGATGAAGCTAGATCCGGGCAAGAGCGATCGAGTGTCGATATAGGAAATTTAGTTGCGGCTGTCACCGATCGGGGATGGGAATACACCGAGCGCGAAGATGATCAGCATAGTGAGGCCAACGACCGCTTCAAGCTCTTCATCTTCGAAGCCAGAAACATCACCGGCAATTTCTTCTCATTCTCCATCTTCTTCGACTCTATCTATCCAGAAGCACAAACCTTCGAACGGTAGAACTCCCGACGGAAGAAACGAAAACCGATCGCGAATGGAGATCAACTTCGGATCTTAGTACCGGAGGCAACAGGCCAAAGCAATGGTGGAGACAAAGGATGCGACGGTCGGTGATCGGATTGCGGTAGCAGCGGCGCGCGAATCGAATCTCCGCCGCGATGGGAAGAACTTGAAGATTTGGGATCCCAATCGAGTGCAAAGAAAGAGCGAAAGCTTTCCGATCGAGGATCCTCGATCTAGGGTTTTTTTGGTGTCGTGGAGGAGGTTGTTACCGCCGAACCGCTGGAGAGAATCCGTTCGCTGAAGACGACGCAAGCTCTAACCGATTTTTTTCCCCTCTCCTCCTCCGATTCCTCGTCCTCTTTTTCTTCTTTTTTTTTTCGAGCGAGAGAGAGAGAGAACCCCTCCCCTGGAGAGTTCGTGAGAGCGTCCCCCGAAGAGAGAGAGAGAGTCTGAGTGGAGAGTGAAAAAGACCCCCAAAACAAAACCCCCGAATGGCCCCTTTTTCCCCTTTTTATTTTTTTTCTTCTTTCTTTTATTTTCTCTTTTCATTTCATTTCATTCTTTTGTTTTGTTTTGTTTTGTTTTCTCTCTCTTTTTTTTTTTCTTTTCTCTTTTTTTTTTGTTTTGTTTTCTTTTTCTTTTTGGCTCTTTATTTTTTATATTTTTGCAAAATTGATGATTAAAATGTTGATAAAAATTTCGGGTGTCAACACACCCCATCCCCCCTGAGAATGTGGGGATTTGAACCCCTCACCTCCCTCTTTCATGTTGGAAGGGTGGCCACTGGAGCGAATCCCAGTGGTTGTGTTGGAAAGTTTATGACTTGATTTTTAAGGTGGAATTTATCGATTGGATCATATCATATATTCCAGACACCCATTGATCTAATGTTGATGGTTAAAAAATGTGATATCTTAACATCCAACAATTTAATTTGGGGAAATTGGTTTTTTTTTTCTTTTATTTTCTTTTTTTTTTTTGGCAAAACTCTTTAAGAGCACAACTCAATTGTACCAAAAATCAAACTTTTAAGGAAGTAACATTCTCAGTCATCTTTGGTCCCACCCTTAGTAGTAAGGTGTCTACATTAGGCGAGGATTTGTGAACGGATCGCCGAATATGATTCATTGAGGATGAGTAAGAACCTTGTGGCCTTCTCTCTTTCTTTCATTGCACAATATTGTTGAAGGGTGGCTTCTGGTCCTTCCAATTTTTCTTTGGCGACTTCGAGTTAGTTCCATAATGCCAACAACCGAGTGAAGCATGTAGTGACCAAAAGGTTGTTCTGCTTTAATTCGGACAAGGCTTGAGTTATTGTAAATAATTTTGTCCGATCTAAATTTCCGTACATCTCTTGTATATTATCCCAAATCATCTTTGAATCTTCTGTTGGAGGGAGGCCAGCCGTGACTTCAAATGTCAAGCAATGTCCGATCCATGTATAGACTAGCTGGTTGCACCATGCCAGTGCCGCTATTGCCGCTTGTCCGTCGGAAAAGGTAAGGTGCCGTCGATGAAAACTTCTTTATCTTTCGTGATGAGGGCTTGGCAGAGGTTCCGAGCAAAGGAGCTATAATTCTTTGGTTCCGTAAGCGGCCGGCTAATGAGACGGAGTTCCGGCCCATCGACCGACGACGTATAAAGTGGGTCACCAGGCTCAAGGCGTCCGCCACCGACGATCGGAAAAGGATACAGCAGAAAACTGGGTCCAATATTCCAATAAGGATTTGGACCTAGCATGAATCCGGGTCTATAACCCTCTTAACTAGATGGGTATTCGGGTCCGTGACCCGACCTATCTTCTCGGTCGGTCTCTCTCGGGAATGACAGGACTCATCCATATTTTGCACCAGTAATCCATTGTCCTTGGACAACATACCAAGGGATCGGGGGCCACTGTATTGGGCCAAAGGCCAAAGTTAGAACAGAGGGAAAACCAGTTGAGTTTCCCGCACCATCGAGATGTTGAACAGGAGGATTCTCCCTTTCTTGAATTGGTTTGATCTGTTTTGATGAAGCTGGGGTTTGGTCCTGGGGAGTCTTGATATCTTTGTCTTTTGCCATGGTATCAATAAATAAGAATTCCTAATCGGTTTACTGATTTTTTTTTGTAGAATAGGGACTTGCAACAACAGCTCAGAAAAGAAACCGAAGGCAATTCAATGAATGCGGAAGCTAGGCTAGAAGGAAGCTCTGATACCATGATAGAAAAGAGATAAGAGGCGAGAGAACATTTTCTCTGTTCATTGATTATTTGTACAATTACATTGGTCCTATTTGTAATCTAAAAGATGAAAGGAAAATAGGAAATAATGTACAATAAATATACAGAGAATATGTAAAGAATTATATCTTTCCTATACATCAAGAAAATCACGGATTTACTCCATAATTAAAATCAGTGCCAGAATGAGAATCTTCGATCATATCTCCAACACTATGCATGGAGACTCCTTACGGAGGTTTCCCTATCAGAGGAGAGTTTCCGGGAAGTGAAGGCTCAAATCTCGGAAGCAGCAGGCTTGCGCGAGATAGATACATATAACTTGCATCAGAACGAAGAAGCTGTGTCCACATCTTCTGCTGCTACAGCCACCTCGCATTTGCATCAAGATTGTCTAGTCATGAAAGGCAGGGCATGGCTCTTGCAATAGTGGGTATGCACCGTGAATCGCTCCTTGCTAAAGCACATGGAATTGAAGGCCAAATGATCCTGACAAACTGTCCAGGACAAGATTCCGCATCTTGCGTCACTTTGTTTTGCATAGTTTGTCGCTTCGGTGGTGAGGAATGCGGTTCGGTAGATTTGCTGCACCGCAGAGCAGGTTACATTCCTTACCAGACAGCGTTGCTTAGATTGACCATCTGGAAGATTGAAGTTTGACATGGAAATAGCTTATGTCTTTGCCATTGCTATTAGAAACAGAGCTTCTGTACTTAATGGTGGCTTTCATGAGCACCAGGCGAAGTTGCCCTTTGTAGATTACCGATTGATTTATGTTAGGTAACAAATGCCAATGTACTTGCATGATGGTGGCCATCGGCCCTTGGCAGTTCTTGTAGGTTTTTCATGTACTAACCAAGAAGTTTGTTATAGGAATTTATTTTCCCTCCTACCATTCGGGTGAATCTATGATCTTGGGAGCATCATATCCTTTCTTAATCTTTTCATAATTTGGAACGGCGTGGATCAGCTTCGAGAATCGGTATTGTACTATACTGAATTAGGAAGCTAGTTGTGATCAATGCACGCCTTTTATTTGCCTCTAGCAAGTCTGCTTCCTAGCAGTCAAAGCCTTTTAAGGTTTTGCTTAGGACCTACAAACCTGGTTCTTATGTGTTTTCCGGGAGGTAGGATTTTCCTCCCAACCGTATATTTTTTGAGTCCGGATGCTCTATCCTCCTCGGTTTTACGTCCAAGGGACACTGCATTCCGCAGCCGGTGCCTATCAGCTGACCCAAGTCCTACTTGCGCCCTATCCTTTAGGCACAAGGGCATAAGGGGTCACTCTCCTCAGGAGGGTTCTCCCCACTGTTTCCCTATAGGCCTTTTATAGTCCTGCCTAGGACTAATTCAACGACCCGGGACAAGTGGAGTTTTCAGAAGGCAAAAATTATTTTTACCAATGCTAATGAGTGCCGTCAGGGCGAGATTTGTTAAACATATTTGATGGAAGAAATATTTGATCTAAAGGCATTGGCTGTGAGTATCACAATCCTAGTCAAGATATAGAAAATTTGCAATATTACTCTATTGTAATGCTTAAGGAATCTCACGAGACCTAGTCATTAATGTTCTTTATTGACTTTGCATCACTCTTTTAAGTAATATGTTGGAATTTTTTGGAGGTAAGTTTAATGAGTTTTCCAAAGTTGAAGGTATTATGAGGCATTATACAACAGTTAATACACTACAATAGAATGGTATTGCATAACACACGAGCATAATCTTAATAGACAAGACTAGATGTCTATTGTCTAACGTTGGCTTAGGCAAGAAGTTTTGGGCTAAAGCAGTCAATGTAGCTGCTTCATTGATAAATGATTCTCCTTGCACATCTATTGAGTGCAAGACACTTGAGGAGGTTTGGTCAAGTAAACCTGCTGATTATTATTCTTTTCAAGTATTTGGATTTTTAGCATATGCACATGTTAATAAAGGCAAATGAGACCACCACCCGCAGTGGCTGCGATGGTTTCGCGCTTTCTCCCCCACCGAGGGGGGAGGGGTTCGAAACCCCACATCCCCATTGCGTGCGACTCACCCACGGCTGGGTCTGTGGTGGTGGCCCAGTTCGCCTCGGGTTTACCCTGCCGGCTCTTCAAAAAGTTCAGCAAAGTGGTCAGTTGCTATGAACGAATGATAGAATCTCTTGAAAAGAATTAAACTTGGGAGCTTGTCAAGCCATCGAAAGAAAAGAAAATTGTAGGTTGTAAATGCGTTTTCAAAAGAAATGAACGTACTCTTGGAGTTGAAAACATAAAGTTCAAAGTTCGTCTAGTTGTTAAAGGCTATAGTCAGATTGAGGGAGTTGATTTTAATGACATGTTCTCACTTGTCGTTAAACACAGCTCTATTCGGGTTTTGCTTGCGTTAATTGCTATGCATGATTTAGAAGTGAAACAACTCAATATTAAAACAGCTTACTTGGGTGGTGAACTTGAAAAGAAAATCTATATGGGTCAACTAGAGGGCTTACAATTTGAAGGAAATGAAGATCATGTTTGTTTATTAAAAAAGTCTATATATGGTTGGAAGCAATCGCCTAGACAATAGAATAAAAGGTTTGGTTCGTTTATGATGCAAATTGGCTATTATAGGAGCAAATATGATAGCTATGTATATTTGCACAAACTTTCAAGTGCCTTTTTATTTATTAGTTATTTTATGTTGATGACATGTTGATTGCAGCAAAAAATAAATTTGATATACATAGTTTGAAGGCATAGTTGAGCATTGAATTTGAGATGAAGGAATTAGGTGCAATGAAAAAAATCCCAAGCATCGAAATTTAGTGAGATCGAAAAAGAGAAAAATTATATCTTTCCTAAAAAAGCTACATTGAGAAGGTGTTAGATTGTTTTGGCATGAAAGATACTAAACTAATAAGTACTCGTCTTGCTATATTTTAGATTATCACCTAATTTATGTCCACAAAAAGATGATGACCTAAAATATATGTCACATGTTCCATACTCTAGTGGAATTGGTAGCATTATGTATGTCATGGTTTGTACTTGACTAGACATTTAACATGATGTTAGCATGATAAGTAGATATTTATCATACCTAGGCAAAATTCATTGGCAAGCTATGAAGTGAATTTTGAAATATTTGAAGGGTACTTTTGATTTTGGTTTAGAGTTTGGGAAAACTAGTGACATTCTGATAGGATATGTTGATTCTGATTATACTAGCGACCTTGATGAGAGGAGGTCTTTGACTAGGTACATCTTTACTATTGGAGGTTGTGCAGTCAGTTGGAAAGCTACTTTGCAACATGCAATTGCTTTGTCTACTACAAAAGCAAAGTATTTGTCTATTGTAGAGGTAGATAAAGAGGTCATATGGTTAAAAGGCTTATTGAAGAGCTCAATATGAATCATGGTGTGATTGTTGTCCATTGTGATAGTCAGAGGTCTATACATCTTACTAAAGACTACATGTATCATAAGAGGATAGAGCACATTGATGTTACGATATCATTTTATTCGAGACATTCTTGCCAATGGCTATATTAGGGCATGCATGTTTTTATTTCTCGAATCTATTTAAGAACATATTTTGTGTTTTTTTGTTCCCGGGAACAAAAAAAGAACAGAAAATGCGTTTGTTTGCATTTCTGTTCTTTTTTTGTTTTTTTGTTCCGGAACAAAATTGAAACAAAAAAAAAAAAAGAAACAAAAAAAAAACTTACTGGAATCAGAAACTCTTCTTGAAGGCCTAAAAAGAACAAAAATAAAATAACAAAACCGGAACACTTCTGGAGGTGGGTTCGTTCGTGCCTGAAGGCTCTTTTCTGGCGTCTCTCCCTTCTCTCCGGCACCTCCCACTCGACTGACTCTCTGGCGACTCCCCACTCGGCTGACTCTTCGGCGCCGAAAGGTGGTGCTCCTTCACCGGCTAAAGCTTCCGAATCTAGGTAAGTTTTTGCTGCTCCTCCTTGTCCGTTCGAAGAGGGCTTCGGTGAGAGCCACCCCTCGCAAATCTGAGCCACCTTCGCCGATAGCCAGGACACTCGCTCCAGCGACAGCTCACTCGAGCCTCAAGCGAGCGTTGCTCACCCAGATCTGTGGCAGATCTAGGCGATAGCTGCTCGCTGGAGCTGCTCTGCCGAGCTCGAGCTGCTGTGGTCGCTCAGCAGAGCAGCTCTGGTTGCTCGAGCGGCAGAGCAGCCTCTCTACCAGCTTGAGCGAGCGACGCCAAGCCCCAAGCGAGCCGTCGCCCAGATCTGCCAGATCTGGGCGACAGCTGCTCCGGAGCTACTCTGCTCGCTCGATAGAGCAACGCAGCAACGCTCGAGCGAGCTGCTCTGCCAACTCGCTCAAGCGTGGCTACTCTGTCGAGCGAGCAGAGTAGCAGAGCAATGCTCGCTCGAGCGAGACTAACTAATTTCAACTTCGAGTTTCAGCATTTTTCCCTTCCATCTCTCCTCTTGCTCGCCAGCCGCGCCCTCACACATTCTCTCTCTCTCTTCCTCAGCTTCGATTTTTCGAGCGATTCCGTCGGATTTTCCTGAGAAAATTTGTCCAATTAGGTAAAGCTTTCGGCTCCCCCTCTACTGTTTCCGCTTCCCCTCCTCTCTCTTTTCTCTATTTCTTTTCGTCTCCTTTGACCCGCGGAAATGCAGGCTGCAGGAAGAGCTCTCACCTCGGGCCCCGTTCGATTCGTCTCCGGCTCGTTCTCGAGGGAGTCCGTGGAGGGCTAAGTGAAAGCGCGCTCCTTCCCATGGTACATTAGATCTCAAGGTGGTAGTAATCCAAATCTCAGAGTCTGCAGCGCGCCGCGTCAGCTTCAATAGGACCCTGGAGCTTGCCCTTGTTCCGCGGCGAGCAAATGGTGAAATCTAGAGGTGAAAAACTTGAGCTTTTGAATGATTTGGTGGTTTCCATTGTCATTTGTTTCGTTCTTGGGTTCTAGGGTTGCATGTCTTTTATGAACTAGTGAGCGAGATGGTGAAAGACTGATGCTTGGCGGTATCGTACACCAATCCTTTGTCACTTTTCTTGAAACTCTTCACTTTTTGGCTTGGTTGGAGCCTAGTTCTCTCTCTCTCTCTCTCTCTCTCTCTCTCTCTCTCTCTCTCTCTCTCTCTCTGACGATTCCTTCAAGCTGGCATTTTGTCCCCTGTTGTTGCAATGTGATTCTATGCTTGAAATTTCAAAACTTGAGTATTGTCCATAAATCTGGCAATTCCGATTGGTCTTTTGGTCTGTCGATCACTAATATGTACCGCAGCCCCAAAATGTGACCTTGGACCAATAATTCTTGCTCCAACCACGTGCTTTCTTTATTTCATTCTTTTGAGTGCTGAACCTACTATAGATGCTGTTAGATAAACAGAAGTTTCCATTCATGGACTTTTAGTAGGGGGAGTGAGATAAAAGAAAATAGGCTGTAAAAATTTAGTTCAAGGGCAAGATATAAGAATGTTACATGAAATTTTAAAGGTTAAAGTTAACAGAAGGCACTAAGGTCCATCATTATTTGCACGAGTGAAAAAGGTGAATCTTGTCGTCTGAATTCCTTCTACTTATTCAAAGAAACCTAAAGTTGATAAAGATTAACAAATTGGCATTTGCCTCATGGCTTATTTCGGAAGAAGGTAAGAACCAAGGGTAATGTTGCCTTGTGTTGGCTGAAGTTCATGGTTGCATATTGTATGTAGCATTACAATGAAATGCTCAGGCTGATCATTTGGATTTCACAGCTCAAAAATAGGTTGGAGAGACAGCATTCTGCTTGATTGATCATTGCTAGTCATAGTACTATGTAGTTCTTGTAGCTCAAATGCAACTTATGATCTGTTTTACACAAGTTAGTTCAAGAATTATCATTTTTGAAAGTTAAGTCTTCTTGGCTTGCATCTCTTGAGAATGCTTTTGTGTATGGCATATATAGTATTATGTTATTGATTTAACTCATATGCTGCTCAACCGATCAAAGATTAAATGGCATATGAGACATAGACATTCAGTGCAAAGTGGACCGAGTCGGTAACCAACCTATTTATCGGTTTGTTGGTGGATGAGGTCAAAAAGGGAAATCGGACCTCTTCAACTTTCAACAAAGTAGGGTGGAGGAATATCCAGACTGAATTTGTTAGACAAACAGGATGCCAATATAGCATGGTCCAGCTGAGAAACAAGGTGAACAAACTGAGAAAACAGTATGGTAGTTTTCAGAAACTTATGTCTCAGTCTGGATTTGGTTGGGATAATGTCAATAAAAGAGTTGTTGTCGACGATCCAAGCATCTGGGAATCTCACATCAATGTATCTTTTTTAACTTTTTGGTCATTTTGATGTCATTATATATGTATATTTTAAAATGTATGATTATATTGCTGAAATGTCATTCTTTTGTGAAAATTGTAGGAGAATGTAGAGTGGGCCAAATTCAGGAAGGATGGATTTCTCCAGTATCCCGAGCTATGTATTGTATTTGGTGGTACATATGCTACTGGAGAATATGGCATTGGAAATGCTCAAGATGTGATGGTGTCGGAGGAAGATGACAATGGTGATGGCAATGGAGGTGGTGCCAACACGGTTACAATGCATATGGTGACAACAGTGGTGGCAATGCCTATGGTGATGTTGGTGGTGGCCATACAGATGACTTCGGTGATCACCACACTGATGAGAGAGTCTTTACATCAGACGATGCTGGAACTTCAACTCGTGGAAAGCACAGATTGGATAGGACTCCAAACACTAAGAGGAGAAGGAAGAGTACCCAAAACAGTATTGATGACACTTGCAAAGCCATACAAGACTTTTTGAAAGTTAAGTCAAGTCAATCTGGTAGTGGCTCTATGACCTCCGGGGTTATGCCATCACCCGTGGACCCTTTCTCCATAGTTGCTGTGATGGATATTCTACTTAGTATGCCCGAGATAGACCAAGATGTTTACAACAAAGCAGTGGATCGAGCATGCGATAGTGCCTCATGGAGGGTGGCTTTCATTAAATCCACACCTGAAAGGAGAAATAGACTTCTTTATCATCTTTCGTAGATGTTTGGAAATATATTATGGATTTAATGGGCTTGCATTAGATTGTATAACTTTATGTTATGTATTAATATTTAGTTTTTAAAGATATTAGTGTTGAGACTCTTGGTACTTATATATAATGGCATCTTCTATTGAGACTATGACTTATGTTATTGATTGTTATTGGATATATTTTCAAAATCTATATTGATGTTTGTATATTTTTGTGATGATATAGGTATTATGGAAGATGGATCATATAGTATATGTGTTGGAGAAATCGCTCTAGAAGATTTTGAAGCTGACAAAACGTTTCCATCAGTCTAGTCTGGTTATTTGCGTCTGAAGACTTTCTGACTACCAGACTCATAACTCCAGACTCATAACTCAAGACTCAAGATTCAAGACTCAAGACTTAAGACTCAAAATTATTCTCATTGACAGTCTATCTGATCCAGTGTCGAAGGAAATCCAAATCGAGGATTATGATTAAGGATTTCATCTTGATCTCTGGAAAGATCTTTTGGCTGGACAAATACAACGGATTCTTTGATTCGTATCTAGATCAATTGAAGATCCGATTATCGACGAAGTATTCTTGGAAGGTTCTATTCATGGAAACCAAGATCCCGATTGTATGGGCGAACATGATTGATGGGCTATCGTCGATTCCTTTAATAGCTCGGATGATCTTCTTGATTGATTCCGTCCAAACGGGTAGATTGGAGGAATTCCTTTGGTAAGTGCCAACGGTTATGATGGCATAAAGGAGTATAAAAGGAAGACGTTCCGGTTGTTCAAGATGTGTGATAGATAGAGAAATTCCAGTCTGAAGCACCTTGATTATTAGTCGATACGATCTGAGCGAAATTGTATACGAGAGAGTGTCTATACTTGGTGATACCTTGAGTGAGTGTGGTAGTTCATCTACACCCGAAATCAAGGAAGATCAACGCTGTAACATCTCTTTGTTCATAGTGGAATCCAGCCGATTGGGCTGTCGGTGCGAAAAGAGTGGACGTAGGCTTGAATCAAGCCGAATCACTATAAACCGCGTGTTTAATTCTCTCTTTCATTCACTTTGAGTCTTACGATTGAATGTTATTTGTTGCAATTCCTTAATTGTCTAAGTATTGTGCGAAAAATCGTTTATATACCTATTCACCCCCTCAGGTACTAGCACTAGCTATATCAATTGGTATCGAGCCCGTGTTCTTACTTTATTTGAAGTGTTTTACTTCACAAGTAAAAGATCCATGGCTAGTATGGCACCGGGGCGATGGAAGGGCAAAGCAATACCGAGACCTCCCTACTTTGATGGAAAGGATTACAACATCCGGAAGAACAAGATGAAAGCCTTTCTGCGATCAAAGGATCCTCCGGAATGGGACGTTGTGGAAAAGGGATCACTCCTACCTTTGCTGCATCGGTTTCGAAAGAGGAAAAGAAACAATTGAGACCGGTGGAATGACTCGGGAAGAAATCAATAAGAGACAAGCACTCGATGCAAAAGCAATTTACTCTTTATATTGTGCTTTGTCACCAACTCGAATATAACAGAATATCTTCTTGTGTTACAGCAAAAGAAGTATGGGACAGATTACACATCACCTATGAAGGAACAGATCGAGTGAAGGAGACCGAATCAACATTCTTCTTGGTCAATATGAATCCTTCAAAATGAAACCAGGAGAACCTATAACTGACATGTTTAGTCGCTTTACATATATTGTCAATGGTCTTGAGAACCAAGGACAAAAGATCTCTGATCCCATGAAAGTGAACAAGCTACTGCGTGGACTTTCTAAGGATTGGAATCATATAAAGACTTCAATAAGAGAGACGCAAAGAATTATGCCACTATCTCGTTGATGAGCTGATTGGAACTCTTGAGTCTTATGAAGTGGAACGAATCAATGAAGACGAAGATCCAAGAGGTAAGAAATCTATTGCATTGAAATCAAATGATGATTCGATGATGCAGATTCTCGAAGATGATACGGACGATGAGGAGCTTGCTCTTATGATAAGAAGGTTCAGAAAACTGAATAGAAAAGGAAGAAGGTTCAACTCCAAGAAACAAAATTTTCAAAGACAGCAATCCAAGTCTGTTGATGATGAGGAACCAAACAAGGATGTAGTCTGTTTCGAATGTAAGAAAAAGGGACACATAAGACCCAAGCTTTGTCCTCTTCGAAGAAGAAGAAAGGAAAAGCTGAAAAGTTTCGAAAAGCACTCAAAGCCGAAACTTGGAGTGATGCGAGTGTGAAGAAAGTGAGGATGAATATGCCAATCGTGTGCGATGGCACAATCGGACTCGGACTCGGTCTGGATCGGACTCGGAAAGTGAATTTGAGGTAAGTGATTTTAAAATTCCTGTCAAAGTCTCTAAGTGTATTGATGAACTGTGTTTTAGTCTTAAGACTTCTCTCAAAAGAGTTTCCGAACTAAAAGGGAAAACTTAGCTTTAAAACAAAAAGAAAACATTTTAGAAGAAAGAATCAAAAGTTTAGATTTGAATGTTTCGACTCTTAAAGAGAAAGAAGATAATCTTTTAAAAGAAAATACTTTTCTAAAAAGCGACTTATCAAATATTTCAAGGAAATTTTCTATAGGATTTGAAAAACTTGAAAAAGTTCTTTCGGTTCAAAGACCTTACTTCAATAAGTCTGGTCTAGGTATGACAGCAGAAACAATTCCCTTAATTGATTTTCCTAAAGTAAAGGAAAGAATTAAGAAGAGACCATCGAAAGAGGCTTACAAAAATCATTTCAAGAAAGTTTTTGTAAAATCAGTAGGTCGAAATGCTCTAAGATGTTCAAAGTGTAACAAGAAGGGATCACTTTGAAAAAGAGTGTCCTATGATTTGGAAGCCTGTTAAGAAAGCATGGCCTTATAATGATTATTCTGCTAACACCAAAGGACCCAAGAAAATTTGGGTACCAAAGAAAGTTTGAGATTTTCATTTGAATGCAGGTCTCCGTCAAGAAAAGGTAAAATGGTATCTTGACAGCGGATGTTCAAGACACATGACGGGGGACTCAAATAGCTTCATAAAGCTTATTCAAGTGAATGGAGGAAAAGTTTCATTTGGAGGAAACAGCAAAGGAAATATTGTGGGATTTGGGCTGTCAAAATTGGAAATCTCACAATAAACAATGTTTCTCTAGTAGAAGGACTCAATTACAATCTTCTCGGCATCGAGTCAACTATGTGATACTGGATTCAAGATTTTCTTCCAAGAAGGAACATGTTCGGAATCGCAAAGACTCTACTCGAGTCTTTCAAAGGTCGAAGGCATGGAAATATCTATCTCCTAGATGTGAAACCGGAAGATTCGCAATGTTTAATTTCAATTCAAGACGAAGCAAGTCTCTGGTGGGCACGAAAGCTTGGGCATATTAATATGAAGCAATTAGCCAAAATCTCGTCAAAGCGGCTTGTTCGTGGTCTACCCCATTGCCTTATCAAAAGACTGAATCTGTGTACTCCTTGCATTCGGGAAAGCAGGTAAAAAATTCATACAAGTCTATAAATCATGTCTCTACTAATCATGTACTACAGCTGCTGCATATGGATCTCTTCGGACCAACCAGAACCCAGAGTATTGGAGGTAAGAAATATTGCCTAGTTATTTTCTTGCCTTATCAAAAGTCTGAAACATTCTCGTATTTTGAAAAATTTGCTAAAAAGATTCAAAATGAAATTGGATATGTTATATCAAGTATAAGAACCGATCATGGAAATGAATTTGAAAATCAAAATTTTACAAAGTTTTGTGATGACTCGGATTTAAACATGTATTCTCCTCTCCATATACTCCTCGGCGAGAATGGAGTGGTGGAAAGGAAGAATCGATCTCTTCAAGAAATGGCTAGAACTCTTTTAATCGAAAGCAAAATTACTTCTCGATTTTGGGCTGAAGTTTGTTTCAACAGCATGCTATATAATTAATAGAGTCTTTTTAAGACCTATTTTAAAGAAAACCCCTATGAGTTATTCAAAGGAAAGAAGCCTATTGTTTCATACTTTCATGTATTCGGATGCAAATGTTTTATATTGAAAAATGCAAAAAGATCAAGTTGGTAAGTTCGAAGAAAGATCGGATGAAGGCAACTTCCTTGGATATTCTACATCAAGCAAAGCCTACGAGTCTATAATAAGAAGAGCGGACTGTGGAGGAGTCAATGAATGTCAAATTCCAAGACTCTACGCAAAATGAATCCAGTCGGACTCGGCATGAAGAGTCCGAACTGCTCCGAACCCTCAAAAGATTACAACTCAAGAAGCTTCTCGGACTACGGAAGATCAGCATCAAGCTACTCGAGAAGACTCGAGATAAAGAAAGAGATCTTCAACCAGTCAAATCAACCAAAGAATCGGAAGCATAAATCCAGTCATCCTAAAGATCTCATTATCGGAGAAATTAATGAAGGAATCCGCACCAGATCCAAAAGGCGTGAAGAGTCTAGTGCTATAGCTCTTATTTCTGAAATTGAACCAAAAAGCATAGAAGAAGCTCTATCGATGAAAGCTGGATTGAAGCCATGCAAGAAGAACTCGGACAGGTTCAACATTAATGACGTACGGGATCGACATCTAAACCAAAAGGTAAAGCGTTATCGGAACCAAATGGGTGTTCGAAACAAGATGAATGAAAAAGGAAAAGTCGTACGAAATAAAGCAAGACTCGTGGCAAAAGGATATACGCAAGAAGAAGGAATAGACTATGATGAGACTTACGCTCCCGTGGCAAGGTTAGAAGCTATTCGTCTATTACTTGCGTTTGCTTGCTATAAAAATTTCAGGTTATTCCAAATGGACGTCAAAAGCGCTTTCCTAAATGGATTTATCCATGAGGAAGTTTACGTGGAACAACCTCCGGGGTTTGAAGACCCAAAGAAGCCGGACTCGGTCTTGAGGTGAAAAAAAGGCTCTGTATGGTTTAAAGCGAGGCACCTCGAGCTTGGTACGACAGACTAAGTAAGTTCCTATTAAAGAATGGTTTTGCCAAAGGTAAAGTTGATACTACTTTATTTATTAAAAAGGAAAACAAAAGTTTTTTACTTGTTCAAATATATGTTGATGATATCATATTTGGATCCCCAAATGAAAGTCTGTGCAAGAAATTTTCAAAGTCTATGCAGGATGAATTTGAAATGAGTATGATGGGAGAATTAACATTCTTTCTTGGTCTTCAAGTAAAGCAATTGAAGGAAGGAACTTTCATTTGTCAAGAAAAATATGCTAATGATCTTGTCAAAAGGTTTGGAATGGAAAATTGCAAAAAGACGATATACCAATGTCAAGTTCGTTGAAAATAGACAAAGATGAAGAAGGGAAGAAAGTTGATCAAAGGCATACGAAGCATCATCGGTTCACTTCTTTATCTTCGCCTCTAGACTCCGACATTTTGTCGAGTGTTTGCATCTGTGCTAGGTTTCAATCGGATCCTAGAGAATCTCATCTCAAGGCTGCAAAACGTGTTATTAAATACGTCGCCTCGTCTTCAAGCATCGTCTATGGTATCCTAAGGAGGGAGACTTTAATCTTCCGGGGATATTCGACGCCGATCGCGGCGGTTGCGAGTTGATAGAAAGAGTACTTCAGGGGAACCCGCCGGTTGCTTGGAAGCGGGGATGGTGTCTTGGTTTTCAAGGAAACAGAGCACCGTAGCTCTCTCTACAACGAAGCGAGTATGTAGCACTTGGAAGCTGCTGTTCGCAAATTCTATGGATAAAACGACAGCTACAAGACTTTGGGATTGAAGACTCATGCACTGAGATCAGATGTGACAACACCAGCGCAATCAATCTCACCAAAAATCCAATTCTTCATTCAAGAGCAAAGCATATAGAGATTCGACATCATTTTATTAGAGATCATATTCAAAATGGAGAAATCTCAATTCAATTTGTTGATTCAAAAAGTCAACTAGCGGATATATTCACAAAGCCATTGGAGAAAAATCAATTCGATTTCATCCGTACCAGACTCAACATTTTGAAGCTTGAAGAAGTTAAAGTCTGATGAATTTCCATCAATCAGACTCTATCTTTCAGACTCTATCTTTCAGACTCTGAATTCTCAGACTCAGACCTTCATTGTATAGACTGTAAGAAATTCTTTTAATCTCGAAAAGGTACGATCTTTCGTTATATTTGATTGATATAATCTTTAATTTCCGAAAACATGCCTTTTTCAAAAAGGGATAATCTCTTTTAAAATGGCAGTTATTATTTTTAAAGAAAGACGATTGTTCACTTCTCTTCGTAACGATTGCTCTTTCCTTTTCAAAGCGAGTTATATATACACAATTTTCTCTTTTTACTCGATTCTCAAAACCCTAAAAGGCATTCTTCTCTCAACCATGTTTTCTACTTCGTATTCATACTCGAGAAAGTTGTCGTTTTTCCTTGGGAAAGCAAGTGAAGGAATCTTCCATTGACAAGAAAAGATGTCTTGTCCGAGAAAGTCGTCAAGGATCGCCGGCGGGGGTCCACAAAGAATGAAGGAGGGACCGACGCACTTCGATCTCACCGAAGAAGATGATTTGTCGAGACAAAGCAACGAGTCCTGTTTCTTCTCCACCTCATCACTCACCATCTACCCCACAAGGTGCGGGTCATCATCGGGGAGGAAGTCATTCTAGAGGATGTTGAACTGTGAGAGCACAAAAACCCTCATTTATTTACATGCTCTATCGTGCGTTGAAAGTTTCGGTTCTCCTCTGAATTATATAGATGCCTTTCTTAAAGAAAAGAATTATGGGAATGAGTACAGATTTTTGAAGCAAATGGAGGAATTGGGAATTGCTCCCGAAGGTAAGGCTGAAGAGTCACTTGCGAACATTCCAAGTGACCCTCGTGTTTGGGACCGATTCCTAATGAGGGGATCGAAGATGATAAAATGTTTAGTGATTTTCAACCGAGAATGGGCATTCTTTGCAAAGGTGAAGGGAAAGAAGATGGAGTTGTTTAGATCGAATGAACGGGAGAAGCTGTTCTTGATCCGTTGAAACGAGGAGTGATAAACCCCGGGAGTGTTGATTTTCATTTCTGGATGCAATTAATGTGAACTTAAGGGAAAAGTTCGAATCGCTTCAACTTGAGCGGTTTTGCACCGATACCACGATGGTTATGCACACTTGACTGCATATTTCTATTCGAATCTAAGTTTTCTTGATGCGAATAGAATATCATTCGTGTTCGAGATCGGGATTATGTGATAGATGTGGACATCTTTGGCGGACATAATTGGTGTTGAACGAGAACGTTATCAACCAATCAAAGTCTCGATTGCTCATGCTACTACGGATCTTGTCAAAAACAGAGATACGAGGCGAAGATTACATACTCGAAGATGAGTGCCATCAATATTGTGCTGCACAAAATTGTGATCAATTGCATCAGGCCAAAGTCTACATCAAAGAGGCGATGTATCCAATTCGGAAGCCAAATTGATGCATGCAATCAACTCTGGGAAGAAGTTCTCTCTGCCTCATACTATTCTCTTCCATATGTACAGAGCAATGTCGAAGAACAAGGGACAATTGCCTTATCCAAATCTTGTGACAAAAATCTTCAGACACATGAATATCGAAGCGCCACACACTCTCTGTGTTAGACCGTGCGATAAAATGGTGGTAGGTTTGAATATGTTGACGAAGATGCGTCCGAAAGAACTTAGCAAGGAAATGGCAAAGTTCAAGGTGAAAACTCCGCTCTCTTCTGCATCAAAGAGAAAAGGGAAGGAGCCCATTGGTACTCCATCCAAAAAGAGAAGAACTCTCATCTTGGAGGATGAAGAAGACGATGAAGATCTTTCTATTCCTGATTGGTAAGGACTAGACGTTACGTATCTCGATCAACGGAACTTGTCGAAGCAAAGAGAAGTAGAAGAGCAGCGAGAAAAGGAAAAAGAAGATGAAGAAGAAGAAGAGCGAGAGAGAGAAAGAGATAGAAGCTGAAGAAGAAGAAGAGCCGAGAAAGAAAGAAAACGAAAAAGAAGGAGAAGAAGAGAAAGAAAAGTCTGCTGATGAATCTGGAGAAAAAGAATCTGAAGAGCATGATAATCACTCCACCCATCTTGATGTCTTAGAGACAGGGGGAGTTGGCGAGCAAGATTTTGATGTCTTAGAGACAGGGGAGTTGAGGAGCAAGAAAATCCTCACCTCATGCTGCTCCGGAAGAGTCTCCATTGATTGTAGAACATCATGATACATCATCAAATCTGCAAGGTCATACGAAGCGCCATCGTCCGCATTTACTCCATCGAGAAAGTAAATGCTAGTATGCGAACAGACAATTCAGCGGATTTTCATCGTATTCTTGATATTCTTATGGAAATGCGGGGCCAAATCTATGCTCTAGACTATGAAATTCAAGCCATCAAGAATGCTGGCCAAGCATCTTCAGTTACCTTGGAAGACAGATTGAAAGACCTCGCTCTGCAGATTCAAGCCAATGCCAAAGGAGAAGAGGTAGCAAAATTAAGGGAAGACTTGAAGAGGCTCGAAGGCATAGTACGAGTCCATGGGAGAATTCCGAGATCGTGCGCATTCCCAAGCGAGACATGACTCTTTTCTCACCTTTTACCGATGACAAAAAGGGGGAGAAGAAATTTGAAGCAACCATCTTTTTCAAACATTGATTTTAAATTTGTTTTTGTGGTTGTGAGTTTTTTTTTTTTTAGTATGACTTGTGTGAACTTGAGTATGGACTGAATTTGGTTGTGGATTGTGATGCTTGACTGTTGGCAATTTATATCGAGTGTTGTTATATGGTATTACTCATGAAAGTCTAACCAATTTTCTGTGGATGCGAGTCTCGGTTGTTTTATTAAATCTTTATGAGATAGCCATATTGCTTGAGAAGTGTTTTTGCAGGTCAAGGTTGTTCAAATCTACAAGAAAGTTTTGTGATCATCAAAAAGGGGGAAATTGTTGGAGAAATCGCTCTAGAAGATTTTGAAGCTGACAAAACGTTTCCATCAGTCTAGTCGGTTATTTGCGTCGAAGACTTTCGACTACCGGACTCATAACTCAGCACTCATAACTCAAGACTCAAGATTCAAGACTCAAGACTTAAGACTCAAAATTATTCTCATTGACGGTCTATCGATCCGGTGTCGAAGGAAATCCAAATCGAGGATTATGATTAAGGATTTCATCTTGATCTCGGAAAAGATCTTTTGGCTGGACAAATACAACGGATTCTTTGATTCGTATCTAGATCAATTGAAGATCCGATTATCGACGAAGTATTCTTGGAAGGTTCTATTCATGGAAACCAAGATCCCGATTGTATGGGCGAACAGATTGATGGGCTATCGTCGATTCCTTTAATAGCTCGGATGATCTTCTTGATTGATTCCGTCCAAACGGGTAGATTGGAGGAATTCCTTTGGTAAGTGCCAACGGTTATGATGGCATAAAGGAGTATAAAAGGAAGACGTTCCAGTTGTTCAAGATGTGTGATAGATAGAGAAATTCCAGTCCGAAGCACCTTGATTATTAGTCGATACGGATCGAGCGAAATTGTATACGAGAGTGTCTATACTTGGTGATACCTTGAGTGAGTGTGGTAGTTCATCTACACCCAGAAATCAAGGAAGATCAACGATGTAACATCTCTTTGTTCATAGTGGCATCCAGCCGATTGGCTGTCAGTGCAGAAGAGTGGACGTAGGCTTGAATCAAGCCGAACCACTATAAACCGCGTGTTTAATTCTCTCTTTCATTCACTGAGTCTTACGATTGAATGTTATTTGTTGCAATTCCTTAATTGTCTAAGTATTGTGCGAAAAATCGTTTATATACCTATTCACCCCCCTCTAGGTACTAGCACTAGCTATATCAATATGTAGTGAACAGGTAGAACAAGTTCAACAATTCTTGGATGATGATGATCTTCGCATATTCCTAGCGTGGTTGTGCACGGTTGCAATTGACACGTCCGTGCATACAAGAGAACCCATTAGGGACAACAAATTATTAGGATCCGAATGGATAATGGAGATTGTTTCCGAACATTCAGATAGGATATATGAAGCCTTCAAGATGGAGAGGCATGTTTTTCTGAGTTTATGTGATTTGATGAGAGTAAGAGGTTAGTTAAAAGATAGTCGATATATTCGAATAGATGAACAAATTGGGATATTCTTATCTTTGGTTTGTCACAGTAGCTCAAATAGAGATTTATGTGAGAGATTTCAACATTATGGAGAAACGATCAGCAAGTATTTCAACAAAGTGTTGAAAGCAATTATCAAACTTTCAAAAGAGATAATCAAACCACCGTCCTTTGATGTCATCCCACAAGAAATTCTTATGGATCCTAGTCATAAGCGCTACTTCAAGGTATGATTTCTATATCGACTTTATACCGTCAAATACATGTTGTTCATAATCTTATATAATCTTAGACTGTCAATAAGTTGATAGGACTGCGTAGGTGCTATGGATGGCACCCATATAAATGCTATTATCCCAGTGTCTGAGCAGGTTCGATTTAGAGGCAGGAGAGGGACTACCACCTAGAACGTGTTGTGTGTTTGCTCATTTGATATGAAATTTACTTTCGTATATGCTGGATGGGAAGGATCTGCCAATGATTGTCGAGTGCTTTCGGCAGCACTCGAAACTCCTCAATTGCAATTTCCCCGACCACCACCTAGTATTTATTTTGTTTATATAGACATTTGTGATTATATTATGGTTGAATATCACAACAAATTTATATATATCATGTTGTAGGGAAATACTACGTGGTAGATTCCGGTTATACAGCACTTCCGAGATTTTTAACTCCATTTAGAAAGGAACGGTATCATCTCAGCGAATATAAAGGGAGTGGGAGACGGCCAAGAACAGCAAAAGAGTTATTCAACTATAAGCACTCTTCACTAAGAAATGTAATTGAGAGGTCATTTGGGGCATTAAAGAATCGCTTCACCATTTTGAGACATATGCCTCCATTTATAATTCGGAAGCAAGCACTTGTTGTAATTGCATGTTGTGCTCTTCATAATTACATTCGTGATCAAGATAGGATGGACAGAAATTTTTTCATTTATGGAGATCCGGAGTATCCATTTGGACCTACAGAAGTGGAGGTTGCAGATCCTAGTCATGAGCAGGAATCTGGGATAAACATGCTTAGGATAAGCATTGCAAATAAAATGGCAAGGGATCACAATATGCATGATATTTGTTGACTTTTGTAATATTGTTTTTAAGTATTCACTGTGATGAAGTTGAACAATGAACTATATTGCTTCATTATTGTGATGTCATGTATGGAAGGGTTCATGTTAAGATGTATAAGATACTCTTCTTTTTGCTAGTTCTTATTGTATGAACTTTACTTATATAATTTTTTTTTAAGTATGCACATATGACTATGTTGGAAATATTTTTCTTCACTCACCATTATCAAAATTAAATTGATGAGCATTTCATGAGAATGAGAATTCAATATCAAGTTTATATGTTATAAAAATAAAAAATAAAAAAAGTACTTGAAAAAAATTTGATACAAACTTTACTTACAAAATTTTCTACCAAGTATGCCATATGATCATGTTCAAAATGTTTGTCTTCACACACCATGAACAAAATAAAATTAATGAGCATTTCATGAGAATGACAATTCAATATCAAGTTTAAACTTTATTTATAAAAAAAAAAAAAAAGCATTTTTTTTAAATTTAAAAACAGAAATTTTGTACAGTTTACCAAACGTGTTTCTGTTCTTTTTCTATTCTAGGAACAGAAATTGACTGCAGTTACCAAACGTATTTCTGTTCTTTTTTTATTTCAAGAACAATTTTTTTTACACTTACCAAACGCGTTCTTTTGTTCAAAAACTGTTCCCCGGAACAGAAACACTTTTTTTTTTTTTTAATTTCTATTCCCTAGAACAATTTTTGAACAAAAACATTACCAAACGCGCCCTTAATGTCTTGAAGGTTGACACAGAAAACAATTCGGCTAATATGTTGATGAAGCCTTTGCCTATTGCCAAATTCAAGCATTTCTTGATTTTGGTTAATGTTTGCTACAACTAAGTTTCACTCTAATAGGAGGAGAAGATTGTTTGTTACTTATGTAGAATTCACACCAATGTGGAAATTTGCTTAGTATGTCTTGATTTTTCTTTTTCTTTTTTCTTTTTTTATGGGCTTGGGGCAATGTTAGGGCTTGGGGACAATATAAATATTATTTTTCTCAAGTTATTAGGTCAAGAAGTTGCGACAGAAAATGTCTTAGTTTTTCGAAGTCACCTTTTGTAATCCTTGAAATTCTATAATGGATTTCGCTTCTCCTCCCCCCATAGTTTTTCTCGCAAGGGTTTCTATGTAAATTAGGCGTTCTTTTATTCTTCTCAATTTCAATTTCATTTTAGTTTCCGCATCTGACATAACAATTTATATATAGTATATGCATATCAATTAGAGACTCACTAAAATATGCACAATAATCTCTATACAAAATATAATAAAAATGCGCCATGCAACACTTTTGAACATGTAATTTTTCTCTTTAATTTGTACTTTTCTTTTGGCAACTTAGATGTAGGAAAGTCTTATTAACATCTAAAATTTTCTTTTTCCTTTTATAACTTAGATGAAAGAACTTATTGTTTTTTGAAAAATTCAGGCTTACTTTTAAATAATTATTTCAAAGAATTCCTATTCACACGAGAAGAATTTCTTCTTCTTTTTCAGAAGGCCTTACATCTTCGTCTTCTAAAAGGGCTAGATAATGTTTGCATTGCTACTCTGTGTCCTAATAGCAATTACTTGTACGAGGGTTTTTGAAGTAGACAAGAGGATCTACTTCAAAATTGAAAGACTCTATTCCAAGTCTTTCTCGTTCAATTTCATCTTGTGGGATGCATAGCTGCATCATCAAAATGGTAGGAGAAATGGAGGAATAAGGGTTTCATCCTTTTTCCTTTGAATAGTCAAATTTAATGACCATGTTGCACTCTTTCTTCTTAGTGAATTTAGATTCTAAAGAGTAAATTCTCAAGATATTCTGGTTAAGCTTCTCATACAAAGTCAATCATTCAAGTGTCTTAGAGAAGCTTAATCGACTATAAATGAGGGATCTACCTCAAAACATGAATGCATGAAGTTGCCTGATTATTATCTACAGAGATCAAAGGGGCATCTTCTGCTCTCGAAGGAGCCAATCAAAGGCATGATTTAGGACTCTGTACACCATCTAATGATGAAGAGTTGCATAACAAAGTCGGGAGTTTAGGGGGCTAGAGTGATTTGTAACTGGACATTCAAAGAATTGCCTAAACGAGGTTTGAAAGAGCCATATAAAGGTTTGAAAATAGTGTTACAAATATTGTCCTGGCATTGCAAGTGGTTTCGATTGTTCTAATACATGCATGTTGGTAGTCAATAAACCAAGTGTAAAGTCGTGCTACACGGGCCGCTACCGAGAGACCTTTATGACCATGAAAGTTAAGTGCAAGGTTAATAGCATCAAAGTGGAGGTGTATATATACTTGTTGGAGCCACTATTGGAGAAATTATGAGGAATCACATCTAATTGCTCCAACTTGAGATATTGTCCACCAAATGAACCAAGTAATACATGAATAGAAATATGTCTTACAAAAGATAGAACCCATTATTTTAGTTAATGCCCCCTTGCTGAGTATACCACTTTGCAACAAGTCTTGCCTTATATTTCACTACATCAACAACGGGATTTCCCTCATTTCATTTGTAGACTAATTTGCACTCGACAATCTTCTATGTTTTGGGTAGTTTGATGAATTCACATGTCTAATTCTAATGGAGTGATTCAATCTATTTGCTCAACGCTTCTAGCCACTGAGATGACTCAACACCAACCATCACCTAATAGTTAAACAATGGCTCATTTGTCTCTACCTCATCACCTACATTCGCTACATAAGTAATATAAGAATAATCATAACGTACCAGTGGTTTAAATTACATTCACTGTGTGCTCATGGCTATACTATGATTTGGCTCTATAAGTTGTTTTGTATCACCGACTTGCAGTCTTAGTCTCCATTACCTCTGAGGTCTCTAGAGGCTCCACTTAAAACTCCACCTCCCTACTGACATCATGATCCATTTGCTTTGCTAGTTGAGTCTCAAATTCATCTTTCGAAGCATAGCAATTTCAATGAAGATAATGTCTCTAATTACTGGAAACCAAGTGATATGGAATATGTGCACCACAGCTAGTAGCCTTTCACCTCTTGTGCATAACCCATAAATATGCATTTCTTCAATCTCTGCTCAAGCTTACCATCGATTTGTTTGAGCATATGTAGGAAATTTGAATACTTGTAATTCAGTTAATAGGTTTCCTCAACCATGCTTCCTTAGGATTCTTCGACTTGATAGTAGATGATACAAATTGATTAACTAGGTAAAAGATCATGTTCATCACTTTGTCCCAAAATTACTTGTCTGTCCTGCATGCAAAAGCATGCACCAAGCGTGCTCAAGTAGAGTTTTGCTCTTCCATTCGACAACACCATTCTACTATGATGTCTCGGGAATTGTGCGATGTCTCACAATATTTTTTCTAACAAAATTTGGTAAAATCATTACCATAGAAATCCATGCCATTGCTTAGGTACTTGATCTATCTAGTTGACTGCTTTTTAATCAATTTCTTAAATTTCTTAAACTAATTAAGCATCTCAAATTTGTGCTTTAGGAAGTATACCCGCACCTTTTTTTGAAAAATTGTCAATGAATGTCAACCTATATTGGGCACCTCCTTTAAAATAAAACAATAGAGACGACCTTAGACGTTTGAATTGGTTGCATAGTTGAATGATTAGCTATACTGAATTTTATCCTATACTACTTTTCAAAGATGTACTGCTCTTTTAGGTCTAGCTTCCTTGTCTTATGACCTTTCAACAACCCTCTTCTGACTCAGCATTGTCACGCCTGTCTTATTCATGTGCCCCAACCGCAAATGCTATAATTGAGTCAACTTTGTTTGACTCACTTGATGAAACTTCACTAGAACCTGTCATTATTTTTTTTCCTAGTAAATGAGAGAAAATCACTTCTTCTTCTTCTTTTTCCATTCATCATTATTATGGTACCTCAAGAAATCTTTAACACTCCACCCTCAGTGGTGTACTTGCACCAATGTCATCGGTATCTGTAAAGAAATAAGGTTCTTATTAAGCTCCATTACATGCCTCACATCTATCAATGTGCGCTCTACGCCATTGTACATCCATATTCATACTATCCCTATTTCCACAAACGAACAAGCTGTGTTGTTCCCCATAAGAACTCAATTACCATTTGTAGTATTGTAAGTAGTGAGTTAGTTCCTATAAGGAGTCATGTGATAGGAACTCATATAATCTAGTACCTACTCATCTTCTCGAGTTTCGATACATGCCTCACGTCTATCAGTGTGCACTCTACGCTCATAGATTCGAATTTGAACTTCAGACAACCAAGCAAGCTATGTTGTTCCCCATAAGAACTCTTATCACCATTTGTAGTATTGTAAGTAGAGAGCTAGTTCTCATGAGGAATCATATGATAGGAACACACAAAATTTAGCACCTACTCATCTCCTGACAAACTAGTCACAAAGGACAACCTCAGCATCATTGATGCTCTCATTGGCTACATTTGTTGCACTACTTGAGGAATCCTGCTCTCCACCTTTATTTCTTAACTTTGGATAATCCTTATAATACTCAAAATACTTCACACGACCCTTGGACTTTCTGTGTTGCAACTTTCATATGCTTTTACCTCTATTGTTGGGCCTCCAATGTGTATCTCTACCTCAAATCATTGGCTCTCACGTTACATCATACTCTAGATTGTCATTACACAACTCTCTCTATCACTCTTTAGAGAACAACACAAAATTTACTTCTTTCTTGGTAATCATAGTATGCCCTTATAATAGTGAGTTGGTAAAATGCTCCCATAACTTTGGTGGATACACTAACAATGTCATGCCTTATTTTCATCAGTGGGATCTCACTAAGGTTCTTCATATCCATCATTAGTTTGTCAAAGTCATTTAAGTTGACTCTGATAGATGTATCTTTAGCATATTGGAATTGAACAATCATCTTCAACAAATATTGGCGATTATTCAAACCCTTTGTTATATAGAGGGGTTGAAGTTTTACCCACAAATATGCAGCATGCTTCTCTTTAGCCATCTCTATTAACACCTCATCCTATAGGTTCAACAAGATTATACTATTCGCCCTCTCCATTTGCTCATTTTTATTGGTATGTTTCATTGCTTTCGGCAACTTATCATTGCCATCCAATGCCTTGGCTAAACCTTAGGTTGTTAATAGTACACATATATTAGTGCTCCACAACCCAAAGTTATTACTTTCGTTAGATTTCTCAATTTCTACTTTCCCTCCAAACATAATTGCAAAACCTCAACTTGAATTCCAATTGTTGAAATATTTTAACGTGGAAGCTGCCAGAATCTTAATATTATGAGCGACAGAAATCAAGAGAGATATAAAAGGAGGAATAATAAAAGATACAAGAGATTTATATGATTCGTTCCAAGTATCGATATCTGCGTCAATAAAGCGAGCAAATTGCAAATAATTCACTAATTAATCAAAGAATTACGCTATAACAATCTCTCATAAACTCAAGTATTTTTTTTAAAATTTTAAAATTACACCTTATGTCCACAGTGTTTTTAGCACAAATCTCCCGATTAATTCACTAATTAATCAAAGACTAATAAAAGATACAAGAGATTTATATGATTTGATCCTAGAGAGAGCCAACTACAAATAATTTATCAAAGAATTACATGATAATAACAAAAGGACCAAGAGACCACTCCAATAAAATAATTATTTGGACTTTTCCTTTTATCGTTAATGGCTTTCCTCTTCGTGTCTTCTGAGAGCTATACTCCTTTCATAGTAGCACAGCAAGGTGTCTCCACCATTGCCGGTGGACCCTCTTCAATAAATGTCATGGTCTAAATGTCTAAGGCGTCTGACGGGAGTTGTCGTCTCCGCTGCCACCTCGTAAAAAATATACCATCTCATTTATTTTCAATAAAAACATATCTCTCATATGATTTGTGACTGAAGAACAAATCTCTCTCCTACGTCCAAACTTAAATGAAGCCCATGAGCAGTTTGTCATAGTTAAAGACATTAATGTTAGAACCCTTATAATGTTTCTTTCTTCTACACAAGCAGATAGGATTAATGTTGGCAAGAAAAAATAACCAACTCTAAGATTTCACGAAAGTCCAACTTGGACCTCATTTATTTGCATGTTATGGGCCATGTTTAATTGAAATGCTTAAATTTGAGACACAATTTAACAGGTTGAAATGAGGTATTGGTTTTTTATAATAATAATAATAATAATAATAATAATAATAATAATTTTTATAATAATAATAATAATGATGATGATGATGATGATGATGATGATGATGATGATGATGATGATGATGATGATGATGATAATAATAATAATAAGGTATCGGTTCGCTGAATTTTTTAACTTCCTTTGGAGTGTGGTGGATCATTTTTTTGATGGATTTGATGGGAGAGAAGGAAGTAGGCTTGTCAAAGAGGGAATAAGGATTTCCAGAGAAAGTTGAGAAGTGGTAATCTTCTCATCTTCATTGAGGTAGAAAACCTTATAAAAAATAATCAATCTTAGAGGAATTTGACACATTTAGGGGTGGTATTTTCCATAATGGAATTGGAGAGTCTAAATAACAAGGGCATTGACACATTTAGGGGTGGTATTTTCCATAAATTCAGCCATGACGAAATGGATCTTTCTCTTAGTATAGACACCTTTTAATTCACAGAGTTATAATCTTAGCCCAATCTAAATGAAGCTGTCTTTGATACCATGATGGGGCTACAGCATAAGCTAATGATTCCCGAGATGCTTATGCTATCTCACAACACATGGCCCTTCTCTCGGCCTTTCAATGGAACTGCCTCTTTATCTTCATAAATGATTAATCTATTTTATAATGCTATCAAGTTTCGGAAATTTTCTAATTCCCTAGATCCATAGAGTGTTGAATGAAGGTTATATTTGTGGAACCGACTTATTGTATTGAACTAACAGCGTAAACCTAAGCTTCTTACTAACATTAGAGTTCGAGGAAGAAGAGAAAGTGTTGAGAAGGCCATTAAGGAATTGCATATAAAAGACATTTTCAAAACACTAATCTTATTCTAACTTCTTAAGGAAGTAACCATTATATAGACGAAGCCAAGGGTAATATTGTAACGGTATAAACACACTATCACAATAATACAAGCATACTTAGGACCACTAGGCATAAAAGACCGCGTTATTGTGCAAGACGCTTTTACAAGAGGAAGGACACTAATAAGACACTTTGGCCAAAAGCAATGGCCCTCGTATAGAAGCAAAAGAGGTTCGCCAAAGTGACATCAAAGCAAGTCGTGCGTGAGCGTAATAGGCAACTCGGTCTCGTGCGTATTTTACCCATTTTATATATATGCAAAACAGCGAATCTTGATACTTAGTGTTGGTTAATGAGAATGTTAGTTAAAAGAATGGAAGTTATGAAACAATTCATACAAATGGTGGTCGACGACGATGCCTGGACGCTGGACCAGTAGGTACCGTACTCGCTATCTTTCTTTTCATTGCAAAAGAAATATGATTTTTCTACATCGTTCGAAGTCCTCTTTGTGTTTTCTAGCTCTATGAAGAGATCCTTATTCCAAGATTCGACCCTGCAGACTGAAAGGTCGCAACCACGCGGAAAGAATCATATCGAACGTGGGAGATCCATTTGTACTGTCGCATATAGCGATAATTGACGATTAGAGGAATTGCAATCTTCCGCGGTATTTGACAACCGATGTAGATCTGCGTTTTTTGTGGAAAATGAAGGGGCACGTGGCTCCTAAAAGCACCGATGACAACGTAGGACTTCAAGTGTGCTTCAAAACAGGACTTCAAGTGTGCTTCAAAACGTAATCTGCAAACTGCTCACCAAAAGCCTCAGAGAGAGAGAGAGAGAGATGCAGAAAGGATCGTCGTTCGGATTGAGGAAAGGTTCGTGGACGGAAGAGGAAGATGTTCTCTTGAGGAGCTGTGTCCAGAGGTACGGAGAAGGAGAGTGGCATCGAGTTCCTCAGAGAGCAGGTATTGTATCATTGTATGTGAAGGTTATTCTTGTTTTTTATTTGCATATACTTGTGCGCGCGTAAATTTGTATAGTGATGGGCATCATTGTTTTCTTGTTGCATCCCCATCTGTATAATCCACTTGGATTTGCGTGTGTGAGATCATCTCGTGTCATCATATTTTATTTTTTTCAAATATTTGTGTTATCGTTGACATACTTTTACTTGAGGGAAAACTTTTTCTTTCGTTAAAATGGGTGGATGTGTCTTTCATTAGTTTTGAGATAGTGATATCAAGTTGGATTAGATTTGACTTCTTCAAGTGAAACTTCTTGTGCTTTCCAATGATATTTCATCGATTTTTTAAAATTAGACAAAAAGGGGACGTGTATTGATATTTTACTCATGTCAACGGATTGATTTGCACTAAGAGCATCTCTATACTATGTATACACATGCGTGCAGAGAGAGAGAGAGAGAGAGAGAGAGAGAGATCGCTAAGTTCATGTTTGTATTTCTTGAGCTTGTAGGTTTGAATAGGTGCAGGAAGAGCTGCAGATTGAGGTGGTTGAACTATCTGAAGCCCAACATTAAGAGAGGGAAATTCCAAGATGATGAGGTCGATATGATCATGAGGCTTCACAAACTTCTTGGGAACAGGCGAGTACATGCTAAGAAAAGGTCACATGTGAAGTGCATTTGTCAGTTTTAATAGGGTTAGTCATATGGTGTTGAGCCTACCTGCTTTATTCACAATAGCCTCTCCCTCTTCCTCCTCCAAAAATTGATTAAGGGTTGCATTGATCGAAACAAATGACGACTGCATGTATAAACTGTGTTAAAGATTAGGTTATTTCATTTTAGGAAAAATTAAAAAAAGAAATCTTAAACCTCTTATACTTATGCCAATTCAGTCTTGAACATTTTAATTTGGCCAATCTAGTACTAAAATTTTGACGTGCTGTTAAATCAGTCCTAAATCTTTATTTTTGTCAATTTAATCATAAAACTTTCAAAAATTTGTCAATTTAGTCATTGGAACAAATTTTGGTCGAAAATCATTGATGTAGCAATCTAGTTAGTATAGACTATCTTACATGATACAGCCAATACTGATATGAACAATTTTTTAAAAATATTTTATTATTTTTTCTCCTTTTCTTTATTTTCCTAACACTAGGTTAGTTGCCAACTGATCCTTGTCGGCGACCCTCACCTAGTTGAGATGAGGTATCGTGGCCCTCGCCCATGGCCTAAGTATCCTTGTCGGCCACAAGTGAGGGCGTCAACCCTCACCCAAATCCAAGCGAGGGCTATGACTCCATTGCTGGTCAATGGGTGAGGGTCATGGCCCTCACCTTGATTTGGGCGAGGGCATTGCAGCCTTCGCCTATGACCGGTGATGGCCACAATGCCCTCGCCCAGATTAGGCGATGGTTGTTAGCCCTCGCCAACCTTGGGTTGGGAAAAAAGAAAAGAATAAAGTAATAAACAAGTCAAGAAAAATAAAAAGTTATCTACATCAATAGCGGCTATATCACATAGGACAAATAACACTGACTAGACTGTCACGTCAATAATTTTCAATCATCAAAAGGTTTAGCAATTCATCAAAAGTTTTAAGGTAAAATTGGGAAAATTGAAAGTCTAAAATTAAATTGGCCCAATTGGAAGATTTAAAATTGAATTAGTATTGGTGCAGTAAATTTAATAACTTTTTAGTAATTTTCCCTTTGATTTTTTGTATGACCACCCCTCTTGGAAAGGGACCAGTGTAACTTTGGTATATGTTTGGACAACGTTACTCGTGCATAGGCATAGCCATTTGCAGTGCACCTTGTCTCCGATGACATACCGCTTGATGGGACAGGCTGATACAACCCCGATAAAGTCCATACAAGAGTCACTATCTCGGAATTGTTCAATGAATAACCTACTGTAAATATGGGCCACACGCATGAGAGAGATGAAAGTTGCCGACTACAGCTCATGTCGTTCGGTTATTGATCTTACCAGTGAAACGCGACCCTTCAAATCCAACCGTCTAGATGCTGTTTAGTATATATTAGGGGTGATCATGACTATATGGTATAACTAGGAACCTGAGAACTCAATCAATGGGAATCGCTTCGGTTCTAGATTTTAGGATATGCAAGGTAGATTGCCAGTGAAGTCGAAAATCTAGAATTTACAGTAAGTCTTTGTTTTTTTTTTTTTTTTTTTTTTTTGTGTTCTATATCTTTGTGCAATCTAGAGGCATTTTATAATGTTCAATGATGAGTGTGTAATATGAAATCACTAGCCCGAGTTTTCATTTCTATCTATATATATGACTATGACCTCTAGTGCATATCGCACATTCTTCGATACTTGCTCACATGTGAAGATAGAGTCTCTCTCTAGCTCCCCCTACCTATTTCTTTGGACAACATTAACTAAGTACCAGTAATGGTTCTCATTAGCCGTCGTCGACTTCGGGAGGGATTGCTTACTAACTGCATGGTTGTTCATGTATTGTTCTTGCTTCTAGTCACTCCCGATCATGGTTACAGGTATAAGAAACTCAAGAGAGATTTTTCGTTTGACGTCGATTCTGTTTATGTAGTCCAAAGAAAGGTGGACTGAACAACAGACTGAACAACAGAAGCTTGAATTCGATCACAAACATGCATTTCATTCTTTGGGCCAAAAAAAGAACGAGAGAGCAGGAATTAAACTATCTTTGGATAGGGAGGCAAAGCATAATGCTCAGTAGGTCATTACTTAAATTCAATCAATAGAAAATCAATTTACGAAAATCCGAATCTTGCTAAATATACTGATTTAACCTAACAACAGTCTTCTTTTTTCTATGTTGGTAAGAGCTTAATGATATTCAGCTGTCAATTTTTAATTATTATCAAGCAAATATTAATTCCATTTCCATTATTAAAGATTATTAACACTTAAAATTCGGCACTTAAAATTTTTAGTTTACCCAACAGACCCTAAATCTTAGTCATTTTATCAACTTCACTAGCATAGTTGCATTTGACATGGATTAAAATCACGCACCAACTTATTGATTAGTTATGGCTTTGAAGGGCCATTTTTCCACATTTAAAAGTAATAATAGGTGAATAGACGGAAATTTATAGAATTTAACATAAAGGTGTTAGTGGTGCATACTTCAAAAATATTACAAGAGAAAGAAACTACTTGTTCGCAACTCATTTATAGCAGTTCGCAGATTGGAGAGAGTTTATGAAAATTCACATTCCTTGACTGTTGACATCAATTGGCCATTCCTACTTTGTCAGGATTGAACACTTACGGAAACAAAAAGAAATCACTACTTTGGATTGATACATTTATTTATGGATCACTTGAGTGTCACAATTTTCTAAAAATATTCATCACAAGTGTCATGCCATATTGGATTGGGTATTTGGGTGAATGTTTTTTGGAAGTTATGGCATGAAAATGATCAATCGAAAGTTTCAATACTCAAATAAATGATTTTGAGAAATTACGGTAATTTTGTGATCGAAAAAAAAAATTATGACACTCAAGTGAGCATCATATAAAAATTATTTTCGATATCTTTCCTCATAATTTAACATTTTGTTTAGTCGAAATTATTGATGCAGGTGGTCCCTAATTGCTGGGAGACTCCCGGGTCGAACTGCGAATGACGTGAAGAACTATTGGAACACCCATCTACGGAAATTGACGACTTGCCAAGGGAAGCCGGAGAACGAGAAACCCCAAGATTTGGTAAAAGTTGAAGTCATAAGGCCTCGCCCTCGGACCATCTCCAAGAACTTCTCTTCCTTGGGGGTCGAAGCCTATAGGGAGCTGAATGAGTCCCGTGAGCCGCGCGTCCACGACGTGCCTCCAAACAGAAGCCCCTGGATCGATGATGACTTTGAGCTGCGTTCGGAGACGACGGAGGCATGGTTGGATTGTTGGAGCGGACTCTCCTTCGATGCAGAAAGCATCTGGGACTGGCCGGTGTGATAGAATCTTGCCGGGCCCTTGGATATTACTTATGCATGTGTTGCCTTCATATGATTGGGGTTTGTATGAATACGGACATGGGAGAACCAAGTGGTGTGTGTACTGCTTTTCTGCGCGTGATCCCCTCGTATGCTTGTGGTCCATATGACGGCGTAAAAGGGAGAATAATGACTCTAGAACATCAACGGTGACAATGAATCCTTCCGAGATTTGCTATATATTTGGATACGTTTCGAATAAAACAACCACATGCATACATGACAAGATTTTCAAAATATCAACTGTGATTTTTAACGTTCGAGGAAATACTCGGTTGATGTTCCACCGTACCGTAAGTAGAACCTTTTTCAATAGTTAAAACCCTTCATCTGCATCTAAAGTTTCTGGTCTGTCTCGAATGGCGGTGAAGGACACAATTTCTCAAGAAACATGACGTGAAAGTTGGCCGAACAAAGAAGAAGAATTATGGCGATCAGAATCCTACCGTGACAGAAGAGAAAATGTTAGTAAAGAATCTAATTTTGAATTTTCATGATGGTGCTCAAGGATATAAATGATCTGAAGGCCAGTACTTAATATGCAAACAAACAACCAAAATAAACTCGTTGAATTAATTTCATAGCTCGAGAAAAAAAATAAGATGATCCGTTTTGCTCTTAGTTGAGTTTGTCGTTCTGATGAATCGGTTCTATGGTAATGTGGGATCCTATTTAGAACAAATGCTGATAAACAAGACATTTCGTGCAGAAAGTCAGAGAAACAATGTAGGATTTAAAGGGGCTGGAGGGGGGAAAAAGAACAGATCAATGGGAGAAAGCAGTAGTAAATCTTGCCAAACGATTTTGTCTTCTTTATCATGTGTATATTTCTGCAACTACAATCAGGGATGCCGCTTCAATTATAATTAGTGGATGCAAGTGCTGCCGTTGAACTTTCTAAATTTCACATGTAGTGCTCTTTCATGAAAAGTTGGATTTGCTTTAATAATCATGTTCTTGCCCTTATTGGACAATAAAATATACTGACATTGAACCCACGTTTTTGTTATGAGTTAGCATAGTCGGATTACAGTGAGAAGAAAATCTAAACCTCGCACAGCAATAATGTCTCTCTTTCTCTCTCCCTCTCTCTCAAGTTAATTTACGTCATTGTTGATGGCAGTCTTGTTGTTTATGAATATCGGTGGGATTCCTTCTGCTGACACAAAAAATTGCCCTAAGTCCCTGAGAGACCGAGCGAGATATGATTGTACTAGGTTTTGAGCCACGAACGGCGGTAAATGAGTCTTGGTTCAGTTGACAAAAGGACCAACTGAAATGAAGATCGATGGATTAAGAACAAGATAAATGTTCAAGTGACGAAACAAACAATTTCGGTTACAATGATGATGACCCATTCAATCATGAAGCCATCAAGATTGTCAAATCGCGGTGTCATAAATCTCAAAGGCACTGATTATAGTGGCTAAGAAACGCGGATTGTTATAACCGTAAGGAAGTGGAGTTGTAAGTTACAAAAGAAATTGTCGATATGGGGTGAGTGATAAGGCTTTGATTGTTGACTAGAGGTCTTTTGGTAAATATTTGTAAATACATCTTGCTAAATTCTAAGAGCCACGTAGAATATTATTTGCTTCTTTTTTTTAAACTATCGTTAATTGTTACTTGTGGCTGTAAGTATTGGAATTATAATTTGAGGAAGGGAACACCGATCAATCAATGAACACCATTTTGGTCAATTTTATATTCTTGTTATCTTTGCATTTCAATACTCTTTTACATAACCACCGCCTGCGGTGACCCAGTTGGATAAGGCTCCCATGACCCTTTGCGTAGAGGTGAGGAGTTCGAATCCCGCTGACCGCACGGGATCTTAAGCGTGACGTCGGGGTGGTGGGTCCTCCGCTAGCGTCACCCCGGGTTTGCCCCGCCGGCTGCCGGCTGTACGGGGGTTCCCGGGTCACCAAAAAAAAAAAATGCTCTTTTACATAGCCAGTCATGATTATCTCTAATCTTTGTATCTTTAATTTTCTCATTGGCTCGCGTTTCCCATCTAAGAATTAACAAAGGACCCTTCACACATTTTGTCGATTTCTATATCGACATTTTATAGGGAACGGTTTCATTCAAATATATCTCAAACATAGTTTTGGACGTGCACTCACCAAACAATGCATCTATGCAACCTGTCAAGTTCTGGCCCTAAGGCATCATTTTCCACCACATGTTTAGTGACTTGATGCCACTCAGCAAGAAACTATACTTAGGCTCTCTTTGGGACCACTTTCCTAAACGGCTTTGGAGGAGAAAAATTAGGGGTGTTTGGCAAATTATTTGCCCAACACTTTAGCCAAATGTTGCCTTTGTGTAAGCTAAAAGCTCACGGTAGGTGGGCTATCAACATTTTCAAAAAGCTCACTTTAAGGTAAGTAAAAAAAAATCTTTCAAACCCTCACTATTTTATTCATTTTCGATTTTTTCCTCAAAGCACTATTCATCTTCTCTATGTAGTGAAGCTCTATAGTGAGTTACACAAGCCCGGCTGACAATCATCGACAATTGCTCAACTCAAGGTGGTGGTCACCTGGGTTGCAGCTTGCCTAAGGTCGCCTAACCTCTACGAGGCTACCAGTCGCTAATCCTTCACTAATTTTGAATTTTATTAACAAAAATAGTAAAGTGCTTTATAAAGTGTAATTTTTTTCAAACACCATTTAAATCAAAGTTGTTTCTCCATGCATTTTCAAATTACAACTTACCAAAATCCACTTGCATTTCGAAAAACCCCTTAAACTTAAATGCCTTTATATCTTCTCAAAGACTTCCCAAAAGTCAAACTAAATGCACCCTTAGCTCAATGTGACCCCTTCGATTCTATTAAAGTGGGAGTGACTCTTTATGAATAGGAACTCCGCACCCGCATTAACTTAGGATTCTGTTTTCTATTTGGAATCTATGTCTACCCTAAAAGCTAACATCATTAAAGGACATTAATAGCAACATTTGTGATCTATTTTTAGATTGATTTTTTTTATGAGGTTTCAAATAGAAATACTAAAGATTTTCTCAACAAATGGTTGAGATTTATTTACTTGTATTTCATCAACTACAAAGTTATTCTTTCCTAAAATTAAAAGCATTGCAAAAAATAGATAACTGAATAATATAATAAACAATACAAAAAAGATATATTAAACACCGGATTTACATAGGTCAATTAGTGGGACCTTCTCCACTTATTGAGCAATAGATTTCATTTTAAGTCAAGTGATATAACATAGATTACAACCACGTTCGAATCACTAAAACACTCTCAATTTATCCCACTCTCTAATTAACCTAACTTGTACAGTATTTAACAATAACAATTCCTCACGAAATAATCTCTCGATTTCATAAATGAATTCACAAAATCTTAGCATGAAATTTTCATTCCTCAAACGCTCGGTATGTAATTCACAAGCAAGTTGTCCAATTGATTGTCATAGCCAAATGCTCGTCTATGATACTATTCTTGAAGAAAATTTGCTTCTTATATATATATATATATATATTTTATTTTTTTTTTTTTTTTTTTTTAATATTGGATTCTAGATAGAAGGTCTACTCAAGTTAGGAAATCTAATTGGATCAAGCTTCCTTATTGGCTTCAAACTCGAGACAAGTTCTCAACAATGTCTACTTTAACTCAACGTTTAAGTCAAGTTACAATAACTATATTGAAATCTGAACTTCGTTTCTACTCTCTCACACTCCTTGTGGACTCAACCAATATAGATAACTTCTAAATCAAAGCCACGTTGAACTTCGCTAGAACCATTGACCTCATCTTAACATTAACTTAACCTACACCATTAACCGCTCTGCAAAGATTTTCTAATGCAAATAGATTAAAAAAGGGAAATCATCTTTGTTTCTATATCTATTAGGAGATTGAGCACAAACCTTATTAAACTCAACAGTAATAGCAACTATAGGTTCTATTAGGTCCAACTCACTATAAGCACCATCCATGTTGATTACTCCGCTAGTACCCATTATCTCAAGAGTTTTTGGTTGTAACTTTACCTTGAAATTAAACACCATCCGAGTCCTTTATAAACATTACCATAAACACTTTTACATAGCAGCATTATAGACTCATTAAATGTAACTTCTCCGCCAATAACATATGAATTTAATTTTGGACACCACAAGCGATAATCTTGCGTACTTTTTGTATAAACTAGGAATTAGCACTTTCTTGCCATTCTATTGAGGTTACCATCATTTACTTAAACATAACACGATAGACCAAATGCTCTAACAATAAAATAATCAATAATGTTAGCCGACCTACACTTCATTAAGAGTCAGACATTTGATCATGGTTAATGAAAACCTATTCACTAGGTAACTCATCATACTAAGCACATCTACTAGGAGTTTCCCAGTTATCCAAGCACTAGAAAATGAGTCATCTCCACTAATGTTTTATTGATTCACTCGCAACCTATTGTCGTTCACCAATACTAGTGTGATACCTCAATATACCTCGATATGCCTTCCTTCATATAGAATTTGTTTCACAGTTGTGACCAAAACTCCATACTATCGTTAGTCCACACATGCTTGATCTTCTTACTAGTTTCTCTTTCAATGAAAGTTCTCAACTGCATGATCTTGACAACATCATCAAACTTTTGAGCAAACACAAACAATGAGGTCCTCCTCAAGTAGTCATCCACAATTATTGGCATAAATTTATCACTTTTTTTCTAAGGAAATTGTGACAACCTGTGAACATATAAGTGAATCAACTTTGCAATATTCATGGTTTCTCTAAAACTTATATTGATTGCACTCTCGCTTTTTTTTTTGTAAGTCACATCACCTGCATAAATTTGGTTTATCATCCATGTAACCATATAACAATTCCTTTTGCTTGGAATCTTCAAGCTTCTCTCACTAGTGTGCCCCAAACTTATAAGCTACAATTGAGACTATCGAACACATGCATCCAATGTCACTATGGTGAGATTCATCATTATCTCTCTCTATGAAGCTCATACAAGCAACTATGCTTGATTTCTATCATTAACACCAAGACACATTGAACAACCTTTAGAAATCAACATTCTTAAGTATATACCGACACCCAACTAAATCTAGGGCACTTAAGAAAATTAAGTTTTTCTTTAACTCTAGAGTGTGCCTCTCTCTAATTAAGGTCCTCATGCTACCATCTTGCATTATGATTCTAACATTGCCAACATTCACAATTTTACGATCACGTTAATTCTCAACTGCACTTTACCATTATTTGTGCACTAATAAGTATTAATCTAGTTTATGTTTCATATATCATGAAACAAACTACCAAAAATTCATAAACCATCTATTAAATGATGAATCCTTATTAATAGACAAGACATGATTAGCAATTGCACCAATATCATCACTTAACTCAATTATAATTCCCTTACCCTTCTCACTCTTCAGTTTGAGGCAATCCCTTCGGAAATGCCTTTCTAGCCACAATTCTAATAGAGAACACCACCAATCCTAAACTATCAAAGTCTATTCAAGTTTGCACTACTCTTGCTAACACAACACTAGTTCTTCCTTTAACTTTATATACTAAACCAATAAATATAGGTTCATCAGATTCCCTTCTACAGATATCTTCACTCAGAATCAAGTCAAGAGCCTCATCAGATATCAAACTTATTGCCCCAAGGAAATTACTAATATAGTTAACAATATTATTCCCATTATTAGACAATGAAGATAATGAAAGCGAAAAACATACCTCATCATCAAAGTGGATAAGAACTAAACTTAGTTGACTTATGGTAACATTGAATTCATTGGTATAATCAACAACTAACACCTATGTTCATCTTTAAGTAGACATTGCATCAAGTAGATCTTAATATCGCAAATGGAGGGTTTCTTGTACATGTCAAATAGGGCATTCATTGAATTCACAGTGATCTTCCTTCTCATAATTTTAAATGGGATGTTATGAGACAATATCAGCCAAATAACACTTGATGCCTATCTATCAAACTACTTCCAATCAATTGGCTCCATTGAATATGGTTTATGCCTAGACAAGGGCAAGTGCAAATTTCTTAGCTATAGATAATCCTAAATTTGCATTTTCCCTAAACCAAAAATGTTTGCATCAAATACGTCGATTTTCACTTTTCCTTCTTCTATCGTCATTGATTGGCTTCAACTTAGTCAAGCCTAACTCTAATATTAATTGTTGCAAAAAATAAGCGATCCAACAATATAATAAACAAAACAAGGATATAACTCGAACGCTAGATTTTACGTAATTGGTTTGATGAGACCTACTTTATGGGAAGAGTATCATATAATTCCATTATAGATGAAGCGATACAATGGAGATTACAAAGCACACTTGAATTTTTAAAATACTTCTAGTGTTTCTCAGTCCCAAACAACTTATATAGTGTTTAGCCCTCACAATTCCTCACAAATAGTTTTTCAATCATACAAATGAATTCACTAAATATTAACACAAGACTTTCATGACTTTGAACACTCAAAATGAAATTTATGAGCAAGCCATACAAATGATTGTCCTAATTAGAAACTATTCTTGGATACTCTTCACCCAAAAAAATAAAAATAATAATAAAAAAAAAATAATAATAATAATAATAATAATAATAATAATAATAATAATAATAATAGAAAACCTACTTGAATTGGGCTTCTTCAAGAGCTCAAACTCAAGTTATATTCTCAACAAAAATAAATAGAGATGTACATGGAATCTCCCCTAATAGGGGTAATATCACTTTAATAAATATCTTATTTGAATCATAGCTCCTTAGTTCATTTATGATATTTGAGCTCGTCACTACAATCTTATTAACGTGTCAAGTTCATATGATGTCTTATGCAGTAAAATGCCAAAAGCAACAAATGGATCATTAAATTTGCTCACCGACAGATATTGTCAAATCTTGGAAAAGGTCAAGCTGGTCCTAGGATTGATTGCGAGACATCATTGGACCAAGAGCTTTTTTTCAAGAATAGACAAGGTAATTACTTCCATTTTTGCACACCCTTTGTTTTAGTCAAAAGAAAAAAAAAAAAGAAGAAGAAGAAGAAGTCTGTGGGTCCCAAATGTGGGCAAAGAATGGTTTGTCCTTTGCCCAAATATAAGAAAAGCACTGCAATAATGAAAGAGATTGCGATGTCTGACATGCCTTTCGGTGAGGAGATAGCCTCTCCGAGTAAAAGTACCATTCTGCCGTTGTTTTAAGCAAACCCTAGGTCTTGTCACTTCTTTTCTAAGCTTCCCGCCGGATTCAGCAAACCAAACCGGCCCACGTTATGATTCCTTAAACGATTCGATGGTCGTAACAAGGGAAGCGTATGGTCCATTGTTTATCATCGTCACCACGGCCTGACTTATTTGACAGCTCAAAGTAGCCACTTATTACTGTAAAACTATTTTGTTTGAACTTTGGATGTAAAATTCGAAAATATTTTCAGGGATGAGAAAAAAAAAAAAAACTCTCTCCAATTGGAGAGACAAGGCGTGCGGACACTAGTTTATTAAAATAAAGAATGCACAACGGATTATCGAACTACGGTTAGAAGCTCCTGTTGAAAGCTTGCTTTATACTGATTAAACACGTGATTCGCACAGTGTCTAGAACCAGTACATCTAATTAGTATCCCAGTTATTCTGAAGGCCATCCATTATGGATTTGGGAGTAGAAGCCTGTCCGATAGCTTAGTGATCCAAATTGTTGTTACACTTTGAAAATTGTAGGTTCTCTGATACTTCGAATGATGATTTCATTGGATTGGATATGACTCTAGCCACAAAAAAACATGTTAGCCTCATGGACTAGAGCTTAGAGACAAGACAAATCTTGACGAGTAATCCCATACAAAGAGACTATGCAATTCTTTATGTGAGAAGTCAAATATGTACTGTGCAGCAGATTAATTTACACACGCATTCGCAACATTGCTAAGCTAACTATTTATCCGAATTTTAGCAAGAAACAGAAAACCTACTGAGTGATGATTTGCTTCATTGGATAAAACACAAGGAGATGGTCACGTGGTTTTGCTTGCCCAATCGATTATCGCAATTCATTCCAAGCTGAACTATGGGTGTTCTATCTATCTCTTGAGCTAGCGCACTCCCTTGGTGTGAACCAGTTGATTTTAGAAGTTGATTTGCAATCTGTAATTTTTCAAAATCTTTGATGGTAGCAGCAAGTTGAGAAATTCAAGAGAGTTTGCTTGTGCAGATCTTCAAGAGGTTCATCTGTGTGGGGAAATCATTATCCGTCATCCATACAAGGAAGCTAATGTATTTGTGGACTGACTAGAAATTTCTCTTCTAGAATCATCTCAAATGATCATATTGATTTGTTTTTTTGGACCTTAGTACGTCTTTAAACTATTATGTCTGAACTTTGGGACTTAAAAAAACAGGACATTCCCTAGAGTGAGGAAAGGAAAAAAAGAAGAAGAAAACTTTCCTCTAATTTGGGTATTTCTCTTTTAGAAGCGTATCAAATTATCATGTCAGAGCCTGTCCTCCTCATGATTTTCTTCCTTTGATCTTAGGTGACCTAATTAGTGCTTTAACTCCATGGATGAGTTTAGATATGTAGCTTTGATTGGCTTTAAGCCCGTTTAATTACCGAAAAAGTAGGACATAAAGGGAAACTTCATTTATATTAGGGTTAATACCCTAAAAAACCCCAAACTAGTACACATGTGACAAATTTACCCTAAACTATTTTTTTTTACCACCAAAAACCCCAAACTGGTACACTTTTGACAAATTTACCCTGTGTTAGTTTTCGTTAAATTTTAATTAAGTCAAATAACACGTGACAGTTAATTGCTATACCGATTTGGGATTTTACACTCTGTTTGTCACAATTTACAATTTTTGTGATTTTTTTGTGGTATTAATTCAATTTATTGTAGGATATATTTGTCACAAATTTACCAGTTTGGAGTTTTTTGTGATCAAATAAATTAATTTGTGGTAAATTTGTCATAAATGTACCACTTTAGGGTTTTTTATGGTCAATCGAGGTAAATTTGTCACAAGTATACCAGTTTGGGGTTTTTTATAGTTAAAAAAATAGTTTTGGGTAAATTTGTCACAGATGTACCAGTTTAGGGTTTTTCAGGGTATTAACCCTTTATATTAGTCCAAAAGACACGAAGTCTTAGTTGATTCACTAATCCTGGCAAATCTTAGTCTTGCCTAGGAATATAACTAGAGAAACATGGATCTAGAGAGGGATTAGCGTCCCCCACAATCCCCACATTTTTCAATTATATCTTTAAATGCAACCGTCGAAGTTATCTCCGAAAATATTGGATGTAATGCCTTTATTATTATTTTTTCCCCAAGACATGTTTATGACTCCATGTATCGTGTATGCTTTGTGTTTTAAAAAGATTCAAATGATGTGTAAGTGTATTATTAGCATTCGTTGTGATGTGTATGTAAAGTGCAATTGACTAAACCGCATTATATTTGATTATAAACACTTAATGTTTGGCCAACTTAGACATAATTATCTTTGCATGTTGAAAATATTATTAGAGAAAATAAGAATAACATTTTAGAAATAATTTACTTTGGGAAATTTATGACGTGCGGGGCCTCGGTTCATTATCATGGGCCCCTTGGCTCTCCAACTTTAAGCCCACCTAGACAATGGTCCAGTATTGTGACCTATTGGGTCGGTCACATGCAACGGTTGCTATCCGGTGCCCGTATTTAAACAAGCACGATAATGATCTAGAAAAAAAAATATTAAATTTTGTAGATTTTATTTCAGGAACGATGGGAATAAAGAATTTTTTTTATATACTTTTTGAAGACTAATTTTACCACAGTGAAAATTCAGAAAATCCTCACGTGATGTTTGTCCGATTTTTCTCAAATATCTACACGTCTGGGATAGGCCGGAATTTCGCCTTGTATTTCTCCAGAATTTTCTCTCCCCAAGAAAAGATCGAAAGAGGTAGCAACTAGAATTAGAGAGCTTATAACGCAATGAAGGAGAACTTTGTACATGATCTAAACTTAAGTTGCACAATGGCCAAAAAAGCCTGTTCAACTGCGAAACGGCCCTGGGCCAAGCAAGAGGGGGCCCCAGGAAGGGAAGAAGGGGAACTGGGCCGGGCCTTTAATGCATCGCACAAGCCCACCCGTTGTCCAGCGCGGGCCCACTGCTGCATAGCAACGGATCCTTTTTCTCTCTTTTTAAAAATTTAATGTTGACCATTTCTTCTTATTTTTTCTTTGTTTCTTTTTTTTTTTTTTCAAAATGTTAACAAAACTTTGATTGAACATAACTTTTGACTCGGTTTCACACCCCATAGAGAGCTTGTGAACCAAAATTTTCAAAAACGCAGCTTGATCACCGAAAAATGTTGAGATTCATATTCTTGAGAATTAATTGGAACGGACGGCCGTGATGAAAAGTTATGATATTATCTTCGTCAAAAAGTGTAATCACCATGATTCTTGTGGCGTTGAAAAGTTTATGACTTGAATTTTAAGGTGGAATTTATCGATTGGATCATATTATATATTCCGGACACCCATTGATATGATGTCGATGGTTAAAAAATGTGATATATTAACATCCGACAATCTAATTTGGGGAAATTACATTTTTTTTCTTTTATTTTCTTTACTTTTTTTTGGCAAAACTCTTTATGAGCACAACTCAATTGTACCAAAAATCAAACTTTCAAGGAAGTAACATTCTTGGTCATCTTTGGTCCTACCCTTAGTAAAAAGTAAGGTGTCTACATTAGTAGTTCTTCTTCAAGATTGTCCCAAGCTTCCTAGCTTGGTTTGCTCTTAGAGAGATTGGTTTGGAATTGGTGGTGTTTTAGCTTGTAGAAGGGGGAGCTTGTGTCTTCGTATGTTCTCGATGTGGTTGAACCTCTTGTAATTCTTGATTGAAGTGGATTAATAGATTCGTCGTACTGTGGTTTTTCTACGTAGAAAAGGTTCTCAAATATATGCTCTTTTATTGCTGTAACAGTTTTATCGTGGTCGAGGTTGATTGCTTTGGTAGGTAGATTTCCCATCTCACTTCGCCGTGGAAGGTCGTTGCTTCCTAACACCTTCAGTTATTACTTGCATGAAGATTAAGTGAATTAGGATAGCTATCAACTTTTAGAGACCATGAGTCCATCTCAACAACAAAGTGATTAATATCATACTAGGTGGGCGCATTCTGACTTGGAAATTCGAAAATTAAGGAGAGAGATCATGTACATATAAAGAACCCGCGACTCTCATACCATATTAGAATGCCTAACCTAAAAGCTTAAATTGATAGGTGTAGGGAGATCACATATACATAATATAAATACTGTAAACAAGCGATACTTTAACAATTATAATCCGATAATGTCATCGTCCAACAAGGAAAACCTATTTTCTCACAATTATAAAGTACCTTGTGAAGCATTTGCCATCGCTGCTTAATTTTCTTTAATGACATACATACGCAACTGCTTCTCAGATAAATGTGAGGCTTGTTACTATGGAAAACTCCCTTTGCACTTTGCAGAGCTCAAGTAATTAAAGGTTCTAATGGATGACTCATTATGGATAATTGAAAAGTGAATGTAAAGGATGAAAACACAAAATAAGATACTGTTGTTATCTTTACTTAAGAAACTTCACAATAGGCGAGTAGGTCCGCAAAATTTCTTTGACAATAAATTTTAAATCTTCATAAAAAGAAAAAGAACACGCAAAAAAATCAATTTTTTCAAAAAAATTACCAAGAATTACATTCAAATTTACATGTCCACATTTATTTGTTTCGCAAAAAATGAGTGATTTGGAAAATATTTTCCTAAAAATAATCACTTGTCTTGGTTGAAATGATTAATCAATAGAAAATGTTATCATTATTGATAACGATTTATGTCTAAATATTTTCATGAACGGTGAAAATATATTTTTATATTTTCATTGTTAAAAACAATATAAACGATCATCTTCAAAAAAATATTTTTCAAATCATTTATTTTTTACAAAACAAACGACACTATAATCTTGAGAAAAATATCAAAATGCCCCTATAAGAATTGGAAAAAAAGAAGAAGAAGAAATTTATTCCAATTCTAATTCTCAACTCATTACCAATACAAGCTCCGAGTTTCCTTTCGAAACTCCTGAAACTTTTTCATAGTAGTTTCTTTCCGTGCTTCTTTGATGGGTAATCTCAAAGTGCATCTATTATCTCGGCGGGTAATGAGTCAAGCTTGTGTTAGTAACCAACAAGTCGTGTTCGTAAGTTGTGTTGGTGTCACAAAAGGCTAGAAAATCACCCAAAAACAATCATAAATCTATTACAATTATATTAATTCAATCATAAGCATTTTTTTCTTTCAAAATGAGTCTTAAATCTTTTGTATTTGTGTCAATTCAATTTATCTGCCCAATTTTAACTAACCAACGTTGACATGAATGCTAGCCGTCTTATATGATATCACCGACGTTGACGTGGATAATTTTTAATAATATTTCAACATTTTTTTTGAATTTTTTACTTATTTTTTTTTTCTTTTATTTTCTCATTCTTTTTTTTTTTTCTCTTCCTTCTTCCTCTAGCCAGTCATTGGTCCGGCAACCAACCAGAGGCGAGCACCGATGAGGTTGACCTCGCCACCCTCAGGTGAGCCTCGCTCGCTTCTGGTGAGGCTCTACCTTTGCTAGAGGCAGCGAGGGTGGCCTTGCCCAAGTTGTTTGTTGGGCTAGCGAGGGTCGAGCCTCATCTAGCCACTAACAAGGCTAGCTAAAGGCTGGTAAGGGACCTTGCCAGCCCTGCCTTTGACTAATCGCCAAGTTGACAAGCAATTGGAGGCAAAAAGGAAGAGAAGAAGGGAAATAAAAACAAGAAAAAATAAAATAAAAAGTTAAAAAAATTAAAATATTATTAAAAATTGTCTATATCGTTGTTGGTGGCTCCACGTAGGAGGATAATTGGCCAAAATTAGCCAGATAAATTAAATTAGTATAAATGCAAGAGATTTAAGACTTATTGAGGCTACACAAATAAATTTAGAACTGAATTTGTATAATTGCAACAGTTATAAAACTTTTTTATAATTTTCCCAACAAAAGGCTATATTACTAAAGGTCAACTTGCACACGTGTCTACCTAAACACGAGCAAGAATTGAAAATTAACAGCTGACACGTAACAAATTGTATAACATTAACACAACACGATTACACGGTAATCGACACACAAAATCGACCAATAGACAATTAGCCCCAATTAGGATCCGTCGACAACATTGTCTAGTAAATACAACTCTTTTGATAATTTCTTCGTATGAATCTGCGGTAGCATTTGAGTAATGATGCTCCCAAATGACTTCTTACAGTATTTTCCATGCAATTCTTCTTTTTCGAATTTTGTTATCGCTTCTAATGTTCGAAATATGACGGGAATAGACCAAAATTGATAGGTCGATATGAGTTCGAAGAAGTTATTCAGGGAATCCGTCTGATGAGCCTAATGCATGTCAGCAATTGGATCATGCGGATCTGTCGAGATCCGAGGGAGCACATTCACCGCCCTTTACGTGCTGCAGCACCTCCACCGCGTAACACGGAACGTTAGCGGCGCGATCTTCTATAGAAAAGTCAAAGCACTTCGCAACTGGTGGATGCGAATGGATCGGAGGGGTCACGTCCCTCTTTGACTTTCAGTAATCAACGTCTCGTTCCCGACCTTCAGTTCGGAAAAGGATCTCGCTCCGCCAACTTATAAATACAGACTCCGTCCTCCCTATTTGGCCGCCTCAAGAAAGAGAGAGAGAGAGAAAGAAGCAGAATCACCTGAAGCCCGGTTGGCAAGAAGTGGCGTTTCCACGACGGACGAAAGCTCCGACAAGAACTTGTTAAGAACAGCAAGAACAGAAGCTCTACTGATGCTATTACTGATATCAGTAAGAACAGGGGAAGTAAGATATATAAGAACAACAAAGAGAAAACATATGAAGAAGAGGAAGTAGAGAATATAAATGCTGCTGAGAAGAATGAGAAGAAAACCTGTTTCGAACACTCTGTATAATGCTGCAAGTCTTGGCAAGTCTCGGCAGTTAGTTTGGTGTACTTCAGTTCTGGAAGTTAGTTTTTTGCTTCTGTTAGTTAGTTTTCATTTCTTCAACTGTTCAATACTTGTAAAATAGTTTCCAGAGATAGCCATTGTATATAAAAAAGCTAACTCTCGTGATTGAAAGTAATAGAAGAAAAGTATAGAAAGAAGTTTTCCATCTCAAGATCTCTCTACTGTTCCTTCATCCCAAGATTTCCTATTTCTTCTTTGCGCATAAACTTCTTCATGGTATTAGAGCTGCTGCATCCTGAAGAAATCATCTTGATGCTGCACAAAATAGCTAAATCTACATCAGATCGAAGTTAGATTCGAAGCTTCATTGATCTCTGAAGATATCTGTATCTTCCAACAAGATCTGTGAGTTGGTACTTTTCATCCACATCTAAATCTTCATCAGCAATATACTTGTTGCAGCGTACTGCAAACCAGTAGAATTTGTGTCTACAACTAGAGTTGATCAAAGATTAGGAAGAATAGAATGGCAGCAAGAAGTTTGAGATATCCATTTCCTATTCATGTTAATATCTCGAATTTTGTTACCATCAAATTAGCTAAGGATAATTTCCTCATATGGCAAGCTCAATTCTATAGATTCTTAAGGAGCCAAGATCTGTTTGGTTTTGTGAATGGGGATATTTCACCACCTGCAAAGACATTGCAGGTCGAAGAAGGAGGTCAAACTTCTGAGGTTCCTAATCCTGATTATAATGACTGGATAAAAACATATCAGCTTGTATCTTCTTGGATTAGTAGTGCTGTATCAGAAAATATACTCAGCTTGATAATTGCCTTAAATACTGCTTATGAAGTTTGGCAAACTCTGCTAAATTGGTTTACACAAAAGTCAGTAGCTAAGGAGTTCGAGTTAAGAGGAAAACTGCAGGCTTGCCAGAAACGTGAACGAACATTATTAGCATACCTCAAGGAGTACAAGTTAATATGTGATCAACTGAATGCCATAGGAAAACCAGTTGATGAAATCACAAAACTATTTGGAATTCTAGAAGGCCTGGGATCTGAGTATGAAAGTTTTAAAACTACAATCTATTGCTTAAAGCCCCAACCAGAATATGATGAAGTAAATTCACACTTAGAAAGATTCGAAGCCAGGATACATAATTATTCTTTAAATCAGTTCAGTCCTAACCTAGCTTACTATGGCCAGAGGAAAATTGAAGCTATACATAAAGAAGAGGCTGACAGAGAATATATACAACAGAATACTATTCTTAGAGGATCAAGAACAAATAATCGTGGAGGAAGAGATTATGGAAGAGGAAGAACATATAATGTCAGATACAAGAACTTTGGTCATCCTGGAAGACACATGAGTTACAGAAATAATAACTCAAACTATGAACAAGAAAATCAGCAGTTCAAACAACTCAATACCTCCTCTGGCTTGGGTCTTGTTCAAGGATTTAGACCATACAATGTATCAATACAAAGGTATTCTGATACCAGGTCATATCCTGCATCAAATTCAACTCTTCACAAAAAGGTGCAGGTGGAGAAAGCAGCAGAACACACTCGACTTGAGTGTCAAATCTATAAGAGGCCTAGTCATGATGCCTTACATTGTTGGTATCGGTTTGATGACTCCTATCAAGCTGAGGAGATACCAACAGCACTAGCAGCACTACATATTGAGGAGGCAAATGATCAAGAATGGTATCCAGACACTGGAGCAACATCCCATATTACCTCTAATGCTGGTATACTTCATAGTCTTTCTAAAAATAACAATGCTGATATAGTCATGATAGGCAATGGTATGTGTTTACCTGTCAAATACATTGGTAATGCAATACTGAATACTGCAATTGATGCATTGCCTCTAAATGATGTGCTGATTGTTCTTGAGATTAAGAAAAATCTTCTATCAATTTCAAAGTTAACTAATGATTACCCCTGTTCCTTTATCTTTAACAAAACAGGTGTGTATATCAAGGACAGCACCACCAACACAACCATGAGGCTAGGAAGGAAGGTTAGAGGGCTGTACAGAGTAGACCCTCATGCTGCAGAAGTCTACTTCACTCAAAGACAAAGAATTGTTGCAGAAAGTATCTGGCATCAACGACTGGCTCATACAAATCAAAATATCTTGAAGCATTTAAGGAATCAAAATTTGATTCAGTACAACAAAGAACCACAGTATATATGTAGAAGTTGCCAAATAGCTAAGAGTACTGCTCTACCTTTTCCATTATCAAATTCTACAGCTATAAAACCTCTAGAACAAATTCATTGTGATATCTGGGGACCTTCTCTAGTTAAATCTTTTCAGAGTTTCAAGTACTATGTCATTTTTGTTGACAATTTCTCTCGGTTCAGTTGGATATATCCATTAAAGCTTAAGTCAGATTTCTATAGTATTTTTCTCATGTTTCAAAAGTTAATAGAAAATCAGCATAGCTGTAAAATCAAGACTTTCCAATGTGATGGTGGAGGAGAGTTTATTAGCCAAAAATTCAGATCTCACTTACAGAACTGTGGCATTCAACAGCATATCTTTTGCCCATATACACCTGAGCATAATGGAATACCTGAAAGAAAACATCGACATATAGTTGAACTTGGTTTGGCTATGCTATACCATGCAAAAATTCCATTAAAGTTTTGGGTAGATGCATTTGTAACAGCCAACTACATTGTTAACATTCTTCCTACTCAAAAAATTACAAATACAGTCTCCCTTCAGCAAATTATATCAACATAAGCCAAGATATGACCATCTCAGAACCTTTGGCTGTACTTGCTATCCTTGTCTTCGACCATATGCACAGCACAAGCTTGATCCACAGTCACTAACCTGTGTCTTTCTAGGATACAGTGATCACTATAAGGGATATTGATGTCTTGTCCCTACTACTGGTCGTGTCTACATTAGTCGACATGTAGTATTTGATGAGAATTTCTTCCCTTTCTCTCAGAAATTAGCAACAATTTATCCTTCCTACACACATTTGTATAAGTTGTGGACAGAAGAAGAGCAGTTCCTAGCTTCCTCCACTACAGATCACATAAAACATTCAACTTCTCAGTATACAAGTTGGGAACAAGAATCCACATCTAAGCAAACCAATGGAATGGTCTTACCTAAATGCACAGACAAGCAGTTTCTATTTCTCCAGCTGAATTTCCTATGGATCAAGTGTCCACCACTACTCAGAATAGTCCACAACAAGTTGAAATACATGTTCCTATAACTGAGACAACAGATGGATCAGATATGGAACAACACACTTCAAATAATCAGACAAATTCACAAGGCACATTACCTACACACCCTATGCAGACTAGGTCTAAGTCTAGCATTATCAAGACCAATCCTCTATATGCATGTCTTGCTATATATGAAGTACCTATTGAACCAAAAACAATCAAATCAGCCTTAGCACATAAAGGCTGGTATAAAGCAATGACAGAAGAGATGGATGCACTTTATCATAATAAAACTTGGGAATTAATCCCTCAAACTGGTCAAATGAATGTCATTGGTTGTAAGTGGGTATTTAAAACAAAGCTTGCAGCTGATGGTAGCCTTGATAGACTTAAGGCTCGACTGGTTGCTAAAGGATTTCATCAGGAAGAATGCATTGATTTTACATAAACCTTTAGTCCAATCATCAAACATGCTACAATTCATATAATTCTATCTGGAGCCATGATGAAACACTAGCCAATCCATCAACTAGATGTCACAAATGCATTCTTACATGGTACATTGAATGAGATAATTTACATGGAGTAGCCTCCTGGTTTTCAAGATCCTAAGAAACCTCATCATGTATGTCTGCTCAGGAAGTCTCTCTATGGACTTCGACAAGCTCCTCGAGCCTAGTTTGACAAGTTCAGCAACTTTCTACTTGAATATGGGTTCTTTTGCAGCTCAATTGACCCATCCTTATTCATCTATCATACTGATACAGACACCATTCTTCTACTACTATATGTTGATGACATTATCCTAACTAGAAGCTCCTCTCAGTTACTTTCCAACCTTATCCATTCTCTAAGTCTTCAGTTCTATATGAAAGACCTTGGCCCACTACATTACTTTCTTGGCATTGAAGTTAAAAATACTTTTGATCACCTGTTTCTTTGCCAGACTAAATATGACAATGTTCTTCTTACTCGAGCTCATATGCTTAAGTACAAACCAATTACTACCCCTATATCACTAAAACCAACTATTCTGATAAATGATTCTACTCCCCTCTCCAATCCTGTTGAGTATCGCAGCTTAGTAGGTGGCCTTCAGTATCTGACTTTAACAAGACCTGACATTGCATATGCTACAAATCAGCTGTGTCAGAAATTATAGAAACCCACTATTGCAAACTTACATAAACTCAAGAGAGTTTTGAGATATGTCAAAGGCACTATAAGTCTTGGAGTCTTCATTCACTCTCGAAGCTCTCTCCACCTGTATGGGTTCTCAGATGTAGACTGGGCAGGATGTGTTGAAACAAGAAGATCAACAATAGGTTTTTGTACATACCTTGGCTCCAATCTCATATCTTGGGCAGCAAAGAAACAATCCACAGTCAGTCGATCCTCTATAGAGGCTGAGTATCGTGCTCTTGCTTCTACATCTGCTGAACTTACCTGGATCAGCTTTGTCCTTCGTGATATAGGATGCTCATTGACTTGTCCAACACGGCTCTTTTGTGACAATAAATCAGCCATTTCTCTTACTATCAATCCTGTCTTACATGCTCGCACCAAACACATTGAGATAGACTTTCATTTTGTTAGGGAAAAAGTCTCCTCAGGGTCACTACAAGTGAAATATGTTCCAAGTAACTATCAACTTGCTAATATATTCACAAAATCTCTCCCTCGTATTACACACTATCAGCTACGAATCAAATTAGGAATTGGTTTCTCACCCATTCTCAATTTATTGTCAGTAAATTCTCAGTAAATTCTGGTGGTCACCACAGAACAAGGTTGTGTATCTTCATCATAAGTTTTTAGTTATCGCGCATCTAATTGTGCTCTCTATCAATGGTCAGTGCTATGCGGAGAAGCAAGCTCGGGGAGAAGTGAGCCAAGAACTTTTGGAAACTCAAGTAAATCCCGTCGTCTGGGAGATTGGCGGACACATAGTGCTGAAGAGACGCGAGGACTTTGAAAATGCGTTGGAGGACTATGCATGGAGACTCCTTGCGGAGGTTTCCCTATCAGAGGAGAGTTTCGAGAAGGGAAGGCTTAAATCTCAGAAGCGGCAGGCTTGCACGAGATAGATACTGAAGCATATAACTTGCATCAGAATGAAGAAGCCGTGTCCACATCTTCTGCTGCCACAGCCACCTCACATTTGCATCAAGATTGTCTAGTCGTGAAAGGCAGGGCATAGCTCTTGCAGTAGCACGTATGCACCGTGGATCGCTCCTTGCTGAAGCACAAGGAACTGAAGGCCAGATGATCCTGACAAACTGTCCAGGACAAGATTCCACATCTCGAATCGCTTTGTCTTGCATAGTTTGTCGGTTCGGTGGTGAGGAATGTGGTTCGGTAGATTCGCTGCTCCGCAGGGCGGGTTACAATCCTTACCAGACAGCGTTGCTTGGACTAACCGTCTGGAAGATTGAAGTTTGACATGAAAGTAGCTTCTGACTTTGCCATTGCTATTAGAAACAGAGCTTATGTACTTAATGGTGGCTTTCATGGGCACCTGGGCAGAAGTTGCCTTTTGTAGATTACTGATTGATTTATGTTAGGTAACAAATGCCAATGTACTTGCATGATGGTGGCCACTGGCCCTTGGCAGTTCTTGTAGGTTTTTCTTGTACTAACCATGAAGTCTGTTGTAGGAATTTATTTTCCCGTCTGCCATTCCAGTGAATCTATGATCTTTCGAGCATCATATCCTTTCTTAATCTTTTCATAATTTGGAACGACGTGGATCAGTTTTGAGAATCGGTATTGTATTATACTGAATTAGGAAGCTAGTTGCGATCAATGCGCGCCTTTTATTCATTCAACGATTCGGGACAAGCGGAGTTTTCAAAAGGCAAAAATTATTTTTGCCAATGCTAATGAGTGCCATCAGGGCGAGATTTGTTAAACATATTTGATGGAAGAAATTTTTTATTTGAAGGCGTTGGCTGTGAGTATCACGATCCTGGTCAAGGTATAGAAAATTTGCAATATTACTCTATTGTAATGCTTAATAAATCTCCCGAGACCTAGTCATTATTGGCTTTGCATCACTCTTTTAAGTAAACAATCATATATAAATGGTATGTTTATTTTCACGGAAAATGAAAAACTTTAAAAAGATTTTCTTAAAAATGATCGCATTTATCAATTTGAGATTTTTCGTGATATTAATCATTTGTCTTATCTCAATTTTTTTCTAAAATGCATATCACTTTAAAATATAATAAAAAGTCACGTCAACTTCTTCGATCAATGAAATTGAACGGAGTTCATGAATAGACTTAATTAGGATTTGATAGCACTTATTGAAAGTTTTAAAACTCAATTGCATTTTAACAACAAATTTTAGAATATCCATTGAATTTGTAACATTCATTTGTTTGTAAGGGATGAGCTATAATTCTTTAGTGATGAATTTCTTTTATTGAACCTCTGATGTTATTTATTAGTCAGATCGATGGTGTCATGTTATTAACTTTTTTAAAGATACTCTAACACAATATATTGATGATATATGCACTATATGTCATAGAAACCTTTTGAGTTTTCTTCAATAAATTGCTTGGCTCCATTCATTTCACGGAAAATAAATTTTGGGAAAATATTTTCCGAATTTTCCGGTGTTTGTTTCATAAAAAATGAATTGCTTGGGGAAAACATTTTTCATAAAGGGAAAAAAGTTTTCTAAACTGGGGGAAAATGTTTTCCACTTTTGAAAAGTGGAAAATATATTCCTTACTTGATCTCTCTTATCTCACACTCTTATAAGCCCCTCACTTCCTCCTCCTCCTCCTCCTCCTCCTCCTCCTCCTCTTTTTTTTTTTTTTTTTTTTTATAATTCGAATTATTTTTTATTTTCTTTGTTTTCCCTCATCTTCTTTATTTTTATGTTTTCTTTTTTTTCTTTTTTTAAATTGAGTTTTTAGTTCCTTTTCTTTTTCTTCCCATTTCTTTTTCTTCTTCCTTGGCCGATCGATAGCCACAGGCCAACTCTAGTCTCGCCCAAGGCCAAATTCGACAAGTCATGAGCTTGCCGGCCTCGGTGGAGCTTGGGCTCCCCTGGATCGAGTGAGTTGCGAGCTTGCCAGCCTCAGAAGCTCAAGCTTGCCAGGATCGGGTTGGCGAGCTCGAGGCTCGGCCAATCTAGGTGAGCCGCGTTCGTTGGCCGGCAAGCTCGCGGCTCGCCTAGCCTCGAGCCTCGATTGGCCGAGCCTTGAGTTCACTGGATTTGGCAATTGCGTCTTGGTCGGCCGCTAGGCATCCGTCCACGTCGAGGCACACTGCGACGGAGGAAGGAGGAGGAAGAAAGAGGAATGAAAAGAAAAAATAAAAAATAAAAATTTTAAAAATAAATTCATTTTTTTAAATATATACATATAAATTAAATTTTAATTTGTTTGGTCAATTAAAAATATTAAAATTTAATTTTTTTGGTAATTTTCCCAAAAAATCAAATTAGATAACGAACAATGGAAAACATTTTTCATTCAAATTTCAGGTTTTAGCCGAACACCGGAAAATATAATCATTTTCTTGAAAAATACGTGATATTTTATGTGAAACGAATAAATTCTCAATCAGTAGTTCTTTTTCAACAATAAAATAAAATAAAATAGTGGTTCTTCTTTAATTTGCTAATGTTCATATTATTAAATAGGCGCAACCATGGAATATTACTTTCAGCCTATATGTATATTTTAAAATAGTATATATCTATAGACAAGTACAAGAACATTTAAATATTATCACAAACTATAACTTTTTCATTTAAATATATATTAATATTGCACAATATAGCATATATATATATATATATATATATATATATATATATATATATATATATATCTATATATCTTACAAAAATAGAGTTTGTGTTGAGTATGTCTTGAATTATTATTATTTTTTTTTTTTTGTATGGGCTTGGGCTAATGTTAGGGCTTGAGGACAATATAACTATTATTTTTCTCAAGTTATTAGTTCAAGAAGTTGAGATAGAAAAAGTTTTAGTTTTTCATAGCCATCTTTTGTAATCCTTGAAATTCTACAGTGGATTTTGTTTCTTTTCCCCCTGTGGTTTTTCCCGCAAAAGTTTCCACGAAAATCCGATGTTCTTTTATTATTCTCAATTTCAATTTCATTTTAGTTTCCGCATCTACCATAACAAACAGGTATTAGAGCCTTAGGGTTTTCTTGATCTTCTGGTTATGGCTTCAAGTTCAACAATGAAATTTTGACATTAGGAAGTTTGATTGGAGCGGCAATTTCAATCTATGGCAAGTTCGTATGTCGGTTGTTCTTACATAGCAAGGTTTGAAGAAAACTCTGTTTGGAAAAGAGAAGAAACTAGAAAGCACGTCAGATGAAACATGAAAAGAATTGGATGAAAGAGGAATGTCTGTTATTTAGTTGTGCCTCATGAATGAAGTTATTTAGGAGATACAAGATTAGAAAATAGTTATAGGTTTATGGTATAAATTGGAATGTATTTTTTCATAAAATCCCTCACCAATTGGTTGAGGCTCAAGAAACAACTCTTCACTCTTCATATGGTTGAAGGTGCTTCTTTTAAATCTCATATTTATGAATTCAATTCTATCATCTCTGAATTAAGAAGTATTGATATTAAGGTTGAAAATGAGAATTAGGCTCTCTTATTGTTAGTTTCACTACTTTTTTCTTATAAGAATTTTAGAGAAACCAAGACTGTTAGTAAAGAAACTATTGATGTTGAAGATGTCAAGACTAATCTCCTAAATAAGCAAAAACTAGATACATAATTGACTTTTGAAGGAAGTAGTGATCATGGGAGTAGTTTAGCTGCTAGAGGAAAGTCTGTTGAGAGAAGTAATGGTGGCAGATTTAGATCAAAATCAAAGCATAGGGATCTAATTTGCAACTATTGTAAGTCTAAAGGGCATATCAAGATAAATTATCTAACATTAAAAGAAAAACAACAAAGAGAAAATATGAATTAGCAAAATCAAAGAAGTGCAAATCGACAAAACAATAAGAACTACTAGATCAAACATAATCAAGGAAACGAAAACCCCGCTTAAGCTGGTATTACTTAAAAAGAAAACAAAGATTGGTTATTGGTTGCGGATGATAAATAAAAATACAAATTCAATGATAGCTGGATTCTTGATTTAGGTTGTTCGTATCATATGTGCCATATGACATCCTGATTTTCAGATTCTGTCTTCGATTGGATAAGTTTGGCTTTTCACAACGCGCCTATAGTTATTTTCTTTGAGTTGGCCACTCACAAGATAACTAGCCTAGCAGGTGAAGCCGTTAAGGGATTTTAACACAATAATAGACTTGAGAATTCGACCAGGAATCGACTGCTCGATCGTGCTAGTCTACAAGAGTCATTATGGCACTGTCGAAATTGATCAAAGATCGGAAATAGGTAGATTCGATAGAGGTATGTGATTAGTGTCACACCAAATTGCAAAATTCTCGTCGATTAGCACTAAACCGATTTTTCTGTCATTTTGGTATCATGTGCCCGTATTTGAAACCTCGAGATTTTCACAACAACTGAGAGTCGCCAATGTGTCGAAGATGTACATTGTAGTTTGAAATAAATCGACCACGGGTCAATTGCACCAAAAATTCCTAAAATCGCACAAGATTGAAATTAACTGCAAATTCGGATCCAATTTCAGAAATTGAAAGTTTTGTCATGTCATGATTCATTTTAGGAATATCGACTCATCTTCCGAAGATTTTTCTGCAAACCAATATTTTTGGCGAAAATTAAATATAGGGTCATTTTTGTCCGGAAAATTAGGGGACCATTTTTTATCGCATTTTTAAGATGCAAGTTGGTTCTATTGGCGAGAAAAAATGTCAATTTGGTCGAGGACACCTTGGTGGATTTATGGGGGGCGAATTGAATCCAATTGGAGAGGAACTTGGCTCAATTTGTGGAATTTGGTGTCAAATTCATAGGCCCCCTTGGTGCACAACCTTTTAGACCCTTTAGCAAGTGTGCTAGAGAAGTTTTGAAGTGGATAGGAGCTACTAACCAAGGCTGGAGAGGTGGTGATTATTGGATGAGTTCAAAGGAGACAACTTTGGCTTCTATAAGGCTTTGTGGTCCCCTCAAGCCATCTGTTGTCCCCCATTCTTCTCTAGCAACCACCTTTCTCCATTAGAAGAGTTTTTTTAGCTCAAACGTTGCAGAGGAAGCCAGCCAACTCCCCCCTTTGGCCGTCGCAAGCCCGCCGGACCCCCCTGCCCCTGCTGTTTCGCTGTCCCACGTGCCATTCCACCTCCAGTCACGCCTAGCCTCACCTCCTAACGCCTTCAAGTCACCATCCCTGGCCATTGGAGCCACTTGGCCATCCGTCCCGCCGCCAAAAGCCACCACCTGCTCCGCCCGCCCGCCTAGCAGCCCGCCTGGCTGTTTCCAGGCCAAGCCAAGCCTCGCACCACCTCTCTCGACCCAAGAGCATAACCGAAGCCCTCAGCTAGCCATGGGCCTTCAATGCCTATTTCGGACCTTTTCCGAGCCTCGTAAGGTATCATCGCTTCGGAGGTTGTCGCCCGTCTCCGCGTTGCCGTCATCATGGACTCTCCAGATCGCTAAATCAATGAGTTTAATCACTAAACTCTGCTTAGCGAATCAATGATGCTTAAGGGTTTATTAGTTTATGCTAAGTAGAATTTAGATGGTTAGTTAGAACAAATTAACGATTTACTTACTCGTTATTGCATGTTAGGTGGTTAGATTGGCTTAATTAGCAACTAAATAGGTTATATTATTTATCTAGATTGGTTCGGAAATTTTCCGAGCCCGTTTCGGTATTAAATTAGGCTTTTCCGGCCTAAGTTTCTATTTATGGAATTTAATCGTATTTATTTAATTATTCATTATTTTTCGAAAATTATACCATGATAACTGGTGTCCGGAATTTCATGCCGATTTCAATGGTATACTTGGTTTATTTAATTGAGTATTGATTTGTGCAAATTGGTTGGAATTTGAAATTATGGGGATTCATCCCAAAATTGTGAAATTTCGGTATATAATTGGAAAATACCGGGCGTCAATTTGCTGAAATTTTTTTGTGGACTATATAATTAGTGGGATTTTTTAAAAGAAATATATTGCGTTTTTGGCTCAGGCCGATCGTGTACCCACACATGATTATTTTATCGGTTATTTTCAATGTGGTGAATTATTAACTTGTGTGAGCCCCTTTGCACGTCAGCTTGTGTGAGCTAAGATCGTTTTATTAGCTTGAGTGAGCACAATATATATTAGCTTGTGTGAGGTAAGATCGTTTTATCAGCTTGTGCGAGCACAATTTATATATTTATCAGCTTGAGCGAGCTATGACCATATATTGCAGCTTGTGTGAACAATGGTGGTATAAAGGGGATTGATATATAGTATTATTGGTATTGAATCGAGCTAATTGACTGATTGATTGATGGTTTGATTTGAATTGAGTGGATTGGCTGAAATCATGAATTGTACTAATTTACAGGAAGGAACTGAGGCGAGGTAAGTCATCTATCTTGTGAGTGTGCATAGGCAGCCTTTAGGCGTATTTCCTTCCTAGTCAGAGTTTAGGGGAGTGAACTTGCTGAGACATTGTCTCACCCCGTCGTGGACTCAACATTTTCAGGTCCTTAGATGGCGGTTCCTCCTGAGCATTTTGGCTATCCCATGAGGATTACAGAGCGGGTTTTTAGCTATCCCGATCCCGGAAGCCACTAGATCTATGAACTTGTAGTGACCACTGTCTAGGTCGAAGAGAATCCACCTCAAAGCGTGGTTCTGAATGGTGTGGTGGAGGACCCAACGCTCCCGGCGCCTGTGGAGACTGAAGAATCGGTGAATGAGTCCAACTAGTTGGTCATAGGACAGCTTTGTTTTGAGAATCGATCCTTTGTAGACTTGTGAATATAGACTAGTATTGTAAATGATCTAGTCTGCTGTGTATAAAGGTGTGTAATCGTGACCCTGCTTTTCTATCCTCTCTTTGTGTTGTCTGGGGATTTATTTATTTGCTTCCGCATGTGCATTAAAATGAATGGGTCAGCGACGCGTCCTAGGACGTTGCAATTTAATCGACCACTAAGGGATGGGCACGCGCTCGAGGATTGGGGCATGACATGCCCTAATCGTGACTAGTTCTTCACGTACAAAGAATTTAATGATGGAATTATTCTAATGGGAAACAATGCTAAATGTAAAGCAGTTGCGATTTGGACTGTCAACATTAAGATGTGCGACGGCATCATCAAGACTTTGGATAATGTTAGACACATTCTTGATTGGAAAAAAAACCTCATTTCTTTGAGTACACTTGATGCTAGCGGTTGTAAGTTTACAGCTAAAGGTAGAGATATGAAGATTATGAGAGGTTCATTTTTATTGATGAAAGGATTGAAAACTAACACCTTGTATCAACTGCAATGCACTACGGTTATCGATTCAAGTGTAATATCATCCACTATGACAAAATCAAACAATATTAAATTATGGTATATAAGATTAGGTCATATGAGTATCAAAGGATTGGAGGAGTTGAGTAAGAGAGGTTTTTTGTGTGATTAGAAAATCAAAAAACTGGATTTATGTGAACATTGTGTTTTTGGAAAATAGACAATGATCAGTTTCAAGATAGCAATTCACACAACAAAGAGCACTTAGGATTATATTCACTTTGATTTTCAGGGCCTACAAAAGTTCCTTCGAAAGGCCTTGGTTTGAGGTATTTACTCACTTTCATTGATGATTTTTAAAGAAAGGTTTAGGTTTATTTTTTAAAACAAAAAAGTGATGTTTTCATTACACTTAAATAATGGAAAATATTAATTGAGAAACAAACTGATAAGAAGATTAAGCGGTTGAGAACAAATAATGGATTGGAATTTTGTGGAGGTGAATTTAATGAGTTTTGCAAAGTTGAAGGTATTATGAGGCATTATACAACAGTGAATACACTACAATAGAATGGTATTGCAAAACACATGAGTAGAATCTTATTAGAAAATACTAGATGTCTATTGTCTAACGATGGTTTAGGCAAGAAGTTTAGGGCTAAAGTGGTCAATACAGCTACTAGGTCGATAAATCATTCTCCTTGCACATCTATTGAGTGCAAGAAACTTGAGGAGGTTTGGTTAGGTAAACCCGCTAATTATTATTCTTTTCGAGTATTTGGTTTTTCAGCATATACACATGTTAATGAAGGCAAATTAGAGCCTAAAGCTAAAAGAAAAAATGCACCATTCTTGATTATGCTTATGGTGTAAAAGGTTATAGATTTTGGTGTGCTAATTTATCTAAGATTATTATCAGCAGAGATATTACTTTTGATGAGTCTACTATGTTTCATCCTAAGAAAGAATCATCTATTTCTTGTGATGAAAATTCAGAAAGTGTTGCAAAGAAAGTAGAGCTTGAAATAATTTCTTTGCAACCAATTCAGTCATCTTCAGATAATATTGAGTTTGAAAATCCTAAAGAGGAATAGTATTATGTTGTCAAAGATAGACCAAGAAGGACAGTGAAACCTCCATAGAAATATTGATTCTCAAATTTTATTGCTTATGCTCTTTCCATTGCAGAGTCAATAGAGTATAGTCAACCTAAAACCTACAAAGAAGCCGGCTCTTCGAAAAATTCAGCAAAGTGGTTAGTTGCTATGAACGAGGGATTGAATCTTTTAAAGAGAATTAAACTTGGGAGCTTGTCAAGCCACCAAAAGAAAAGAAAATTGTAGGTTGTAAATGGGTTTCAAAAGAAATGAAGGTACTCTTGGAGTTGAAAACATCAAGTTCAAAGTTCATCTAGTTGCTAAAGGCTATAGTCAGATTGAGGGAGTTGATTTTAATGACGTGTTCTCACTTGTTGTTAAATACAGCTCTATTTGGGTTTTGCTTGTGTTAATTGCTATGCATGATTTAGAGGTGAAACAACTCGATATGAAAGCAACTTTCTTGCGTTGTGAACTTGAAAAGAAAATCTATATGGGTCAACTAGATGGTTTTCAATTTGAAGGTAAGGAAGATCATGTTTGTCTATTAAAAAAGTCTATATATGGTTTGAAGCAATCACCTAGACAATAGAATAAAAGATTTGGTTCGTTTGTGGTGCAAATTGGCTCTTATAGGAGCAAATATGATAACTATGTATATTTGCACAAACTTTCAAGTGGCTTTTTATTTATCTGTTATTATATGTTGATTGCAGCAAAAGATAAATTTGATATACATAATTTGAAGGTATAGTTGAGCATTGAATTTGAGATGAAGGAATTAGGTGCAATGAAGAAAATCCTAAGCATCGAAAAGAGAAAAATTATCTCTCCTAAAAAAGCTACATCGAGAAGGTGTTAGATTGTTTTGGCATGAAAGATACCAAACTAATAAGTACTCGTCTTGCTGTATTTTAGATTATCAACTAATTTATGTCCACAAATAGATAATGACCTAAAATATATGTCACATGTTCCATACTCTAATGCAGTTCGTAGCATTATGTATGCCATGGTTTGTACTTGATTAGACATTTTCACATGATGTTAGCATGATAAATAGATATTTATCATACCGAGGAAAAATTTATTGGCAAGTTGTGAAGTGAATTTTGAAATATTTGAAGTGTACTTTTGATTTTGGTTTAGAGTTTGGAAAAACCGATGACATTCTGATAGGATATGTTGATTCTGATTATACTGGTGACCTTGATAAGAGGAGGTCTTTGACTAGGTACATCTTTATTATTGAGGTTGTGCAGTCAGTTGAAAAGCTACTTTGCAACATGCAATTGCTTTGTCTACTACAAAAGCAATGTATTTGGCTATTATATAGATAGTTAAAGAGGTCATATGGTTAAAAGGCTTATTGAAGAGCTCGCTAAGAATCATGGTGTGACTATTGTCCATTGTGATAGTCAAAGGTCTACACATCTTACTAAAGACTAGATGTATCATAAGTGGACAAAACACATTGATGTGCGATATCATTTTATTCGAGACATTATTGCCGATGGCTATATTAATGTCTTGAAGATTGATATAGAAAACAATCCAATTGATATGTCGACAAAGTCTTTGCCTATTGCCAAATTCAAGCATTGCTTGATTTTGGTTAATGTTTGCTACAACTAAGTTTCACTCTAGTAGGAGGAGAAGATTGTTTGTTACTTATGTAGAATTCAAGCCAAGGTGGAATTTGTTGAGTATGTCTTGATTTATTTATTTATTTATTTATTTATGGGCTTGGGCCAATGTTAGGGCTTGGGGACAATATAAATATTGTTTTTCTCAAGTTATAAGGTCTAGAAGTTGCGACAAAAAAAGTCCTAGTTTTTCAAAGTCACCTTTAGTAGTCCATGAAATTCCATAATGGATTTTGCTTCTCCTCCCCCCGTAGTTTTTCCCACAAGGGTTTCTACATAAATTAGGTGTTCTTTTATTCTTCTCAATTTCAATTTCATTTTAGTTTCCACACCTGCCATAACAATTTATATATAGTGTATGCATATCAATTAGAGACTCACTAAAATATGCACAATAATCTCTATACAAAATATAATAAAAATGTGTCATGCAACACTTTCAAAATGTAATTTTTCTCTTTAATTTGTACTTTTCTTTTGGTAACTTAGATGTAGGAAAGTCTTATTAACATCTAAATTTTTCTTTTTCCTTTTATAACTTAGATGTAAGAACTTACTGTTTTTAGAAAAATTCAGGCTTACTTTTAAATAACTATTTCAAAGAATTCCTATCCGCATGAAAAGAATTTCTTCTTCTTTTTCAAAAGGCCTTACATCTTCGTCTTCTAAAAGGGCTAGACAATGTTTGCATTGCTAGTCTACATCCTAATAGCAATTACTTGTATGAGGGTTTTTGAAGTAAACAAGAGGATGTACTTCAAAATTGAAAGACTCTATTTCAAGTCTTTCTCCTTCAACTTCATCTTGTGGGATGCATAGATGCATCATCAAAATGGTAGGAGAAATGGAAGAAGAAGGGTTTCATCCTTTTTCCTTTGAATAGTCAAATTTAATGACCACGTTGCACTCTTTTTTCTTAGTGAATTTAGATTATAAAGACTGAATTCTCAGGATATTTTGGTGAAGTTTCTCATACGAAGTCAATCATTCAAGTGTTTAAGAGAAGCTTAATCAACTATAAAGGAGGGATCTACCTTAGAACATTAATGCATGAAGTTGTCTGATTATTATCTACAGAGATCAAAGGAGCATCTTCTGCTCTCGAAAGAGCCAATCAAGGGCATGATTTAGGACTTTGCACACCATCTAATAATGAAGGGTTGCATAACAAAGTCGGCACTTTAGGGGGCTAGAGTGGTTTGTAACTGGACTTTCAAAGCATTGCCTAAACGAGGTTTGAAAGAGCCATATAAGGTTCGAAAATAGTGTTACAAATATTGTCTTGGCATTGCAAGTGGTTTCGATTGTTCTAATACATGCATGTTGGTAGTCAAGAAACCAAGTGTAAAGTCGTGCTACACGGGCCGCTACCGAGAGATCTTTATGACCATGAAAGTTAAGAGCAAAGTGAATAGCATCAAAGTGGAGGTGCATATATACTTGTTGGAGCTACTATTGGAGAAATTATGAGGAATCGCATCTAGTTGCTCCAACTCGAGATCTTGTCCAGCAAATGAGCCAAGTAATACACAAATAGAAATATGTCTTACGAAAGAGAGAACACATTATTTTAGTTAATGCCCTCTTGCTGAGTATACCTCTTTGCAACAAGTCTCGCCTTATATTTCACTACATTGACAATGGGATTTCCCTCCTTTCATTTGTAGACTAATTTGCACTTGACAATCTTCTATCTTTTGGGTAGTTTGATGAATTCACATGTCTGATTATGATGGAGTGATTCAATCTCTTTGCTCAAAGCTTCTAGCCACTGAGATGACTCAACACCAACCATCACCTCAACGTTAAACAAAGGCTCATTTGTTTCTACCTCATCACTTACATTCAATACATAAGTAATATAAGAATAACCGTAATGTACCAGTGGTTTAAATTACATTCTCTGTTTGCTCATGGCTATACAATGATGTCGCTCTATTAGTTGTTTTGTATCCCCGACTTGCAGTCTTAGTCTCCATTACCTCTAAGGTCTCTAGAGGCTCCACTTGAAACTCCACCTCACTACTGACATCATGATTCGTTTGCTTTGCTAGTTGAGTCTCAAAATTCATCTTTCGAAGCATAGCAATTTCAATGAAGATAATGTCTCTAATTACTAGAAACCAAGTGATATGGAATCTATGCACCACAGTTAGTAGCCTTTCACCTCTTGTGCATAACCCATAAATATGCACTTTTTCAACCTCTACTCAAGCACTTTTATGGGCATATGCAGGAAATTTGAATACTTGTAATTCAATTAATAGGTTTCCTCAACCATGCTTCCTTAGGAGTCTTGACTTGAAAGTAGATGATAGAGATTAATTAACCAGGTAATAGATCATGTTTATCACTTTGTCCCAAAACTACTTGTCTATCTTGCATGCGAAAGCATGCACCAAGTGTACTCAAGTAGAGTTTTGCTCTTCCATTCAACAACGCCATTCTACTGTGATGTCTCGGGAATAGTGCGGTGTCTCACAATCTCATTTCTAACAAAATTTGGTAAAATCATTACCATAGAAATCCATGCCATTGCTTAGGTACTTGATCTATCTACTTGACTGTTTTTTAATCAATTTTTTAAATTTCTTAAACCGATTGAGCATCTCAAATTTGTGCTTTAAGAAGTATACCCGCACCTTTTTTGAAAAAATATCAATGAATGTCAACATATATTGGGCACCTCCTTTAAAATAAAACGGTAGAGACAACCCTAGATGTTTGAATTGGTTGCTTAGTTGAATGATTAGTTGTACTGAATTTTATCCTATGCTACTTCTCAAAGATGTACAGCTCTCATAGGTCTAGCTTCCTTATCTTATGACCTTTCAGCAACCCCCTTCTCACTCAATATTGTCACACTTGTCTCATTCATGTGCCCTAACCGCATATGCTATAATTGAGTCAAGTTTGTTCGACTCACTTGATGAAACTTCACTAGAACCTGTCATGATTTTTTTTTTCTAGTAAATGAAAGAAAATCACCTTCTTCTTCTTTTTTTCCATTCATCATTGTTATGGTACCTCAAGAAATCTTTAACAGTCCACCCTCAGTGGTGTATTTGCACCAATGTCATCGAGTATTCGAAGAGAAATAAAGTTTTTCTTAAGCTCTATTACATGCCTCACATCTATTAATGTGCGCTCTATGCCATTGTACATCCGAATTCAGACTATCACCATTCCCATAAACGAACAAGCTATGTTGTTCCCCATAAGAGCTCAACTACCATTTGTAGTATTGTAAGTAGTAAGTTAGTTCTTATGAGGAGTCATGTGATAGGAACTCACATAATCTAGTACCTACTCATCTTCTTGAGTTTCAGTACATGCCTCACGTCTATCAATGTGCACTCTACACTCATACATTCGAATTCGAACTTTAGACAACCTAGCAAGCTGTTTCGTTCCCCATAAGAACTCTTATCACCATTTGTAGTATTGTAAGTAGGGAGCTAGTTCCTATGAGGAGTCATGTGATAGGAACACGTGGAATCTAGCACTTGCTCATCTCCTAACGAACCAGTCACAAAGGACAACCTCAACATCATTGATGCTCTCCTTGGCTACATTTGTCGCACTGCTTGAAGAATCTTGCTCTCCACCTTTATTTCTTAACTTTGAATAATCCTTATAATACTTGAAATACTTCACGCGACCCTTGGACTTTCTGTGTTGCGACTTTGATATGCTTTTACTTTTATTGCTAGGTGTCACAACCCGATCTCGCCACTCTCAAGTCCCTCATCATCACGAGGAGAGAAAAAGTGGAAAGGTCAGGTTTAGGGGTACTTGATCACGAGAATTCCCTCATGGCTCGCATTCCAAAAGACGTCATCACCTCGCCTTTTGGATCAAGCCTCTCGTGAGTTCCCTCTACGAGATTGCAAGCTCTCCCAAGCTCGTACCCCATGTGACAGCGAAATGTCGTGATCCATGCCCACACGAGCGGCACACCTTAGAAGAAGGGGTTGGGTGTGGATATCAGATTTAAGGGTATCTTTTCCATGGTAGCCCTCTTGACAGTATGCCTCACATATAAGGATGACATCACTACATCCTTTGGGTTACTCCCATACCGAGTATGCTAAACCATGGTGAGTTTCATCGAAACTCATACCTCGTGCGACGATTTATTTATATGGTCTAGTTATTTATGACAATCTAAAAATAAGATGGGAGTCGCCACTAGCCTCATTTTGGGGGTCGGCTAGAAAACCCAATCGAGGATCGGGAGTGTTCCCTCAATTTCTACGCAACCAAATATCTAGGTTCGGGGACTTGGGTTACGCTAATATTTCTATTAACACCATTTCGGTACCTAAACAATATGTTGTGTTTTCCTAAGATGTCCATGCGTTTCTTTTTACATTTTCGGGATCATTTGTCATAAACTAAGTAATCATGCGTGGTTAGTCATTTTCATTCTATTCTATTTCTAGAAAAATAGGAAAAGAAAGCAATCAATGGAATTGAAACTACAAGACAGTAAGTAAACAATCAAGGAAAGCAGTAAATTTACCATGCAATCCTAGAAAATATAAAAGAGAAACACAATTGAAAAAAGATAAAAGAAAGAGAGAAAACCCGCAACTCGTAGGGTTTTATATAACAAATGGAACTCGAGAGATATGTCGGGGAAATAAATAATATATGATAATGGTCGGAATGGACATCGACATCCATCATCTTCGCGCTTTCTCCATCTTCGGGGTCCTAATCTAAACCTAATCTAAGAAACTTATAACTAGGTGCATACAATGGAAAGAAATAAGCATACACATCAAAACAATCAAAAACAAAACATCATGTCGAGATCAGTCATTTAAAGAAAGTGCAATACGAAAGTTAAATTTTGGGGCCTCAGGGTCAGCCTTTGTCTTTTATGCAATGGTACCACCAAGACACCTACCCAATTCATTTTTTCTTTTATGACTTATAGCAATTATTGACCAATTGTATTCTCGCATGACCAATAACGCTACTAAGTCTCCTAATTAAGCGATCTATATGATCCTAGGGTTTTCCCTCGATATCATGTATTGACCCTGCCATTCATCTAAAAATCACATGCATTGCAAAAAATTTAAACATGCATGTAGGTCTTTTGAACCTTGTTTCTCAACCAATCAAGCAAGAAAGTGAACTGTCGGTGGGTTACTTACTACCAAGGGCATGTGCCAATCACAAACACAAGCAATTTCTAATGCATGATTGGATTATATGTATGAATGGTACATGTGATAATTCAAAAACATATCTCAAAATCATTCATGAAAAGTTTTGAGACAATGTGATATCTTAGCTATGAAAGGCATTCAATTACCAAGACTAACCCAGGGCTCGCATTAGAACTCACAAGCATCGCAGACATTTTGAATACAATTCAAACCGTGACTTTCATGATGTCAAATCAGGATTTTAAAAATGTTTGAAAATATTTAGGATTAAGGAATATCTAGGCTATGGAACACATTCAATTGCCAAGGCTAGCCCGGGGCTCACATTAGAACTCACAAGTGTCGCGGGCAATTTGAATATGGTCCAAACCATGATTTTTCCTTAAGCCAAATCGACCTTTGGAAAGTAATCTTTTTATGAATCGTTTTTTAGAAACATCACATGTACCAAAACATTTTTTTAGAGATGCAATTTGAAAAGGCCAGTCGTTTAACAACAAAGATCAAAGCATTTAGAACAATTTTCATGAAGATGGCATATCCTAATTTCATGCACAAACTAACCTAAAAGGTATAGCTAAACAAACACAATCATGTTTATATCAGGAAATTCCAGAACAAACATATAAGGACAACAAAATTAGGCAATACCTAATAATAATTTGACAATGAAAAAACATCCCTAACATGCATGACATGATGATGAACAACTTTCGTGAAGAGAGTTCTCTCAAACAATATACACATGATTTTACAAAAATCAAACAACAAGCAACAACACATTAGAAATTTGTCAAAACAACATGATATTCAGCTAATGTCATGAGAATTTTTCCTATCAAAACATGTCTAAAAATCATTAAATTTATACACAACATAACCAACATGATGACAAGCAATTTTCATTAAGAGGCCAAGTTCAAATTTCAAATAGAAAAAATGGAAAAAAAAAAATATCAAAGGTCTATCCAAACAGAGGTTAAAACAGGGATATGAATTTGATCCCTTTGTCCATATTGTGATCCGTCATTGAAAAAATATGGAAAATAGTCCAAACGATGAGCGATTGGTATGAAATTAGTGGCATTAAAAACTTCTAAGTCTTTCCTACATCTTCCTAGAAGAGCTCGAGTCCAAACTAGGTCAATTTGGTATCCTAACATTGAGATCTCAAAAAGTGTGCGTATCAGTAGTTAAGAAAACTACACATAAGCATTCATTAAAAAACCTTAAAATCACTCAAAGAATGCCCAAATGACATGAAGAAATCACACGAGACTTAAGATTGGATGCAACGAAAAGTTTGGATAGTCATCTAATCTTAAGTCGGCATGAAAAATGTCACACAATTCAAATGGCATTATGAAATGAGTCATAATTCCTAATGATATGCTTGGAAATTCTAAGTGTGATGAACACTTTTTGTGAGACAATTTAATGTGGAAGATGATACTCAAAGAACATGACCTAAACATGTATGTAAACCTTGCAATATGTAGTTCAATCATCAAGAAGGCATGATTGTAAGATTTGATCCTTAGATGACTCAAATAAGTATGGAAATATGCATATATGACAAGATTTCATTTTAAAAACATTAAGTTTACATAACAAGCATGATTTCAGCCCAAAAATTTCACATATAGAGCATACTATGACGAAGATTTCTCGTTAAGATATCAAAGCTCAATTAAGATCATATGATTCGTGGTAAAAATGGCAAAATAGACAAACTATATGTCCATCACATATTGCTACAGTACCTTTTACTCTAATATATGCAATCGATTCATATTGCCAATGTAAAAACCTTGCAAAGAATGCATCAATTGAACATATATATCATGTATTTCAATACTCATGAAGGATTTGAGACCAAATAACTGCAATTATGGATTCAATTTCATCAAAACAAATCTCGGACCGATGTAGGACAGACCGACCTATGTTCAGATCTAAGAAATTTTGACCTAACTAATCATATCTAAAAATTTTGAAAAAACATGCAGGACATACAAAACACCTGTACGAGCAACTTTCATGAAAGAAAGTTGTTCCAGAAATCAACACAAAAATTAGCAAAAAAAATAGCAAAATCAGATATTGATATGGAACAGATTAACCTAAGCCTAGATCTGAGTAGATCTGACCTAACTAAACACATCCAAAATCATGAAGAAAAAAAAAATACAGAAGATGCATGATATGATTTGGAACAAAAATAATGAAGAAAAATTTGTCAAAAAATGATCATGAAAGTCAGCACAAAAATAACAAAGTCGGAAGGTGGAACCGAATCAAAATCGAAAAAAAACAAAAAACCTTAACTACTGAAGAATCATTAATCTTCAGAGATGTTTTTGGAAGGTCAAATGATGGTTGTTTTGGGCATGTAACCTATCGTTTGGAAGCTTGGGATGTCTATTATCTAATCCTAAGAGGACTTGAGCTAAAATGAGGTCGTTTCGAATCTTGTTTTGGCCAAAATAGTAACGTATGTACAAGCCTACGAAAATCACAGATTAGGCTTAAAATCACAATCATCATTCAAATCATCAACAACTCATTGCAACATTCATACTCATCAATATTAAGCATGTAAAAGCTCTTAATCTTGAATCCTAGCCCCGATCAACTAACTCGATCTCGCTTCATCGGATTTGAGTTTCAAATCGTTATCTTTGTCATGATTTCCGTCTATTTCTATTGCGATTAGTCGGATCAAATCACTGGATCATGATCGAGACTCCAAGAACCTAGATCAGGTCACTACGGCTCGGATCGGGACCAATCGAACCTCCAGCTCAAGGAAAAAAGGAAGAACCGGCCTTGACTCGCTAGCGAAAATCGGGCCCCCAGTGAAGATCTGGCCGCCAATCTGCTCTCCTCTTTCCACGGCAACGTCAAAGAATCTTGCTACAATAGATTACCAGCAGCTTGAAGGCTTGGGAGCTCCATTCATTAATTAATCAAAGAATGACATGATAACAATCTCTCATATGCTTTTGGTGCCAAGAATCCTTGATGTATAGCTGTATAGCTTCTTGGCTTAAAAGTCAATATATCTCTTAACATTTATCAAAAAAAAAATCTCTCATATGCTCAAGTATTTTTCCAAATTTTAAAATTACACCTTATGTCCATGGTGCTTTCAGCACAAATCTCCCGATTAATTCACTAATTAATTAAAAAATAATAAAATATACAAGAGATTTATATGATTCAATCCTAGAGAGAGCCAACTATATATAATTTACTAATTAATCAAAGAATGACATGATAATAATCTCTCATACACTCGAGTATTTTTGTTAATTTAAAAATTACACCTTATGCCCACAGTGTTTTCTGCACAAATCTCGCGATCCGCCAAAGAGGGGAGTCCCTTCTGGTTGGATAAATAGAAGAAAGCAGAAGATAACAAAAGGACCAAGAGACCACTCCAATAAAATAATGATTTGGACTTTTCCTTTTATCGTTAATATCTTTCCTCTTCGTGTCTTCTAGAGCTATACTCCTTTCATAGTGCCAAAAGCAAGGTGTCTCCATCATTGCCGGTGGACCCTCTTCAATAAATGTCATGGTCTAATATCTACGGCGGCTGACGGGAGTTGTCCTCTCCATTGCCACCTCGTTAAAAATATACCATCTCATTTATTTGCATGTTATGGGCCATGTTTAATTGACCGACTTAAATTTGAGACATAATTTAACAGATTGAAATGAGGTATTGGTTTTTGATAATGTAAAGAAACAATGGGTGTTGGTTCGCTGAATTTTTTAACTTCCTTTGGATTGTGATGGATCATTTTTTTGATGGATTTGATGGGAGAGAAGGAAGTAGGCTTGTCAAAGGGGGAATAAGGATTTCAAGAGAAAGTTGAGAAGTGGTAATCTTCTCATCTTCATTGAGGTAGAAAACCTCATAAAAAATAATCAATCTTAGAGGAATTCGATTTCAATAATGGAATTGGAGAGTCGAAATAACAAGGGCATTGACACATATAGGGGTGGTATTTTCCATAGATTCAGTCATGATGAAATGGATCTTTCTCTTAGTATAGACTCATTTTAATTCACAGAGTTATAATCTTAGCCCAATCTAAACGAAGCTGTCTTTGATACCATGATGGGGCTACAGCATAAGCTAATGATTCCTGAGATGCTAATGCTATCTCACAACACATGGCCCTTCTCTCAGCCTTTCAATGGAACTGCCTCTTAATCTTCATAAATGATTAATCTATTTTATAAGGCTCTCAAGTTTCAGAAACTTTCTAATTCACCAGATTCATAGAGTGGTGAATGAAGGTTATATTTGTGGAACCGACTTATCGTATTGAACTAACAGTACAAACCTAAGCTTCTTACTAACATTAGAGTTCGAGGAAGAAGAGAAAGCATTGAGAAGGCCATTAAGGAATTGCATATAAAAGAGATTTTCAAAACACTAATCTTGTTTTGACTTCTTACAGAAGTAACCTTTATATAGACGAAGCCAAGCGTAATATTGTAACGGTATAACCACACTATTAGAATAATACAAGCATACTTAGGACCACTAGGCATAAAGGACTGCGTTATTATGCAAGATGCTTTTACAAGAGGAAGGACACTAATAAGACAATTTGGCCAAAAGCAATGGCCCTCATATAGAAGCAAAAGAGGTCTGCCAAAGTGACACCAAAGCAAGTCGTGCGTGAGCGTAATAGGCCACTCGGTCTCGTTCGTATTTTACCCATTACATATATGTGCAAAACAGCGAATCTTGATATTTAGTGTTGGTTAATGAGACTGTTAGTTAAAAGAATGGATGTTACGAAACAATTCATACAAATGATGGTCCGCGACTATGCCCGGACGCTGGACCAGTAAGTACCATGCTTGCTATCTTTCTTTTCATTGCAAAAGAAATATGATTTTTCTAAATCGTTCGAAGTCCCCTTTTTTTTCTAGCTTTATGAAAAGATCCTCATTCCAAGATTCGATCCTGCAGACTGAAACGTCGCAGCCACGCGGAAAGAATCATATTGAATGTGGGAGATCCATTTGTACTGTTGCGTATTGCAATAATTGACAATTAGAGTAGTTCAAATCTTCCACGGTATTTGACAACTGATGTAGATCTGCGTTTTTTGTGGAAAATGAAGGGGCACGTGGCTCCTAAGAGCACCGATGACAACGTAGGACTTCGAGTGTGCTTCAAAACGTAATCCGCAAACTGTTCACGAAAAGCCTCAGAGAGAGAGAGAGATGGAGAGAGAGGGAAGAGAGATGCAGAAAGGATCGTCGTTCGGATTGAGGAAAGGTTCGTGGACGGAAGAGGAAGATGTTCTCTTGAGGAGCTGTGTCCAGAGGTACGGAGAAGGAGAGTGGCATCGAGTTCCTCAGAGAGCAGGTATTGTATCATTGTATGTGAAGGTTATTCTTGTTTTCTATTTGCATATACTCGCGAGCGTGTAAATTTGTATAGTGATGGGGATCCTTGTTTTCTTGTTGCATCCCCATCGGTATAATCCACTTGGATTTGCGTGTGTCAAATCATCTCGTGTCATCATATTTTATTTTTGTCAAATACTTGTGTTATCATTGAGATACTTTTACTTGAGTGAAAAGTTTTTCTTTTATTAAAATGGGTGGATGTGTCTTTCGTTAGTTTTGAGATAGTGGTATCAAGTTGGATTAGATTTGACTTCTTCAAGTGAAACTTCTAGTGCTCTCCAATGATATTTCATTGATTTTTTAAAATAAGACAAAAAGGGGACGTGTATTGATATTTTACTCATGTCAACGGATTGATTTGCACTAAGAGCATCTCTATACTGTGTATAAACATGCGCGCAGAGAGAGAGAGAGATCGCTAAGTTCATGTTTGTATTTCTTGAGCTTGTAGGTTTGAATAGGTGCAGGAAGAGCTGCAGATTGAGGTGGTTGAACTATCTGAAGCCCAACATTAAGAGAGGGAAATTTTAAGATGATGAGATCGATATGATCATGAGGCTTCACAAACTTCTTGGGAACAGGCGAGTACATGCTAAGAAAAAGTCACATGTGAAGTGCATTTGTCTGTTTTAATAGAGTTAGTCATATGGTGGTGAGCCTACCTGCGTTATTCACAACAGCCTCTCCCTCTTCTTCCTCCAAAAATGGATTAAGGGTTGCATTGGTCGAAACAAATGACAACCGCATGTATAAACTGTGTTAAGGATTAGGTTATTTCATTTTAGGAAAAATTAAAAACAAAAAAATCTTAAACCCATTATACTTGTGCCAATTCTGAAACCTTTTAATTTGGTCATTCTAGTACTAAACCTTTGACGTGTTGTCAAATTAGTCCTAAATCTTTTAATTTTGTCAATTTAATCATAAAACTTGCGACGATTTGTCAATTTAGTCATTGCAACAAATTTTGATCGAAAATTATTGATATGGCAATCTAGTCAATACCGGCCGTCTTACATGACACAACCGATATTAATATGGATAATTTTTCAAAAATATTTTATTATTTTTTCTTCTTTTCTTTATTTTCTTAACACTGGGTCAGTTACCAACTGATCCTTGTCAACGACCCTCACCTAGTTGAGACGAGGCATTGTGGTCCTCGCCCATGGCCTAAGTATCCTTGTTGGCCACAAGTGAGGGTGTCGACCCTCACCCAAATCCAAGCGAGGGCTGTGACTCCGTTGCTGGCCAATGGGCGAGGGTCTTGGCCCTCACCTTGATTTGGCGAGGGTGTTGCGGCCTTCACCTATGACTGATGAGGGCCGCAATGCCCTTCGATCACAAACGTGTATTTCATTCTTTGGGCCAAACAAAGAACGAGAGAGCAGGAATTAAACAATTATGTGGCAATTATAATAACTATATCTTTGGATAGGGAGGCAAAGCAAATGGGCCGCATGCTCAGTCGGTAATAACTTAAATTCAATCAATAGAAAATCAATTTATGAAAATCCGAATCTTGCTAAATATACTGATTTAACCTAACAACAGTCCTCTTTTTTCTATGTTGGTAAGAGCTTCATGATATTCAGCTGTCAATTTTTAACTATCATCAAACAAATATTAATTCCATTTCCATTATTAAAGATTATTAACACTTAAAATTCGGCACTTAAAATTTTTAATTTACCCAACAGACCCTAAATCTTAGTCATTTTTAATCAACTTCACTAGCATAGTTGCATTTGATATGGATTAAAATCAGGCACCAACTTATTGATTAGTTATGGCTCTAAAGGGCCATTTTTCCACATTTAAAAGTAATAATAGGTGAATCTACGGAAATTTATAGAATTTAACACAAAGGTGTTAACGGTGTGTACTTCAAATATATTAGAAGAGAAAGAAACTAATTGTTCACAACTCATTTATAACACTTCGCAGATTGGAGAGAGCTTATGAAAATTCCCATTCCTTGACTGTCAACATCAATTGGCCATTCCCACGATGAAACCCTTATTTTGTCAGGATTGAACACTTATGGAAACAAAAAGAAATCACTACTTTGAATTGATTCGTTTATTTATGAATCACTTGAGTGTCATAATTTTTTAAAAATATCCATCACAAGTGTCATGTCATATTAGATTTTGGGTATTTGGGTGAATGTTTTTAAGAAGTTATGGCATGCAAACCATCAGTCGAAAGTTTCAATACTCAAATAAACGTTTTTGAGAAATTATGGCAATTTTGTGATCGAAAAAAAAAGTTATGACACTCAAGTGAGCACCGTATGAAGATAATTTTCGATATCTTTCCTCATAATTTAACATTTCATTTAGTCGAAATTATTGATGCAGGTGGTCCCTAATTGCTGGGAGACTCCCGGGTCGAACTGCGAATGACGTGAAGAACTATTGGAATGCCCATCAACGGAAATTGATGACTTGCCAAGGGAAGCCGGAGAACGAGAAACCCCAAGATTTGGTAAAAGTTGAAGTCATAAGGCCTCGCCCTCGGACCATCTCCAAGAACTTCTCTTCCTTGGGGGTCGAAGCCTATAGAGAGCTGAACAAGTCCCGAGAGCCGCGCGTCCACGACGTGCCTCCAAACAGAAGCCCCTGGATCGATGATGACTTTGAGCTGCGTTCGGAGACGACGGAGGCATGGTTGGATTGTTGGAGCGGACTCTCCTTCGATGCAGAAAACATCTGGGACTGGCCGGTGTGATAGGATCTTGCCGGGCCCTTGGATATTACTTATGCATGTGTTGCCTTCTTATGATTGGGGTTTGTATGAATACGGACATGGGAGAACCAAGTGGTGTGTGTACTGCTTTTCTGCACGTGATCCCTTCGTACGCTTGTGGTCCGTATGACTGCGTAAAAGGGAGAATAATGACTCTAGAACATCAACGGTGATTATGAATCCTTCCGAGATTTGCTATATATTTGGATACGTTTCGAATAAAACGTCCCACATGCATATGTCACGGGCCGAGAGTTTCCTTGGCCTCGGAAACGACCCGCGGGCGCCTAGCGAGCGGAATTCGCCAGGCCAACCCTTTCTTTAGCTGTTCCATGAACGATACGGTGAATGATTCTTCGTACGAGATCCTACCACGCCCAGCTTCGCTCGGGCGTCTAGTCCATCGAGCAAGGCAGCAATTCTCTTTAGGCACAACAACTGGTTTCGGCCTGCCATGGCCTCGTCAGAAGAGCGGTATCAGCTCCCGACCAGTTTGTGCACGGGAGGCCTACCCCGTCTTCAGAGCTCCTAAGTGATATAATCCTTCTATCCTAGAACTCCTAGCACCAACCGTCCTGACGCAACTCCCACGGACCAGTTGTGTTCTACCCCTTCTGCCTCACACTCTTCACCAGATAACCCCAAGCGCCACTCACAAGTGTCACGAGTACGGGAGGATTCACGGACCGTGACACATACATGACAAGATTTTCAGAATATCAACTGTGATCTTTAACGTTCAAGGAAATACTCGTTTGATGTTCCACCATACCGTAAGTAGAACCTTTTTTTCAATAGTTAAAACCCTTCATCTGCATCAAAAGTATCTGGTCTGTCTCGAATGGTGGTGATGGTCACAATTTCTCAAGAAACGTGACGTGAAAGTTGGCCGAACAAAGAAGAAGAATTATGGCAGAATCCTACCGTGACAGAAGAGAAAATGTTAGTAAAGAATCTGGTTTTGAATTTTCATGATGGTGCTCAAAGATATAAATGATCTGAAGGCCAGTACTTAACATGCAAACAAACAAACAAACAAACAAAATAAGCTCGTTGAACTGATTTCATGGCTTGAGAAAAACATAAGATGATCCGTTTTGCTCTTAGTTGAGTTTGCCGTTCTGATGAATCCGTTCAATGGTAATGTGGGATCCTAGTTAGAACGAATGCTGATAAACAACACATTTCATGCAGAAAGTCGGAGAAACAATGTAGGATTTAAAGGGGCCGGAGGGGGGAAAAAGAACAGATCAATGGGAGAAAACAATAGTAAATCTTGCCAAAAGATTTCGTCTTCTTCGTCAGCTGTATATTTCCGCAACTACAATCAGGGATGCCGCTTCAATTATAATTAGTGGATGCAAGTGCTGCCGTTGAACTTTCTAAATTTCACATGTATTGCTCTTTCGAGAAAAGTTGGATTTGCTTTAATAATCATGTTCTTGCCCTTACTTGACGATAAAATATACTGACATTGAACCCACGTTTTTGTTATGAGTTAGCATAGTCGGATTACAGTGAGAAGAAAATCCAAACCTCGCACACCAATAATGTCTCTCTTTCTCTCTCTCCCTCTTTCTCAAGTTAATTTACGTATCGTTGATGGCAGTCTTGTTGTTTATGACTATTGGTGGGATTCCTTTTGTTTACACAAAAAATTGCCCTAAGTCCCTGAGAGACCGAGCGAGATATGATCGTACTAAGTGTTGAGCCAGGAACGGCGGTAAATGAGACTTGGTTCAGTTAATGAAGATCGATGGATTAAGAACAAGATAAATGTTCAAGTGACGAAACAAACAATCTTGGCTACAATGATGATAACCCATTCAATCATGAAGCCATCACGATTGTCAAATCACGGTGTCGTAAATCTCAAACCACTTATTATAGTGATTGAGAAACATGGATTGTTATAACCATAAGGAAGTGGAGTTGTAAGTTACAAAAGAAATTGTTGACACGGGGGAGTGATAAGGCTTTGATTGTTGACTAGAGGTCTTTTGATAACCATTTGTAAATACATGTTGGTAAATTCTAAGAGTTGTGTAGAATATTATTTGCTTTTTTTTCTTAAATTGTCATTAATCGTTGGTGGCTGTAAGTATTGGAACTGTAATTTGAACAAAGGACCAGCAATCAATGAATGAACACCATTTGGTCAATTTTATATTCTTGTTATCTTTGCATTTCAATACTCTTTTACATAGCCGATCATGATTATGTCTCTAATCTTTGTATCTTTAATTTTCTCATTGGCTTGTGTTTCCTATCTAAGAATTAACAAAGGACCCTTCACACGTTTTGTCGATTTCTATATAGATTTACATTTTGAAAGGGGCTTTGTCCACATTGACGGGTCGATATGTGTTCGAAGAAGTTATTCGGTGAATCCGTGTGATGAGCCTAATGGATGTTAGCAATTGGATCATGCGGATCTGTCGAGATCCGAGGGAGCACATCCACCGCCCTTTACGTGCTGCGATGCTTCACCTCTAGCGGCACCTCTACCGCGTAACACGGAATGGCAGCGGCGCGATCTTCTATAGAAAAGTCAAAGCACTTCGCAGCCGTTGGATACGAATGGATCGGAGGGGTCACGTCCCTCTTTGACTTTCGGTAATCAAAGTCTCGTTCCCGACCTTCAGTTCGGAAAAGCATCTCGCTCCGCCAACCTATAAATACAGACTCCCTCCTCCCTATTTCGCCGCCTCAAGAAAGAGAGAGAGAGAGAGAGAGAGAGAGAAGCAGAATCACCTGAAGGAATCTAGAGGAATCCGGGTCTCTCGGTTGGCAAGAAGCGGCGTTTCCACGACGGAGGAAAGCTCCGACAGGAACTCTCCGAATTTCACCGGGACAGAGACAAGAAACCAGAGCGAAGCCAACTGCGCTATCTTCTTCCGGGGGTCACCTCTTTTGAGCCGGCGGCGGATCCCGGGGGACACCCTTTTGTTTTCGCGGGTAGCTGTTGTGCTGCAACACGTACGTTGCGGTGTATTAATAGGACCTTGGTTAGAACGACAAAAGGATGTTGACGATCAAGAGGGTCGCCACGGTGGTGTCGAATTATCAGGAGGAAGGTGGCGAGAAGGATAATGCTGTCGTTGCTGTTGAAGGGGAAGCCAAGGGATGTGGTCGTAATTGCCTCGGAAAGTGCTGTTTGCCTGGTAAGTCCCCTGTGATCACACTCTTCCTTTCCTTTTCCTTTTCCTTTTGGCCTATGAAAATTAGAACATTCTCGCTGATTGTTTGCGGTTTAGTCATATATTTGAAGATGAATAGATTGTTTTTGTAGGGTTTGGATGGTTTACCTTTCTCATGATCTGCAGATATCAAACGTGTATCGCTTTGTGTGCATATTAGAAGATTGTTCGATTTGGATGTTTCTTTTTTGCCACAAAGAGACTTACATAGAGACGATTGGGTACATTAGCTTTGATAAATTCATCTTATTTTAATTAGTTACATGTTTCGTCCCTATTTCTTTGATGTCCTGATTGTTCTAAGGCAAGTGTAGTTTTCTTGCTGGAAAAGATTTCCAGTTAAGTTCTTGGGCTTTGCAGACTATTGACCGGAAATTACGCATTCTATTTGGCTTTCTTTGTTTCCCGCATAAGTTATGACCATGAGGTTTCAAACTTTTGATTGCTGGTGTATAAAGCTAATTGTGAAATTGGAATAAAATGAGGTGGACCATCTTCTTTTCTTACCATATTATATGCTGGAAGTTGAACTCTTGATTGAGCTTCAAGTTCTATGGGGGTTTTCTGATCCTTATCTAATTGGAGGGATGCATATTTTTTATAGCAATGGCCAGCTGCTTTTCTTGATCTTCAATCATTCTCCACTGCCTGGAGAAGGGACAATATAGAAATCAAGAATCAAAGATTAGAGAAAAATAAAGGCTGTCGTCATACCCTAGAGGATCAAAAAGCAGCAGTATATTCAATTAAAGACATATATGTGTATATCTATAAAATTCATTATATGTAGAGAGAGAGAGAGAGAGAGAGAGAGGATGCGGATGTTTGGTTCATTACTTTCTCTATGTTGGCACTGGCTTGTACCTGATTTAATTGCTAATTGCAGCATCAGACCTTCCTCTGTACACGTTCAAGGTAGCCAGAGAAGATTGCACTGAAGCATCCATCTTTTATCAAGAACCACCTGAGACTTCTTTCCTGCTTAATCTCTTACTTGGACAGTGGGAGAATCGGATGAATCAAGGTCTATTTCGCTACGATGTAACTACATGCAAGACAAAGGTTATTCCTGGCGACTATGGCTTCATTGTGCAGCTGAACAAGGGGCGCCACCTCAAAAAACGGCCGACTGAATTCCGAGTAGACCAAGTTCTCCAGGATTTCGATGAGAAGAAGTTCAATTTCACCAAAGTGGGCCAAGAGGAAGTGCTTTTTATGTTTGAACAAAGTGATGACTGCTACAGTCACTTCTTCCCCAGTGCACCTGCCATTTTCAAGCCTACTTCTCCTAATGTTGTAGCTATCAACGTAAGTCCGTTGCTTCCTTAACACTAAACGTTATGCATGGCTTCATTGATGTCCACTGGCTGCTGATGAATAAGGTGGTTAAACTTCTGCAGGTCAGCCCCATTGAGTATGGGCACGTTCTCCTTATACCCCGTGTTCTCGACTGCTTGCCTCAGAGGATTGACCACATGAGCTTCTTTCTGGCTCTGTCTTTGGCCAAAGAAGCAGCAGATCCTTTCTTCAGAGTGGGTTACAACAGTCTCGGCGCATTCGCCACCATTAACCATCTTCACTTTCAGGTAACATTAATTGAACACACTTTGATCCATGATATTGACTACCTGATTGAGCTACTTTTCTTTTTCTACGGAAGGAAATTATAACTTTTTTATCCCACTCAGTAGCGTTACCTACTTACCTCGTTTTTCTTGTTATTACAGGCGTATTATTTGGCTTCACCATTCCCAGTCGAAAAGGTTCCTACTCTGAGAGTAATGACTTCCACGAGCATGCAGAGAAATGGAGTAGTTGTTTCGCAACTCTTGAAATTCCCAGTCCGTTCACTTGTGTTTGAGGGTGGAGATACCTTATGGGATCTGTCCAGTGCAGTTGCTAATTCCTGCATACTCCTTCAGCACAACAACATCCCCTTCAATATACTGATCGCCAATTGCGGCAAAAGAGTGTTTCTATTTCCACAGGTAACTTTTCATTTTTTCCTTTCCCAACAGATTGACAGTTTAATGTCCATGAGCCGTTTTGCTGTGCAACTTAATAGGGGTACTAGCTCTGTTCAAAAAAAAAAAATAGGGGTACTAGCACTTTCAAGATGATCCATTGTGATAGGAGTTTAACTGATATATGGGCCATTTAATCATGGCACACAAAGTCTCATCTTTGTTTACGAGGCTTATTTTTCATAGGTCCAATTTCTTGTCTTCGAAGACATCACATCTTATGATGCGCTCTGCTTGGTTCGTCATGGAGATCTTTGAGTGTGATGTAACATTTGTGCAGTTTTTTTTTGTTCATATGCTCCTCTTCTATTTAAGCTGCACTGACTCTTATATATTTCGACTTTCTTTGCCATGGTCTCTCGATTTACCAATGAAGTTACACTACTAATGGACCAAATCTCACACAAGAAAGGAACTTTGAGTCAATAGTTGTGTTTAAGGAGCTAGTTAGGATCCTGACTATAAGGAAATGTTATTAATTCTCTGTAAATTCTGGTGGTCACCACAGAACAAGGTTGTGTATATTCCTCATAAGTTTTTAGTTATCTTGCGTCTAATTGAGCTCTTTGTCACTGGTCAGTGTTATGCGGAGAAGCAAGCTCGGGGAGAAGTGAGCCAAGAACTTTTGGAAACTCAAGTGAATCCCGCCGTCTGGGAGATTGGCGGACACATAGTGCTGAAGAGACGCGAGGACTTTGAAAATGCTTCAGAGGACTATGCATGGAGACTCCTTGCGGAGGTTTCCCTATCAGAGGAGAGTTTCCAAGAAGTGAAGGCTCAAATCTCAGAAGCAGCAGGCTTGTGCGAGATTGATACTGAAGCATATAACCTGCATCAGAACGAAGAAGCTGTGTCCACATCTTCTGCTGCTAAAGCCACCTCGCATTTGCATCAAGATTGTCTAGTCGTGAAAGGCAGGGCATGGCTCTTGCAGTAGCAGGTTTGCACCATGAATCGCTCCTTGCTGAAGCACAAGGAACTGAAGGCCAGATGATCCTGACAAACTGTCCAGGACAAGATTCCGCATCTTGTGTCGCTTTGTTTTGCATAGTTTGTCGGTTCGGTGATGAGGAATGTGGTTCGGTAGATTCGCTGCACCGCAGGGCGGGTTACATTCCTTACCAGACAGCGTTGCTTGGACTGACCGTCTGGAAGATTGAAGTTTGACATGGAAATAGCTTCTGACTTTGCCATTGCTATTAGAAACAGAGCTTCTGTACTTAATGGTGGCTTTCATGAGCACCTGGGCAGAAGTTGCCCTTTGTAGATTACTGATTGATTTATGTTAGGTAACAAATGCCAATGTATTTGCATGATGGTGGCCACCGGCCCTTGGCAGTTCTTTTAGGTTTTTCTTGTACTAACCATGAAGTTTGTTATAGGAATTTATTTTCCCTCCTGCCATTCAAGTGAATCTATGATCTTTCGAGCGTGATATCCTTTCTTAATCTTTTCATAATTTGGAACGGCGTGGATCAGTTTTGAGAATCGGTATTGTACTATACTGAATTAGGAAGCTAGTTGCGATCAATGCGCGCCTTTTATTCATTCAACGACCTGGGACAAGTGGAGTTTTCAGAAGGCAAAAATTATTTTTACCAATGCTAATGAGTGCCGTCAGGGCGAGATTTGTTAAACATATTTGATGTAAGAAATTTTTTATCTGAAGGCGTTGGCTGTGAGTATCACGATCCCGGTCAAGATGTAGAAAACTTGCAATATTACTCTATTGTAATGCTTAATGAATCTCCCGAGACCTAGTCATTAATGTTCTTTATTGACTTTGCATCACTCTTTTAAGTAAACAAGCATATATGAATGGTATGTTTATTTTCACGGAACATGAATGACTTCAGAAATATTTTCCTAAAAAATGATTGCCTATATTACTAAAGAAAATGAATGATTAAAAAAATTTCATCATCCACAAAGATGTTTAAATTTAAATTATTGTTGATAATGAAAATATTTTTATTAACTAATTATTTTAAACAATATAAACAATTAAATGTAAGAAAGTGTTTTTCAAACGATTCATTTTTTGCGAAGTTAACATGGCCTTTCCCGAAAGACTTGCAAATTTATTGGCTCATTAAATCTTGGAAAGTAGGGTAGAAATACGATTGAAAATTTATGGACCAAGGGTACATTTGATAACAATTCTATTTTTAGAAACAATTAATGTTCAAAAATAATTTTTTTAATTTCTATTCTCTGGACAAGTTTATGTGCAAAAGAATGTGTTTGATAACTAAACAAAATTTGTATCCTCATAATAGAAAAGAATATAAATTGTTTGATACAATTCTCAAAATTTTTTTATTAACATAGAATTATTTTAGCTTTTAATAATTTTCTAAGATTTTTATTCTTTTTTTGAATTTTTTCTTTTCTTCTTTTCATCCCTTCTTCTTCCTCCTATAGCTAGTTGCCAGGGCTAAGAGATGGCTGGCGACTGGCTAGAGATTAGTGAGGCTCGACCTCGCCAAGGCTGGACAAAGCCAACCTTATAGTGACTACATGAGGTCGAGTCTCGCCAATGGCTAGGTGAGGCTGCAAGGTCACCCTTGCCATAGCCAGTGAGGCTCCCCCGACCCATTGCCGAGGTCAGTGATCGACTAGAGAAGAAAAAGGAATAAAGGAGAAAAAAAAAAAAAAAAGAAAATTATATTGTTTTAGAATTTGTTGTCAAGAACAAAAAAAAAAAAAAAGTAGGTTTTTTTTTTCTTTTTATTTCTATTTTAAGTATATTTCCTTACTACTAATCTATTCTAAAGAATAGAAAAATTAGTTGACATTATTAAATGGATTTCTAAACTTTTTTTTTAAAAGGAAACAAAAGAATAGAAAAATAAAGTAACAAAATGGCTATCAAATAGGGCATAAGCAAACTTATATGTGACGGATAAATCTGACATCCGCACAATTCGAAAGGTGAGGGTAGCATTTCTAATTCTCGTGCTGACTTCTAATTGGAAAGGATATTCACAGAATATACTCATTTGCCCAATAAATAATAGAACCCTTTTGTAACTTCTGGTGGTTGTGAAAGGAAAAACGAAAATGACCCACGATCGATCCTTTAATTCTGGAGATTGTTAACGTAATTACTCGGAAGAAGAAAAAGAGAGTCGGCCCATCTCTCAAGGCGAGATGGAATGAGTTTCTTCCTCAGTTCCTCCTATGGAGAAACGTGTTGAGCTCAGCACCATGGAGAAGAAACGTGTTGAGCTCAGCACCATGGAGAAGAAACGTGTCGCCTAGAGCACGCTACTATATTCTAGCAAGTCAAACGGAGCAAAGATGGATATATATATATATCCCTACGCTCATACAATAATTTTTTCGACACATTTTAAACTAACGCCAAAATAATAAACCTTAGTAATTTCACAAAATCAGATTAGTTGGGAAAAAAATATCCGATAAACGATGATGGTTCCTGTGGGAGAATAATTTGCTGTCATTTACTATACGTACAAAGAAAATAATTAAGCATACCCAAAAGCCATTCAACCTCAAACTTTTAGGGGACATTATCAAAAAAATCATAAATTTATTATACTTATATCGATTCAATTCATAATCTTTTCAATTTGACCAATTCATTATAAATTTTTTAGTGATTTACTAATCTAATTATTCCGGTTAATTTTAATGAAAAATAGCTAACGTGAATATCAGCTATCTTACATGGCCAACACTAAAGTGAACAACTTTTATAACTTTTGTTAAAAATATTCTGATTTTTTTATGTTTTTATTTTTGTCCTTCTCCTTTTCTTTTTCTCTTTTCTTTCTTTCTTTTCCTTTCTGTTCTTCTAAGCCCAACAAGGGTCTTGGACCAACCCTTGCCCAGTGGCCACCTTAGCTAAGGCCACAACCCTCGCCCGCTACTGACAAGGGCTTTGCGACTGTCACCCATCGGCCAATGAAGCCAGCTCTCGCCTGTGATTAGGGTCAGCCTACAACCCTCACCAAACTTCGTAGAAAAAAAAAAGAAAAAAAAGTGTTAAAAATTCTTGAATTCTAAAAAAATTAAAAATTGTCAACGCCAATAGTCCTATGTAGCATTGTTGGCATTTACGTCAATAAATATCCAATCAAAATTTGCAAGAATAACTAAATTGGCAAATCATTAAAAGGTTTAGAATAATTTGGCCAAAATAAAAGATTGAGAATTAAATTGATACAAATGAAATAAATTTAGTTGTAGTTTTTTTATGATTTTCCTAAAATATTTACCTAAATATCCCACGACAAACCCATGCATACATCACATAGTTATAGATAGACAAAATCGTGAATTACAATAATCAAGATGCTTGACTAATAATATATGAACCTCTTACCTTCTAAAATTAAAATAATTGTCACGAATTTCATACACCACTCGTCTTATCCATGATGATGATTCTAAATTATATTTAAAATATGTGTCAAAATCTTTACACGGCATATATTATTTACTTATTTAGTTTTTCATTATTTCTCTTCGTATGCCACCCTCATGCTCTTTTTTCTAGTAAAGGAATAAATTCAAGGGCAATTTGATTTATTCTAGAAAAAAAAATTATGGGATCACATTACTGTTTGCATATATATTGACTTTCCTAAATGATTGTTTGGTCTATTATATAATAATATCACATTACCATCTATATCTATATGAATGTATTATAACAAAATCTTCTTTTAGGTGTTGCCTCGAAGTGTGCCCGGACTTTATATTGCTAGAATTAGACTTTCAGTCATTGCAAGAAAGATTTTGGTGCGTGCTGCATTTACCTACCATTATTATCCCGTCTCTTCATTATTTTACTATTTAATTCTAACTTATTTGTATATAACAAATTTTTTTAGCAAAATAACTTAAGATCAAGTTTTCTTGTCCATATTAGTTAGTCGACAAAAGTTTCTATTGTTTACATGCATTTTAAATATAGTAAAACTACATAACGTTTTGCATAATATTAGTGAATTTGTATTTTCATACTTATTAGTGGCCTTGTAGTTTGATAATTTAGTTTTTTATATACCTTTCACGGCTATGATAGGTTAAAATGATGTATATATGTTAAAATGTTTCATGCTCCATTTTAAAACATACTTTTTAAAGCCAATTGCGCTACGCGTAGGCAAGGATTTTATTGAAATAAAGGTTGAAGGATGTTTTGGGGTTGGCATAAAATATCGAGAGATTACACGCACTGTGCAGGTCTATTTTCAAAAGGCATCCCCATTTATTCAAAAGCTTATTCAATTTATCCTGATCATAATACAGAAAGAAAGATTTATAGTCAAGGATAAAATTTCATTTAATATATATTGTGCTTCTTTGTTTCACTCTCCATGCAATGAAGAAAGATAAACAGAGCCTTGTTGTAAACTATTAAGATCTAGACAGATCTAATCGCTAGAAATTGGTGTAGAAAACCTAAATCCCAGAAATAAAGCCTATCATAATTAACCTGGAGAATTCTGCTGTTCCGTTGATAAATAAAGCCTATCATAATCCCAAAAATAGCTAAACGGATCTTTTTCCTGTAGATAGATCTCTGGAATAGTTGATTGGTGAAAAAAATTGGTGATGACCTGATTTCTCAATTAGTTATTGATATCTTATTAACACTTCGACGAAATTACCAGCTCTTTTTCGGAGCATGCAATTTACCAAATATTTTTATATTTGACAACACTACAAGAAAAACACCTTAAAAAAATACTAATGTTCATCGTCTTAAGTTATCCATAGGTGACAAAACACAATTTTTGTCGTCTTATTGTCAACTAGAGGCAATAAATCGTTATGTCGGTGATGTTGGCATCGAAGAAAGGCCACAAATTCTTAAATTTATCACCTTAGATTATACCCTAGAACGGCAAAAACAGAGCTGTCGTCACCTTGAGTCAAACTTCAGTGACAGAATCCGTGCTTTGCCGCCGTTGATTCTATCAAAAGTGGGACAATTTTGAACCTTTGGTGACTATACGAAATTTTATCATCTTAGATTAGACTGAAGCAATAAAATCATGGTTTTTCATGTTGTGGCTGAGCTGTTGTCGAGCCACCATCTAGGCCAACAGGTCACCAAGCCATCACCTCTCTCTCTCTCTCTCTCTCTCTCTCTCTTTCGATCACAAGCTTGAGGTCTCGATGTCACACCTCAGTGCTCTCTCGATCACAGCTTGAGGTCTCGATGTCGCACCTCAGTGCTAACTCCCCGTGTAGACCCGGCTCGATGACCATGGAGGCCGATTTTCAACCCAAATCAGCTGAATTAACTAAATTGATCATCCATTGTAAAAGGTTTATGATTAAATTGTTGAGTAGGTCACTCCCAAATGGAAAGGCCAATGCAATTATATATATATATCTGTAATAGAATATGTATAGCAGTGTGTAAAAGAAAAAGAAAAAAAAAATATCAAAAGAAATTGGGAGATAAATCAACGTCATCTTCCATATCCAAAAATCAAAGGAGATTGGGAAAGAAATCAAAGTGATCTTATCTACAAAATCACGAGAGATTATGAGACAAATCTACGTGATTTTCATATCATACAATTCCAATTGGGATTGGATTTACTCCTATAAAAAGGAGTCATTCTCAACGGAGAAGAATATACAAAAGCAAGAATATCAAAGCAGCATTCCAAGAAAGAGAGTTATACAAAAATAAAGAATATCAAAGTAGCATTCCAAGTTATCTTTGAATGAGTTATTCAGTTTGTCTCACAAATTGAAGACAGCGAGGTGAGATTCACCTTTGTGGGTGAAGTTGTATCCATTATTTATCATAATGGAAGTTGGAGTGAACTACGGTCCCGTGGTTTTTCCTTCAGGGTTTTCCACGTTAAAATTCTGGTGTTATTTATTATTAATATTTTCTGCTTTCATTTAATATTTTATCCTATTTAATTTTCATAGAAATAGTAGCAGGAAAAGTTATGACGGTTCCTCCAGCACCAAAAAAAAAAAAAAAAAAAAAGTTATCTGGTCTTCTCCACAAATATTCTTTTCTTTTTCCTCATCATAAATTAATATAAATGTAATAGGTCAGGATATTTTAGATTCTTTTCCCTTTGAATTATGTTTCATTATTTTAAACAACACATGTATTACCGAACCAATTAAACATGACTTAGAGTATGGGTCAAAGACTCATTTGACCCATACCCACAACGAAAGGCTAAAGGAGAAAGAAGCGTAATAAATTAAATAGGCTTCTTGATTAACACGTATCACAAGAAAACAAATTCAAGCGAATTGGATAAATGCTCACTTGAACAGAAAGTAAAACATTGAGAACTGGCATCCACATCAATCTCTTTTGTTTTTTATAATTGGCGATACTGAACATAAATTTCAGAGATAACTTGTACCATGAGCAGATCCGTCGTATTTTAGAGTTAAAAAAAAAAAAGTTAATCTCCACAATATCTCTTATCATTAATTCTCTCCGAAAAGCGAAATAATAGTTCGGATATGAAAAGATACTTGATATCTTCTATTTTCCTGATCGGCTTATCTGTTTGAAGAGCGAAATAAAAAGTTCAGATACGGAGAGATGTTAGAAAAATCTTCTAAGATCTCTTTCCCAAAAGATTGTTTTCTTTTTTACCGTATAATTATGGAAAAAAAACTGTATATGTGCCATTGCCTAAATCATGCTTGTGTAATTATTTTCTTGTTTTGCCAATTTACAGAATAAAGAGTCTGATATTCACACTACACTACGAACATTGAAAAAAAAATAGTACTTCCCAACTAGAATCCCTAATCAAAGTCAAAAAGATTAATAATGTTCATATCAAATTGGCAACTAAACCTAAATCAATCATGACTGAAAAAATCGACTGAAGAAGAAGAAATAGGAGGGAAAAGGGTTTTACTCCACGCCCATGCATCATCACTTGTTAAGAATCAGAAGAGCTTGACCTCGTCATCATGGCCTTGAACTCGTCGAAATCGACTTGGCCGTCCCCGTCCCTGTCGACGGAGCCAATCATCCTCCGGCAATCGCTCAGCGAGCACTTCTCCCCAAGCTTCTTCATCACCGCGTGCAGCTCCTTCGCCGAGATCCGCCCGTTCTTGTCGAGGTCGTAAATGTCGAACACCCCCTTGAGCTCCTCCTGCTCGTTGCGGCCGCCACCCGGCCCCCACGTGAAGATCTCGGCAAACTCGTTGAGGTCGATGAAGCCGTCCCCGTTCCTATCGATCTCCGACAACGCGCGCCTCGCCTCCTCAGGAGTGGCCGCCGTCGGGCCAAGCGCACACAGGGCTTGCCTCAGCTCGTCGCAGGAGATCTTGCCGTCACCGTTCGCGTCGTACTTGTTGAAGACTAGCCTCACCTCATCCATGGTGCCCAGAGAACACGTCGGCTTCGGAATTGAACTTGAGCCGCCTCTTTTGGACATTGTTGAGAATAGGGAGCGTCGCTTTCTTCTTGCGAATATCTTGTGTTTTATGTATGTCTATATAATATATATATTATTTTAATTTTTTGGTCGATCCTACTATATTCTTATTCTAACTCTCACCTATTGCAACCCTTGAGAAGGTGGGGATTCAAATCCCCCACCTTCCCCTTCCATGTTAGAGTGGTTGTGTTTTTTATATATAGGAGGAGACTTTTAAAGATAATAAAAGTCATATTCTATCCCGATCTAATTTTGATCAAAACAGGAAAGACCAATGGTAAAAATCTCTTTTGAAATCTCCTACACTAGTCGTATTAATACCTGAATCAAATTTGATCATTTTGATAAAGTGCGATGAGTATTCGAAGAAATTTCTATTTTCATCACTTTTGTTGGTCTTCTTTCGCCTTCTCTTTTAGTCAAATATCTGTATTCTCAATTCATCTAATCAAATCTAAATCTTTCTACTTTGATAAATTTCCTAATCAAGTCCATGTGACATAATATCCAACTAAATTGAGCCAGCACAGCCTTCAGACAACTTTACAATGCGGCGTGGACATAAATTTTCCAAATGTGAACGAGACATTCACTAAATTTTATCGACATTATACTCTGTTTTTGCTGACATCTGCTAAATTTTTTCGCATATTTCAACATGGACATTGGCATATTTATCCACATTATATTGGGATGTCATCGGACGTCCGTTAAATTTAATTGGATTTGACGGTGGAAGGACTTGATTAGAAGATTAATAATTGTAGAAAAATTTGATTAGTCAAATTGACAGTATAAGCATTTGATTAGTAAAAAAAGGGGAAAGTATAAGGAGAAAAGAAGTAACGGAATTTGAGTGCGGACAAAAGAAGAACGGACCTTGAGTGGATTCGGCACATTGATTTAGGTAAATGACTTAATATGCATTAAAAAAATAAAAATAAAATAAAATGAAGAAGAAGAGGAGGAGGAGGAGGAAAAGAGCTGGGCAATGAGGGGGAGCGAGCGATTTTGAGTAAGTAATACCGATGTCAATACGCGACACATGACACACCGACACGATTTTTGTATGAAACAATATTAATACAGAATTTAATAAATCACAGAATTGATATAGTCGGTTGGGCATCAGGAAATTTTCAGTCAAATAACTGGAGGTCACTCATTCGTGATTATCAAGATTTTTTAATAACGGCTTATTTTCTAAATCCATAAAATTTGTGTCAAAACTATCGATTTTTCTTTTTAACTTTTCTTACCAATATAGAAAGGAGAAAAATATGTCACGTCCATTTATCGTGACCCTGGAGAGATTTTGATTTTTTATTTTATTTTATTTATACCACTGGCTTTTGAATGATGCTTGTGATTGGATGATCTCCTCGAGCTTCTTTCCTGGAAATAGATTTTTAAGATTAATTTTGGAAAGTTGGGAACGCACGAAAAAACATAAGACTCCCGAGAACGGCGGTCCTTCATTGGTCTGCGCAAAAGATTAAAACGCGTAAACCCTAAAGCAGAGCAACCGTGCTGAAAACGACACGACCGCATTGTCTTACTATTTCTCTTTACTTTTCTCACTTGTTTCTTGAAATGATTTTTCTATCATTTGCGAGAGACTTAGCAACGTAGTGACGCAATTCACGTTCGTTGGAAAGAAACTTCTCCATTTGGCCGCAGCCAATGGCGATCGGCAACTTCAGCTCCACATGATGAGAGCATTTGAAAGATATGTGCCTACATTACCATTTTGGACATGACCAAAGAAGTCATATAGCTATCGCCCTTTGGATTCTGAATTGCGATTGACTATTGCGAAACCGACGGTTAAAGATGTTTAAATAAGGATTGATTGCAATAGATTAATGGGTCCATACGAAAATTCTATATAAGACTAGTATTCTAGATTCATGAATCAGCAGCCCAGTTGGACGCAAGGATGGAATATTCCTGTAATATGCTATTACGTTATAATGTAATGGAGTTGTAATAACTACTATGCTTTTTGATTTAAGTAATATGATATGTATTATACTGTTTGGTTTCTTTTTTTTTATTGGTCGAAACTGTTTGGTTTCTCGAGTAGCATGTAATAAGGCCGGTTTTGCATTGGAATTCCCAAACTCAGATAGATAATATTATAAGAGTCATTCTAATAGTCAACTATGAATTTAAACCCCATAAACATTATCAGATAATATAATTTATTACATCAAATATTTATTGTTTTTTTTTTTTTGGTGTAAGATTATTATTAAATTTAGCACATACCACGCGGTTATCTTAACATACTATAAATATTACTTGAATAGCCAATTATGAGTATAGAACCCCATATTTATTTTCAAGATATATACTATAATTAACAATTGAAATTTTAATGAATATATATATATATGATTGTTATTTAAAGTTAATCACATAGTATGTGACTGTATTGATATAAATATCATCATGATTGAAATAATAATCAAACAACAATTTTGAGCATCGAATGATTAGTGATTGAGATAATCATTATATTAAAATAAATATGATCAAAAATTTTGATTACTATACCTGATGTTAAGCAACCAATATTATGCTAATCGTTACATAAGAATATTTTTCAATAAGATAGTTACTTATTATCAATATAGCATAATTTTGCAAGACGGGGTAAACCTAACTCACTGAGTGCTTCACTATGATTATGACCAACTATATTTTTGATCGTGTAATATGTGATCATATCAAATTAAATATAAATGTTGTCATTGTGATATAATAGCATAATAAATTTAGTTATAATTAATATAGCCTAACCTTGGTAGAGTGAGTTGGCAAAAACAGGCAGGGATCTTTTAGGCGGGAATGGCTAGTGCACAGGGGGTGATTTAATAAATATTCTAGCTCGGAATATAATAGGGAGTACACTTTAATAGCTATCATCACAAGCATACATTATAACGGGCACTATAAAAAAAGTCTAATGTAATTGTCATTACTACGACCAAACATACTATAAGCGATGTGGAAAGCTACAGATAGTTCTTCAAACAAATGGATTGCATTTGACATCCAATGAAATCATATCTCTAACCTTGTTTGAGGTGTCCTTGAATCGCCAAATTGGTGGACCGCAGGCTAGAACTTAGAAGTCGAGGTCTTCCAAGTTACTAGGCATACCTTAATGCATAGCAATAACAAAAAAATGAGTAAACACAAAAAAGAGCACTATCTCAATCACTATTTACATAAAAATAAAAGGTAACGTCGTGAGGTCACACATCATTGCAATAGGTGATCACTTGACAGGATAATGGACACAAATCTTAATTTTTAGAGCCCTAGTGTCAAGAAAAGATTACATTGTTGCTATTTTGTTATGTAAATCCCAAAAAAAAAAAAAAAAAAAAAAAAGACAATAAGGGTCTGATTTTTTGCCCAAAAAAACCCACATTTTTTAGAATATTTTCCTAAAAACAAAAACTTATATCAATTATAAAAACTTCTAAATGAAAATATCTTTTACTAATTTTTTCAAACAATATAACTAATTAGTTATACGAAAATATTTTTCAAATCATTCATCTTTCGAAAAATAAACGAAACACGAATAAAAACGACAAGCTTATTTGTCATTTTATCAATGATTTTCTTTTGTTAGAATACCCAATAACATCTTAGATCACGACCTATGTACACTTATGCAGGTGATAAATTGACATGGTAGTGATCGTAGATTATAATTTTAAAAGTATTTAAGTGAAAAAAATATTACACTTTGGCGATATTTTTTTTTTCATATAAATCCAAAAATATGTGTTAAGTGACCTCACGGATGGAAAGTGGTCCTAGGAGACACCCGTGAAAGTGGGAAAGCTGTAGTTACCTTTTTCTCATGGTCACGCAGAACGTGCAGCAACCTGCTGCGGAGTCCGGCATAGGAGGACCGTGGGACTTTGGAAACCTGCTCTGAATTTTGGTTGCCTAATAAATGCACCTAGTCTTTGTACATTTACGAAAGCTCCAAATTTTAGGAAACGGAACCAATATTGAATTGTTTAAACAAAGAGGTGGATATGTTCAAGATGGGTTGCAAACCTGAAAAGTGTAGGTAATAGATCGATGACTTAAGCACTATATCACAAATTTTCCTAAAGAAATAGTTCTACTACTTAAGGTTTGATTCTCCAAAAGATAGGCTCAACTCATGGATAGATTTTAACTAACTTATCTATGAGGGAATCGATTAGGAATGAGAAATTGATTATAAAGTAAGTGTCAGATCAAGAACCTAAATATAGAACCAATCACTTCTACCAAAATTCGTGGGCTGTGTCCATTATTCTTAGTGCGGTAATTCTTGTAGTGGCAAAATATGGAGCTTAAATCGGATAATATAAAGACAAAAAAAAAAAAAAAAAAAAAAATCAGATAATATGCGTCCCGATAGTTGGATCGTGTGGGTTTGCTTGTACGTTCCTTGAGGTATAAGTATGAAGGGACAGACTATCCTTCTTTCCTTTTTCTGTTTTCTTTTTATTATGTAAATTTTAACGGTTGTACTTTTGAAAATACTAGAAGAGCAATGAAAATTTTGGTTGTTTTGTTTGATTTCGTGAATGGTATTTTTCCATTTAAATTCAGTTGCACATTTCCTTCTTTGCTTTCAGGAACACAGACAATAAGAATTGTAGATAAACATATAAAAATCGTGTATGGACTATTTTTCCACACATATCGAATTAACACTTGAACTTCCATTTATTTCGTAAAAAATAAATTATTTGAAAAATATTTTCTTAAAAATAATATTTTGTATTGCATTAAAAAATGAACAAACGAAGAATATTTTTATCGTCCACGAAAATATTGAAATATAAATTATTGTTAATAGTGAAAACATTTTTAATTAACCACATATTTCAATAGATACAAGCGATTATTTTTAGGAATATTTTTTCTAAATCATTTATTTTTTGCAAAATAAGTTAAGCACAATTGCTAGCAAATCATTCTCTTTTATTAAAATATTGAGAAAATGTTTTCTTACTCATGTTCATTGTAAAAGATATTTCAAACATTGATAAAGGAGAAATAAAACAATGAACGAAATATGTGTGTGTGTGTGTGTGTGTACACGCATATTATCAGTAGGGGGTGAAAGGGAGATTAGGAAAAAGTCGACTCATGGATCATTTTCATTTTAAAAGAAAATTAAAACACATTGCAAATGAATAGTCATGTATTATGGAAAGAGGTGACTTCTACATTTACTATTTCAATTGTAACGGAAAATGGGGATAAAAAGGTACCATTACCAATTAATTTTGAAACACGCTAATTTATAACAGTAAAGAAACAATTGCATATAGAACGAAAAAGGCAAAAATGGATTTTAAATAATGTCTCTTGGCTATAGCATCTGCGCCGACGATATAGATAACGTAATTTTTTAATTGTTCTAATATGTTACAATACACATCTGCTTTTTACAAATGTTACCATGTAACATAAATATCATTTTCTAATCACATCAATTACATCATTCTTCTAATGACTTTGAAACACTTTTCGAGAAAATTATCCAAAAAGACCTACACTTAATATACGGCGACCAATTCAGTCCTAAAACTTTCAATTATATCAATTTAGTTTTAAACCTTTTAAGGTTTTGCCAAATTAATCCTAAACCTTAGCATAATTCTTCAGGCTAATTTTGGCCGAAAGTCACCAACGTGGCAATTCAATCGGTGGTGGCTGTTTTACATGACCAATTAACTCTGATGTGGATAATCTTTTTAATTTAAAAAAAAATTCCAATTTTTTTATTATCTTTTATCAGCATATATATAAGTAAAAGGCATATGAATTATTCTTCAAGATGTGTTGAAATAATTAATTATTAAATCGCATTTTTATCTAAAAGCTTAAGCTTTTAGAATAGTTTGCAGTAATTTCATAAAATCTTATATGGTATTAAAATTGGAGATTCTGAATTCAAATCTTTCTAGACCTTATTTGTTTCCCCAATTAAAAATGTCTATGCTCAGTACAAGAGAAAAGGAGCAAACTAAGGCCCCGTTTGGTAACCATCCAAACAAGTGCCAAATTCCCGATTCTTTGTTCCTGAATCATTTGGGCCTAGAATCGCGTTTGGTAAAATTTTTGTTCCCGGAACAGATTGGGAATAGAATCAAGAACCAAAAAAAGTTGATTCTTGTTAGGGGACGAGTTTGAGAATCAAAAATCAAGAATTTTGTTTCTTCCTTTGGCCATCTCGCGACCGCCATCTACCACCGCCCGCCACCGTCCGCCGCCGTCGTCACCGCCGCCCGCCGCGCCGCCGCCGCCGTCCGCCGCCGCCGTCCGGCGAGCTCGCGGAGGCTCGCCGCCGTGGCGAGGTCCGGCGAGCTCGCCGGAGGCTCGCCACCGGCGAGCTCGCGGAGGCTTGAGGTCCGGCGAGGCTCGGCCTCCCGGAGGCAAGCCGGCCTCCCCAGATCCGGCGAGGCCGAGCCTCGGCGAGGCTCGGCCGGGCGGGCCTCGCCGGGCGAGGCCGAGCCTCGCCGGATCGGGTAGGGGCCGGGCGAGCCTCGCGCCCCCAGCCCCACCGGGTGGCCGAGGCGAGGCTTGCCCGGCCACCGGCGAGGCTCGCCCGGCCTCGCCGGTGGCCCGGACAGCCCGCCCAACCCCGACGAGGTCGGCTCGGCCACGGCGGGGCTCGGCCGAGCCAGATCCGGCTCGGCCGAGCCTCGGCGGGGCTAGGCGAGCCTCGCCGGATGCCGGCGAGGCCGGCCGAGCCTCGCCGAGGGCCGGCGACGCTCCGGTGAGGTCACCGGCCCTCGTCGGCCGGTCGCCGGTCCGGCGACCGGCAAGAAGAAGAAGAAGAAGATGAGAAAAAGAAAAGAAAAAAGGAAAAAAATGAAAAGAAAAAAATGAAAAAAAAAAAAAAAAAGAAAAGAAAACAAAGGAAAAAAGTAAAAAAATTATTTAAAAATTAAAAGAAATTGATTTGGAATGTAATTAATGAACACGGTACCAAACGCAATTCTATTCCGTAATCAAAAATTTTGGACAGTTACCAAACGGCTTAAAATACTTAGAATCGTTCCCGGGAACGAGTAATCAAAAAGAATCGCCCGATCGTAATCGCCCCGGGAATGTAATCGTTACCAAACGCGCCCTAAGCGTGAGGGGAAATGTTCAAATAATTAAATATTAAATCGTGCCTTCATTTAAAATTTTAAGCTTTTAAAATAGTAAGCAGTGTTTTCATAAAATCTCATAAAATATATAAAAACCCAATTTGACTAAGCAATAGTTCAAGATTCTTCATTTGACATTAGGTTTTATTCATATACGATATCCCTTTAATTTGGAATAGAACCATGAAAAAGAATACTGGCATTTTGCTATGATAATCATGCAAAGTGAACAATTAGTTATCTACCAAAACTTTCTTGTTACTGTGAAATGGGGAACAAAATAGAAGTGGGATAACTTTGTATGGTGCTTAGAACTTTTCAATCTAAGTCTACTTTGATAAATAATTCTTTTAAAAAAAAAAAAAAAAAAAATCACTTAGTGTCATCAACAATTTTTAATGTGAACTATTGGACATGACTCGCTAACAAAGTGAAGTCAATAATATCAGTGCTAAACTGCATCATCTGTGTGGGTTATTTGCCCCAAATTAATCAATCGGGGCTAAATTCGTTTTCTTTTTCAAGCTCTGAATTAATTTTGTTCTTCAATCGAGGAGTCGATGCAAAATTGGGTGCTAAAATTTGCAATGAAGAGCAAGAGCAGGATGGACGTCGCCATATTAAGCATGTTCTAGTCAAGCATCAGACGAACAAGAGCTGCAAAGAAGAGGGAGCAACATAGTTACCGAACGAATCAATTGCCATAACTGAGCTTCTTCAGAGTTGAGTTGTCATTGTGGGATATATCCTCAGCCCTCGAAGAATGAGGAACACACACCAACAAAAGCACGACAACCATAGAGATCATCCACCAGACTCGCTGAAGCTCCATCATTTCATATTGCAGATTCACGAACCACGTTTCACAGCTTCATAGAGAGAGAATCTAACCAAACATTTTTCCCATATTGTTTTGGTCTTGCTGGTCAAGTTAGGACATAGACGGTAGCTAAGAAAATGATTGGAAAAAGAAAAAAAAAAATGTATATGAAAGTGAAATTTGTTGGCTGAAGATGAAGATGAAGACAAAGATGGTGAAGATGAAGTGAAGGTAGATTGTTGAGTTAGCTAGATCATTGAAATCGGCCAAACCCTAATCTCTTCCGAAAAACCCTCACACAAAGAAATTTCGCTTGTAGGCTCTCTCAGCTTCATCCTTGCTTTGCTCCACTTTATTTTTATAGGCTTTGATTTTCTTTTCTTTTTCTTTTTTTTTTTTTTTTTTGCCTCTCCCAATCTAATCTGAGAGTCTTTCTTCACCTCGTGGCGTCATCTTTGACTCGTTGTTTTTCCTCTTCGTCATTGCAGTATAAATCTGCTTGCAGCTGAAAATTTGGTAAGAACTCGTTACCAATCCAGCCAACAAGAAGGCCGAGCGTTGTTCTATAACTTCTCAATATTCGGTGATAACTCTCCTCTCTTGAGTTAGGTATAAATCTAAATCCGGAAGTTTTTCTCTCCCAATAGAGATGTGGAAGTTTCTTAGAGGTGTTCAATTTATGGTGGTTCAACATATTATTATCGTTATATTGATAGTGTTGAAGACATCGAACCTTGGTGTGTAGTGTAAGCCTTAGTTTTCGGAGGAAATGATCATAGCGTGTGTCCATCATTAATTTTGTAGTGATCGGCCGCCAATTATGTTTCTATGCCGCAACAGATCTGGTATTTTGAGATGAGAATGTGTTTATAGCTGCAAGGAGGAAGAAGAAGAAGAAGAAGAAGAAGAAGAAGAAGAAGAGGAGGAGGAGGAGGAGGAGGAGGAGAAGAAGAAGGAGAAACGGAAGAAGGAGAAGGAGAAGGAGAAAGAGGAGGAGGAGGAGAAGGAGAAGAAGAAGCAGCCTGGTCAATGCACTGAAGAGCCCTGATTAGTTCAATTGGGAAGCTCACATATCTCGAAGTGGAAAGATATGTTAATCTCCTTTTCAAATATTTGGAAGGATGGTATAATTACTAAAAGTTATATTTGACGTTCACTTTAATATCAAAAGTTTTATTAGATTACTTTAGTATAACTTTTATTAAAATATAATATTTTAAGTGGTAATTCCAATTTGAATAGCTGAAAATCCGATGTGACCATTGTTCATGTCCAAATAACATACAATGCCCTAAAACATTTGCCCAACATATAAAACCTAAATCGCAAATTGAAATAAAAAAAAAAAAACTCAGTTTCAAAACCCTAAACCTAATCCAATTCCTCGCCAACTACTTCAAGCTCTTTCACACAACCAAAATGGAGGAGATGAAGGAAGAAAACGAAATTTCCTCTCGTGTTACCAAGAATTAGAAGCTTAAAAAACACTAATCGACGCGAATCGACCATCTCCAATCCTATTTTCGGTTGCTTGCCTTCTCCCATTCTGCACAGAACAGAACAGAACAGACCGAAGACGCATGAATTCGTGACAGTTCCTTTCAAGAAACGATTTCATCCAACGCGATTCGCAATTCCAGAGAGCTGGAGCTAATTCCACTAATTGTCACTGTCAATGACAACCGTCCTAACATCACATTCCGATTCTCTTGTACTCTGTTTCGCGGTGGCGCTATCCAAAAAATTTGAATCCATTTCAAAGTCCTTCGCTAGAGAGAGAAAGGACGATCGACACGTCAAAAACAATCACCGAGGGAGGAAAATCCTCTTCAAAAGTGATTCCTTCACTTGACTTGTGTTTTTCGTAGGGTGTGCATGATAAAATTTCTACTTCTCTATTTTTATGTTTCTCTATTCTCCGGAATAGGTTTAGAACAGAAATTCATTTAGTAATGCAATTTAATTTTTATATTTCTAGAACAGATTTCTATTTCAGAAATAAATTTAAAAAAAAAATCAAAAGCTAAAATTTTTAACTTAATAGAAATTGAAAAATCAATTTTTTGCTAGAAATCAATTTATGTTCCAGAAATTTTGTCATGCGAACCTTAAATCTTTTTTTTTTGAAGAAAATGACTACTCGTGCTCGACACTTGTACTCTATCACTGAAGCTTGGTCCTCTTACTTTCTCTGGTTTCGATTTTGGTCTTTCCTATTCTCTGGAGGCCTCTTCATTGACTTTCTTTCCCATCGTCGTCTGGACGCTGTTCACCTTACCGTCGCCAAGCACCGCCCCACGGACCGCAACGTCATAATAGCAAGCTTGAATTGTCAATGGATACTAGATCATGGCCGGTTTTCATGCCGGTAGTAGATGAAATTTTACAGACTCTGCTTTGTTCATAAGCGGCAAAAATGGAGTTCGAAGAATTTGCCTTAATGAGGAGGAATCCTAATCGCCATCAGTCGTCAAACTGACAAAAAGAGGTCTTAGAATTCGTTGTCATTGAAGATGGACACAAGCGATGAAGTTTTTAGCTGAGATTCAACCACTTGGACACTCTCGCCAGAAGACATGGTGAAACAGAGGAAGTGAGTGACGGCGAAGAGACTTTTGTCAACGAGGGCGACAGCCACCAGAACAATTCGTCCGAAATCGCGAGCCGAGTCGAACCAAAATCGCTTCCATCAAGAACTTCTTCGTTTGATCAGTGCATCTCTCAAAATGGCGAGTCGAGTTGAAGGAAAATCGCTTCCATCAAGAACTTCTTCGTTTGATCGGTGCATGTGTGATGAATCCCTTGCTCTTCAATGATGGCTTTTCTCAAGAAGTCATTTTCTAGGAAAATATAATTATTTTCTAGTGTTCGAGTGAAATCTAAAAATGAAGTAGAAAATATTTTTCGCTTTTCGGTAAAGAATCCTCCATATATTCTTTTTCATTTATTTTATTTTTTAAAATAAATTTTTCATATTTTTTATAAATCGATTTTTAATTATTTTTAATTTTTAAAATCTATTTTCTTTTCTTTTTCTTTGTTTTCAATCTCCTTCTTTCTTGGCCGATCGCCGGCCATGATTATGGCCCGTGACCCGCCATAAACAAGCCTCGAGCTCGCCGACGAGCACGAGGCTCGCCGCTCCCTAGATTGGCGAGCATGAGCGTCGAGCTCGAGGCTCGCAAGATGGATGAGCGCGAGCTTGAGATCAACGAGCTCGAGGTTCGCATGGCAACAATGAGGGACTAGTCAAGAAAGAAGAAGATGGGAAGCAAAAAAAAAATAAAATTAAAAATAATTTGAATTAAAAAAGAAAAATTAAATTAAAAAACAATTCGAATAAATAAATAAATAAAATAAAATAAAATAAGGAAGTAAGGATTTATAAAGGTGTGAGATGAGATAGATCGAGTGAGAAAATGTTTTCCACATTTTACATTTTTTCCACGAAATTTGTTTTTCGTGAAACGAACGCTAGAAAATCCAAAAAATATTTTCTGGAAATTATTTTCTGCGACACGAATTGAGCTTTTAGCTTGATTTCACAGCAACAATCAAGGACTCTCAACGGAGCTTGAAGTCGCTCAATCAAAGGAAGCGGCTGGAATAGACATGGACTGAACTAGATGAGCATGTAGGCATGGCGGAAACGTTCTCGAAGGAGATGGATGGGTTGACGATGCTTTTGCCGCGGTCGCTGACTGTCGAGGTAGTGGAGGAGTTGGCGGTGCTAGGCGTGGTGGCTTCATAATCGGCGGCGCAAAGGATGGTGAGAGGGAGAAGAAGACGTAATTTCAGAGGAACAACGTCATTTTTTACAATCATCTATCCATGTGGACTGATTTTTAAAAAAATAAAAAATAAAAGCTGTTAGCACAGATAAAATTTTAATTATAAAAGCTATGTAATTTCTTTAACTGAAAATTCTCATTAAAGACAATTAAATGATCGATTTTCTCCGATTTAATACTTAAATGAGCGATAAAAACTTTTGATATTAAAGTGAACGCTTGTATACAACTTTTGGCATTCTTACAGTTTTTCTTCCCAAATATTTGGATAGCTTATTGTTTTGGAAATGTCTTTCTCCCCAAAAATTTGGGCTGCTCATTGTTTTAGAAGGCCAATTTAATTACGGATTGGATAGTTAGAGCTCACGAAAAAAAACTCTATACCTCCAAACTGGGTCTTATCCTCCCACGGGCCCATCCCAAGCTCTTTGCGATCTGTTACGTACCAAAGCCCGTCTTTCAGGCCTACTATCTTTCACTAGTTGAAGAATGCCACTTTTTGACCAAAAGAAATGAAATGAAATTCTCGAATACGTTCAAATGCGCAATAAACAGAGAAAGAAAGAGACAGAGAATGGTATAATTTATAGAAGATCGTGAACAATGAAGCAAGCCTCCATAGCTGAACAGCGTATCCCAAAGTGGAGAAATGTTTAGCCTTTCTTCTTCCCATTGGCAGAACTCGAATATGGCCTTGGTCCCATCTCTCTGTTCATCTTTTCAAATGGACACTGGACCGACCCGATTCACGAAAAGCTGCCGATCTTACAAAGAGTTGCATGCCTTCCAATGAGATATCCATCCGTGGATTAAAAGGACTGGACATCCACATGAACTTGGCATTGTGTCAGGGTCATCTCTGAAACCATTCAAAATTTAAGAAACTGCTGGGTACCGCTCGCCAAACTAGAGGACCATGCAATGTAATTTTTCCAGGATCGAGGTTGAGAATTCGTTTTACACTTCCCTCTCGGAAAAGAGGGAGATTTGCGATATATACACAAGAAATTGATCTCCAGACTCGGCTCCTGCAGCTATCTAATGCTTCTACCGACAGTCTTTCTCCACTTCCGTTCTCCGAGCAGGAGTTGCTTCGAATAACCCAAGCAAAAATCCGGGAGGGAATTGTTGGGTTTCTTTTATTCTCAAGTCTCAACGACAGAAGAAGTGATCGTCGTCTTCAAAGTCAGGAACTCCTAGCATCGCCAGGGCTAGGTGCCCGGTCATGTCGGTTTTTGATTGTTGTAGTTGACTGTAAAAGTCGATGATGCATCCATTTCCAGCCTTCCTACTTAATGGGGAAGGCTCCTCTTCGCCTCTTAGAATGGCGACGACATGATCCATGGGTGGCCTCTGAGATTCTTCGCTATTTATGCACACGTGTGCTGCTTGAATCAGCCTCAGAACTTGTCTATTACTTCTAAGAGTGGGTCCAAGATGTGGATCAAGCAGTTCTTGGATGGCTCCTACTCCTTTCTGCAAGAGGGGTTTCGCCTGCAGAACCAGCAAAAGTCCCATTATAGCTTGTCGTAAGTACATCGAGCCTTATGCTATTGCTCATGTACAAAGAAATTCCAAAACCAGAAGTGCATATTGACGGGCATACATTGGAGGTAGGCATATAAACAGTAGTTGCAATCTTGCAGTTTGAGATCCTTTTAACACAAAGCCACATCTACATGCAGAGCGCTTTACAAGGACCGGTAGGATTACCTTTTCAGATTAGGATAAGTTATGTCATAGGTAGTTTTCCAACATACGCATATGACTAACATCATTCAAATATTCTGCCTCCCTAACCCTAAACCCAATATTTTCCTGACATGAGATCTTTCAAAATACTAACCATCTAGCCCGTGTCATAATATTTTGCTTAACTTCCAAAATAATGAAGAAAGAAAGAAAACATTAGTTTATAGTATTGCCAGGACAAATCCAGTTCTATAGTGGTTTCAAGGAGCTTTTTCTTAAATTATAAAAATAAACTCGACATGAATTATAGACAATGCAATTAAGTGCTCCGAGCTTCCTTATTAGGCAAGTGAGACAATGACATGATAGTTATTTTTCAGGATAACTTTAGTTATTATAACTTCCCACAATTCTGTCAAAAAGGCGAAAAATAGTATTGTATTTCATTGTGCCAACAGGTCAAGAAGATTCAATGCTGAAACCAAGTTTGCTGCAGTGAAAGTTCAGTAACTTCAGGACCAGCTACATCTGGTTCTGAAGGCACAGGGATTTGATGCTTTGAAACGTCATGAGATGCAAACTATTTGCTTCTTTTTGCAAAAAGAAACAAGATGAACTCTCCAATTTCAAAACCTCATAAAATTGAAAAATTAATATAGCTTAAAAGCACTTTGATTATGGCAGTTTCCTAGCAAGATTAAAGGTACTTCTAGACGTCTTAGCTAGACTAAGGGTACTTCCAAAGTAAACGAGCTTTCTGAGGACTAGCGAATTGCCATTGTCAATTCCATATCTTCTTGGTTGAACTTTTTCCGCACATAAGTTGCTTATGAGGAGTGTGCATATACACGTTAATTTTAGCAGTGAACAGCAACAAAAATCTAAAGCTAGAAGATGAACCTACCCATAGGACCAAATTCTCCTCCCCTGCGGGCTTATTTGCTTCAATGGTTTTCGGCCAGTTATTAGCTCCAACAAAACCACTCCAAAAGCGTAAACGTCGGTCTTATCAGACACTTTGCCATGCTGGAAATATTCAGGTGCCAAATATCTGCACCAGGTCAAGTGTTAGAAACACATCAGTTGAAGAAACGTCTTAACCATGCACCTAAACAACAAATAGCCCAATTCAATATATTCCCTTCTTTTTCTCTATTTTGCCATTTTTTCCCTCTAACTTCTACACATACCCAAATGTTCCCTTGACAGTTTTGCACAGGAAAGGGACTGATGGTCCAGAAGTCCATGTAGCTAACCCAAAATCACACAACTGCAAAGTGCAAACAAGTCCAAGAGGTAGGTGCATCAGAATGACTATTCTTGACCAGTATGAACGGGAAAAAAATGATAAAGGAGCAGCAAAACTTAAAAAAAGATCGACTTTTTGACCTTGGGCTTTTTCTTGGAGGAGAGGAGAATGTTGGAGGGCTTGATGTCTCTGTGAACCACGCATTTCTCAGTCCCATTGTGCAAATACATTATAGCCTCGGCCACACCGACAGCGACCTTGTACCTCGCCAACCATGGAAGTGTAGGGCAAACCTTACCTCCCTTTTTCCTATCTGCAAGAAGGAAGACCGAATTTTCAAGAAACCACCCAGAAATTGAAACCCATTCAACAGCGAGTTTCCGAACCAGAACTCACTGTGCAGATGCTGCTCTAAGCTTCCCCCGGACACGTATTTGTACACCAAGAACAGGCCCTCCTCCGGATCGATGCAGAAGCCTAGCAAAGGGACTATGTTTGGGTTGTGAAGCGAGCTTGCAATCATCAGCTCTCTGAAGAACGCCTTTGGGGACTCCTTGTCTTCTCTGTCCAAACGCTTTATGGCCACTGCTGTTCTCAAGTACCCAACCCTTCCTCTGAAAACACAGCTCAATGCCCCTCTTCCCAGCACTCTGCCTACAAAATGACGCGGCAAACGCTCTCACTCCAAGTCTCATAATCAATACCAACAACAGAAACGCGAACTGAGTTAGCAGTTAAGAGAACGGAGAGTGCCGTGAAAGTGCAAATAAGCTCATTATTTGGCCAATTAATGCGATTTGACTCGTGCCTTACCTCTCCTTTAACTCCTCAACTTGATTGGTGGGGTTTATCTACCTAAATGAGCTCTTTCCTAAATCTAAAAAAGTAGGAAAAGAGGAACAGAAGCCAACTGGACTGTACTCACCTTTGGAAAAATTGCGAGTTGCAGAGAGAATTTCTCTGTAGCCGAATCTGATCAAAGTATTGGCCACCGGGGCAATGTTCTTCTCCAGCGACTCAAGCCGTCGCCATTTGAGCTCCTGGGCATCGCACTGGCCCAGGCCATTGTCCAAGTTCAGCATGAGAACCGTCGTGCCGACAGCGGAAGCGTCGACGCTGAAGGGCTCAGCTCGACCCGCGAGCAGAAGGTGAACCTGAAGGACGAGTGCACGGATTGCGGGTCGGCGTTGGCCACCTCCGGACCGTGGCGGCCCCCGCCGCCGCTCGACTCCGCAAGCAACCACGCCTTGTTGTTCTCCAACTGGCCGTCCTTATCCTCGCACTCGGCCTCGTCCCGGCTCTGCTTCTTCGTCAGAGGACGAAAACAGGACAACCCAAAGTCCGCCACCATCTTCCTGAGGAGGGTTTTGAGTCGTGCCTCGTTCGGGTGGTCGGTGTACCGACGGGAAACTGGCATCGGAGCATTTGATTCGTTGCGTGGCCTCTCAGGATCTGTGCAAGTTTCTTGGGACAACCCCATTTCTCTGACTTATCTCTTTTTCTTTCTGGAAGTGGCCGAAAATGCAGAGATGAAAGTGTTCTGAGCAAGGAGAGGGAAGATGGAGGAGAGAGTTGGGTGGGAATATATTAAAGTGGGAGCTGCTTTGCTTGAGGAAGGAGAGAGAACATGTGAGAGACGCAAGAGAGAAGGGTCTTCTTGACAATCAGCAGGTGGACATGGGGATGTGCCTGAACATGCTGAGACAACGCATTATAAATTAATATAATCAAGGCAAAAAAATAATAATAATAATTCACATGCATGAGTAATGGCAAACGGTGATCTAAATTCAGTTGACATTGCAAAACCACATCGAAACAAGGTTAGTTTCAGATCTTGTAAACTCGTGCAGGTCGTTCAAATGTCAAAATCAGTAATTTCAAGTGGATTGTGAGTCGTGTCTTCTTTCATCACTAATTGAAGGAAGTCAATAGACTTATCCATGATTTATAAGTATGAATATTATTGACGTCCGTATATATAATTAAATCCGAATATGGAATCCATCCATCAAAAGTATGGTTGGGAAAAGAAAGGATGGAGAAATATGTATATATCAATAAAAAAAAATGAGTACAGAATAATATGGAGGGAGAAGGTGCATGTAAACACGCCCCCTCCCCACCCAAAAGCATGAATATGAACAAACGGAGCAGGTGCTTGTGGGCTCGCACAAGTGGAAGGAACGATTTTTTTAAAAGGGGGAAAGGAAGGTAGGGGCATGAGTTGTGAGGTCAGAGAGGGGCTGCTGAGAAAAAAAGCAGAGATTCCGTCTGCCATGGCCGAAGCGTGCAGGCTCAAGTCACAACCGGACAGGACACGAGGGAGAGAGGCAGGAGAGAGAGAGGGAGAGAGTAGACTGTACTGACCAAAGGAAAAAAAAGCGAAGACCGAGATTCGTGTGGTTCAGTAGACATTGCGCAGGGGAAGTACCTCCCTTCTCGAGGAGCCTCTCTCATGTGGATCTGTGGATCTTCACACGTTGACCAAAAGAGGGGACTGTAGTTTGGTTCAACTTTGGGGTTTGCATTTCCCCAAATATATTTAGAAGAATGGGCATTTTGTGAATGCTGAAGTGTTTGGGAACTTTTTTTTATTTTGGTGCATTTTACAAAGGAGCTTTGAGCTGAAAAGAAAAAGGAAAAAAAGAAAAGGAGAAAAGGAGAAGGAGATGTTGAATCTGAGGAGGGAGGCAGCCGGAGCTGGTGGGGGAGGCGGCTGGTGGCTGTGGTGGGGGAGGCGGCTAGTGGCTGTGGTGGTGGGGAGGCGGTGGGTCACGGCGCCGCCCGAGTCGCGCGACACATGCACTGCCGTCCGTGGGTCGCGCGCCTCGGGCGACGCCGCCCGGGGCCACGCGACCGCGCGACGGCGGTGCGTGGCGACTAGATCGGCGGTGCTCGCCCGTCGCGTGGGTCGCGCAACCCCAGCGACGCCGCCTGAGGCCGCGACCCAGGCAACGCTGGTGCGTGGCGACGACGGTGCTTGGTGACGGCGGTGCGTGGCGACCGATCCGACTCACTGAGCCCCGCTCGCCCGTCGCGTGGGTCGCACGACCTACGCGACGTCGCCCGAGGCCGCGACCCACGCGACGCCGCCCGAGGCCGCGACCCACGCGACGACGGTGGCGACGGCGGTGCTTGGCGACGGCGATGCGTGGGCGACGGCTCCGCCGGCTGAGCTCCACCGGTTGAGCTTCACTCTTGAAGAAATAAGTTCAACGAGGAAGACGATGAACAGTAGTTTTTGAGGGTATAATAGGAAAATGCAATTATTAGTGAGGGCAATATTGAAAGAAAAAAAATTCATTAATACCTCTTCAGCATTCTAGAGCATTCCTGGCTCCAAAAATGAATACTGAACCAAACAGCCATGTGCCGTGAGAGGGTCATGGACGGAATTTGAAAATGACAAGGAAGCTAAATGAGAAAATGACAGAAATATTCCGTAAATTTTATGAACTTTTAACTCATGTAATTTGATTTTTGAATTTTGGTTCAATATCTTATGTTGGTCCATAAATTTTAAAATAGTTTCATATAATTTAAAAACTATATTGAATATATATACCAATTATATATAAATTATGTTGAGTAAATTAAAAGTCTAGAAACGATATTACAAATTAAGCCAAAATTCAAAAACCTCATTACATAAATTAAAAGTTCATGAATGATATTACACATTGAACCAGAGTTTAGGGATTCATTTGTATTATTATCCCAAACAAGAAATAAACAAGTATGCTTGATAAAGCATGTTAAGCGCTTCCTTTCAATCCAATGGATTATGTTATTGGCATCCACCCATGTTTATGACCTTCCAAGGTAACACCTTAGCCGACACACGCGGACAGGCGATTTGCGTGTGTATTTACGAGACTACTCTTTGTTTGTAAAGGGGACGAAATGTTGGTGGATATCTCACGTTATTAAGGAAAACTAAGCTTGAGTGTGCATGGTGTGATCAAAATGCTAACTTCGTAAGGCTATTTTGGGTTCGAGATATTAAAAATTGATTAATTAGAAGATTATTATACAAAATGATGTGGGCACGTGGTAAATTTTAGTGGGCATTTAAATCAGTGGATTATATTTGATAACCTATAAGATTGACCACCATTTGTTTTGGAAATGAAAAATGTTATTAATTATGTTCTTATTATTTAAAAAGAAAAAGATGGGTGGTCCATGCCAAAACCCAAATAGAACCGATTACGTTGCACTTTGGGTGACCCTCCAACGACCTCAATTGACATTGACAACCTTGCTTTTTTCGGCTTTGCATCTCTTATCTCACTTGCTCTCAACTCTTATTGAGACCTGATTATCGACCGTACCATTAAACAAACATGTTGACGAATTCTCAATCTAGAAATAGCTTTCGTTTCGTCGGGAAACGATGAGAAATAATAGTTATTAGGATCAATCTTTTTCTTGAGATCCTTATAAGGTAAACCGATACATCGTATTTAAATATAGCCATTATTAATGTACGACGAAAAAAAAGTAATGCTATTATGTCTTGCATGTATAAAAAAATCATGCTAAACTTTGTAATCAAGGGACGTTGCAGTATCCTATTGGATGTTTAATCTATTTGGTCATCCATAGCATTGGTCCCACTTATCTCAGCACTCAATTACTCGCCACATCATTTGATAAAACAAGTTTCTAATAAGATTTCTCTTCATGCCTAACGTTTGCCTAACGAAATATGTTGATTAAGTGCTAAAGTGTGAACGATTATAAAGTTTCGTAACTATATACTTATCGCCATGGAAACTTTCATGTTGTGTAAATCACAAAGATTATGTTGCTCAACAATTGGACAAACGAGCTTACCACAATCGTAAGAAGCATCGTGCGATACTCATTGACATTTGCCCTTTATTCAGATAGTGTTTTCGAAGAAACCTGTTAGATGATAGGAGAAAATTTCAATCATTCTCACTAGTGTTGAGCATTGTTAAGCGGGCCTTGCCCGTGCGGTTGGTGTCGGCATAGAGACGTCATTGCATTTTCGGGGTTATATGCTCGATCCCTTTCTGTTCGTAGCATCTGATTCGCTCGGAAAAGGGGCTCCTATGGACCATTGAGGATCAAAGCAAGTCCAGTCGGATCTTTTTCTATTGACCATGTGGCCAAACACCAACATGTCTCCTTTCGTTACATTAATAATTGATGTGAACATTGCTCCATCCTTTGCAGCGTATTTCACGGTGATAGTGATGAGAGTCTACTTAATTAATGAGTCCCTTCGGTTTGACTGGCACCGTGTATGTATGAAAAAGGCTATGAGATGTAGATCCGTTTATGCATGGGGAAATGATATAAATAGTTCATGAACTTTTATTGAATGTTTAATGTCGGCTCTATACCTTTAATTTTGTTCAATGTGGTAGTTAAATTATTGATAAATATTTAATATGGTCCTTAAATTATATGAAATGCCCAATATCGTTCTTCTATTAATTTGAATTAACAAAGTTTGCTCATGTAACTTTCAATCCGTTAAGTTTGAACTGATGACAATAAAAAAAAAATTACAAGTAAGATATCCATCTTAAATGAAGATGTAATAATTCACATTATCAAATAAACATGGACATGTTAACGTTCTTTTTTTTTCTTCCCTAAAGTAGATGAATAAAAAGATGGACACGTTAACTCATTGTTTTAAAAATCCAACTCAACATATTGTAATCCACGTCATTGAATGGTGTCTAATTTATTATTTTAGCAAATAGAAGCACTATATTGAATATTTACTAATACTTTATGTACCACATCAAACAATTAAAAGTCCATAGATGAGATTACACATTAAGTCAAAATTTAAAAATAATTTATGGCATTAACTCTTTATGTGATTTTAAATGTATGAAAGTGATTGAACTAAAGCATTGGGTATCGTGTTGGGAATAATTTCCTCAAACCTTATCACTTACTTAACCCTCTCTAACAATGATTTTAGGTTTTTGAGAGCAAATTTATCTCTTTAAGAAAAAGCCACAAAAAATCAAACTCTACCCATAATAGCACATTCATCCTAACTTCTTTCTCTTTTTTTCTTTTTTTTTTTTTGGTATAAAAATCAAAGATTACATTTACCATAAACTTTTTCTTATGACATAAAAAACCCAAGCAAATTAGATTCTGTTAAATGATTTTTCAGCCAAAAAAGTAGCACTCAAATCTTTAAGAAATCAAAAAAGCCACAAAAATCAAACTAGACCGCCCATCCACCCAACCAAACCAGATCGGTAATATATAAATACATATATTTAATTTTGAAGAAATTTTTAGACCAAAAAAAAATGTAAACTATAAAATCCATAATTTAAAGCTCAATAACCATTAAGATCTTATTTAGTTGTCTCAAATGGAAGCTCAACATCCATTATTAACTCTCTACTTTTAATATGAGTCTGATCTTTTTACTAATCTTGCAATTAATAATAGAGATGTTCTTTGCTTTTTGCTTTACTTTAGCTTGCTAAAAAATGTTGTATTGAGTACGTGAAACTAATTGGGACAAGTTCATTTGTTTCAAATTAGGGATTCTAATTTTTTTGAAATTGAAGAAAACAAATGCCATGTCAATATTATTTGCTTTCTATGACAAAATTTGACCAAGGGTAAATATTTTTACAAGGACAAGTTTGGAATTTTTGATGTCACATAAAAAAATTTAAAGTAAATGTGTCACAATGAGTATAGTTTAGGGTTTTGATGGCTTTTGCCTAAATCTTTATTAGTAACAAGTATGAAGAACTATTCTTTTTTTTTCTTTTTATGCATAGTATCTAATCATCCATTCATTCTTGATTACTTTCACCGATCTCTTGAAAAATTGGAAAGGTGATTTAATTTGGAATCAATCTTTAACGTAAGGATGGCAATTAAATATTAAAATATTTGTTTTTATCTATCATATTCTCACTCTCATCTTTTTCTCATACTTTTAATTTCGGAATAAAAAAAGAAAAAAAATCGTTTGGTAAGGTCAACTAATTTTTCTATTCTCTAGAATGAAGTAAAAGGCTTGTCCATGACAATGACAGACGAGGTTGAGATCCTGCGGGCATCCACATTTGAAAGTCGAGATCCGATGATGAACTCCTAGATGCCTTCGGATCGGGACTGTACTACCGCAGTGGACATTGCCACCGTCAAGCTTCGAGATTTAAGCGAACTTCCCTTCAAATTTGGCCATAGTAGTCCAAGTTCCATTTGGCCGGCCGGAGCTAACGTGACGCCGGTCGTGTGGCCGGCGAAAATTTTTTAATATTTTTTTAATATTTTTTTCGAATTTTTTTCTTTTTTTTTTTACGGAAGATAAATGTGTAATGCGAAAAAAATATTAAAAAATTGTTCGCCGGCCGCTTGTCTCCCGCCGGCCCACGCGCTCCGGCCGGCCAAATGGAATGAATTGGCACAAATCAGTTTAGGGCTTTTTGGACAATTTTTTACTTAGAGGGGGTCTTTGATATATAATTCTATAAAAATATGTGGCAAGTACAGTTTGAGATCATCTTTGACAAATCAAAAACAAAAAAAAACAAAAACAAAAAATCAAAGGCCAGAGACCCATTTGTTTCAAATTAGGGCTAATAGAAGAAACAGAGAGAGTTATAAATTTCCACGTAAATTTGCCACCTCAACCAAGTTATCGTTATGTGTTATTTAGTTCAATAATTTCACAGTAAAATTCGACAAAAGTTTACGGAAGATAAATGTGTAACACATATATCAGTTTAGGGTCTTTGATAATTCAAAAATAAGTTTGAGTTAAATCCATCATAAGTGTATCGGTTTGAAATTTTTTATGATATTAGCCTCAATATTTCCTCACTCTTTATAGCTCATTAACATATTTAGTTGAACCCTTCTCCATTCGAAAGCTAAAGCCAAACTTACTACTCCAAATCACATCATAATGCCCATTGCCCGAAAATCAAGTCAGGTTGGTCAAGAGATTTTTTTCCTTAGGATACCATTTGTTAAGAGTGCGTAGTAAAAGTCCGATACTTTCACTTAACAAGATCGCCAAGAGGGAGTCTAAGTATGGGCCTATGAATATATTTAATAAAACTTATCTTTACTAAAAGATTTAAGTCACTGAGTTATGAATGAATTATGATATATTAATAGCTCTAATTTATGCTAATACCGCAATGTGAATTTTTTCCAGTACAACTCACAAGGGTGTCTCAACACATTCCACTTATGTGAGTATTGTTAAGCAAGCCTTGCAAGCGGGGAGAATTATCAAAAAAGTCATAAACCTATTACAATTGTGCCAATTCAGTCTTATACTATCTTTTTTTTTTGGATGATTTAATCTTAAACCTTTTATAATTGTGTCAATTCAATCCATTCGGCCAAAATTAGCCGGCCGACGCTGACGTGGACTCTAGCAGAGGACAATCGGCCAAAACACTAATATGACAATTTTTAAATTTTTTTTTCGAATTTTTAAATACTTTTTAAACATTTTAAATTTTTTTCTTTTTTTTTTCTCACCTTCTCCTTCCTCTGGCCGACGAGGTCAATCTTGCTGGCCATTGGCGAGGGCAAGGCCCCGCCAGATCCGACGAGCTCGGCCCTCGCCAAGGCGAGGGTGAGGCCTCGCTAGATTCGGTGAGCTCGACCCTTGCCCAAACCTCGCCGGCCCTCACCTCTGGCTGGCCAAGAGAAGGAGAAGATGGGGAAAAAAAAAAAAAAAATATATTTAAAAATTAAAATATAAAAATTTAAAAATGCCATGTCAATATTCACCGGACGACATGGCGTCACGTTAGCGCCAGCTGGCTAATTTTGGCCGGATTGACTGATTTGGCATAATTGTAAAAGGTTTATGACTAAATTAGCAAAAAAAAAAAAAAAATTATGACTGAATTGATACAATTGCAATATGTTTATGACTTTTTTGGTAATTCTCCCCTTGCACTCATGATTGGTCTTAGGATAGACTTCATTGCATCTTCAGGTTTATATGCTCGATCACTTTCTGTTTGTAGCATTCGATTCGCTCGGAAAAGGGGGTCCTTTGGACGATTCAGGATCAAAGCATGTCCAGTCGGATCTTTTCTTTTTACCATGTGACCAAACACCAACAAGGGTCCTTTGTATTCCCTTAATAATTGATGTAAACATTGCTCTATCATTCCCAGTGTCCCCCATGCAGATATATATATTTGGCGGATACTTCATGGTGATCTTGATGAGGGTCCTTTTAATCGATAAGTCTCTTCGGTTTGATTAGCCCCATTAACATTTGAGAAAAGCTGGAGATGCGGATCCGTTTGGTTGGACTAAGTGTAAAGGTAAATTGAACTAAAGCATTGGGTTGGTGCTCAAAAGAAAAAGCTCCGTACCAAGATAAAGAAATATCAATCAAAGTAGATGATATCTTTACTAGTAACAAGTACAGAGAACTTTTTCTTTTTACAATCCGACGCATGGCGCCTAATCATTCATTCAATCCTGTTAATTTCATCGATCTCTTGAGAACCTAAGAAAAAGATGACATTATAAATATTAAGTGCCACGTTTTATAACGATTGAGTGTGGAATCAATTTTTAAAGTAAGGATGATAATTTATCATTTTAGATTAGTTCAAAAATTAACATAAATGAAATTGAATAACACATCTTAAGTGGGGGATCATGATGGTGAGGTCCTGTGCTAGCTTTTTCCCAAGTATAGTCACCGCATTAGGTGGTCGGCCGACATTGGTCGATAGCCTAGTGGCTCTAGGTGTTCGGCAAAGTTGATAGCCTAGTGGTGCCAGGTGGTTGACAAAATTGATAGCCTGACGCGCCAAGGTGGTCGGCGAAATCGATAGCCTGGCAGGTGGAGTCCTAGATAATGATAATAATAATAATAATAATAATAATAATAATAAAAAAAATAATAAAATGAAATTGAAAGTTAAAAGAAGACGTTACTTGTTGAAAAAAAGTTTAAAAAGCAAATTGAATGGACCAAACTAGGAGGACAATGCACATTAAACAAAATTAGTTCCTTCCTCGAAAACCCTACATGTCGATATGCTCCTCTAGGTTGGCGAATGTACCATTATAGGAAGCAAGAATCAACAAAGCCTGATTAAATAAATTTGGCCCCAGTTTACCAGCTGACATGACAGTTGCCACGCACGCTTTGCATTATGGCTAACATGTCCAACTTTCATGTCCCCCTCCTCATCATCATCACCAGAATTATTCTAAGTGTTCATCTGTCATTAAATTGCATTAGTTGTAGTGAGTTTTCCATCGCATATATGTCCACGGATAACGGTACACTCGCGTGTCCATCCAACATGAAAGTGCAGTCTGTGCCGAGCAAACCCTAGTTTAAAAGATTTGCATAACACGATCTCTCCTAATCGCTTTGTCGATTTGTGGTTGCTGCCCTGATTCAACCATTCGCCTTCGTCCCAGTTTCCATCATAACCTATAATACTGTCTTCTTCACGGATCTTTGCATGCATCACTCCATTCGTCTTTCTTTCGTGCTATCAAAATGGTATCATTGGCCAGTCTGGGAAGTCCTGTTCTGTCGATCCTGCTCTGCACCATGAAGATGCTATTTGTGCTCCCTCCACGCTTTGATTGGGGGGTTTTGTACTCGCTGGCAGATCCTCCCAAGATTCCTGATATACCCCTTTTTTCATAAAGAAAACTCCTTTGATAAACTTGTCCACCTATTTCCTTTCGTGAAGGTATATATATATATATGCATGTGAAAACGAAAGGATATCATCCTTGCGCGAAATGGTGCGAGGAACAATTTCAGTCCAAAAGGTACAATGCTTGTTCCTGAAGGTATGATGTATGGAATAGGTTCTACTAGTAAACCTTTTGGGAGATGTTACATTCTGAAGTTATATTTGAAGATTTGCACACATCCATTCACTTCATTGGACCAAGGGAAGGCTGAAAAATTATAATGGCATATAGGGGAGAAGTACAATAAAAATGTTAAAAGTTATATACGTTTCTTATTTCAAGGCAAAAATTTTATCTCGAATCACTAAAGTGCCAATTTTTTTGAAAAATAATCTTTTCAATGTCAACTCCGATTTTCTTCAATAGAAATCCAATGTGTCCTTTTTGTTTTATTAATTTCTTAGGCTAACATGGCTCGCTAAAGAGTGTAGTTAGCATCTAAACCATAAATAACGTCGTCTACTGGCTTTCCCCCAAATAAGAATACTAATTCCCTATATTGAAAGAGAAACCCAAATTTGAAACCCTAACCAGCTGTTTAGTCAAAATTCACACCCTAATTTGATTTGCCCGTCAAATTAATAGCTTAATCTTGCAAATGAAAGACAGGAAGTTCAACAGTGGCTCAAATTTGTTTCAAGGATTTCTCCTCTAGCACTAACGACCCTAATTTTTCCTTCCTCGTCCGAGTCCTAATTTTTTCCTCCAATTGAGTGAATTGATGAGGATTAAGAACCTGACGAACCAAGAGCAACAAAGACGGCGAGTGATAGACAACAAGCGAGTACCGCGAGCAACCTTATCAGGGAGGATGGTGGACGATGAGATGAACACCATCAGAGCCCTAACTTTCATTCATCATGTGCGACGTTGTTTTTGGGCAACGGCGTTGGTGCAATGCCGTTTAGTCCTACCTAGCCACATTGGATTGAGCAATGTCGTTTTGCTGGTTCACGCAACTAAAATTTTTAATAAAAAATCCAACTTAGCTTATTTTTTTAATCATAAAAGCCATATGATTATTTTGGCCATAATATTTCATTGTTGGTATTTAAGTAATCGTTTTTTCTTTGATTTGGCGCTCAAGTGAACCAATGAAAATTTTTGGCACTAAAGTGAGCATCATACACAACTTTTTAACATTTCTACTATACTTCTCCCTAGCGTATACATATTCTAACTTTCTTCTTCTCCACCATACTATATATCTCTTGAACTTATGGGTTTGAATTCATGGTTGATTAACACTGCAATTGCAAATGAATATGGATAATAATTGAACAGCTTCACACACTACTATATTAGATATGTAGTAGTCAGGTTACTTGTTGTTTGTAAACAATGTATAATTATGTTATAAGTATTTTTTTTCGTCAAATATTAATGACATATTGATTAGAATGGTAAAATACAGGTTTTAGTTTATAATATATTTTCGTCATTACATGTTAAGTTTCAAATTTATTAGGTTTTGTATAACATAAATTAAAATAACTAATAACTGAGGCAATTTTTATTAAATGAGCATCATTATATTTAATTATGAAATTTTAAATTATCATCTGTAAAATCCAATTGAGTAATGAATAATTATGCTAATTATTGTATTATATATGATTTTTGATACAGTGTATAATGATACACAATCACTGGATTCATTATGTGTATTGTTCTTTTTCTATCATATGTCAATTATCTGTTTACTTATAATCTATTTATAATTGTGGTTAAGCATAACAATAATGGTGACCATAGAAAATTTAATTTTGATAAATTATCTTTTTGAATATTACATTATTGATCTTGTTAAGATAAAAGTGTCGTTAATAAAGTGACAAACTCTGAATGTTCTATCAATTATTTAAACAAGATGGAAATTATCTAACATCTTAATCAGAGTGGGGAAGGATCAAGACTTTTTCAGAATAGCAATTATAAATTTTACATGAGACTCAAGTCCGTTTGTTTTGCAAAAACAACTTCCAAGAAGACATTTTCCAAATTTTTCGATATTCGATTCACGGAAAGAGAACTAGTTAAGAAAAAACATTTTACATCAACTAAAAAAGTCTTCTCAAATAAGAGAAAATGTTTCTCACTTTTCAAAAATGAAAGATATTTTTCTCACTCACTCTCTCTTATCTCACATTCTCATGCAGCCATGCTCACCTCCTCTTCTTTCTTTTTCTCTTTTTTGAAAACATAGAATTTTTTTATTATATTTCTTTTTCTTTTTATTTATTTTTCTTTTCCTCCTCCTCCTTCTTCAATTGGCTAGCAACCATAGTGACAGGCGAGCTCGCCACTCTCTAGATTGTAATTGCAAGCCTCGCCATAGGCTTGTTGCGCTCGCTGATTTGTGAGCGATGGATTATTTTTCTTGCAAGAAGAGCTTGTCTTGCACTCTCCCCTCATTTTGTTTCCAATTAGGATTTGTTCATGCCTCATTCAAAACCATAAGTTTTGTTCAACAGAAAGAACATTGGCTTTGACGGGCTTTAATATTGCAATTTAGCAATTATAATTTCAACTTTTTTATAACTCTTCTCATTAACTAGTTCTTAACTATTATCAAGTCAATATTATTTTACATTAAAATAATATGAACTAAAAATTTCACATTTATTTTGTTCAAAAGAGGAAGATTCAAGTTAAATATACAAGTAGTTTCTGTCAAAATACATATAACAATTTTAAACACATGAAAAATGCAGGTGCTACTAGTAACAATTATATCGTCTGATATTAGTGTTTGAGTAACCCATCTTCTATTTTCACCGTGGAAATCTTCAATTTTGAGCTAGTTCTTTATACCTTATCTTATATTAAATTGTTTTTTTTTTTTGGTCGAACTTATCTTATATTAAATGACATCTTTCTCATCTACCATGACAGCTTCATATTTACGGAAAGTAGTGAGAGCAATTCTTCTGTGTATCATGTATTTCTATCAGTGAAAGCGCCTCATGGTTCGTGTTTCATCTCAACTTACATGGCCATGTGAGGCCCCATCAAGGCATTTCTTACCCTTTTAAAATGAGCTCTTTCTGCTTATAGCACCGGGGGGACTTTGATTCATGCTTTCTAGTCAAAATAATGTGAAGAGGCAAATGCAATAGATAAGTTAGGTAAGCCCGACCCTATCAAACTTTAGATACGCCGTCAATTAAAATTATGTCAAGCCGCAATTTACCTTGAATAAGATAAAAGAACCGTCCTCTCCCTTTTCTGCGCAATCCTCTGCCCCATCTCGGATTTATGCGCCATTGCAGCCACCTTGGCTGTCGAACCGTCATCCCCGCTGTACCACTCTGGTAGTAGCTGCCATCCTCAGTCACCTGCACCTCATCTCGCCGGATTAAAACGTCCCACCCCAGCCCCAAAATAAAGAAAATTCGAAACTATCATATGTCCAAAGTCCAATATTGAAATAATTTCAGAAGTTTTCCCAAACTAAGTCCATGTCACCAAACAATTTGAAATGCCTCGACCAACCTCCCCTGGCGGGGCCAATTTTCTCTCTGTGTCACCACAACTGCTGCCAAGCTTCATATGTCCAAGATCCAATATTGAAATAATTTTAAAGATTTTCCCTAACTATGTCCGTGTCACCAAACAATTTGAAATGCCTCGACCAACCTCCCCTGGCGGGGCCACTTTTCTCTCTGTGTCACCACGGCTGCTGCCAAGCCCTCAACATGGATCGAGACTGATATGGGTGGTCAACCTTGAATTAACCTCGACCCCAGCCCCAGCCTCAGTTCAAGGATGCAGTGGCGCCGGCACAGGGTCCGTGTAACTGAATAATTCTAATGATCAATTAAAACTTGCTACTGAATAATTCTTCAGCAGCAATCCTACCAATTTGTGGGAAGAAAAACGCAGAAAATGGCTTACAAGAAGTCTGTCACAGGACCTTGGGAGAATTGTCAATTCAAGAGGAAAGTTGCTGCCCAAGAATCAGCCATCAGTGCACCCTCCTCATGGCTACTGACTTCTCAAGGCACTCCAAGACTCAAGCGAACAGGGTTAGGCATCTCTCTTCGTTGGGAATGTCCGAATACGTATAGCTAGGCAGGCACATCTAACCCTTTTGGCTTGGCGGGCATAGACATCTAATGGCCTAAAAGTTTTCGACAGCATCCAAAGATGATAATTCGCTGCAGTTTTCGTGTCTAAACAATTTGCGAGGCACCAGAAAATAGATGATGCGCATAACAAGTGCAACATAAAAAATGTCATAAACGATTCAAAGTTTTGCATTTGGCATTCCTCACAACAGAGACCACTTCATCAATGCTTCTGAGCTTCTTGGCAACTAGTTTCTTCTTAATGTTTGTCAAATCATGATATATCCAACAACCAACGAACATGCAGCCTCCCAAAACACGAATCTACTGCTTACTCTATGCAAAATGAAGAGTACATTACAACCAAGAATGTGTCCAATCTTCCAACAAACAAGGGCCACACGATACTATGACCTTTAGTAATAAAAGAAGTTAAGGCTACCAGAAAAGGATGACAAAATGACCATCCAAATAAATACAAAGCGTTGACGAAAATAGCAGGTTTAGAAATTGAACTAACAGTGAAAACCAAAAACGACATTTCCAAAAGACCATCCAAAACATTTCAGCTCCTAGAATACAAGTTCCACATTAGAGTCCTCTAACATAAAGATATGGTTGTGACACAACACTCATAGATAGAGGACAGGCTGCTGAATCTACTCACAAAGATATAAGCGCAATTGGAGACACTGATATCCATTCATTGTCCAAAAACTGCCGGAACATTCACCCTCCCAGTTAACTTAGTGAGAATCTTCCCATAAGAGGAGAAATTGGACACGAAACAGTCTACTACTCAAAAAGCATGGTTTTTGGTTGACACAGATATCCAGATTAAATTGTCCACACAACCAAGGAGAATGTAGTTCATGCAAATAAGAAGGTTTAGAGATTTACAGATCATTCTTAGCAAGGACGGAAGAATTGGAGGCACAGAATATATAGTTGACTAGAAACAAAATATGGTCAGTCTGAAAATGCCACCTCAAAAAATGAAGGCTTGTATGAATTTTAAGCTACAAGAGGACTTCTCCACTTCCTCAAAAGTTCATCGTACACATGTAACTTTCTGGCCTTGGAAAGGCTCTGTTTCAATTTCGACAATGTGGAAGAGGACAATTTAATTCCTCTTTCAATAATATCCTCAGCATATTTGACTGCTTCAGGGAGCCTATTGAGATCAAGAAGCCCCACAATCAAAATATTTCCAGTCTCATCCAAATCGGACCTGTAGTACTCGACCATCCATTTCCAGACCTTCATAGCTGAGTGATGGTCTCCTATATCTATAAATATCCTGGCAGCTGCATTACAATTGGCCAGGCTTGGCAAGCATTCATTTTTCACCATCTCTGTAAACACTATCGAGGCCTCCTTTAGCTTCCTGTATATGATCAAGAACTGAAGCAAAATATTGTAAGTTCTATCGTCTGGAAATGCCCCATTGTAGACCATTTCATCCAACAGTCTCTCGGCTACATCGATGTGGTCAGTGTCACAATGTAAAGCTATCATTGAATTATACATTTCTGTATCTGGTCTACACCCAACTCTTCCTACCATAGCTTCCCATAGAAAGCTGGCTCCTTTAGAATCAGCACACTTTATACACTCCTCCAATGCGTCCTGAAAGAACTTCATGCCTGGATAACACTGGTGATCGCTCATCGTCCCAAAATATTTCAACGCTTCAGACATGCCACTAGGGCCCTTTAGCAAAGTACACAAAAACGAGCTATAGGCAGGCAGATTGGCCGGGTCCCAACCGATTTCCGTCACCATCTCGGCAAAAGTCCGCCTAGCACCAGTCACATTCCCTTCATTCTCCCAACCCTCCAACAATATCGCATACGTATCGGCGTCCGGCCTAATCCTCTCCTTCACGACCTGTAAGAAGTCCACTGCGTCCACGGTCTTACCGTCCCTACAAATCGCGCTGATCAGCGAATTCAATGCCACGACGTCAGGCGGCATGCCGTATTGGTCCATCACTTCAAAGGTCATGATAGCTTCCGGCAAGCTCCCGGCAATCACGTAGCTACTGAAAACCGAGGCGAAGCTGGCGAGCGAGAGCAGCCCCTTCTTCTGCATCGACTTCACGGCGTCCCACATCGCATCGAACAGGGCGTTCTTGCCCAGCATGTCCACCACCAAGTTCCAAGCGTACGGGCTGTGGTCGTCCTTGAGCTGGTGCCCGGCCCACCGGAAGAACTTGACGGCGGCGCCCGGGAAGCCGTAGGAGAGCTTGAGCACCTCCTCGACGTCTTCCTGCCCGACCCCGATGCCGGAATCCCCGAGGACCTCCTCGACGGCGTGGGCGGGGGTCCGGGCGACGATTTCGCACAGGACCCTGATCTTGGGCGGCAAATTGGGGGCGTCGAGGTACGAATTGAAATACGGCCGCCTGCCCAGTTCTTGTTTCGGGGCGGGGGCGTGGGCGGCGGCGGGAGCGGCGGGGGCGGCGATGGGGCGGGCGTGGTGGTAGGGACGCGGGTACGGGGGGGATTTCGATATCGACCTCGGATTCAGAGAGGCGCGGCGCTTGCTGTCGAGGAAGGGCGCGCTCGGCGGCGGGGAACGGGAGCGGGCGCGGCGGAAATTGCGGTACGGCCGCTTCCGGTCGCCGGCCATTGACGGATCCGCTTCTCGGGTGTTAGCCCTAAATCGAGAGGGAAGATCGAGCAGCTGATTTTAGGGGGGCAATCGCGGAGAAAATCAGAGGACAAATCTACAGTTGTTCTCCCGGGAAAACGCTAGGCGTGCCGGTTGTCTGGGCCGAAACGCAGAGCCGACGGGGGCGAATTTACCGACGTGGTCCTCTGTGCTCTTTTGGAAGCGGCGGTTTTTTTTTTTTTTTTTTTTGTGACTCAGGAATCGCCGTACAACTGGCAGCCGACGATTTAAATCCGAGGCGACCGGCAGGGACTCATCTCCCACGGGCAGCAAGTAAGTCGGGCAATGGAGGCGAGAAGTTTCAAACCTCTTCCATGCCAATTAAGGGACAAGGCGCGAATCATCTCGTCCACCGCAAGTAGGTATTTTGGAAATGGCGGTTTGATCTTACGTAATTGTGGCCATTGAATCAATTCGGTTAATTTTAATCAAAAATTATTAATACGGATATTGTTTGTCACATGGCCAGTGTTGGTATGAAATATTTTATTATAATATTTTAATTTTTTTTTTGAAATTTTATTTATTTTGTATTTTTTTTTCTCTTTTCTTTTTCTCCTCACAGGCAATTATCGGTCTTAGCCTTGCTTGCCTGTGACAAGGTCACCTGCCATTAACGAGATTTGATGATGTCCGATGGAGGGAAAAAGGGAAAAAGGAAAAAAATAAAAAACAAAGGAGGAAAGTATAGGAAAATAAAAAAAATAATAAAAATTTAAAGAAAATTTTGAAATGTTATCAGAAAATATCAACATCAACAATGCCTACGTCAATAATTTTTGGTCAAAATTAATTAGATAAATTTAATTGGCAAAAATGAATTTAATCCTGTTTTTTCTTTTTTGAAAAAAAAATAGATCTTTCGTAAATGTAGTGCATTGAATTAGACGCAAACAAAGTTTTTTGTTTTAATTTCAGATCTCTTTAATATTAATTTTTGCTATAAATATTATTCATGCCTTTGGAAAGTTTTAACTTTTTTAGCCCGCCTCTTTTAATTGGAGATGTGTGTGGCGATGATAGAAGTTTCGATACCAAAGATTGCAAGAATATAGATTTGAACTAACCAATAAATTTATGTTCACGTAACAATAGCCATACTTAAAAATGGGCATGCTTGTCCAAGATCTAGATAGTAATGGAGGCAACGGTTTAGGAGATTTTGGTGAGAGCTGAGATAATGAAAATAGTTTGCTTTAGCAATTCTATCCTAGCTTCTTCTTCTTCTTCTTTTTTTATGTTGATATTAAAAAATTATCGGGTTTTGATTATCATTGACAAGCACAAGCCATTTGATGAGAGTAAAATTTGGTCAAAACACAAATTATTCATGAATAAAATAATTGACAACTTGAATAGAATTGATAACTCGGTAATAATGTGGTGGACAACAAACGTTATGCTTGCCATCAAAGGGCCTTCACGAATTGTTGAGGCCCGTGGACCCTTGCTAGTACCAATTTTGCTAAGCGATGGGGTTTGAAAATGAAGACAAATGAATGGCTTCAAAACATGACTATCAATAACTGTAGCTAAGCGTAACGTTGGATAATCATGTTTACAGTCTCAACAAGTATAACTATCCATCAATGATTGTAGCCAGTGTTAATAAATTATTCATTAATTCAGAATCCATAAACTGATTATAAATAAATGTCAAAAGTGGATATAAATAACCACGTTGTTATATATCCTTGCTCTATCAATCAAATGACACCTGTTCTTGCAAATTTATGTCTACCTTTAGTTCCCTGTAAATTATTACCTCATCTCATACCTTTAGCATTTCTCGCAACCTTGGATTCCAGTGCTCGCATTTTCAATTCTTTCAATTTTTAGCCATTCACCATTTTGTCCAAAATTATAATAGATTCCATTTTCCTCAAAAATCAATCAATTACCACTCCATTATTAGATTTTTCACTTTTCGGTGAAAACAATTTATTTAAACTTTTAGTTTTATTCTGTAAACTAATAATATAAAAAAAAAAATCATCACACAAGCATGGTTCATATGCACTGACACGCATAAAAATTCTTTAATTTCGATTAATAACATCCATCCCATTAATAAATTAAAGTTTCGTCTTCGTGACTGCTTAGATAACGGAGGATATTCATGGAAAGGTTCTAGAAAAAGATAAAAAAATCACTTCCTTCCCTTTAACTTGACAAGATTTATCTTCTTCACCCTCCCCATTTCCTCCATTAATGATTCTCCATAACAATTGAAAATTTTTCCCATAAATCTATTTTTGGAGTAAAATTCAAATTCTTGAAATTGGCCATTTTTTCACAAAAAGAAGAAAAAGGAAGAAAAAGAAGAAATTAGCGTGTCCAACGTCACGTGAGCGTCGGTGCACGAAGAGATATTTCGTATCGTTTTCCTGTCAGTTGGTAAGCTCATTTCCCCCACAGTTCAGTTCAGCTCCCCAAAAGCCTCCCCTCAGGTGCCCTAAAGCCTTCGCCGGCCCCGGAGCTCCTCCGCCGATCGCCTCCGCCGCCCGCCGTCCGCCTCCGCCGCCCGCAGTCTGGCTCCGCCGAGCGCGGCAGAGAGAAGGGAGGCGAAATGAGCGACCTTTGCCAGTTCCCTGGCCTCGAGCCTCCGGCTCCGGCTTCGGCTCCGGCTTCGGCTCCGGCTCCGGCTGTGGCGTCTACTCCGGCTTACGCTCTGCCTCAGGCGCCGTCGGCTTCTCCACGTAACTCTCTCTCTCCTTCTCTCTCTTTCTCCCTCTCTGCGTGTGAAAGATTCGAGCTTTGCTTGAAACGACGCCTGTGGAATTTGGGGAGAAATCGCATTTGTAGCGCGCTGGGATGAGAGAATGACGTTATGCTTGAGAAATGTTGCGGAATCTGTTTTCGGTTGAATGCGATGAGAGCGTTTTGACGGGAGAGGCGAGCTTCCCTAGATGAACGTCGGTCCATAATGAAGATTGATTAGCTTGTGCATTACCTTTAGTGGCTGCTGACCAGGTTATCTGAGAAGTTGGCATCGATGAGACAAATGGAAAGCGGTAGATGCATCGTCTTTCGATCTGACAGTCACCTATCTTGGTTTTTTCAGCTGTGCCTGTCAGAATTGACAACCTTACTCAATTTCGTCAACCAGAACTTCCTCATGTGGAGCCTGAGCAGGCTCCAGCTCCAGCACCCCCTTCATCTCGGGCTCCCGTGAAAGCTCAGACATTCGACCCTTCTTTGTGTAAGTCTTGCTATTGAACATTGATTTACGATGAGATTTGCGATGGCATAATGTAGTCAAGAATGATTAGCTTCAGCATAGAATTTTGTGGGACTAACAATCATCGTCCTGATTGAAAGGATGTCTCACTTTATATGTGGACTTTGAACAACTGGATTGTCCAATGAATTGATTGACCAGTTTCTTTAGGGGAAGGTGCTTAGAAGTTGGTTTGCCTCTATTCTGGAATGTCAGATGTGGTTGAGGTATTTATTTAAAACCTAATACCTAAGTTGATTACAATGTCAGCAGAAACAAGGATACTGCGCTTCTAATGTTTTGAACATAGCTGTTGGTTGATAGATGTGGAGTTTCTTTGCTAAATGCTATTTCACTTAATCATTCCAAAAACAAACAAGATAAAATATCTTTTGTTGTGGAGATGATATCAAATGCTGGATACAGTTTACGACAGTTTTCTCAGTTCATCCCCCAGCAGGAAAGGCCATTCTTTACATGCTATGGTTCCTTTTTCCAAGATCTGAAATGGAAAGCCGTAAAAAATGTGGTAGAGGCATCCTCTTCCAATTTGACAGACAGGTGTCTTGTTTTTTCCAGCTGTGCCTGTCAGAACAGACAATGGTGGTCAATTTCGTCAGCCGGAACTTCCTCTTGCTGAGCCTGCTCGGGCTCCGGCATCACCTTCATCTCAGGCTCCCATGCAAGCTCAGGCGTTTGAACCTTCTTTGTGTAAGTCTTGCTGATGAACATTGATTTATAATGAGGTTTGTGAAAGGCCATTCTTTACATGCTATGATTCCTTTTTCCAAGATCTGAAATGGAAAGCTGTAAAAAATGTGGTAGAGGCATCCTCTTCCAATTTGAAAGACAGGTGTCTTGTTTTTTCCAGCTGTGCCTGTCAGAATGGACAATGGTGGTCAATTTCGTCAGCCAGACCTTCCTCTTGCTGAGCCTGCTCGGGCTCCGGCATCACCTTCATCTCAGGCTCCCATGAAAGCTCAGGCGTTTGAACCTTCTTTGTGTAAGTCTTGCTAATGAACATTGATTTATAATGAGGTTTGCGATGGCATAACGTAGTTAAGAATGATTAGCTTCGCATACACTTAAGTGGGACTAACAATCGTCGTCCTGATTGAAAGGAAATATTACCATATATGTGGATTTTGAACAACTAGATTTTGAATGGTTTATAATTTAATCTGATCATATGAGAAATTGGCATTCATAAATTGATCTACCAAGTTCTTTAGGCGAAGGTACGTAAAAGTTGGTTTGCCTCTATTTTGGAATCTCATATGTGGTTGAGGTATTTATTTAAAACCTAATACCTAAGTTGATTACAATGTCAGCCAAAACTAGTATAGAACACTTTTAATGTTTTGATCATAGCTGGTGGTTGCTAGATGTGGAGTTTCTTTGCTAAATACTTCTTACTTAACCATTCCAAAAACAAACAAGATAGAGTGTCTTTTGTTGTGTGGATGATATAGGAGGGTGCATACGGTTCATGACAGTTCCCTCAATTCATCCCCTAGTCAGAAAGGCCGTTCCTCACATGCTGTGATTCCTTTTTCCCATGATCACAAATGACAAGCTGTAAAAAATGTGGTAGAGGCATCATCTTTCAATTTGACAGTCACCTGTCTCGTTTTTTCAGCTGTGCCTATCGGAAGAAACAATCTTAGTCAACTTCATCAGCCGGAACTTCCTGTTGCTGAGCCTGCTCAGGCTCCTGCTCTACCATCATCTGGGGCTCCCATGCAAGCTCAGGCGTTTGACCCTTATCTGCGTAAGTCTTTCTGATGAACATTGATTTATAATGAGATCTGCGACAGCACAATGTAATCAATAGTGATTGGCTTCGGCAGACACTTAAGTGGGACTAACAATCATCATCTTGATTGAAAAAAAATATCACTATATATGTGGACTTTAACAACTAGATTCTTGAATGGTTTATAATTTGATCAGATTATATGAGAAATTGGTATTCATAAATTGATTGACCAATTTCTTCAGGCGAAGGTACTTAAAAGGTGACTGTCTTTATTCTGGATCTCAGATGTGGTTTTGGTGTTTATTTAAAACATAATATCTAAGTTGATTACAATGTCAGCGGAAACAAGGATGGTGCACTTCTAATCTTTTGATCATAGCTGTTGGTTGATAGATGTGGAGTTTCTTTGCTAAATATTTCTTACTTAACCATTCCAGAAACAAACAAGATATAGTGTCTTTTGTTTTGGAGATGATATAGGAGGCTGGATGCAGTTCAAGCCAGCTCCCTCAGTACATCCCCCAATAGGAAAGGCTGTTCCTCACATGCTATGATTCCTTTTTCCCATGATGTGAAATGGAAAGCTGTAAAAAGTGTGGTAGAGGCATTGTGTTTTAATATGACAGACGCCTTTCTCGTTTTTTCAGCTGTGCCAGTCAGAACGGACAATCTTAGTCAATTTCATCAAACAGAACTTCCTCTTGCTATCCCAACTCAGGCTCTGGCTCTACCTTCATCTCTGGCTCCGGCTTCATCTCAGGCTCCTGTGCAAGCTCAAGTGTTCAACCCTTCTTTGCGTAAGTCTTGCTGACGAATATTGGTTTATAATGAAATTTGCTATCATAATGTAATCAGGAATGATTAGCTTTTGCGTACACTTAAGTGGGACAAATAATTGTCATCCTGATTGAAAAGAGATATTAATATATAGGTTGACTTTAAGCAACTAGATTATCCAGTGGGTTATCATCTGATCAGATTATATGAGAATTTGTCATTCATAAATTGATTGGCCTTTTTTTTTCTTTTTGCTTTTTTGTGGGGCTAAAGTGCCTAACAAGTAAGTTTTTCTCTCTACTGGATTGTCAAATCATTCAAGATTTAAATGGAAAATCTGGTGATAAAGCTAAAAGTTGTACATTATGTTTCTTTCTCTCAATTCCTTATGCATCGAGATTACATGCTTTATGGAATACATGATATTTGGTCATGTAGGTTGGCTATGATTGCAGCAGAAATAAAGGATAGTGCATTTTTTATTTTTCAAAATGATCTCCTGATTGTTTGGTCAAAAGATGTGGAATCTCTTGGCTAAGTGTTTCTTACTTTATCATTCCAAAAGCAAACAAGGCAAAGTCTTTTTTATTTTATTTTATTTTCGAGGCTTGCTATCAATTCTTTCAGTGAAGAAATAGGAGGCTGGACACTCTGCTATACCCAATTCATCCCCCCATGTTAAAGGCTGTTTGTCTCATGCTATGATTTTTTTTACCCATGGTCTCATATTAAATGTTATAAAAAGTGCTGGAGAGGTTTGGTCTTTCAATATGACAGTCATTGTCTGTTTCATTTTCAGTTGTACCAGCCAGAATGGATGATCTCAGTGACTTCTCTCAACCAGAACCTCCTACAGTTGTCCCTGCTCAGGCTCTAGCTCCACCTTCAACTCAAGCTTCAGAGCGAGCTCAGGTTTCCTGCCCTCCTTCGTGTAAGTCTTCCCTTCTGTATTGGTCTCTCGCCTGATTTTACTTGTTCTTGGTGAAAAATTAATGTTAATAATCTTGTATAGCTTAAATGTTTTCCTAACTTTGGAGTTTGTCTCACTTTGCTCTCCGTTGTTTCATGTCCTATAGTGTATCCTATGTATCCTGATTTCTAAAGACCATTTTGAAATGGCCCAAGTTTTTTCCACATTATAATGCATGGCCCACTGTGCTCACATAGGGTCAAAACTGTCTTTTTTGACGCATGATTCGTTCATATAGTTGACATGTGGCCTATGACTTTGTACCCTATGTTTTCAAGACCTTTCTTACTAACTATTGGCTATTGATCTTTTTTTTCCCCCGAAGCTATTGATCTTGTTGAATAGAAGGATAATTAGAAGGAAATTCGAATAATTATGAGGACAAATGTGACTATATGGGGATAAATAGATATATGAGGTGTTGACAAACTTCAGCGACTTTACTATTGATGGTGGATATCTGAGAAAAATTGAGAAAGGCGTACCAGGAAAAATGATATAACAATGAGTAAAAAAGACCATCCATAGCTTCATATGTGTAATTCGATAGCCAAGAAAAGGGTGCTTTGTTTTTTTTAATGTGTTTCGGATTCTTTCATCTACTCTGGAATGATGAATCTTACTCACAGAAAAAACCAAAAAAAAAAAAAAACAAAAGATATAAAAAAATCTGCCTCTGTTGACCTTTAGAGGTGGTAACATGCTTTTGCAGAAATTTTAGTTCTGCTTGATGTTTCACATTCTAAATGCACTCCGTATGAACTGAAAAGTTTTGTGATATATAGTTGTTTGAGTGTTGAACAAGAGAACAAGAAATATATTCTATTTTCTTCATGTTTCCAAATGGTCAAAAGAGACCTTTAAATTCCTGAAAATAGATGATGCTACTATAAAGTGGGCAAAAGACTAGTGATGTTCATTGATAGTAACCAAAAAGAAAACCTCACATGTGTAACTTGTTCAGGTGTTCCAGAGCATGTGAGGTACAAAAATCGGTTGCAGGAGTATACGCAGAAGATAATGGTGCATTTTCCTATTTATAATACAATAAATGAAGGATCTCAACATGCACCGAGATATAGGTCAACGGTATTCGTAGATGGGAAAAGCTTTACATCTCCCAACACATTTCCCCAAAAAAAGGAAGCTGAGCAAAATGTTGCTCAAATTGCATTGGAAATTTTGTCACAAAAGATGGAGGATGAAGCCTGTCCTCTCATCCATGAGGTTTGATAATTTTTTTACCTGTTGTTGCTATGCTTGATATGGATTGCGATTGATTCACTTGAATTGTTAGTTAGCATATGTTATATAGCTGAAATGCTGGAAATCATTATCTTTGAATTGATGACATGTTCTTATCATGCATGTGGATATCTTGAAGAAACCTTGAACTGAACCGACTAATTCATTTGAGAGCTTACAACTATGAATGTACCTCAGGTGGATATCTTTGCAATTTATCCTCATTAACATTGTCCTATAATAGCTGATAGCAAGAACTTGCCATTCTATGGTCGTTGATATGATTCATCCAGTTCTATGTGCACGTCCAAACGAGGTCAACATTTGATTTTCATTATTTATATGTTCTTGTCATGTGGTCAACCGGGTTGACCATCTATGTGAAACCACTAAATCAATTGAGGAATATGAAGATGGGAGGTATGACATAGATGATAAGACACTAGGGAGTAGCCTTTGTTATTTTACATTTTGTTTCAACCAATAGCAACTAGAAAGCACAATGTTTGCTTCACACTCTCAATGCTATATTTTGATTCTTAATTCATCCTTATGTTTTTTTAACTAATTCACTGGTTATGTCATTACTCCACAGGATACAATTTTTTGCAAGTCTATCCTTAATGAATATGCAGCCAAGATGAACTTGGAAATGCCACATTACAGAACCATTCAGCCACAAGGGGCAGTTCCAGTTTTCGTATCTTCTTTGGTATTCAATGGTGTGACTTACACTGGCGATGTTGGTAAAAGCAAAAAGGAGGCTGAACAATTGGCAGCCCGTGTTGCCATTCAATCCCTATATGGTATGCTGTTTTTTGTACTTTATTTTGAAGTTATGCACATTTCTATCCATTCAACTAACAAAGGATGTACTGACCGAATTTAAAAAAATAAAAAAAGAATAAAGAAACTAACGAAGGATGTATTGCAGATGATAGCAAGTCGAAAATAGTTCTTTTGAAGACAATCAAGTCTAAGTGGAAACTTTATGCTGCATACCGTGAGACTAAGTATTCATGTCCTGTTGGAGTGAACGTGGGAGGCAATTCTGAAATCTCAGATACCAAGCATAGAGAAGGTTCATCTTCTGGGCCACCTAATTATATTCTTCGTTCAGCTATTCCCGAGGCATGCTCAGAGTTACCTAAATCGCATCATTTGTTCCAAATACCAAGAGCAGTGGCTGTAGCATCCTCTGCAGTGGAGAATCCGTTAATCTCCTTTGTTCCTTCAAGTATAGAACAACAGCCTATTGCTGCTACGAATTCTGGTAAAAAGCGACGCAAGAACTAGAAAAAGGCCAACAAGAAACTGCATGATGACCCTCAGTAGGTTCTACTCTTTACTTCTAAAATTCTTTTTTAAACCATTTTAACTGAATTCTTGTAATCATATAGGGTGGCTACTTGTCTTTGAATATTGTTTCGTTTGTTCCTTAGATGTGTGCTATGTTAGTGTTGATTAGTATGCAAACTGAAGATATTTATCAGAATGATATCTTTAAAGACACCTTTACTCCTGTTGCCATTTCCTCCTTAATTGATCTTTGAACAATCTTGGAACATCTTTGACTGCTTTCTGATAGAACCTTTCTCACTAAAAATAGTCAACCACCTTGTTGGGTTCTTAATCTGTGACTGACTGATGAATTTGTTGCTGAACAAAGTGTTAATGTTTGCTTTTGCAGTTTTTGAGTTGATGTCTCCACTTATGTCAGTCAAAATGCATGTGATGCATGCTTTTCTGTCTGCATTTCTTCTTGTTTTAGAAGTTGGATCATTTGCTCTGTTACCTAATTCATAATCTTTGCAGGTTACCCAATGCTGTGATGCCTTTTAACCAAGCCCCGCCTTGTTCTGTTGCACAGTAGATGGAACGAAATGTATGGGCTTTCTAGCTAGACATCAGCATTCAAGGCTTGCCACCAGGGCTCTCTCTCTTTTGAGCGGTATACAAGCTTCTTTGTGTTGTAGCCTTGACAACTAGGATTTGTAATGTCAGATTGGATGTGAGGTCCATGTATATTATGGTCAGTAGTAAATGCGGATCCTCCAACGCCTGTTCATTGAAAAGGATTTGTGCCTTCTGAATTTGTAGTCCCATGGCTAATAATCTAATTCTTTTGTATTGTTGTGGGATTATGATATTACAAAGGTGTATATCCCAAAGCTGGCACTTTGTTGTGGCTGGATTCTAACTTAGGAAGGAGAAATGACCTGTTCACGTTTCCAAGGCTGGCATTGGCAGATTAAAGTTGACCGCAAAATTTGCATACCCAACTTGCAGGGATCTCATATTCAACTTTCTAACAAGGTCTCAGGCCTCGGAAGCTATTGCCTGCCGAAAGAGATCAGATTATGATAAAGAACGCATCAAGCCTTTTACAAGTTTTTATCTCCGAGTGAGGATGTTGGTCTCAGAATATCTTGTTTGACGATAGGGAAGAGAATTTCCTCGCATTGGGTTTCATTTGTATTGCTGGGTTACGTAATAGGCATTGTCCTCTTCTCCTTGAGGTCAGACCGTCAGAGGACTGAGGTCATTGAGCAATAGGGGACATTCGTAGTTCACATCAACAATTAAACAGTGATAGGAGTCATAGGACACGGCTCGGTATTGGTTTACGGTCATTACATTTTTCGAAACTTACAACTTTTGACGAACTCGTTATTACCGGATGACATCAAGGAAATGTCGGAAGTCAGTAAGGAAGTGATTATGCATGAAATATGAATCCCCCCCACCTGTTTCGTCTGCTCGCACTTTGCTTATTAATAACGTAAACCAACACCCCGTGACTTCGTGATGATGAAGGTGGCAGGTATGTTGATGTCGTGGCCCGGTTCACCTCCAAAGTTGACCTGGGATCTCATCTGTTACATAAGTTGGCAATTTATCCCACTCCAGATTTGGTCATTTGGTTCGGTTAGAATATTTTATTTGTGAAGAAGAAGACAACCAGAGAAAGTTCAGAGAACCAGGAAAACGGAGCCGACGATTGCAGATTGAATGATTACCAACAACAAGAAGAAACAGCCAATTCTGCTGACATTTTGAGAAGGCCGTGACATTAATTAGATTTTGAGACCCGCAGTTCAAACCGTGTGTCCTGGTCTTCTTCAGCTTTTACTCGAAAGACCCCAGTTTTTTGCTTTCCCTTGCATTGCAATCTTTCCAATCGTTTTTTTCTTGATCGACATGATTGAATGCTGCATCTTCACATAATGCAGCAAAAATGGGCTACCAAGTTCTCTTTCCTGATCGTTTGCAGCAAGAATTTATCCCGAAGGACTAAACAAGGTCCGAAATTCGCAACAAAACGCAACATTTTACAACTTTGAACCTAGATATAAAATAAAACTTTTGAGGGCCAGAATCATATTACTTGCTGGGCATCCTGTCAACTTGCTACAGCGGATAAATAGCAATAAATTTGAGGGAAAAGAGCACGATATTGTCACTAGAACTAGGTAAAGACCTTAGCGCAACTGCGAAAAACTATCACCCAAACAGAGCTGAACTCACAATCATCAGCAGAAGAGAGAGAATCACGACCCAGGACTGCGGGTGGCGAATTTCCGACGAAGAGCTTGGCACCAGAGGATGCTTGTAGTACCATGGATAATAAGGCAAGATGGGATCAGGAGGCGGAGGTGCATTGGCCAAGTACCATGGCGGCGGAAGATAGTATGGAAAGTTCCCGCCGGGCGGTGGATAGACCATGGAAGGCGGCAGATAGACCTCAGAAGGTGGCAACGGCGGAGATGGTGGCGGGTACATTGTGGGGGTCGTCGGCGGCGGGAGACAAGGGTAGGGACAGTTGCTAGGTGGTGGCTGCGAAACTGTCACTACAGCTTGGCCATGTACCAGGGCTTGTGGAAATGCAGCGAACAGAACCATAACCAGGATACTCGCACATACACCATGACCATTCTTGATGGAGCTTGCCATTTCTGTGCAGCACTTCTGGCTTCACTGAGAGGGAGAAACCAAAGGGCCAAAAACACAAGAGAGACTTAAGAAGATGAAAATGTGGAGAGTTTGGGAGGAACCGCATTAAGTGATTTAAATAAAAGGCTCAACTCTCTCTCTCTCTCTCTCCCCCCTAACCATCTTTGGATTCTAAACAAATCAAGGTCACATTGTATTGCGGTCCTCTATGTGGGCTTTAGGAGGCAGAGAATGTCCACTACATGACAATAATCGAGGCACAATTTGAGCTTTTCGCAAAACTTTTTTCACAAGGGAGAATCCACCTAGGGTCTTGGGTGCAACCCCATTGCCTGCCTAAAGGCTCATCTATAGGTTGCAAACATCGGCCAACTTTCACTTTCTCAGCCACTTTCCCTAAGATAGGATAAACCTTATGCTAGGCTAAGGAACGTAGGCCTACAAAGCTGTCCGCTATTTCACATAAGATGGAGTGAACTCAACATCTTTTTCGATGTCCCGGTCCCTCTAAGGGATTAGAATAAGCTACTTTAGTTGGGACAAGAGTCGACAGTTCATTGAATTGCGACAACACTTCAACTACTGCCCTTTGGGGTCAAAAGGGTTATTTTCCTAATTTTTCCCTCAAACTTTCACCAACTCCTAGAGTATCTGAGATTAAAGAATTGTATGGACGTAATCTGGTGATAGCAACATAATAAAAAAAGCCATAAGTGGGACAAGGGATCATTAAATATGAGTCCAAACATTGTCTCGAGCTTTGTCCACGAAAAAGCTTATTCCTTGACCGCGATGAGGGCTTTGGTAATGTTTCTCATCATGAGAAATTATAGCAATTTTCCGAATTGCTATATTAAATTGTGACTAGGCTCTCGTTGACAGTTGTTGTCAATCAAGAGTGGCAATTCCCAATACAATATGGACGCATTTCATAGTTATTCTGTTCCCGAAAATAATATCTATTAAAAAATAATTTTTTTTTTAATTCTTTTCTCAAGAACAATTTCTGAGTTTTTGAAGGCGTATGATAACTGTTCAAAATTTCTATTTTCGTGACAAAAATGCGTTTGTTAGAATTTTTAACTTTTTTCTTTTGTTTCTTTTAATTTTAAATACTTGCATTATATTTCTCTTTTTTTCTTTTTCCATTTCTCTTTTTCTTCCTCCTTTGTAGGTGGTCGCTAAACATGGTGGTGGCTGCGACTAGCTGGGCAAGGTTTGGCGAGCTCGCCAAAGCCTTGTCAAGGCCATAATGAGGTTTGGCGAGCTTGCCGGAGGCTTGCTTGGCCATTGTGAGCCTCGGCCTTATTAGATTTGGGTGAGATTCGACCTTGCCTAGGCAGCGCCAAGGTTGGCCTCGCGCCAGCTAGCAATGCCAAGCTTCGCCAAGCCTCTCCTAGCTTGGCGAGGCTTGGCCTTGCCCAAATTTGCGAGGTAGAGGCTCACGGTGGCTAGGCAATCCTCTGGCAAGCTTGCTAGACCTCGCCTTGGCTTGGCAAGGCTTTGGGGAGCTCATCAGACCTCGCCTAGTCGATTGTCGACGGTTGTGGTGGCCAACAGTGGCTAGTGGAGAAAGAAGAAGAGAAAGAAAATAGAAGAAAAAGAAAGAGAAAAAAGAAAATGTTGGATTTGATTCTAAAATTGCTTTCGGGAATAAGAAGTTATTTTATTTACTTCTTGATTATATTCCAAATCTATTGTTGAGAACAAAAAAAAAAAAAAAAAAAAAGAAAGGATTTTTGGTCTCGGGAACAAAAAAATTTAGAAAATGAATTTCTACTTTTTTTTTTTTTGTTTAAGGGAACAAAAGAATAGAATTAATTGTTCTCAGGAGTGTCATCAAATACGGTCTAAGAGAACATGACCTGATAAGAATTTAGTCAAAGATATTTGAGCTTGACATGATATAACTTAACTTGAATTTGGAGTGAATTTACACATTTTCTTTCATTTTTGGTGGATAAATATTCTATAGTTATGTTGAAATATTGTTATATCGACACGACATGATATGAACATGACATGCATACTCAAATTCTCAATAAAGAGATAATTACATAAATGGTCATTAAATTTTTTAAAATGCTAGTTAGGAGCATGCCGAATCGCATAAGTTGAGGAAGGATCATTTGTTGGGCTAAGGAATAAGCTAATGAATTGTCATCTCAAATTTTATTTTCCTTTACCTTAAAGTGTCCTACTCTAGTATTTATTACATTCAATTAAAATGGAAAAAAAAAAAAAAGAATTACGTGCAAAAAGCCTGACAACCGTCGAACTATTCACCTTTCTTAGGTGCATTTTATGGTTCATCTCGAATGTAATATTGAGTAAATTTAATGTTGTGATTATGATAATTGGCAAAGCAAAAGATTGTTGCAATTGACATGGTGCGTTGTTATGTTAGTGATTTCCAACAAATATTTAGAATTAAATTGACCCAAATTGAAAAGTTTAAAACATAATTGATGTTTCTACAATAAATTTAAAATTGATCGGATAATTTCCCAAATTTAAAGGGGATTAGGTTTCATCTTAGTTTATAGATGAGCTTCGTTGTTGACTTTTAATTGATGAACTGATTGATCGATCCTTCGCGAATATGCCATGATGATTTTCATATCGTTTGCGTATCCCCGTTTCACCTACTTCAAGCCGGTGCCTTCATCAGTAAAAGTTGGGAAGGTTTGGTGTAAGAATCTGATGACCTAATCCGGCAATTTTCTTGGACTTCTTTGTACTCGCTCTGCTGCGGTTAGACGTGCTGAAAAAAGATGATCATCATTACCTAATTTAGCCGGAGCCTCACATCGGTGACAGCTAAAATTGCAGAAGTAACACATGTCTGTTCAGCATTCAAATGGGTAATTGGCTATTGATGAACAATGGAGTGAGAACTTCAACTCCATGGTCTAATCGACTTCCTAATATAACCGAAACTATGTCCTGGATTTGCTTCTCGTTCGTCGTAACTTATTGAATGAGTCCGTGAGGAGGTCAATGTTTCCGACTCCCTTAATCTCTAGGTGGGGTTGGTCTTCGCTCCTCCGAACTGAAGAAAGAAACTGTCCGAACGAACCACGGCCTTAATGTCGACGTTCGAGATTGCAGCGCGAAATGCGCAAACGTTGGAGATATGAGTAAAGTTAGTATCATTCATTTGCGTCAGTTGTGTAGCACATGAACGAAATTCATCAATGCCATGGACAGATTTGGGGGGGCTTGGGAGTTGGGCCGTCAGAAAATGGTCTGAGGAATAGGCCCGATCATGGAGTCTGGTGAGCATCTCCAAGACCCGAAGCCCATATTTCGCGAGCAAAATCAACGACATCATAAAGGAAAGTATTTTTCATAAAAATCATTTTAATAAAAATTAATTTTTATTTGTTCGGTGATTTAAAGAGCGTGATTTTCCTTTTACCATAGGAGGATGTCGTGTTTCCCTAATCTAAGCTCATTGCTTTCTAGTCATGAAAAACGTTTTCTTGTAAGTTGATTGGTTTTCCGTAATCTACTCAATAGAAAGTCGTGATACAATCTAAACGGACCCCGATTTGAACCGTTTAAGATAAATACACAATAGTACTTTAGTGGGTAGAGTGAATTGAAGATTTACAGCAGGTAAACCATGATGCATGACTAGCAAAAAAAGAAAAAAAATAAACCATGATGCATGCATGATGTCCCCTACCATCAGCTGAGGACGCGAGTCGGGAGCTCTATCCGGCGCATGGCACCACATGTCCTCCGCGGTCTGTGAGGCGGGCACGTAGCTTTTCTCCAGCCCACCCACCTCCCAAGTCAAAGCTGGAGATATAGGTCGAAACGGGGACCGAGGAACCCGCCTCAACAGGTAGCGCCAAGGCGGAAATCGAGCAGGAGACGCGGAGAGCAGAGAGCCAGTCGATCGCGATGCTGAACCTGGTCAGTGTCCTGGACTTCGTAGCACGGGCCGTGGCCATCGTCTTCTGCTCTCCGTGGATCCTCGACCTTGCGATCACCCCGACGTTCCTTCTGCTTCACTCCCATCCGCCGTGATTGGCGCCGTCCGTTCAGCACTTTTTACTTTGACCGCCCCAAAACTCATGCTTTGGATTGTAAGCATCGTTCGCATTGTATGGCTGCGGATGTTGGCTGGTCTTGGCGGCGTTGCCTATTTGTGGGGCATGCATTGTTCATTAACGTTTCTTGATGCTACACTGGTGTCGCATGCATGCTCGTTTACGTTCAATTTTGTCGTCTGTTCTTGGAGTATCCCGTCGATGTGGTCGTCCTTTGTGTCGCTTAACTGAGTTGAATGTTCGACTTAGAGAACAGTGTGTTACAAGCAGTTTTCTTTTTGGGCACAATGGAACTGGAATAAATATAAGGGTTCATGCGAACTATGTCGTAAATGCCGGCGTGTGGAGTCTAATTCCAAGAAGTTTACTGTCATATATACGCTAGGATCTGCAATGCGACTGCTTGCATCACGGAGTCAACCTTTTTGACTAACATCAAAGCTACTAAAAAAATAATAATACTATTCGAAGTGGTATAGCGAAAGGGGAGACAAAGGACTAGCACACGGGAATAGAATTTCCGGAACGGGCCCGCTTGAGGAGCTGCTTAACCGCCCCCCGTGAATTCGTGCTCCACGACCGTCTCCGTCCACGACATCCTCGCGCCCCCGGTTGCCCTTGAATCGATCTTTCACGACGACTCGGATTGAATTTCCGGACGGATCTCTCCTCCTTCCGTTGGATCGAATCTCACCCTCTTCTGCAAAAAGGTTTAAAAGAGGTGTCAACACGACTCGCAGGCATGAAGAATTCGAAACGTACCGGCCTTAGATTGCACGTTCGCATTCGTTTAGGACTTTCATTACAACTGGGCAGAACTTCTGGTACCAAATTTTCTCAAGAATGAGTCAAGTTATTGATTTGAATCATCCACATGATTTGGGGTAAGATTCACCATTCTAGTACAGTTTGCTCTTAAAATATAGTGCTTTTAATTATAAAAAAGCTACGCGTTTCTTAATCTTTTAATTACAAAAATGTTGGGAATCGAAGTTGTCACAAATTGGGACTAATTTGAGAGGAGATTTACCTCGGACAACTTGCTGCTGCTGCTGCTGCTGCTGCTCTTTTCTCTAATGCTACCGCGACCGGGCGTCCAATTCGATCCTCCTTGCTGCAACACATTCCCGTCGCCATGGCACATGCCCATGATCCTCTCCGCCACCTCCTTCTCGTCCCTGCTCTCCTCCACCAGCTTCGCCATCTCCGCCCTCGTCAGCCTCATCTTCACCGTCAACGGCCCCTCACCCCGCCGCGGCAACCCCCCGTCGCCCTCCGACCTGGCGAGCGCGAGGTCGGACGCTGCCCTCCGCGACAGCATCAGGCACTCGAGCCGGTCCTTGGCGCTCATCCGGATGCCGGTGGACCGGACCCGCCTCGGGACCTTGTCGTCCTCCTCCGGGAACTTGGGCAGCTCGACGAGGAAGTACACCCTCTTGGGCTTGAGCTCCTGCTGGGGCTCGAGCGGCTTCGCCCGGATGCCGAAGTGCTTGACGGCCTCGGAGTCCATCAGGACGTGCCCCGGGTAGTCCTTCACGACGTCGCCGGCCCGAACAGGGGTGTTCAACTTGAAGGTGTCGCCGTTTATCTTCATCACTTTGGCTCTTCTCTTCCCTCCCATGCTGTTCCCCATCTCTCTGCTCTCTCCCTCTCTCTTCCCTCAAACTCTCCGTAATTCTATTCGAGATCACGTGAAAAGATATCGGAGTTAATACAGGGTGTGAATCCGAAAGATACTCGCGCGATTCCCAATGGATCGTCACTAGCAATTCGCGACTTTAAAGCATGATTTTTGTTCACACGGCCAGCATCGTCGTGAAGAAAAGTCTAAAAAGAGGATAGGGGCATGTCAATCCAAGGCTCTTGTCACCTTTTTCATGTATTTCCCACTAGTCTAAAAGAGCATTGTCGTGTGATGATTGCATCAATAAATTCCCTTTCATACACTATTTTAATGTGAACAAGTCGTGTGAAGAAAAAAAGAAAAAGAAAAAAGAAAAACAAGGTTGTGACGCAAAAGGTGATGAAATTGAGAGGTAAATATTACCACTCATTTGTCTAATTATCCTAAAAATGATTTTTTTCTCTTTTATCATTGAGGTGTAGCGAAAGCAACACATGATCTTTGCTCCAAGTCGGATGGCACTGGGCCACAGCCTGTGGCGTCTTCACTCCCTTACTTATGAGATACATGGCTAAAATCTATGTAGCACCGACACGGGCACGTGACACGCGACACGACACGACACGCCGACACGTCATTTCTTAAAAATAAATAATTTCGACACGTTTCGACACGTTATATATTAAATATATTTTTATATAAATAATAATAAAAATAGCATAGAATTAATTTACAAAAAATATTAAATAATATCATCCATTATTTTAATTTATTACAATAATACACAAAACTTAGAGGAAAAAAAACATTGTTTAAAGAAAAATGCTGAAATGATATTTTTAAATTTATTTATTTATCATATATAGCATTTTTTTATTACTTCTTTCATAGTAAAAGACTTTTAAAAAAATAAAACAATTCTAAAAAAATAAAAAAATTCTAAAAAATAAAACTGAAAAAAAAAAAAAATTGACCTCACGCTTGTATATTTATAGCAATTTTATTACTTCTTTTATTACTTCTTTTGTGTATATTTATATTTTGACCCCTCAAGTATTAGAAAATTTTAAAATTGACCCGTGCGTGTCGAAACCGCGTGTCGGAATTCTGGACTCGCGTGTCGGAAAGAATTGACCACGTGTCAGATTTTTCGACACCCGTTGACCGCGTGTCGGAGCGTGTCGGACACGTGTCGGAGTGTCGGACACGACACGAAGGCTTCCGGAGAGTGTCTGTGCTACATAGGCTAAAACATGATATATATAAGTTCTAATTTATGAGATACATGGCTAAAACATCATATATAATATAAGTTCTAGTATATGTGAAATAAAATTAAATAACGAGAGTTATAAAAAATTTTCAAATAAAAAATGGGAAGATGACACAAATTGTTCATGAATTTTGGCTTAAAGTGTAATGTGATTCATAAACTTATAGTTTATTTAATAAAATATCTGAACTTTTAATTTATTTAATATAATTTATGAATTACATGGAAATATTCAATATAGTCCCCAATTACACTAAAATGTTCAATATTATTCCTAATTTTGAATTAATGAAATGATTATATTGAATATTTTCATACAATTCAATGACTATACTGAATATGTATAAAAAATTCAAGGATTATATAGAACATATTAAAAGTTCAGGAATATTGCATATTGAATTAAAGTTTAAGAATCGCATTGAATAAATTAAAAGTTCAGAAATTATATTATATATTGAATTAAAATTTAAGGTTTATTTATGTCGTTTGTAAAAAGAAAAAAAAAAACTCTGTCCGACTTGAGTCATGAATAGTGTTTAAGTGGAGAAGAGCCTGTTTTCGGTGCGCAGCCATCCAAAGATGGTCAAAAGTTCGAGCATCGCAGTCGCGAGCAGCCGCCCAATCCCCAATCGACCTTTGACGGTGCAATCGCTGTCTGAAAAATTTTAAACCCATTTCGTGGGCTCCCACTGCTTTCTATATATATGTATATGTATACGTACTTTCGAGAATAAATTAATCCCCTTTAGTTTTTTCTTCGAGTTGTTGATAGGTGGGGTTTGTAGCTCGTGCATAGTGAATGAAAGTCAACTGTTCTCGGACAGCTTTTGATTAAGCCGATCGAAAGTATCACCACTTTCTTCAGCTAATCGGTTCATTGGTACAGAATGGCGAAATTACTTAAAAAAAGTCTTTATCTTATTACGCTAATATAAATTCAGTTATGAATATTTCAATTGAATTATAAATATTTTGATAATTTATCAATTCAGTCATTTCAGCAAATTTTGACCCCGAATTACTAACGTGAATGCCGGATGTTTTATGTCGTATGACTGACGTCGACGTGGACAAATTTTGATTTTTGATTTTCTTTTTCTTTTTCTTTCTTCCTTTGCTAGTCGCTAGGCTTGGTGATCAAGCAAGGCTTGACCTTGTTGGCCTTGAGCCTCGAGTGAGCTCGAGCCCTATTGGGATCTAGTGAGCTCATTAGCGTCGTGAGCCCTCTCTTGTGGTCGGTCACGGATCGTCAACTGGCGAGGAAGAACAAAAATGAAAAGAAAAAGAAAAAAAGGAAAAAGAAAAGAAAAGAATAAAAATTTAAAAAATCATGGTAGCATAAGCTATGCCATGTCAAAAATTAGCATTTACGTTAATAATTTCCTGCCAAAATTGATCAAAATGACTAAATTGTCATTATGTTTAGGTCTCAATTTTCATAATTGAAAGGTTGGTATTAAAGTGGCATAAATATAATAGATTTATGAATATTTTGGTGATTTTCTTAGTACACAAGCATAGGAGTCGAAATACATCTATCATTGAAGCTCTTGAATTTGTAACCGTTTGTCGGTTTGAGATCAGACCCATGTGTCACGAGCCGGGAGTTTCCTTGGCCTTGGAACGACTTCACGGACCGTGACACATGCATATCAAATATTTCGGGCTTGTCAGCTGAGTAAGCCTTCACATGGGAATTCGCTGAAACCTAAAATTAGCTCGACTTATGGCATCGCCTGTCGGTAATGTACCCTTTTTTTCTGGTTGCAGACATCATTTAATCATTTGCACTTTAGGTGATACATCAATGGACAATGAAGAAGATTGGGGCCACTGTTGTCCTTCTCAGAAGAAGAACAGACGTGCATTGATTTCGTTAGATATAGGTGAAAGTGTTGACTCTCTTGCGTGTGTCAGTCCATCCGTCAATTAAGTTTTCTGTCGGGACACTTTCAGTTCGCAAGCAAATCGTTCCAAACTCTGCCCCTAACTTCAGTGCTTAAAAAGGTCAACAAACGGTTGGCGAGTGTGGATTATCATGCTCCTTTGACTTTTTGTCTTCCTCCTTCTAGATTTGGTGATCATTTTAGAGATGGTGGGATGGGGTGGTCGCTGCGTTCGAAAAATGTGGTCCGAGTGCAAGGCGTTCGAGAAGTTCGATCACATTGCTTGACTTTGGTCATTGGGTAAGTTCATATTGTGGCATGGGGACGCTTCTGCTTGGAGTCTTGAAATTTATGGCGATTGATAATGTACTTGCATCTTACGAAATTTTTGTTTCGTCCATTCGAATCCTAAAACCCACACGAGAAATGCGAAAAAGAAACGAGTTGGAAAAAAACTTATTCTAACCACCATTTGCATAAGTGGGTTACAGCCAAAGGCATCATTGATATTTATGTTTGAATGATTTTGCATATACGTGATGTTTACAATTTATAATTTTACTAATTAATAGGGGTGGCTAAAGAATATTTCCTCCAATTCGATTTGAAGAAAAAGAAATAGCCATTTACTATCAATTTCTGTTTTTTCAATGTCGGAGCCGCATCGAAGAAAATTGGAGAGAGAGAGTTGACAAAATTCCTCATTTGCACTTTCATACATTATTCTGTGTGTATAACTCTTGGGGGAAATCAAAAAGAAACTGGTGACGTAATAGTGATGAAGTTGAGAGCTAAATTTTAGCTTCCTCTAATCCTCGACAAAATTCCTTATTTGCACTTTCTGTGGGAGCTTTTAATATTTTATGGAATAAGACGGAAGTTTAAGGAGTCAAAGTACGCTATTTGAACAAATTTGATGACTCCTGGCGGGATTGTCCTATATATTTGAATAAGTTCGCCGCCTCATATATGTCTTGAATTCATTTCTCTAGACAGATGTTGAAGTTATGTCACATCTTTTCATAAGTTAAATTATTAAAATAGATTGCACCTCCAAATCCTTAAATAGTTTTAAAAAGTAACGTAGTCTACGTTCCAATTGACATCATTTCTCACCTCGCCTGTGCAATCTTCTTCTCTAAGAATGTGAACCATCAAACAACGAAGCAGTTCGTATTCTAAATCTTATCACTTGCTTAGTCCACCTAAAATTGATTTTTCTGAAAATTAAATAAAATATCAGATTGGTAATGGGAGCTAAAATCACCATTCGTTTCAACTCCATTTCTTTCTGTGAAAGATGCCACTGAAACAAGATGTTGACCTCAACGTTTGGAAATTATCACTCGTTAGCTTCTTGCTCTCAAATATGTTATATCCCTTTAACGAATGATCACTTTTCGTTTGCTGTACGTTGTAATTGCGACCAACACCACTCTTTGGGAAAGCTGTTTTCCTTATCATGACAAAGAAGCCCGTTTAATCAGGTAAATCATAAGCCCATAAATAAATACCTTACTGATCTCAAATTGATAGTTCAAAATATGAAATTACTTGCACCCGATGATGCGAGTAAATCAAGCCAGTCTCGTTCTCCTGATTCCCACGCGCCTCGTTTCTCGAAGGGAAACAGCATATGAGGGAGAAGATACATGGTTTTTCGCTACACCTAGTTGCACGCTTGAACCGGTCCTCCTCCATTGCACTTTTCTTGGTCACAATAACGCACTTTTTGGGAAGGCATCACCCTCCACTTTTGCCGCATTATTAGTAATGATTCACTTATGCACTGATCTGCGAAAACGCGCTCGGACCAACTGAAAGGAACGTGGTCGACAGCGGCATGATTAATGTCAAAGAATGGCATTATTTCTGAACATACCATCTCGGTTGATTAGTAACCCATAATCAAAGATGGTGCAAGGCCCGAAAGATAAGCCTTCGGCAATCTACTGTTTGTCACTGCTTGAGATTCGATCTAAATGCTTGGCCTTCGATCTGAACTGGGAGAAAAGATTGAGAAAAACAGTGGGTCAAAGCAAGTTTGACTATGTATGTAGGTACCCGTCTAATCGAATATACTATACTAAAAGTGACGTTTGCACATCAAAACCGTCATGGGAGTCTCTTTTTTCCCAAGTGAAAATTTGAGAATTTTTGCAAAGAGAGGTAAAGGTTTAGAGGGAAATCTCTTGACAATAAGTAGTAAACATGGTCTATGAGGATGAGAATTTGTTTTTAGAAAGAATTAAGAGAAAAAATTATAAAATATTATATAGATATACATATTGATGTTGATTAATATCTAAAGCAACAAAGAGTAAAAGTAACTCTACAAAAATGATAGAGTGTAACATATAACTTTAAGTAAAATTGAGTCTATATGCATAGTATGTGATTCCATATATTTACACAAAAAATTACTCACAAATCTATCAAATAATGTGGATAGAAAGATGGAGTTTGTGCTTATAATAGAATACACCAAAACAAACAAAGTCAAGGCCCATTATTCTTAATTCTTTCCCTAAGCTCCATTCTATTTTGTCCAGTCTCCTTGTATTTCCTAGTTATGTAATAAGTGTTCCTCACAAAATAAGCTAATTATATTTGTTATCATTATCATCCACAAGTTTCTAATAAGAATCATCGTCTCAATAGTAATCTTCTACCTCAATGATAGTCTCTACTCAAATGGATGAAATGGGTTGAATTTGGATGGGTCGAAAATGGCTCCGATTCAAATTAACTTATACCTACCCATTTCATATAAAATAATTTTAGTAACCCATATTCAATCCGACCTACCATAATTTAACAGAGGTCCAATTCTTAACAATTCTTTTTCTATTATATATGGAAAATAACATGCTGAAACAAATAACTAATCAACAACAAATTAGACATGAAAAAAATTAGCAAATAAGAAGTTACTAAACTATTTGATGAATCAAGCAACTAAAAGACATCACTGTAGTTTCTCCTAGTGTTAAAAATTTGATCTTATTTAACAGAAGAGACCACATTTGAAGAGATATATGTGAGGTAAACTTCTACTCTCATAAAAACTAAAAGATATGAAGATACTTAAGGATTTGAAAATACTCAGACCAGTCATAACATTAAGAAGAAAAGTAAGGAAATGTACCAAATACAACAAAGGATTAGGTTATGTATTCACCCTGATTCTTTGAAGCATGTAAATGCTGATGTTTCAGACTATTATGTTCACACAAAAATTTGTCATCAAGATGAAATGTACTAATAATTTGAGGAGACGGTTAAACTTGACAAAAAAGAGTCTTTTGTTAGACATTATTTAGTCTTTACTTTTTGTTAAGTGTGCGGATGATTAAGGGATGCGTTTGGTTCAGCATTTTGAAAGCCCATTGAGAAAATGCAACAGAATTGCAGATGTATTAACTGCATTTGTTTGGATTTACGTACATCTCGTGGTCCTATTTTCTAATTTCCGTCAAAAGGAGAAAAACCAAGTAGTAAAATTGTCAAATTCCTGAATCTTCAACCGTACTCCTCAAATTATAGTTTTGAATCTTCACCCGTGCTACTCAACATTGACCAAGTTCATTGATTGACATTCCGAGGCCAGAATAGAAGTGATTCCGTCTAGGATCTGCTCCAGGGACCCTTTTGTTTAAATGGGCCGATGAAACTCCAAAAGCGAGACAAGTAAATTTCCTTACGAGGAAGACAGAAACAGAGAGTAGTCTTGGTAGTGCAGAGTGACCGGACGGACAGGGTTGGTGCCCAACACATGAACAGAGATTGACCAAGTCCAAAGGGCATGGCACTCTTTCGTATTTGCGTGAGTCACGTATTCGCACCTCCATTGCCTCGTGAAAGCGTGATTGCATCTGCACATGGTCATTTTGTTATCAGGACTCCATTTTCTTTCCTACTTCCAAAAAGAAAAGCAATGCCAACATCTTGGTACAAGTTTTGTTACAATAGCGGAAGAAAGATAGCCTCGGAGGGGATGAGTTCTTAGATTGGATAATCCTAGGTGTCAGATAATTAGGATAATTCTTTAGGTTATTTTTCTATAATAGAGATAATTAAACCTCTTAGTTTTCTGTATATCTCGAGAGTGCGCAATATCTCACAATTCCGCTTATATTTCTTATTTCTTAACTTAGAGAAAATTACAAAAGAAAGTCCAAAACTTATTATAATTGTGCCAATTCAATATTAAATCTTTTGTATTTTTACCAATCGAGTCCTAAGTGGGCATTGGCTATTCTAGGTGGCGCCAGTGGTGCTGACATTGACAATTTAAATAATATCTTATTATTTTTTTCGATTTTATTTTTATTTTTTTCTTCACTTCCTTGTTCCTCCAGTTGGTTGCCCATGGTAGGTGAGTTCGAGCCTAGCTAACCATGGGCGAGGCTTGACCTCACCTTATTCAGCGAGCCTGATTCGATGAGATCGTGCCTCACTAGCGAGAGTTTGGCCATGGCTGGCCTTGCCTAGGCCACGAGGTTGTGGCCTTCAATCTCACGGCCTCTGGTGAGGGCTCGGGCCTCACCAAGCCTAGCAGGCGGCCTAGGCGAGGCTATCTCAGCCAAGGCTCAAGCCTTGCCAACCCAATGGTAGCCTAGGCGAGCCTAGCCATGGGTAGGCTTTCCCTAGGCTAACAAGACCTTGCCAGCCTTAACTCTAGCTCGTCACAAGCTAGCGACCGATTGGAGGAAGAATGAAGTAAAGAAAAAAAGATTAAAAAAAGAAAGAAAAAAAATAAAATACAAATAAAAAATACAAATACAAATAAAAATACAAATATTCAAATAATATAAAAATATTATTTAAAATTGTCCGTGTTAGCCTCGTGGCGCCACATGGGATGCTCAGAGTCCATGTTGGTGCCAACCAACTAAAATTAGTCGGATGGGTGAGTTTTTTTTTTTTTTTTTTTTGAACGAGAAATACGGTATGCTATAAAATAACTTAGCCATTGTTTAAGGCGATTACATCAGGAGCATCAAAGCATAGTAAATCAAGTAAAGCAGACGGGGGTTGGAACAGCCAGTTAGAGGGAAGAAAATTACACCGGCAGGCCTTTGCAAGCCAATCAGCGGCCCGGTTTGAAGTGCGACTACAGTGGACTAGCGAAATATCCCGGAATGTCTTCATTTTTTCACGGGCCCGGTCCAGAAGAACTTGAGTGCGCCAGTTCACTTCAGTCGCAGAGGAGATCCCTTGCACGAGCACAGAGCAGTCGGATTGTACTTCCAAAGGGAGTTCCGCACGGGTTGCAAGTAGATCTAGGGTTTCCAGTAAAGCAAGAGCTTCCGCCTGTTCCGCTAAAGACGCCTCCACTACTTTCGCAAGTCCATCCACCATACAACCTCGGTGGTCCCTGCATATGCACGCCATTGCTGCTCTGTTTTGTTGATTTTCGATGGTCTCTGTTTCCATGGCAATTTGTTCAACGAAGGAGGCGTCTATATTTACCTTCAGCTTTCGAGGATGCGGTGGTAGCCAACGATCAGGCTTGTCGGTAAGCATCTTTACTTTTTGTTGGGATTGGGTCTCAGGGATAATAGCTTCATGGATGAGTTGCGCTTGAAAAATAATCTGCTGCGGGTGCAGGGGACGCCGCTCGAATAGGAACAGATTGCGCCCCTTCCAGATGCTCCATAGAACAGCCACAACTTGTTCGAGCTTCTTGGCATGGTTAAGGTTGGCTTTAAGTTTAGCGAGCCATTCTTCAAAACGAGTTAGCCCATATCTTGTTATCTTGATCTGCAGGAGTTCAAAATTCCAGATCTGAGTTGTCCATGGATAGAGAAGCAGGAGATGTTCCACAGTTTCAGTCTCTTTGTTGCAGATGGGGCATATGGGATCCGGTACGATCTTTCTTTTATATAAGTTTTCCCGTGTAGGTAGAGCATTCTGAGACGCTTGCCAGAGAAAGAATCTAATTTTTGGGGTAGTTTTAATTTACCAAATTAGTTTCCAGAGATCTGGATTGGTGTGATGCGATGAGGTCGCTGTATGGCCTATGCTTGCTGTATGTTTTCTAAGTGTGTGGTAGCCACTTTTCACTGAGTAGAGACCAGAATTGCTGTGCATCCTAGACAAGTTTATCTGTCAAATGTGGCTCTCCAATAGGTGTGGCAAGTATCTCCTTAGCGACTCTGTTTTCGAATATCGATTCCACCAGCTGTGTTTTCCATGTGCTGTTACTAGGTTCAATTAAAGCCTCAACATGTTCTGGTTCATTTTCTGTTGCCGGACCTCCAATTGGACCACTAGTTGTCCATTTGTCTGCTTGGATTGATAGTGTTCTGCCATTCCCAACTGAATACATAATATATGGCCTAATA